>OY829542.1:15243444-16443444 GCA_963691705.1 Viola odorata
TTTTCCAGCAATCTGTCTGCTTGAGCAAAACACATACCCTTATGAAACCGAAAGAAATCTAATGGGCTATGCAAATACCTCTCATTTCATTATCCATCACAAAAAATTCCATCAAACGTGGACTCTTTAACGTGTACTACAAATAACAGCTTGATAAAATTCTGAAAGATTCTCAATCCAAAGAAGGAAGCAGGCAGTCTGAGTTTATGATACTCTAATATTCTAGGTCTACTGTAATTGCAACCCACAAAAACACAGATTTAGAGGTGATTACTTCGACACAAGTGTCGTATTAAGATAACCAAGCAAAATCTTTATATAGGCTCATAAATACAAGCTAAGGAAAATAAACAATCTATTACCAAGAAAATGTAATTATATATGCAACATCATTGACAGGACATGGTACTAATCACTGACTTCAATTTGAAGGATCAAGCCAAACATACATCATATGCAAGATCACTAGAGATCATAAAACAAATCTAGTTTCATAAAGTTATACAACTCGAATTAACTCAGAACAAGCAACTCAATTACCTTTCAAAGAAAGGTAAAAAAAGAAAATAAAATCAAGTATTAAAATCCACCATTTTGCAGCTTCAAAACGCAAGTTCCCACTCCAATTAACCAACTGTTCCATAAAACAATTATATTTATCACAATACCAACATTGAGCATTCGTTCCCAAAACCAAACTGGATGCTTCAGTATAGAATTATGAAAAACGATTAAATTTCACGAATCCAAAACTATCAAATTTATAAAATTCACTCTTCGCTTTACTCAGAAAATCACATAAATAAAACCAAATTGACACCAGATCAAGCCAAACATACTTCACATGCAAGATCACTAGAGATCATAAAACAAATCTAGTTTCATAAAGTTATACAACTCAAATTAACTCAGAACAATCAACTCAATTACCTTTCAAAGAAAGGTAAAAAAAGAAAATAAAATCAAGTATTAAAATCCACCCTTTTGCAGCTTCAAAACGCAAGTTCCCACTCCAATTAACCAACTGTTCCATAAAACAATTATATTTATCACAATACCAACATTGAGCATTCGTTCCCGAAACCAAACTGGATGCTTCAGTATAGAATTATGAAAAACGATTAAATTTCACGAATCCAAAACTATCAAATTTATAAAATTCACTCTTCGCTTTACTCAGAAAATCACATAAATAAAACAAATTGACACCAGAACAAGCAACATACATCACATGCAAGATCACTAGAGATCATAAAACAAATCTAGTTTCATAAAGTTATACAACTCCAATTAACTCAGAACAAACAACTCAATTACCTTTCAAAGAGAGGTAAAAAAAGAAAATAAAATCAAGTATTAAAATCCACCATTTTGCAGCTTCAAAACGCAAGTTCCCACTCCAATTAACCAACTGTTCCATAAAACAATTATATTTATCACAATACCAACATTGAGCATTCGTTCCCGAAACCAAACTGGATGCTTCAGTATAGAATTATGAAAAACAATTAAATTTCACGAATCCAAAACTATCAAATTTATAAAATTCACTCTTCGCTTTACTCAGAAAATCACATAAATAAAACAAATTGACACCAGAACACACACCCCAAAAACAAAATTTCAGCATTCAATCACAGACAAAATACCCATAGCTCAAAATCAAATATCTCAAAAACCCAACAAGCGATTCTCAAAAACATAACCAATACTGCCATGGATTTCGCTTATAGAAATGTTGATATGTGCCTTCAGATTCTCTCATCACGAGGCAGGAGGCACAACAGAGGGAAAAGGGTATATAGCTAGTAGCAGCAGAGACAGAAGAGATGGAAAGAGTTGACGAGAGGGGAACGAAAGAGCGAGAAGACGAGCAGCAATCCGGAAGAAAGAAGGATTCAGATTGAAAACTATTTATAAATGGGTACATCAGATTTGAAATCCCTCAGGTTTCCTTTTGTCCACATCTCCTATTTTCTTTCTTCCTTCCTTTGCCGCTTCAAAAGCCTTCTGCTTTCCTTCCTCTTCCATCATCTTCCTCCCAACGTCGCCTGTTCTTCTCCAACTGCACTGCTATCTTTTCCCTGTTTGCCGTGAAAAGTTTGCATTGCATCACTTCTATTTTGTAGCATTAGGGTTTTAAGTAACAAATGGGCTTTATTATATTCTTGGGCCCATATATTCTGAGTTAATGCATAATTTTTAGGGGTGTAACCAGTCCGGTTCGGTTTGGTTTTGGACTTAGAACTGGACTGAACCGGAAATGTCCGGTTCTGATTGGCCTGGAACCGGACTGAACCGGAAATTTCCGGTTCTGTCCGGCCTAGAACCAGACTGAACCGGACAGTTCGGTCCGGTTCCAGTTCCGGTTTTTTTATTTAATATAATTAATTAAAAAATATATAATATTAACAGGCCCAGTCAGCCCGGACCCAACCCAACCAGCCCAAAACATTAATTCAAGTTATGCGTGGGAGGGGATTCGAACCCCATCCCTTTAGCTTACAACTCAAGTTTTCAACCACTGCAGCAAAGGAAACTTATATATATATATATATATATATATATATATATATATATTTGGAGTTGGAATATGGGTTTTCGTTAAACACTAAAATGATGTATTTTTTATCAAAATGGCATCGTTTTGAAAGAAAATATAAGGAAATAAAGATTTTTTTTCATTTCTTAGTTTTATTATAGGGAATTTAAATATTTTTATTTTCTTTCAAGTGGTTTATTGGAATTGAAATTGTGTTATAGTGATAATAATATATTTTTTAAAATGATAATATTATTGTTAATTATATTAATAGTTAGATATCTAAGTTTTTAACAACATATCAATAATAAGAGTTTGTCATGAATTTATAAATGAAACTCTTATAATATATTTTTTTCTATTGACAAGATTCGAATTTGAACCATATTTAATTTATTAAAAATATAATAAATTAGTATTTTAAAAAATCACGCTATATATCATTAATTGTCATTAAATATTACAAGAATATAAGAATAAATAACTTGGGAAAGCCAAAATTAGTTTTTAATTTTTTGTACGACGTGTCAAGATTAATATCATCTCTCAATTGACTATTTTCAATTGATCTATAATCTAATATATAAAACCACGACTCATTTGATACTTTTACGACTTGTTTGGTTGCCCGTAATGCACCACAAGAAATGTGAATGGATTCAATGGAGGTAGGCAGTGAGAATTATGGAGCATGTCTTAATGTGTTTAGTATCCTACCACTAGAAATGAGAATAAAAAAGTTTGAATGACTCGTTACTTTGATTTGGTATGAATGACAAAGGAAAGTAAATTTCTATTTTACTTTTTATTTGCATGGAATCATTATTATATATATTTAATAATAAAATTCATTGATTATATTATTGAATAATTTATATATAAATTTATTGAATAAAACATAAATATTAAATTTCACATGAAAATATCAGTCAAATATTGTATAAAAAGTCATTAAATTAATTATAAATTAAAAAATTATTAGCTAACTATTACAAACAAATAATTAATTTTTTTAATATTTTAAATCTTACTTCATAAAAAGTTAATAAATAATGAGATTTATCCTTTAGTCACACATGGTGTTTATGAAATTAAACCATTTACACCTTTTTGTATCCAATTTAAAATATATACCATTTATTTTATGGAGATAAATAAAAAAAAAATTAAAAAGTATAAAGAAAAGCAGCCCAACCCATCCAGTGGGTATTCGAACCTCTTCCCTTTAGAGGGGCAACTCCACCTTTTGCCACTGGCCAAATTGTTAACTTGATATAAATATGCGTATACAAATATTTATATAGATAAATATATATATAAATTTCCGGTTCTCCCGGTTCTACGGTTCGGTTTACGAATTTTGACAGTGGCAAAACCGGACAGAACCAAAAAGTTTCAATTCGGTCCGATTCGGTACAAAATACTCCGGTTCCAGTTCGGTTTCCGATTCAATCCGGTTTTCTTACACCCTAATAATTTTACCTTTCAATTCTTTCTATAATAATATAGGTAGTATTGACTTTTTATTAGTACACCATTGTCACGACCAACACAACGATTAATTTGACCCTTCAGTTCTTCTCTGTTTTAATTTTTTTTATATAAAAATTAGTTATCATTACAATATTAATAATTTTATATCATAAAAACGGAATATATTAATTAACCGATTGATTTTTTTTGTCTTAATTTAATTCTTATATCTGCTATTAATTTAGTCGTCGTTATTAATGGTTGATGCATATTAAGTCATTAACTAAAAAAATTTAAGAAAATTTATAAAAAATAAAAAAAGTATCAAATAATGAAAAATGATAAAACTATACAGAAACATAAAATAATAATAGAGAATTGTGAATTTTTTTCTCAAAAAAGAAAGGAAGAAAAACTAGTAATTAGAATATACTGTTGGCATTAAATGAATAAACATATAAAAATGTAATCCTATAAAAAGAAACTAATTGTAATTGTTCAGAGAAAATATTACTTGCTAGACTTCTTTTTTATAAATAAAAAAATCAATTTATTTCCTCCTCACCTCTTCATTTTTTTTTACAGACTTTCACACATTTTTCCTGCATTATTATTTTTAATAATGTAAAGTTACGGTTTTATCATTTTATAAACACTTTATACTTGTAAAATATACTATCATGAAGTTGTTTGTATGCTCTTTTTATGAGATAGCTCATGTGTTGTAATATAATTAATAATATAATTAATTTTAATATATATATATATAACTAATTTCAATTTTCCTCCGATGTAATTTCATTTAATTTTTATTCTTTCCCGATTTTGCATAGAACTCCATCCGCCTCAAATTAAATTTCATTTAATTTTATTCTTTAATAAATTTGTATAGTACTTCATCTGCCTCAAATGAAATGATATTTTACTACGTTCTAAGTTATTTTTTGTTTAACTTTATTAATTTTTGTTTAATTTTTTTAGAAAAGATGATTAGTGAAACTAATAAAATATACTAGTAATAAGTTAAAATGAGACAAAAAAAAAGTTAGTAGTATCATATGTAAATTTAAAAATTGTGAAAAGTGATTATATTTTACGTATAAAACACCAAAAAAAATATTTAATTTGAGATGAACAGAGGAACAAAAAGTGATAGAACAACACCATTGGCTTATCCTTGCCCTTTATGAGCTGTAGGAATCTAATTCCCACAACTAAAGGTGTTCATCAATCAATATTCAGTATACCAAATTTTTAAAATTGGGTACGATATCATTTAGCTATTGAAAGGTATTGTCGTCGATTTACTTAAATAATTTCGGTAGTGTAATTTTGGTATTACCAAATTCCAAAATCAATTTAAACAACACTCGAATAATAGAAAAAATAAACAATTTTTAAAAACACTTAAACACATCAATTTGAATGGGAAAACTTCAGTACCATAGGGGTACTAACCCACTCCATACCTTTTCAAGTAAGATGGTGACACGTGTTTATCTTTTTTCAAATCTCATAATTCAATTTTAAATTTTATTATTTATTTATTTAATTGTCTCTTTCCTTCTGCGACTCAATCTTTTTTCTCATTTCTATTCATCGCCTTCATCATTTTCTTTATCTATTTGTTCTATTCAATCCTTTATTTTTTATTTGATTTCTACATCCACTATTTTTTTTATATTTTTTTTTATCTTCCTTAGTCAATAGTTAAATATATCACATGGAATAAATTTTGGAGATCTTTTTTTAATTTTTTTTAAAACAACAAATTTTGAGATTCATACGTAATTTAACTCTTGCAAATTCAACTCTTGCCCCAAATTTAACTGAAACATCCCCAAATTCTCATAGCTCCAATCCGTAATTACTTCAACTCAAATCCATATAGCTCCAAAGTATTTTTTTCCCCCTTCAGATCTAAAAACATAAAAACATAAAAACAAAAAAAAGGATCTAAGTATAAGTTTGCGCTCTTGGGAGATTGTTTAAGTGGGTTTCTAGGTTGCTGAATTTGAATCAAGTTTATGAGGAACAATTTTTATTTGAATTTCTGGGTATAATTGAAAAAGTATGCAACAAAGAAGGAGATGGTGATTCTTAATTCATTATTTTGAATTTTTCTTTTCCTTTGAGTTCGATCGATTGAGGGTTGAAAATGACACTATTGGGATTGGTGATTTAATTTAATTATTTTTAGGGGTAATAGTATTTTACACCCCTGTACTATCGCCGAAAAACGATACCTCCCTTGTACTTTAAAACGTCCATGACACCCCCCTGAACTATTGTTCCCATGCAAAAAGGGTTTTAATGCACATTTTTACAATTCTAAAAAATTCTAAAAATTCTAAAAAAAATGTAAAAATTTACAAAAAAATGTATTTAACATAATGTTCAAGAAACATTGTAAAAAATTCCAAAAATTTACAAAAAAATGTAATTAATTATGAATAGAAGGGCCTTTTTGTCCGAAAATAATAGTTCAGGGGGGTGTCATGGACGTTTTAAAGTACAGGGGAGGTATCTGTTTTTCAGCGATAGTACAGGGGTGTAAAATACTATTACCTCTTATTTTTAAGTTGCATCGGTTAGGGTTAATTATGGTGAAAAATTGGAGAAGAGTTAATTAAATAAATAAGTAGTAAAATTTTAAATTGAATTATGTGATGTGGAAAATGATAGACACATGTCACCATCTAACTTGAAAAGGTATGTAGTAGGTTGATACCCTTGTGGTATTGAAGTTTTTCCCAATTTGAATGCAATGTGTACCTTGTTTTTTCTTTTTCTTTTGTCCAAGTTTTCTTTCTTTTTCCTTTTACTTCTTTTTTTATAAACCAAGTCATCATATTAATAGAAAGGAACCAAAAGAGGACCTATATATATATATTTTTGATAAATAATGACTTTTCATTACTAGAGATTTATAAAACAATCGAGATGTTCAAGACACAAACCGTCCCAACAATCAGACATGCCTAATACAGAGGCTCTCCTAGCAAGCGTATGAGCAGTTACATTAGCAGTTCTAGAGACATGCACAAAATTGCATGAACTAAAGCAGGAAGCAAGGTGATTAATATCAGCGGCAACGAGGCCCAGACTAGAGTGAGTCTAGGAGTTAGTGGAAATGGCTTAAATCAGTTCAAGACAGTCGGATTGAACTTGGATATGACCGATATTTCGCTCCGAGGCTAATGTGAGAGCTTTTCGTATGGCTAATCCTTCCGCCACAGGGATGTCAAGGCTGTAATGGGCACACTAATGACCTAAGAATGTGCACCTACCAGAGCTATCCCCAGCAATGAAGCCGAAGCCAGTACGGGACGGTCCAATTGCAGCATCGGAATTAAGGCAGATAACCCCTTCTTCAGGAGGAGACCAATCCGACGAAGAACCCTAGATAGTCATCCGAGGTTCATCAGGGGCGCACTCATTTACCTGTCTGTACTCCCCCAGAAGCCGAGCTCCACGAAAAATGATATGTTGAGGAGATGCCTCAACTTGGGAGAACAATAGATCATTTCTGGCATTCCAAAGCGCCCAAAGGATAGATAGTACCTCTTCCAGAACAGGGGTCGAGTTAGAGGCCCACACATCATCCAGCCAACCACAGAGCGTTGAAACCGAGGAAAAAAAGCAACTCGAGGGAATATGGCTAGTCCTCCAGGTATTCATAGATACCAAACAGTGCATGGAAAGATGGTTAATTGTTTCAGATTCCTGATGACAGAACAAACACGTGTCCTCTCCAACAATGCCTATGGTCAACAACTTCCCCCGTGTTGGGAGACCGTCGTGGACCAACCTCCAAATGAAGATCTTGAACTTAAGAGGAATCTATAGTTTCCACAATCCAGTCCACCAGATATCAACCCCGTTGGATAAATCTGACAGTAAGAGATGATAGCAACTCTTCACTGTAAATTTCCCCAAGTTCGTACTGCGCCAAACAAACCTATCAGGCGGGCGGAATAAGCTCACTGGCATCTGATTTGGCTGGCCCAAAAATCTCACGAACTAGAGGGATATTCCAACGACCCAAGTCATGATCCAACAGCTCACTAACCCTAGCGTTAGCCTGTAGACGAGAGACCGGTGCCTGAACTAATCCAGATGAAGAGCATGGGATCCATGGATCATCCCAAATTCGAATCTGCTCGCCATCTCCCACCCGCCAAATACAACCTTTCGCAAGAGCATCTCGGCTAGCCAAAAAACTCCTCCAGATATAACTAGGTCGAGGGCCTAACGAGGCGTCTAGAAAATTCCCTGTTGGGAAATACTTGGCCTTTAATACCCTAGAGAGAAGCAAAGATGGGTGATGGATGATCCGCCAACCCTGCTTAGCTAATAACGCAAGGGTAAACTCCCGCAATTTGCGAAGCCCCAAACCACCCTCTCGTTTAGACTTGCACAGTACATCCCACGAGATCCAACTAGTTTTGCATTTGTCATTGCTCCCTCCCCACCAATATTAAGTATGTGGGGATTGCTTGCGCGACTGACTTAATCAGTATTTCCTTCCCAGCCTAGGACAACATTTTTTCTTTCCAACCGCTCAGGCGCTTGCATAATCGGTCAGGGACAGAGCTAAACATCGCCATCTTAGAGCGGCCAAAACCAACTGGAAGGCCTAGGTACTTAGAATGATTTCTCACCACTCTGATGTCGAGACTACGTTGGATCGCTGACCTAACACCTCCACAAACGTTACGACTGAACACCACCTCTAACTTATCCAAGTTAATCTTTTGGCTCTAGGCCTCCTCATAATTCGCTAGAATTCCTGCAATGACATCAGCTTCACTAGGGGAGGCTCTAGCAAAAATCAGGCCATCATTCGCATAGAAGAGGTGACTCACATACACCCCCCCCGACACACAGAAATGCCATGGATCAGTTGGCGGTGGTTAGCCTCACGTAACATTGCAGATAAACCTTCCATACAGAGGATAAGGGGAGAGGGGATCTCCCTGTCTGAGGCCCCTCAAAGGGCTAAAGGTGGGGTCTGGGGTACCTTCCACTAGAACAGAGTATGATACCGTCGAGACACAACGCATAACGAGATCTACCCACCCGTTGTCAAACCCAAGCTTGCGCAAAATTTGGCGCAGGTAGTGCCACTCCACCCTGTCATAGGCTTTACTCATGTAGAGTTTGAGGCTCATCAGGCCTCGACCCGTACGCCTAGTCTGCATAGCATGAAAAAATTCTTGTGCAACACAAGCATTGTCAGTAATCAACCTATTCGGGACAAACGGACTTTGATTCTCGGAGATGATATCAGGAAGAAAGAGTTTAAGTCTATTAGTTATGACCTTAGTAATGAGTTTGAAAATAACATTGCATAGACTAATAAGCCTAAACTGGGAACAATCTAATGGGTTATCAACTTTAGGAATCAAAGTAATTAGAGTATGGTTCAAATAAGAAGGATCAACAACATGATTAAGAACATTAAGAACAGTAGCACAAACAGAGTCACCTACAAGGGGCCAAAATTTTTGGTAGAAAAGAGGGGGCATACCATCGGGACCCGAAGCTGTTTTGGGTTTCATCTGTTTTAGCGCTCGATGCACCTCCTCTTTAGAATAAGGGGTCATTAAGTGATCATTCATAGCTGACGACACAATTGGGTGGATGGGATCCAATGCATCTGTCACATTTGCAAGGTCAGTTGATGTAAACAACTTATTGAAGTATTCTATGAAAATGGACTCTACTGCTCCAAGATCCTCGTGCCACACTCCAAGCTCACCATTGATCCCCTGGATATAATTTTTCTTCCAACATTGACTGGCTTGTCTATGGAAAAAAGTAGTATTCTTATCCCCAGCCTCCAACCACAAAGTACGGGACCGTTGCTGCCACATAATTTCCTCCCTATGAATGAGCTTTGCCAATTCCTTCGTTACTCTTTGAATCTCATCTTGGATCTGATCAGACACTGGGAACTATTGCAGCTGACCTAATTTATCCCTACAAAGTCTAATCCTCCTAGGTATGGAGCCAAAAGAGACTCTACTCCACTTAGTAAGGGACTCTCCACAATGACGCAATCTGTCCGTAATAGGGGGGTTGCCACTCCAGGTCCCAAGAGACTGCTAAGCTTCTTCCACCACATCCTTACAGTCATCTTCCCTCAGCCAAGCAACCTCAAAATGATACAACTTATCTTTTCTCCGCTCCGATCTCTTTTGTCTAAGTAATAATAATAATGGGCAGTGGTCCGATCCAAACCGAGGAAGATGATACAGACAGCTATCAGGAAAGATGTCCTTCCAACCCTGTGTCGCAACCCCTCTATCAATTCTTTCCAGGATTAGGGCAAAACCCCGTTGATTATTACACCAAGTGAATGGTGCTCCTTGATAACCCAGGTCCTGCAAATCACAATCATCTAAGGCTTGTAAGAAATCTAACATGATGGAGAAATGTCTATTACATCCACCATGTTTTTCATCCGACCATAGGATCTCGTTAAAGTTCCCCAAACAAACCCAAGGCAATTGGCAGTTACCTTTAAGAGCGCGAAGCAAGTCCCAGGTCTTGTGTTTATCACCCCCCGAAGGCCAACCATACAACCCAGAAAATCGCCAGTAGACTAAAGGATACTTTATTTCATTAATTTTGACATCAATATAATGCAAGTTTAAAAAGAGAATGAAAACATTAAGGGAATCGTCCCACAAGAGAGCCAAACCACCCCTCCTAGTGGGGCCATCACAATCCACACCTATGACATGCTTATAACCCCGACTTTTATTCAATTTCCTAATCTCTGATACTTTTTTCTTAGTCTCACATAGAAAAACCAGAGATGGAACTTCAAGCTTTAAGAGCTTAGAGAGAATCTCCACTGTCGACTGGTTCCTAAGCCTCTGACAGTTCCAAGACAAAGCAATTATATCTAAGCAACCCCGTCTCTAGTCTAGTTGGGGAAATATCGTCCCGCGGTTTCTTTGGTGTAGTCGAGCCTTCATACTCTACCACCACATCAGTAAGTTCATCAGACAGTCTCTTCTTACCCACCCGCCATGGGATTGCACACTTCTTTTTCCTTGAACGGTACATGCAAGGTCCCATCATAACATGAGAATAAACTCTCTTCCTATCCGCCTCTGAGATTTCTCCATTAGTGATCCCAAAGTGATTCATGACCTCAAACTTCTCCTCAGCAATCTTTGCCTTTTGGAGTGCCTTATTCTTCTCTACTCCTCTTTTTAAAGTTAGCAGCTGTTCTTTGGTCTCAGCAGGCCCTTTGATGGGGCCACCCACTGCCTGAGACTTTCCTGCTGCAAAAATTAGATTAGTGGAGGGAATAGAAGATAAAAGCCCAAGGCAAGGAGGAGAAGAGAGAGGCTCTTCAGCAAGCATCCCTAGGCTAGCACACGGCCCAGGTCCAAGGACGAAAGACAACCCAACCAGTAAGGAAGGCTACCCAGCCAAGGACGGAGTTGAGAAATGCTGCACTGCTGGGCTTGGGGGCTGTTGATTGATGGTTTATTTTCAATGTTTTATCTTCTCTTTTATTATTAATTGAGATGATAATTATGCTACTTTGAGCTAGTTTCCTTCCTATTTTGCTTTTCAGGCTTAATAATCGTTATATGAAGAAAAGGAGCAGAAAGCTTGAAGATTAGAGCTTAAATCAATCATTTGGTGATGGAGTCCCGTTTTCAGCTTTGCTGCCTTGAAATTGGTCCGTTCGTCCCAAGGCCATTTCACCAATCTGCCGATTCCAGCTCTTCTCGAGGCCTCGACAAGAAGCGACCTGTCAGAGTTCCAGCCTGGACAGCACTGAGCGTAATTTTGTATTTTATTTGTTAAAGCTGGTTCAGCCAGCTTGGAACCTGGAGGACTTGAGCACGAGTGTTAGTGCTTGGATTCCCTCTTCCACCTTGCAGAAGCACCAAGGGGACATCAATGGAAGAATGATAGAAATATTCCCTTTGCATTATTCAAAGATTATTCTCTCCAAAAGTAAAGTAGTGCCCAGCACCAGCCTGGTATGGCAGCACATGCTGCAATTATTTTATGGTGAAGATTGTACCTTTGAAGTCTATCAGAGGAGAAGAAGAATGGCTATTAATAGAACAACGAAGCAAAGGAAATAGAGGAGGACACGAGGGAGAGAGCAAGAGAGGAGAAAATCAGCATTTCTCACATTTTCCAGATTTTTCAGCTTTTCTTTGTATTTTCGGATTTTAACTTCTTTTGCTGTTTTGATTGGTTGTAATTAATTCCTCTAATTCCTGGTAGGGATTGAGAGGTTTACAAGTCCAGTATGTTTTGAGACTTTGTTTGAACTTAATTAAATTCTGTTTTGTATTTCTTCCTTCTTGTTTTAACTCCAATTTGTTCATGTTTGGTTTGAGTTTGGCCAACTTGGATTTTGACTTTAATGAATATTGTCAGCTCCTCCGAAATTGAGTATTATCCATAACAGGGGGAACATAAGTAGGCAATTCTCTAGTGACTGCGATTGGTCCGGCATTAAGAGAAAGGAGGAAAGAATTAGACCATGAGATGACGATCTCACCCCAAGGCCTAGGAGAAGGGGCTTCCTGCGTGACAATTGGTAGGAATGTTACCACCGGACCAGGTTGGCGCTTGGGAGATTGACGAACTCATCCATTGGTCTAGGGAAGGATTTCTTTGACTTCCCTATGAAATCGTTTTGAATATATATTTGTCAATGATTAACAGCTTGGAATTGTTACCTCAAGAGATCTCTACTGGGAATAATATTTCCCTCATCCTTTCACTATCTTTATCTTTGCTATTTTCGTTTCTTTATTTTCTGTTTGTATTTTTGTGCATGGTCGACTCGTCTCAAGGCCTTGACATGAAGCGACCATGTCTCGTGTTTTATTTATTTTCTTGTTCTTTATTTTCCTGTACTGTTTTCACCTCCCCCCTTCGTTTTGTTCAGTTTGGTTTGGTTGTTTGCAGGAGAATAAACATTAGGCCGATAGTCCCTGTGTTCGATCCTCTTACCGCTGTGCACAATCCTTTTTGTTGCTTAGTGATAAGTTGTAATTTTATTTATGATTGGATTCGACACCCATTCAGCTGTACAACAGCATGCTGGTGCGGGCCAAAGGAGGGCAAGATTGGACCGTTCGAAGTCAGCATCCCAGGAAAAGGAGGCCTAGAAGACATGGGCTCAAGGCTACTTAATGAAGTCGGACGCGGCCCACCAGAGAGGAGAGTCCCACTACACAACCCACCATCAGAATGATTCAACCTATTAATGGAAACGCCCGGCCTAGTCTCAGAGATAGTAACCCCACTCATAGTAGGACCCAACCCATTTGCCTCCACATCAGCCACGACATCAACCAGTAAACCTTGTTTCTTGACTTCCTCAGCCACAGACTTAGCCAAATTTTTAAAAGCTAAATTATTGTCATTTAAATCACTAGTGACTCTCCCATAATTCCCTCCAATGATAAGTGATTTAATGCTGCTCAGTAACTGGTCAATAACAGCCAAATCCTTCCACCATTAACGTCCCTCATTGCCTCCTCTTTATTCACATAACTGTTTGGAATTAAGGAGTCATTACCGCGCAACTCTTCTCTTGGCAAAGCAGCCATGCGAGATAGCTCTAGGGCAGATAGAGCACCAAATGACCCACTCCGATGGCCAGAAAACTCAAGACATTTCAGGCGCAAAGGAGCAAAAAAATGACCCATCGAGCTCGAAACTCCACGGCTACCTCGACTTGTGATAATTATTTGTCTTCTGCCGAAGGATGTATGGCGGAGCGGATCTTCTCAGATTAGTGTACGCGACGGTCCACAGTACCTGCAATGCGCCGGAGGCCCCCTCCGGCGGAAACACTCCGATGCTTAAGTCAGTATGTGTACTGAAATTAGCAGGATTTTGGCCAGTTGAGTATGCTTACCTGCCTCCTTTGTGGGGGAGGTATTTATAGAAGAAAAGGGGCGTTCCCGCCCGAGTAAACAGGTACGGAGCTATCGCTCGCGTTAGGGTCTGTGGTTCGCCCTTATCACGATACGCTACCTTGGCGGTAGGTATGCAGGTAGATATTGCCACGGTAGGATAACGGCCGGAGCGATACTCCTGACGCGTGGTTTCCTCTAGGGGTAAGATAACTCCTTGAGCCATCCGTGAGGTCCGTGAGAGGAGCCGATAGGGACTCGTTAGCCCTTGTAGCGATCTTGTCCCTACCGCGGTGGTGCGAAACAGTAGCTAGGCCTCATCCCACCGGGTGATAGACGAAAATACCCTTTCTTTTAGGTGAATTGTTATCATAAGCCCAACTGAAAATGAGCCCGAGAGTTTACCAAGGGCTATCGTTCCTTCTCTGACGGAGAGTTCTTCTAAGTACCATGGAGGTTTGCCTCATCAGATGGCCCTGACGGTTTTTGTCAGAATCTATAAATCAGAGGTTTTTCTGCGCCAATTTCTTCGCATTTTCACGTTCTTTCTTTCCATATTCCGCCATGGATGAACTGACTCGCAATTTCCTGATCTCCAAAACTCTGACCCTGAAGAATCTTACTGAGGGTGATATCGACTTCCTGGAGAGGATGATCACCAAGACCTCCGAGGATGTCCTGGAGTTGCAGGGGGTGTTAACCCCTATTCTGTCTAGACAGCTAGGAATCACTTTGGAGGATTTCAACCCCCTAGAGAGCTTGGCGAAACTGGCCACTGTCAGCGCTCACCTTGACGTGGTGGCTTCGATGCTGCAGCAGAGGAAAGATCTGCTGGCCTGCTGCCTAAAGGGCATGAGAGCTTGTTCTTCCGAACTGACCTCCGTCGCTGACGCTTTAAAGGAGGTTCCCATTGCGCCAGGGGACGATGATGCGGGGTCCAATGTCTGACCGCTGGTTTCACTTCTCGCTGTTTTTCTTATGCTTCTTGTACATATTCGAACGTTAAGGCCACCTGGCCATAAATAAATAACTTGTCTTTGCTTTTTCCCAAGTCTTCTCTTTTTCTTGCTTGGTTGCTTGCTTTATTTGTTGGAAATATTTGTCATGAGCCCAACCGAAAATGGGTCTTCCTCGGGGTATTGTACTGCAGTGGTCGGGTTCCGGGATTTAGTAATGAATGCTCTATCTTGACTGTTACAGGGCCGTCTTTTCAGTGGCAGGTGGTTGGGCGGTTCTTTGGTGCCCTTTGATTGGTGCGTTTAACGAGCAGAGGTGCCTACGACGGATCAGATTCTGCACTTGCAGTTATCTTCCCAAGCGTCTTAATTGATTTTTCAGGGATCGAAGTGCTCCTTCGGCTATATAAGGGAGTTTGGTTTTCCTTTCCTGTTCATCTTCATCCTTTCCTTCTTTTTTGCTTTTGCAGGTCACATGGCAGATTTTTACTTCTTGAGTTCCATGGATCACGATTCCTTGCCGACTCCTCCGACTTCGCCGGACTCAGATCATCCCCCTCCTTCGCCACCATAGAGGCCTCCGGTCCGCCGAAAGGGTCGTAAGAAGCAGGGGAAACGGACTTCCCAGACGCCCTTTACAACTTTGGCTCCTTCTGGTTCTGTTGTTCAAGAGGGCGGCAAACGTTTTTCTTCCCCCGATTGCTCGCTGAACGAGGATTTTCCCATCAGTACTGGTGCGGGGTTGGCAGATTCGAGTGCCAAAGGAAAATCATGCCCGTCAGGGTCCTGCCCCGAAAAGGAGGCAGACCAGCCTATCCTGAATGCTGACGGGAAGATGCCATTCCTTGATGATGACGGGGTCTATCACCACGACATTTATTGGCCTGATGAGGATTAGCCGTTTTGCCTTGTACCCGCCTATTGGCGTTTTATGAATAAACTGATGTTTTCTTTTTCAATTTTGTCATTATTTTCGTTAGCCTGCTGATTCTTGGGGATAGCTAACGTAAGCGGTTGTCCTGACTGAGGCAATCACTTCACGGTTACTTTGACCGGGTCAATACTGTCTCGCCCTTTTGGGGAGTTTCGACGAATAACTTCTCTTTTCCAAATTTCTTTAATGCGCTTCCACGTGGCCAACTTCTTTTACACGCGTCTTTGCCCGATTGGTAACTCAATTAATGCGGTGGCATTTATATCCTTTAAGAAGGGCTATTCTCCAATTTCTCAAAACTTTTGCCCTCGCTTCGAATTTTCCTTTTTGTCTTCCTTCGCCTTCTTCCCCGAATATCTTTTCGGCCGCTCGCCACTGTCCGCCGATTTCTCTGGGATTCTTCTCCTTTAAGGTATCAATCCGTCCCTTCTCAGATTTCCTTTTTGTTGGTTTGCTATGGCTAGGAATAGACCTCGCCAGATTATCTCTAGGCCCATGGATCCCGAGGTCGCCCAATCACCGAGTATTTTTACCTGCGATGTGGTTCTGAAAGCCGAATTGGAGGAACATGGTATTACCTTTCCTCCTGGGCATGAGCCTTCTATTCCCGGTAGTGATATGAGGCTTCATAATCCAGGGTGGGGCTACAGTAGGCTTCTTTATTTTAAAATGTTCCTTTATGGTTTCCGTTTCCCCGTTCATGAGTCGATACTAACTCTGCTGCGGGAGTATAGCCTTAATCCTGCCCAGATAACTCCTTCCTCTTGGTGTGCGGTGTATGCTTTTCTTCGCGCTTGCGAGTTGAAGAACATTTTTGCCCCATCTATCACTTTGTTTCGCAAATTCTTTAGCATGATTTGCTACAATTGTTTAATCGAGATTACTCCCCGGTGGGATGATGCGCTCGTGCAGTCGTTTTGGCAACGTTTTCACGGCTTCAAGAGGGGTGTAGCTGATTGGAAGAGCAGCTTCTTTGTTCTGGAGCTACCGTCACGTTTGTGGCGTATCAATTTCAATCAAGAACTGGCAGGTCCCGTTTGGACAAATCCCGCGATTTTGTCCAGAAATGAGCTGGACCAGGCTAACGCTTTGTTAGACGAGAATACCCACTACCGTGTTCGTGCCTTCGCTCTGTTCAAGCCTCTGGAAGAGTGCGTTATGGGTGAGCCTATTTCTTTCCATGTTTTCTTTTCTTTAGTTCTCGCACGCTTTGTTTGCTATAGGAGGCTAACGGTTGATTCCCAGGTGACCCTGGTGCACCTCTGAACGTAACACCGCTTCAAACTTTGCCAGCCTCACCTTCGGCCGAGGGCTCAAGTCGGGGTGACGCTCCTCCTTCGAGGAAGAGAACTAAAACCGTTGCCCGGGGAGGGCGAAGGCCCGTTAGCTCTGTTCGAACTTCTCGCTTTGTGGAAAATTGGCTACCGGAGCGTCGCACGGGGACGGACTCCAGGCCTGTCGCGACGACGGTAATTACTAGCGATGATGAGGATGCGGATGCCAAGTCAGACCTTTGCCATGCTTCTTCCCTTGCTGCTTCCCAGCGTCGGAAAAAACTTCGAGTGGCCTCTAGTGGACAAGCTACCGGGATATCTCCTGTGGATGTGGCAACTGTTTCTACGCCTGCTGTTTCGTCTGAGGCAGGTGCCTCTCTGCCAACGGGAGCCGCTGAGGCGTTGGAGAAAACTTGTTCTACTGAGGGAGAGGCCCCGCCAATGGAATGTCCTCCACCCATGGCTGACGCTCCCGACTCTCCGATTGCTCACTGCATTCCTGACGTAGTGGTCACACCTCCCGTGGAGGATTCGTCTGCTGAGCTACCGCCTGTGGTTACTCCGCAGCTGTTTTTTACTCCTCTCAAGAGTACTTTTCCTCAGGGCTCTTCTCCGCCTTCCTCGATCAATCTTTGCCCTAACGGGGCCCCGACCTACCGTATGAATCTTGCAGGGTTTTGCTTTGATGCCCTTCGCGCTGTCGGGGTTCCCCAACCTTTTTCTCGAGATGAGTTTACTGCACCCTTGGTAGGAGAGATGCTGACTTCGAAAAAAGAGAAAGAGGAATTTCTTCAACTTCCTCCCTCGGCACGCTTTCGCCACGTTCTGAATGATTCTCTGGACTTCTTCCGCAATCTGAATTATCAATTCGAGATTCACGATCGCGAGTCCCGTAATTTTTCCAGCGCGTTGCGTGCTGCGAAGATGCAGCTTGAGAAGGCGGTGAAGCATTCTAGGTTGCTGACGCGCCTCTGTGAATCATCCCAAACGGAATTGGACAGGGAAAAGTCTATCGGGAGAGCCAAGATAGAAGTTCTGGAGGCGGAATTGGCGCTAGAAAAGAAGAAGATTCTCATTCTCCGCGAAGAGATGCTCGCTCGAGATGAGGGGGCTGCTAGGGCGCCATTAGAGGAAGAGTTATGGAGGAAAAGGATTCTGGAGGCCTTCATTTCTGGGTTTACGTCCCGTTTCAAAGGTGACCCTTTGGATCCAGCCCAGGTAGCTGATTACATCTCTCTCGTGATGGGTGAGATTAGCAAAGGTTGCAGCGGTTCTTCTGACCCTTCGAGGGAGAAAGCCTAACGTTAGCGATAGTGCCTGGGCCTTTCCTTGCTTTTCTTGTTGTCGTCTCTTCTTTTATTATTTCTTGAAAACCCATTCGAACATTGTTTCTCTTGTAATAATGCTAACGCCTTATATCCTTTGTCGTTCTGGATGATTCGTCGTGACATTACCGTTATTCCTTCTTTATCTTCTTCGTACCATCGCGTCGTTTGGCAAGGCCAACGCTGCTTTTTATGTTTTTTAATCAATCCCCCTGTCCCTCATTTAATGCGACTTGAAGGGTAATGATGAAAGAAGACACGTGTCCTTCTATAGAGAGGCGTTTGGAGCAAGCGTCTCCTAGGGAGTTGTGAATGCAGAAGCGTTTCGTCCTAGTTTCAAATTTGCACCTTCTGGTGCGTGCCTTATTTTATGACGCGCTACTTCGCCACGTGTCTGCTGCTGACTGGTCGTGTCCTTTCAGGGTTATACTTATTGTTTCTTCTACCCTCTTTTTCTTTTTCTATCTTTTCCTTATACGCTGTTGCCTTTGGATAAATACTTTTGCGCCGCTCTCTCTTTCTGGTTCAAGAGTCCTCGCGTTCTCTTTCACGAAGGTACAAGGTACACGTCTTTTTCTTTTCTCCTTGTTTCTTCTTTGTTGGCCATGGCTAGGACTAAGAGATCCTCTGAAGAAGGAGACCCTCAACGGTCCTCTGGGGAAGAAGTAATTGATACTACTCCCACTTCTTTGTACACGTTGCCCTTAATTAACCGTAGGCTTGCTGGGTTTTCTACACGATTTCCCAAGGAATATCCCATGCATCCTGCTTCTGAGTCGCTTCGACTGAACAACATTTTGCCCGGAAATAGTAGAATGCTGTACGCTAAGCTTTTCGATCATGGGTTTCGTCTCCCTCTTGACCCGCTCGTAAAATTGTTGTTGGTTGATTCTGATCTGGCTCCGGCTCAGTTAAGTCCTAACGCGATTTGCGTTGTTAGTGCCTTTGCCGCACTGTGCCGTTTCAAGGGGATAGAATCTCCCACTTTAGCGTTGCTCCATGACATTTTTCAGTTATATTCCCGTAAAGGGGTGATCTCGATATCGCCTCGCTACGAAGACGGTTCTTTGAAGCCCTTTACCTGGAAACTTATGGGTATTGAGTCATCTATTCCTCACTGGAAAGAGGATTTTTTTATTGTTGATCTGCCGGAGCCGTTGTGGAGGGCTGGCTTCAACGAGACAATTAAAGATGGGGCTTGGGGTCATCGGAAACCCCTTTCCGACCCGGAGGATGGTTGGTTGAAGTCGCTGCTTCAATTAGATTTTAGCGTTGATGCCCGAAAAGTGGCTAACGGGTTGCCCGTGGAACAGTGCAAGAAGGGTGAGTGTTTAACCTTTTTCTTTTGCGTTTGTCAAGAAGTACTAACGCTAACATTTTGTGATTGTGCAGTGCCTCCGCCTGGTTGGGAGCCCGAGTATTTCCGAAGGAGGAGGAAACAGGAGGCGAAGAAGAAAGCTATCGCTGAAGCTAGGGCTGCTGCTGCCGCTAACGCTGAGGAAGGGGAGGCCACCGCTAGCGTTACGGGTACTCGAGTTGTGAGACAGAAAAGGCCTAGGAGAGCTCGTGCTGCCCCATCCGTTTCGTCCCAGATTGTTGTTTCTTCAGAGGCTACGGTTGGTCCGATTCCTGTTGGGATTCTTCTTGCGTCCTCCACCGCTCAGGTGAGCATTTTTCTTACTTTTGGGACTTTGTCTTTCTTTGTACATGATTTCCTTATCGCGTTCTACCTTATTTAGGAAGTCGTTGCTGCTTCTGCCCCCTCTACCTCCGAGGGAGATATGGGTATCGCAGATGTCCTTCGCGAGCGTCAGAAGAAGGCTCGCTATGATCTTCAGACTAGCCCTTCTTCTTCGGCTGCCCATCATAGTTCAAGCGTTCTTGGGGGCGGGGGTATGTCTGCTGATCAACCGGAACCCGTTGATTTTGGCGGTGAACCCCATGTGCCTCCTGGCTCCCCGATTCATTCTGCGCACACCCCAACCGGCTATGATTCTGATGCCCTTAATCCTGAGGTGCCCGGAGGCAATGAGGTCTCGATGCCTAACGCGGAAGGCCTCTCCAGCCTGCCAGCTTCTCCTGGTGCGTTGTTCTTTGTTCCGATGCCTCATCCACCTATCGTGAGGGGTGGGCCCGCTCCTGCCTTAATGGCCGGTATTTCTTCCTATGATCCTCCTCTCATGCCGACTCATCACGTCAGCTTGCGCTCCTTTAGGGACAGTATTCTGCAGTTTCCTGCAGATGCCGATCATGAGACCGTGCTTTCCTCTACCGCTTATCTGGTAGCAGAGATTTTGTCTCTTCCAAGAGAGAGAGATGCCTTTGTGGCTCGGGGCGATCAGGGGCGCATCAATTTCCTTCGCTCTCAGGCGTTTTCTATGCTTTGCCATCTTCACTATATGGATGAGGAGAATGCCATGGCTGCAGCTAACGGGCGGGGAGAGATAAGCAGGCTGTTGGAGGAGCGACAGCGTCTTGAAAATGCCCTTGCTGCTGCCAACGAAGGTATGGAGACTGCTCGGGGAGAAGTTACCGCGGTGAAACAAGAGTTGGAGGCCGCTAAGTTGGCTTTGGAGGAAGAGAAGAGACAACGTGCTGATTTGGCCCTACGCCTCTCTCAGGAGGAGAATAGCCTACGCCAGGAGAGACAGAAAAACGCCGAGCTATCTGCCGATTCCTCCCTTAACGCTGAGAAGAACCGTTGGTACTTTGAGCAGGGTGGGGGAGTCATGTCAGAAGCCGTGATGCATCACTATGGAGTTGAGGAGCTCCGTATTGAGGATCTTTCTGCGTATTTCGACAAGAGAGCCTCAGCCATTAATGATAGTAGTTTCTACCAGTGGAAGGCTGCTCAGCAAGGAGGGGTCAACGCACCGCCCAATCTTTAGGCTTTTTGTTATTTAGATGTTTTACATTTTGTGGCTGACGGGCCCATCCTTATTTTGTAATTTTAAACGATGTCGGCCTTGACTCGGCTAATCCACTCTTTTTGGACAAAAGTTCTTTATTTGCTTTTCTTCATAATGCCATTTAATCACTTGTCCGCCTGGGATGTTTGGCGTTAGGTCTCCATAGACGCATAATTTCGGGTTGTATCCCGTTTGCTTTTCATCAGCTGCGTTCGAGTAGCATTACCATTATATCCTCCGATAGCATTTTTGAGAGTAAATCAGCGTTGCTTCCGCATCTGCTGCACTCATATTCCTATCGTCCCTCGCTGTCAGAGGGGGCTTTTCGTCTGTTTCAACGTTGTTGTTGCAGTATGGTTATTTCTCCATTCATCTTTTCACCGGGTATCGACCGCGCGGCTACTAGTTAGGATTTCTTTATTCCTTTTCGCCACAGATAGGCTCCAACGTCGCTTCGCCGGGTATCAACCGCGCGGCTACTAGTTGGGATGTCTTTGTTTCTTTCCGCCACAGATAGGCTCCAACATCGCTTCACCGGGTATCAACCGCGCGGCTACTAGTTAGGATGTCTTTGTTTCTTTCCGCCACAGATAGGCTCCAACATCGCTTCACCGGGTATCAACCGCGCGGCTACTAGTTGGGATGTCTTTGTTTCTTTCCGCCACAGATAGGCTCCAACATCGCTTCACCAGGTATCAACCGCGCGGCTACTAGTTGGGATGTCTTTGTTTCTTTCCGCCACAGATAGGCTCCAACATCGCTTCACCGGGTATCAACCGCGCGGCTACTAGTTGGGATGTCTTTGTTTCTTTCCGCCACAGATAGGCTCCAACATCGCTTCACCGGGTATCGACCGCGCGGCTACTAGTTGGGATGTCTTTGTTTCTTTCCGCCACAGATAGGCTTTGGGGAGTGCCTCGTCTTAGTGAGCTGTCTGATCAGGACCAGCCATCACAAGGATAGTACTTTTCACCCCCAAGCGTTGTACCTCGCGTCCGTGGAATCGTGCCTCGTCTTTATGGGCCGTCTATGTGAGCACGGTTACCACAAGGATAGGATTTTCACTTCCAGGATGGAGTTGGTCTCTCCTTGGGGTGTGCCTCTCCTTATGGGGTTACCATAAGAATAGGATTTCACTCCCAAGGATTCCGGGGCGTGCCTCATCTTAACGGGCCGTCTATGTGAGCACGGTTGCCGCAAGGATAGGATTTTCACTCCGGGGAGCCGTTTGGGGTCGTGCCTCGTCTTAATGGGCCGTCTATGTGAGCACGGTTACCACAAGGATAGGATTTTCACTCCCAAACGCCTTGTTATGCCAGGGCGTGCCTCGTCTTAATGAGCTGTCTGATCAAGACCAGCCATCAGAAGGATAGGATTTTCACCCCTGGCATTCTTCGCTACCTGCATATTACCAATAGCAAACGCACGGTGAATATCTCAATATTCATTTATTAGAATAACTTTGACGTTACCCGATTAGCTCCTGGCGTGGTATAGCCTCAGCCGAGCGATGTTCCAGGAGTTCTGCAGGGGCGTTCCCTCGAGCGTTTCCAGGTGGTATGCTCCTTTTCCCACAATGCGGGTGACACGATACGGTCCATCCCAATTTGGACTGAGTTTTCCCATACGTTGTCCTGCCGCCCGCTTGTCTCTGAGCACTAAATCTCCAGTTTTGAGCAATCGCTCCCTCACTTGCCGGTTGTGATATTGTGCCATTTTTCTCTTGTAGTGCAGAGTTTTCAGGAGGGTTTCCTCGTGTATTTTTGGTAGAGTATCGAGGTTTTCTCGTAACCTTTCTTCGTTGTTTTCTTCTTTGAAGTGAGCCACCCAGAGGCTCATCATGCCAATCTCGACCGGTGTGACAGCCTCAGTTCCGAATGCTAACGCGAACGGGGTTTCTCCCGTGCTGGCCTTGACAGTCATGCGATAGGCCCATAGCACATATGGCAATTCGTCTGGCCATTTCTTCTTGGACCCTTCCAAGTTTCTTTTGATGCCACTAAGATGCTGCGGTTAGTTACTTCCGCCTGGCCGTTGGTTTGGGGATGTGCCACAGAGGAGAATCTTTGCTCTATCTGAAACTCCACACATTGATCCCTGAAGAACTGGCTTGTAAATTGTGTCCCGTTGTCGCTGACTAGCACGCGCGGTACTCCAAATCTCATGATGACTTGGTGTTTGAAGAAACGCCAAATTTTTTCGGTGGTAATGGTAGCTAACGCCTCGGCTTCGGCCCACTTTGTGAAGTAGTCTACCGCTACGACCACGAATTTTAACTAAGATCTGGCCTTTGGAAATGGGCCCATGATGTCAATCCCCCATTTTGCAAACGGGCACGGAGCCACTATTTCTGAGATTGGCACAGCAGGTTTTCGAGGAATCTTAGCATATTCCTGGCATTTCTAACAGGTTTTCACGAAGTTATGACAATCTCGTCGAATGGTGGGCCAGTAAAATCCCGACCGAAAGACTTGGGCTGCCAGAGTGCCGCTGGCGATGTGCATGCCATATATCCTTTCGTGAATTTCTCGTAACACATGCAAGCCTTCTTGTTCCGTTATACATTTAGCGGCCGGATGGGAGAAGCATCTTCGTATTAACTCTCCGTTATAATATGTGCATCGTGCTGCCCGTTTTAGGACTTTCTTCTTCTCTGTCTGGTCTCCCGGTAGCTTATCATGCTTCAGATATTCTATCACTAGGATCCTCCAATCATTTTCCATTTCTTCCACACAGAGCGATGCCTGCTCTTCCATGAAAGAGGGTGTAGACAGTTCTCCATAGCGCACGTCTCTGGGTATTGAGGCTTCCGGATTGGCTGCCATTTTGGCGAGGCTATCGGCCTCTCCATTGTTTTCTCTAGGAATGTGCTCGAAGGTAACCAGGGTGCCTTTTTCCTGTATCTCTGACAGCTCATGTTTCACTTTGGCTAAGTATTGGGCCATGATGGGTTCTCTGGCTTGGGAATTCCCCAGGACCTGATCCATTATTAACTTGGAATCTCCTCGGATCCTTAAACGTGTTCTATCTTCCTTCTCCATACCGGGGGTGGCTTCGATGGAGAAACTGTTTCCGATTCTGAGTCCCGCCAGCATCGCTTCATATTCAGCCGCATTGTTGGACAATGGCTGTAGGATTCTGATGGCGTATCGCATCTCCAGGCCGTTTGGTCCAGCTAAGAAAACTCCTACGCCTGCTAATTCTTGATTTTTTGCTCCATCCACGTGGATGACCCACGTATCTGTATATGTCTCTGGAGACGGTAGGCATGAATTTTTCACTTCTTCCTCCAACAGGTCTATCTTTGTGTCCTTTGCGAATGTGCACTCAGCTATGAAGTCAGCTAACGCTTGGGCTTTAACGGCCGGTCTAGCTTTGTATTGTAGCCCGTATTGTTCAAGTTCGATAGCCCAAATTAACATTCTTCCTGAAGACTCAGGTTTTCTGAAGATTCTTCTCAACGGCTGATCCATAAGTACGATGATGGGGTGAGCTTGGAAGTATCGATCCATCTTTCGCGTGGCCTGTACTAGAGCGAGTGCTATCTTTTCGATAGGAGCGTATCGCAATTCGGCATCTTTCAATATGTGACTCACGAAGAATACAGGACGATGCACGTGCCCTTCACATCGCGCGAGGACGGCGCTGACTACCTCGTCGGCTATTCCCAAGTATAGATATAGCTCATCACCGGGCTCGGGTCTCGTTAGCACTAAATCTGATGATAGGTAAGCTTTTAGTCCTGCAAACGCTTTCTCACATTCCTCTGTCCATCCAAAGGGAGCCTTGTTGCGGATGACTTTGAAGAAAGGCAAACATCTCTCGCCTTGCTTAGATATGAATCGCCCCAACGCAATGATGCGCCCGGTTAACTTCTGTATTTCTTTGACAGTTCGTGGGGATATCATATCCTGGATGGCTTTTATCTTTGACGGGTTGGGTTGGATGCCCTTCCGGCTGACCACATAGCCCAAGAATTTTCCCGTTTGGAATGCAAACATGCACTTCCGCGGGTTTAACTTCATCTTGTGCTTTCTCATCACATTGAAAACCTCTTCTAAGTCAGCGAGGTGTTCTCTGAAACTCCGACTTTTAATCAAGATGTCGTCTACGTAGGCCTCTACATTTTTCCAGATTTGATTTTCAAAAACTTTGTTTGCCATACGCTGAAACGTTGCACCGGCATTCTTTAGCCCAAACGGCATTGCGTTATAGCAGTATGTAGCCCTGGGAGTAATGAAGGCAGTTTTTTCTTCGTCCTCTACAACCATAGGGATTTGGTGATATCCGGAATTCGCATCTAGGGAGCTTAGATAAGCATACCCAGCGGTTTGATCGACTAACTGATCTATTCGCGGAAGGGGATAGCAGTCCTTGGGACAGGCATTATTTAGGTCAGTAAAGTCGATACACATGCGCCAGTCCCCGTTAGGCTTTGGGACTAACACAGGATTGGCTAGCCAGGTCGGGTATTGGACTTCTCGAATGAACCCCGCCTCTGTGAGCTTTAGCAATTCTTTTTCGATGACGGCTATCTTTTCTGACGAAAAAGCACGTCGCCTTTGTTGGACAGGTTTGGCCTCAGGACTAACGTTTAGCCGGTGTTCCGCAACCTCCCGAGAGATTCCGGGCATGTCTGCTGGCTTCCACGCAAACTCTCCCTTGCATTTCCTCAACAGCCGGATTAACTGCGCGTTCTCTTCCAGGCTTAGTTTCTCACTGGCTAAGAGATTCATTTCACTATCTTTACCGATAGGGAGTGATATCATCTGATCTAGCGGCTGAGTGCGCTTTTCTTCTTTGTCATCGAAAGGGTCGTCCGCCACGCAAACATAGCGGTCACAACTCCTTTGAGTCATGAGTAAGTAGCATTCGGTTGCCAGCTTTTGGTCCCCTTTGATTGAGACCACGCCGTCCCATGAGGGGTATTTCATCCGCAGGTGTTTTTGAGATATGGCCACTCCAAAACGATTAAGGAAAGGTCGCCCCAAAATGGCGTTATATGGTAACGTTAGGTCTACGACCAGAAATAGTAGCTCTTCGGAGCGTTTGGATGTGTCCTCCCGGAAGTACACCGGCAGGGATGTTATTCCTGCTACCGGAATCGGTACTCCATCAATCGCAATAATTGGCCTCGTGCAGGACGATAGCTCACCGTCAGGTCGTTTCATCAAGTTGTATGCTTCCAACGAGAATAGATTCACTGCACTCCCGTTATCGACAAGGGTCCTTCTTACCCCATGACTTCCAATGACAGGCGTTACAACCATCGCATCATTATGGGGGAAAACGATGCCTTTTTCGTCTTCCTCTGAGAAAGACAACATCATTCTGTCTAAGGCACTTATTGGCTCGATTTTTGTTTGAACGCTCTCCCATTTGCGCTTCTCTCCAGGATTGGGCGTTTGTGGCATAATTTCCTCGCAATAGGGTGCCCCCCCCGCGATGATATTTATCATGGGCATTTGGTCGCTATCGATAGCGAGCGCTTCTCTGTTTGGCCCGAGGGGAACTGCGTTAGCCCCTGTAGCGTGCGAGGGCGTTTGCCTCTGCTCAGTTGTATTTCCAGTTGGATTATTTCTAGCTTCCTCCCTTGCCTTTGTGGCGAATTCTCCAAGGTAGCCCTCTTCGACTAATCGCTCTATAGCCGATTTTAACTCTCTGCATACATCTGTTGAGTGTCCCTTGACCTTATGGAATTTGCAGTATGCATTTTCTCTTCCTCCCATGATTACTTCTGGTTCACGGGAGCTGGGTAGCGGATAGGTAAATTTCTCTGTTGGACTATTGCTAAGATCTCAGCCCTTGGGAGTATGAGAGACGGGAGGTCAGGATCGTATATTCGGCCTTTCAGCGGGTCCGGTAGCTTCCGAGTGGGGGATCCTCCAGGTCTCCCCTTTGAGAAATTGCCTCTCTGCCGGTTAGAGGTCTTAGTGTTATTTTCTTTCCGCTGCCCGAGATCCTCGGTGGGTTTAGCGTCAGGGGCATTGCTGTTCAGGATGTTAGGGGCCACATATGGGTCCGTCGGCATGCCTCGGATCCATTCTCTATTTTCTTCCTCTTCTATTCTCGCATAGTTATGCGCTTTCAGCCTCAACGCATCCAGGAACGTTTATGGGGGCCAAGGGGAAAGGTAATGACGACGGGAGCGGCCTAGACTGTTGGGGCGATAAGGGTCGTTCGGTGACAATGGTTGGAGTGAAAACCACATGGGAGGACACACCAGGTCTTGAGGCATAAGGAGTAAATCTAGCAGCCATCTCTGTCAGCTGATCCAGTTGAGCTTGGAGAGCAGCTATTGAATTCATTAAAGGGTTGTCCGCTTCTCCTATCATAGATCTTCCCACCTGGGGGGTAGGATGGCTGGTTCCTGCTATGTGGGAGAAGGGAGAGCAAATCTGGAAGGTAACTTCTTCCGAACTTGACCCAGGAAGAGGGTCCAAGTCTCCTGCAGTGACGTCCTGCCCTGGGGTGGGGACATCAGAGGTAGCGAAGGGAAACAGGCGTCTGCGGGTGTTGTATGGGATGTTGGAAGTTCGGGACAGCGCCGGATCTGACTCTGAGGCCATAATCCTTCTAGCTTCGGGGAGGAGGAGCTTGGTTATTAAGGATGCTCACTTAATAGAACCAAAGACTCTCAACGAGAGCACCAATTTGATAATTATTTGTCTTCTGCCGAAGGATGTATGGCGGAGATGCTCTTCTCAGATCAGTGTACGTGACGGTCCACAATACCTGCAATGCGCCGGAGGGGGCCTCCGGCGGAAACACTCCGATGCTTAAGTCAGTATGTGTACTAAAATTAGCAGGGTTTTGGCCAGTTGAGTATGCTTACCTGCCTCGTTTGTGGGGGAGGTATTTATAGAAGAAAAGGGGCGTTCCTGTCGCGCCCCCACGAAAATTAAAAACTCGCGAGTGTGCAATGAAATTTGGGACCTTACAATGCTCAGCGTAGACAGACGCCTCGCAACATGCAATGAAGTCGCCACCCTAATTTGGTTGCTAGGCTTTAGGGAACCTTAATCGTCATGGCATAGGAAATATAATAAGTAAAAAAACTAAAGGCACAAAAAAGGGGTCTGGACCCCAGACAAAAGGTTCGGGGTCGTATTATGGTCTCGGGAAGGTGTTAGGCACCCGAGTCACATCCGAAAACGGTTACCGGTTGATGAGAGAGGTGTTTAAAAGGTGTTTTGATGAAAATGCGTTTTATTTTGAAAAAGGGGGCCCTCAGAGGAATCGTCACTTTAGCCTTTTCCACAATCGGGACCGTTCAAAAATAATAAAAAAGATCTTTCGGACGGGGTTACCGTTTATCAAGATCCGTCTATTATTCTTGACCGTAACGTGATGGGACTGAATTTTCTGTAAGACTGAATGAGCGCCCTCTTATTTCATCATCGGGCCATGCATGATTAGATTGATTGCTATGTGAACCTATCATGGATTGCTAACAGAGTACCAATTTTAAATGATTGGTTTTTGAAGTGGAAAACTGATGTGGGATCGAAAATCCCCATGTACATGCAGTCAATATATGCGAGAATTTAAAATCACATGAATATGGCATTTGAAGCGACTCTTTAAACACGTTGTTCATGTGGGTTGATTTTAATTCTAACAGTTCTATATATCATGCGTACGACTGCTATTTTACGAAAAAAGCGCTGAATAAATAAAAGGGAATCGAAAGGCGTACTTTCGAGCGAAGCTTGAATTTAAAACCTACAAAGTGAGAGTATTAGTGATAGCTTGAGAAAGAAGTAAACAATTTTATGAGTGCGAAAATTTAAATGACAGTTGATTGCATACGAGAAATGATGAATTTTGCGTATACGAAAGTGAGATGCTGGGTTTGACAAAAATGATGACAGTTGTTTGTATGCGAAAAATGATGGATTTTACGCATACGAGAATTTAAATGCTGAGCTGATTTGCATGCGATAAATGATTGATTTTACGCATACGAAATTTAAATGTTGGGTTGATCGTATGTGAAAAATGATTGATTTTACACATACGAGAATTTAAATGCTATGGTGATTGCATGCGAAAAATGATTGATTTTACGCATGTGAGAATTTTAACAGTGCTACGTGATTGCATGCGAAAAATGATTGATTTTAAGCATGTGAGAATTAAAATGCTACGTTGATTGCATGCGAAAAATGATTGATTTTAAGCATGTGAGAATCTAACATCTACGTGATTGCATGCGAAAAATGATTGATTTTAAGCATGCGAGAATTAAAATGCTACGTGATTGCATGCGAAAAATGATGGATTTTACGCATACGGGAGTTTAACATCTACGTTGATTGCATGCGAAAAATGATTGATTTTAAGCATGTGAGAATTTAATATCCACGTTGATTGCATGCGAAAAATGATTAATTTTAAGCATGTGAGAATTAAATATCTACGTTGATTGCATGCGAAAAATGATTGATTTTACGCATGTGAGAATTTAATATCTACGTTGATTGCATGCGAAAAATGATTAATTTTAAGCATGTGAGAATTAAATATCTACGTTGATTGCATGCGAAAAATGATTGATTTTAAGCACGTGAGAATTTAAAACAGTTGGATAATTTGCAGAAAGTAAAGAGTTGATATTTGCGAAAAATAAAACAATTGATATTTGCAGAAAATAAAGCAGTTGATATTTGCGGAAGGATTTCCAGCAGTTGTGCGAAAAATTAAAGCAGTTGATATTGCGAAAAATAAAACAATTGATATTTGCAGAAAATAAAACAGTTGATATTGCGGAAGGATTTCCAGTAGCTTTGCGAAAAATTAAAGCAGTTGATATTGCGGAAATTAAAGTGCGACCGTCCATGTAGGCGGTAAAAATAAATAACTGAATTTTTAAATTGCAGAAAATAAAGTGCGGAAATTTAAAGTGCTAAGAATTAAAACAGTTGATAAGTGCAGAAAATTAAACAGTTGATACGTGCAGAAAATTAAACAGTTGATACGTGCAGAAAATTAAACAGTTGATAAGTGCAGAAAATTAAACAGTTGATAGGTGCAGAAAATTAAACAGTTGATAATACGAAAAATTAACGTACGATGCGTACGAATTATTTTTACGAAAAACTTGCGATTGGAAATTTCGGAAAGAATTGAACTACGGCCGTGAGGTGGCTGGACTAGGGGCGTTGTGATGATGGCCGAGGGGACAGGTAACGGCCGAGGGGACGGGAGCGAGCAGCTCGGTGGCTCGCTCCCCTATTCACGCACGTCCATGGCCGTTCGCGTGTGCCATGCACCATGCCCCTTTAATTTGTCAACCATTGATCTGGTTGACTTTTCTTGAGTTGACCAGATCAACGGTTGTGATTAAAATGCCCTTTAATTTATTTAAATGGGCTCGAGCTGAGTCCTGCGAGTAAACGCTCGGACTTTTCGATCCGAGGGTACTAGCGCGTAGAGAAAAATATGACGGTTTTAACCGTATACAACGAAGCATGAAAATTTCGCGTTTGACGCGTTTATTTTCGCGTTCAAAAGCGCGAAACGCGGGAATGGAAAAATAAAAACGTTACGCCGAAAATTACACGAAACGTTGTATACCGTTGCGAGCAGAAAAAAAGCTAGCAACTAGTTGATGGAAAACATTTAAAAGTCAAGCTGTGGTTCGAGCAGACTTACTCGGGTCCCATAAAAGCTCGAATAAAAATATTAATAAAATAATAAAAATACTAAAAAATGCGCTAAAACCCTAAAAATCCTAAAATTCGTGAGATGACCAAAAATGCAGAAAAACTAGCATACGACTGCCGGATAGTCTAAAACGTGATTTTTTTTAGGCTAAAAATAATATTAATAATAATAATGAAAATGCATGCCGAAAAATTGAAAATGCGATTTCGAAAGCTGACGATGCTAACGACGATGCAAAAATGCAACGAAACACCTAAAAATGCTAGCGATAGTAAACTAACTACAGATGACTGTAAATCAAGTAAAAATGACAGTAAATTAAATAAATGACAGAAATGCTAAAATTGATTAAAAATGGCGTCAAAATTTGGGTATCAACAATTGCCCCCTCTTTACTGTCTTATCGAAGGATTTGATAAGCAGTAAAGACAGCCGCCCCTATATATATCCGAATTTTGGCGACACAACAGGCCTTACCTCAAACCTATAGTGATGATGTCGCTCTGGGAGGAGGTAGTTTGATTGATGCTACCACTGGGGGTAAAAGGTGATTACTTGCCGTCACTCTGGGAGGAGGAGATTGATTGCTGTCACTCTGGGAGGAGGAAATTGCTATTGTCATCACTAGGGATTAACAGGTGATTGCTTGATGTCGCTCTGGGAGGAGGAGATAGGTTGTTGATCCTGCAAAGATATAAGCTTAGATCTACTCGGGTATTGAGAGAAACATAAGTTGCAGGAAGTGTAAATGATGACTACTCTGCTAGGGATGAAAAGTGATTTTACAACAACGTAAATGACTGCTCCACTGGGGGTTTGACACGCAACAGACGTTGCCTAGGGAGGATGACGCGCTATTCGTAGATGTACGAACGTTTCGCCCTAATGATGTCAACTCTAAGAGGAAGAAAATAATTATGCAGAAATGTAGAATTATGTGAAGGATATCACTCTGAGAGGGGAAGAAATGCTAAAGCTGAAAAAGGTAGATCTACGCTATGTTGTCACTCTGGGAGGAGAAGAAACGCTACGCTGGAAGCTACACTATGCTGTCACTCTGGGAGGAGGAGAATGCTATGCTGAAATCAAAAGAACGTCGATTCCCGTAGGAGATGACGCGAAATGCGGAAACTTAAACTAAGGTCACTCTGGGAGGAGGAGATGCTATGCTGAAAGCTACACTATGCTGTCACTCTGGGAGGAGAAGATGCTATGCTGAAATCTAAAGAACGTCGATTCCCGTAGGAGACGACGCGAAATGCGGAAACTTAAACTAAGGTCACTCTGGGAGGAGAAGATGCTATGCTGGAAATTAAACTGTGCTGTCACTCTGGGAGGAGAAGATGCTATGCTGGAAATTAAACTATGCTGTCACTCTGGGAGGAGAAGATGCTATGCTGGAAATTAAACTATGCTGTCACTCTGGGAGGAGAAGATGCTATGCTGAAATCTTAAAGAACGTCGATTCCCATAGGAGACGACGCGAAATGCGGAAACTTGAACTAAGGTCACTCTGGGAGGAGAAGATGCTATGCTGGAAATTATACTATGCTGTCACTCTAGGAGGAGAAGATGCTATGCTGAAATCTAAACTATGCTGTCACTCTGGGAGGAGAAGAATGCTAATGCTAGCGGCCTTGATACGAATCTAGAATGCGTCTGCGTCCTGCTCAGGAGGTAACGACCCCAAGGACAAGACTTTCCCACTATTTGCAGCCGTAAGCAGTCCTCACCTGATATTTAGTGTTTGCACTCACGCTCTGAAACAAGGCTAAGTGTTTTACACTCATAAAGATGCTACTAACGTGATACATAATTTACAGTTCGCAATATCAATCCGAGTGAATAGACTTCGAATGAAGATGCACCTGCATGGGCGTTCTAATAATCGATGGGACTTTTACGGAAAAGAACGAAAGGACATGAAAAGTCCAGAAAAGAGTTTGTTTTGGAAAAGGATTGCTTCGCTGGGGAGTTTTTGATGAAGGTGATGTTTTGCTGATTGGCCCTGATGTGGGCGAAGTTTTGCTGATCGGCCCTGATGTGGGCGATGTTTTGTTGATTGGTCCTGATGTGGGCGATGCTTTGCTGATTGGCCCTGATGTGGGCGATGCTTTGCTGATTGGCCCTGATGTGGGCGAGGGGTGCGAGCTCTTTCGCTTTTTGCTGGGGGTGCTTTTCGTTAGGCTAGGGGCCCTGTTTTTGAGTCTTCATTGGGTGAGTGTTGTCGCTGCTCTTTTGCGACTCACTACTTGAGTTGGCCTGGTGATACGAGCACGAACGCTCGAGGTGAACCCACTCATGGGCAGGTCGGCCATCCCGTGAAGAAGGCCGCGCCAAACCCTACTAAGCCATGAGACCGTGCGGCTAAGGCCTTGCCAAAGCCTTGCGCCCTCCTTGTTTGGCCGAAGCCCATCTTCCAAGCCCATCTTCAGCTACTGCCAAGGCCAAGCCCCTTTGTCCAAGGGTGTAAGGGTATTTACCCATTGTTAGGATTTAGTATTTAAAGTGCAAGCATTTCATTTCAGCACTTGCCTTTGATTTTGATGATATTCTCTTTGGCCAATTCTTAGAGTAAACTAGTGTAACTTAGGGTTCTTGGTAACCGGTGCCATTAGGGCTGAAAACCATTGTTTATCTTATATCTCTTCTTGTAATTAAGCTCTTGAGCTTTGTTCTTAAATCAGAAAAGAGAGATCCTTAACTAGTTTATAGAAAGGTTGCTTGGTTTGCTAATCAAGAGGGTTTTCTAATTAGTTAAGTTCCTATTATGTTCATCATCGAAACACCTCTAAACATCATCCATTTCCGCTGCAACACATACTCCCTTTGAACACTAAAAGCACCTTCATCCGTTCATCCATCCAAGCTGCCAACCTCTCACAAGAGGACTAGATCCAGCTCAAGAACAGCAATTCGGCCTCCTTCTATCCAAATCGAAGTTGAGCCCTTATCAAGTGGTAGCGGAGCTCCAGCGTCCTCTAGGTTGGTTTTTCTTGTTCTCCTCATCATTTCTACGGTTAGAATCATCTTCTCTACCGTAGAACTTCTTTCTTTTGTGTAGAAAAATTTTCTGTTTTTCTTCATTTTTACATCCGTTCCTCTCTTCGGTTCAAACTTCATTTCCTTGAGTTTCTTCAGTTCAAACACCTTGATTTTTGTTTTCTATGGTTTAAACATTGTTTTCTACCATAGGAATCAATCTTACTTCATTTGAAAAAATTTGGTGTTCTTGAGAAATTCTTGTCTTTTAGTGTGCTGAATTTTGGAAGAACACAAGTGCTGAAATTTTTTGTGTTTGTGTGCATCTACATGGACGAATTTTCATCTTCTTAAGTGTAATTGCTGCTGTGTTTATTGGAGCTTCCTATGGTGGCCATGAGAGCCATGTGGACTTGCTTGTTGTCTTGCTAAAATCTGAAATTTTTGCATCCAACCCTAGCCGGCCACATCACCTCATTTGTGAGCCTAGTATTTCCTTTCATTGTGAGCCAAGCATTTCAGCTTGCTCACTACACTTCCCCCTCACACAGCCGGCCCTAATTAGCATCCTTACACTTAGGTTGCTTGTCATACACAGCCACATCACTTGCCTTGTCACTTGCCTTGTCATCCACACACATTTGGACACATCACTATCACTTGCCACCTCACTTTTGGCTTTTAGTGAAAATATTTTCAAGAGCAAAACTACTTGTCTTTCACTTCTTCTTCTTTCAAGGATACATGTCATACAAGTGAGCTCTCTTCACTCATTGCAAAAACAGAAAAGAAAAGAGAAAGGAACTAAAAGAAAGATCAAGTTCCTAACACTCAAAAAAAAAAAAAAAAAAAAACAAAAGAGTGGATCAATTGAGTCATAAGCAAGAGACTACTTGTGTGTATCTATCTGAAGTGAATTACATTGTTTTTAAAGTGTCATTGTGGAAGAACACAAGTTTCGGCTTTCAATTTGTGTTTCCAATTCAGATTTTCGTTTTCTGTTTTTTCCTTTTTGTCTAGCTTCGGCTTTTCCCTTTTTGTGTGAGTGTCTGCACTCCAAAACTTCTGAAATTTTTACAGATTAAACTTCAGTCTGAGGGGAACAACTCTTATGTTGGACACTTCTCCTAATTCTGTTGGTTTCACATACTTCTAGCCAATTCTAAATCAGTGCGCAGTTTGCACTCGAAATTTCAGCTTTGAGTCTGTCATTTCTTTATGATTTTCTCTTCTTGTTTCTTTGAGTCTTTTCTTGAGTAGCTTGAGCTGTGTTGTTTTCTTCTTTGTTTTCACATATTATTACTCTATTCTAAGTCCAATTTCGGCCCAAATTAAATCCTTTTTCCTTGGGCAGAATTTTGACTTTCCTTGCCTTTCTTTCGTACCTTGGTTGTCTTGCTTTCCTTGAGCCCTAGTTAGGTATTTCTAGCTTAGGTCTTCGGTTGGTGATTCAGATAAGAGTGTGAGAGAAGAGTGTGAGTACATTAGAGTGACAAACACGAGAGTGAAACACGTGAGGGAGAGACTAACCCCTTTCAGCTATCAATTGTGTTTATTTTTCCTTTTGTAGGAATTTTTCTATGTCTTCCTACATACCGCCGCATTTGAGGGTTGCTCCTACTAGCCACGCATCTTGGTATCATGTTGAGCAGCCCCCCCACCTTGACCGTAGCCATGAGTACTTCACCAAGGCTTCCCCTTCCACTCCTTCCTGGTTGGAGTATGATCATATTGCGCCCTCTCGGCAAGCCTATGCGTATGAGTCTTATGCGACTAGTGGAGAGATTTCGTATGGGCATGAGGACTACTTCACCAAGGCTGCCCCATCCCCACACCTTGGCACCTCACCTTTCGCCTTGAGGATGGCTCCAATTCTAGCGCGCTTGGACAGAAGCACTCAAGCCATGACAAACACCATGGGCGCAATGACACTTATATGTGATAACCTACGGGTTTCCGGCTACCTTGGGCAATGTGAAGAGGTTAGCGTTTGCCCTCCCGATTGGCACTCTATTGATGATATGTTAGATCCAATTGAGGAGGAGGTGTATACATCCGAATTGCCATCACTTATTGAGGTTGAGTCGACTCCGTTGGAGGAGAAGCTACTGTTTTCGGATGAGTCTACGTCGGATTGCCTTGAGGCAGCCGTTCATTGCTTTCCCTTGCAGTGCACATTTCAGTCCTTGGGCAGTGTATTATCCATCATTCCGAGGGTGCCTCGGCATAGATTTGTCGACCCATTTCTTCTTGGTTTAGGACAGATTGGCCGTGCACTTTTCCTTCCATTTGAGGCGCCTTCAAGGGGCCTCACGGTCCAGCCCCCTACTAGGAGTTCGCACCTGATCCGAGTTACCTCCTTGCCCCGTCGTGGCACATCTTTGATTGTTCTTGGCTGTTTTCTGTCCGCACCTACACGTCTTCCTCGAGGAAGGCCCCCACCTTGGCCTATATTCACCGAGAGTTGTTGTTGGAGGGTTCCGTGTGTAGACACCAGCCGTGAGCATGCCTTGGCCCGTTCGGCCTTTCGAGGGATAGACCTTATAGATTCGGGGTCGAATCTCCTCCAAGGCGGAGGGGATGATATGAGCTTAAAGGCTCTCACTCTACTTTCGGAACCCCCCCCACCCTCCAAAGCTTAGATTCGAGGACGAATCTCTTCAAAGGGGGATGGGATGATACGAGCACGAACGCTCGAGGCGAACCCACTCATGGGCAGGTCGGCCATCCCGTGAAGAAGGCCGCGCCAAACCCTACTAAGCCATGAGACCGTGCGGCTAAGGCCTTGCCAAAGCCTTGCGCCCTCCTTGTTTGGCCGAAGCCCATCTTCCAAGCCCATCTTCAGCTACTGCCAAGGCCAAGCCCCTTTGTCCAAGGGTGTAAGGGTATTTACCCATTGTTAGGATTTAGTATTTAAAGTGCAAGCATTTCATTTCAGCACTTGCCTTTGATTTTGATGATATTCTCTTTGGCCAATTCTTAGAGTAAACTAGTGTAACTTAGGGTTCTTGGTAACCGGTGCCATTAGGGCTGAAAACCATTGTTTATCTTATATCTCTTCTTGTAATTAAGCTCTTGAGCTTTGTTCTTAAATCAGAAAAGAGAGATCCTTAACTAGTTTATAGAAAGGTTGCTTGGTTTGCTAATCAAGAGGGTTTTCTAATTAGTTAAGTTCCTATTATGTTCATCATCGAAACACCTCTAAACATCATCCATTTCCGCTGCAACACATACTCCCTTTGAACACTAAAAGCACCTTCATCCGTTCATCCATCCAAGCTGCCAACCTCTCACAAGAGGACTAGATCCAGCTCAAGAACAGCAATTCGGCCTCCTTCTATCCAAATCGAAGTTGAGCCCTTATCACCTGGGGCCCTTTTCTTCTCGTGTCTTTACCAGAGATGCTTGCTTTGAGGTTTCTCGAGTTGGCCTTGGGCCTTTTTTGCTCGAGTTCACTAGGGAAGGTTGCTTTGAGATTTCTCGAGTTGGCCTTGGGCCTTTTTACTCGAGTTCACTGGGGAAAGTTTTCTTCGAGATTTCTCGAACTGAGTCGTCCCCGGGCTGTGCTTGCTTTGTCTCTTCGATTGTTTGTTATTCTTCGAAGGTCTCTGAGCATTTCTTTTTTCTTTTCTTTTCCCTTTTTCCTCTCTCCTTTTTTTTTTTTTTTTTTTCTTCTTCCCCTTTTTTTTTGATTTGATCTTGAAATGCAACAGAGCAGAGCAAGCACGGCCTTCGTCTTGATCTCTTCCCCTTCTATCTCGAGGCCTCGGCCTTCGTAGTTGCTGCTTCTTCGGTGATAGTCCTTAGCGATCTCCTGGCGCCCTTTTCAGTCTCCTTCGTCGTGAACTTGAACTTGGCGTGCTTTTACTTCCGGCTGGCAATTTTAGCTGAAACTGCTCTTTGGCTCCCGGGGTATGAGTGATATTGTTGGTTTGGGGAGTGATGACATACATGGTGGAAAGAGTAAAGAAACGAAAAAAGTGGAGAAAATCGTAAAAGTCCCACGCCATTTCATAGCTATCCCATGTCTAATTGCGCATGTACCCTGGATATTATGCGAACTCAACTAGTATCTAGTCAGGCCCTTACACTCATGAAGGATACGCCGCGATGGCTCGAAAATGCTTACCGGGATTTGTTTGTGACTGCTTACGTCGGAACAAACCGTGGATATAAGAGCAAACAGGTAATATCATGCATGGCACGTAATTTGGATAGATGCTTGATTTAACAGAGGGATTGAATATTTCTGACCTATGCGATGCATGAAAATGCCTATAAGAGCAGTATGCTTTTGTTTTAGCCGGGCTAAAGAGGGATTTTGATCAATTTTTTTGATTTTTGATTGATTGAGGGTTTGATTGCTCAATGGTTTGATTGCTAGAAGACTTGATTGCTAGATATGGGGGATGACCTACTTGCAACGTTCTAATGAGAACCTAAGGTTGCCCCCAGTGGGCCAGACGACCGTACTCGGCTTAAAGCTATCAAATCGAGTAAGAATGAAAACAATTTTAAATAAAAGGGGAAAGAAAGACGGACTCCCCTAAGGTGCGCAGCGGGGCTGCAAGGGCGTCTTCCATGAGCTTCACGCGGATGACAGCGAGATGCTTCCAGTCCCTGTGAGATGCAGAGGGGACAACAAACAGAGAAATTAATTTAAAACGAAAAAAGAGATAAGTTCAGGGATTCTCCCTTCTTTTAACTCGGCTTTTCGAGGGTGCCTATGACGTGGTCCCCGGTTCTGGGATGCTTCGCTTCGATGTGCTGATTGGTTTCTTTTTCAGCTGCTTTATGGGAACCGCTGATCCCGGTCGAAGGGAAAATGGGATCCGCACTGGGTATACTTGCTTACCGGTCCTTGCTATACCTTTGTTGATAGGTTTCGTGATTGCTTGGGGATAAAGGGGAAAACCCTCTGTTCCCGTAATATGCAGCGGGACTGCAAGGGCACATGCTTACCGTCCTTATGCGGGCATCGAATGGGGGTGACCCAGTTCCTGAAAAAAACGATGCGGCAAGAACTAATGAGGAGTAAATGCGAGATGAGTTTTGGCAAAAGGAATGTGATTGATAAGTTTTTAAGCTCTCCCTTTTAGACGGGCCATCCGTGGGTCATCGAGTGTGACTTGGGTCGGATGTCGATTGATGATAGCTTTGCTTTTAGATTTTTTACCGCAGCTCCTGCCTCGGCTTGGGCAATGCGGGCAGCCTGGCTGTCCCTCAACTAAAGGGTTGATCTTCACCGTATTGATCACGGTAACGGATGCTGGAACCCTCTTGAACAAGACCGCCTTAAGTATGTTGATGGTGGCCCTAGGGGGACAGCTTTTTGTCGTGCTTTTTTCCCGGGTTGTCTGCAAGGGTGCACTGGGCGATCGTGGTGTTTTGGTGACGAGTTCCCCCGAATAGGTGAACGGAGAGGGGAGTCGATGCTGCTAGTGTTCCGACGGCTCGGCTGGCGTAGGATGGCCTTTGTAACTTTGGTTCAGCATTCAGTCCTTTGAGACCGGTTGTTTGCAATGCCGGTTGCGCTGGTAGCACTGCTGGGGAAAAAACTTTGCTTTAGATGGCGATGGTTTGCCTTAAAATCTTTCCTGATTCGCTCTTTGAAGGTGGCCTGCTGCGGCAATTCAAGAGCTGCTACGAGAGGAACTCCCTGGCTCTATTGTGATGACGAGCTGAGGCGTGAGACCTTATGCCCCTGCAAAACTTATGATTGATTAGTGGGGTTAGTCTAAGTGACACATCTTACGTCTCGAGCTACTCCTGGGGAGCCATCCATGCCATGCCTCCTTTTGTCATCTCACAAATTTAAAGAAAAAGGATAACAAAAATTTTAAAAACAATACGCATCTCCTGAAAAAACTTGTTTCATTAATTTCAGGACGAATGTTTGTGCTAGATTGTCATGATAAAACCCTATGTCCTTGGTCCGGCCGAGCGCTCAGTTCGCGACACTTCAGGCAAAGTACATCTTGACAGCATCGGCGTTCTCCGGTCTTAGGAGATCGTCTCCATCTATGTTGGTTAGCACTAGGGCACCCCCTGAGAATGCATTCTTGACCAGATATGGGCCTTCGTACCTCGGGGCTCACTTTTCTTGACTGGCCTCCTGATGAGGGAGAATTTCCTTTAGCACTAAATCCCCAGCCTCGAACTTGCGAGGTCGCACTTTCTTGTTATAAGCGTTGGCCCTTCTTTGCTGATATAATTGTGCATGGCAGATAGCGGCCAAGCATTTTTCGGGAAGGAGGTTCAACTGCTCGTACCTCACTCTTGCCCAATCTGATTCTTCTACTTCAGACTCTGCCAGGATTCTGAGAGAAAGGACTTCTACCTCAAGGGGAATTACGGCTTCCATACCGTAAACTAATGAGTAGGGAGTTGCCCCTGTAGACGTACGGGTTGCTATCCGGTAAAAATGCAGCGCGAAGGGAAGCCTGTCATGCCAGTCTTTGCGAGTGATTACCACCCTCTAGATGATCTTCTTCAGGCTTTTGTTTGATAGGTTTAAACTCAGGTTTCAATGGGACACGATGCTTGACTATCCGGGGATCAAGTCCTGGCATGTTGGCGTATGACCATGCGAATACATCGGAGTAGTCTTTGAGGAAAGAAATCAATCTTTCTCTCTGAATTGTGTCCAGGGTAGTTCCGATCTTAACCAGCTTTTGATTCTCGTTGCTTGCCCCCAAGTTTACTTCCAATTCCTCCTGATGAGGGGTTATTTCCTTTTCTGAACTTTCTAGTAAACGGGTCAGTTCGTCGGAGATTTCGACCTTATCTTCGGTGGTGACGATTTCTTCGCCAGTAAAGACATAGGTTTTATCAAGACAATCCGAACTAACATTCATCCTAACATTAAAAGTGCAAAAAAAAGAGATGCGTGAAATGAAAATTGCATACATATTTGATTTTTAACAAAAGGGGAACCTGAGTTCCTACAAAAATGTTTTCGTGAGAAAACGTGCAAAATATATTTTCAAAAGGAGTAATTTCGGAGAGACATCCGGAAGCATGGTGATGGTCCAGTTGCACACAGACTCCCCTGACTTCTTAACGAAAATGACTGAACCAGACGACGATCCCTCTTCTCCCAGAGTACAGATACGGAGGTCCGATACCTTGACAGGATTTCCATTGATGGTTTCGGCGGCGAAGGGGAACGTAGTCCTGATATGGGGGATTAGCATCTTGCCCCCTGGTGCTGACTGCCCAAATACAGATACGGAGGTCCGATACCTTGACAGGATTTCCAACTGCTTTTCTTTCTTTTCTTGGGCAATTCTAACGAAATCGGCTTTGCCAGGTTGGTACCCTAACCCAAAACGGTCTCCGAAGCTCTTCGGAGGCGACCATCCTTTGGATCCTTGTAGCTTGGCGCCGAGCCATTTTCCCAATTGGAAACTTCCTTCCAACATTGGTTTAGGGGTGGTTTCGGCTGTCTCAGATTTTGCGGTTTTGCCCACAAGGGACCCCCCCTTGATCCAGTCTGTGTTGACGATTTCGAAGGCTTGGAACGAGCTCTCCAAGGTTTCGGCAGTTTCGATGTAAGGCACGGAGGCGTGCTTAGCCAAGATCAGGGCCTCTTCTGCCTTTATTGTGACTAAGGCATTATCCTTGACGTACTTGAGGCACTGATGCAGAGAAGAGGGGACTGCCCCTGCTGAGTGGATCCAAGGTCGTCTCAGTAGCATGCTGTAAGCAGGTTGGATTTCCATGATCTGGAATGTCAGGGCGAAGGTGTGGGGCCCGATGACCATGTCCAATTCAAAGTTTCCGATGATTTCTCGAGTGGTGCCATCGAAAGCCCTAGCCATCATTCCGCTAGGTTTCATGTGAGAGAAATCGACCGGTAGTTGTTCGAGGACGTGCCTGGGCATGACATTCAGCGTGGACCCATTGTCGATGAGGGCCTTGGCTATAACGTGTCCCTTACATTCTACCGTGATGTATAGGGCCTTGTTGTGATCTTTTCCTGAGAGGTCGATCTCTTCTTCAGAGAAGGAAATGCTGCTGAGGGCCTGAATCCTTCCGACAAGGTTTTCCACCCCTTCTGTAGTGATATCCTTAGTTACGAAGGCTTGCTTCAAGACTTTCAGGAGAGCTTGGCGATGAGGCTCTGAAGTAAGGATCAGCTCCATGATGGAAATGCGAGCTGGGGTTTTCTTCAGCTGTTCGATGATGCTGAACTCGCTCTGTTTCATGATTTTGAGGAACTCAGCTGTCTCGTCCGCGGTTACAGGTTGGCTCAAACCTTGTGTTTCCTCTATCGTTTCCTCGCGGATCACAGGGTTTTTTCCTTTAGCTTGTAGTTGCTTCTCTACTTCCTCCGAGATGTAACATCTCCCGGTGCGGGTCATACCCCCGATATGAGAGGTTTCACCGATAGTGGGTCCTATTGGTGTGACTGCAGGAGGGGTGGTGACTACCGTGTACCCGTAGTCGAATGGGACCGCGTGCAGGTCTCGGCTAGGAGTATTCACAGCTAATGTGAACACTACCTTGCGTGGGGTTGTGGAGGCGTCCCTTGTCTGAGCCACATATTCGAAGGAATATGGTGCCGGAGAGTGGTCCCCGATGGCATTGATGGTTCCTCGGGCTTCTCCTTTAGTTTGGATGACTCCGAATGTGGTGAGTTGCTTAACTTTTTGCCGAAAGAGTCCACAATCCTGGATGTCGTGCTTGCTTTCCCCTTGGCAGAATAGGCATTGGGCCTGATTATTCCCCAGGAATGGTAGATAAGCGTTGTTAGCTAGAGCGAAGAACAACTCTTCGTTGGGTGTTTCTTCCATCGAAAGGCGAGGAAAGTTGATTCCTACGGAAGCAATGTCGCTCATCCCCGAATTATGGTGCGGTAGGGGACCCATTGTCACAGCAGGATCCTTTGCTAATCCATGGGGCCAGATTCGCCCTTGTTTAGTTAGGTGCTCGACCTTTTCTCTAAAGGCATAACAATCCTCCAAGGAGTGTCCTCTGGTTCCGGCGTGATATTCGCAGCTAACCTTTGGATCATACCAGCTAGGGTAAGGAGTGGATTGAGACGGGAGTGGGGATGGCATAATCTGTCCCTCTGCCAAGAGGCTTGTGTAGATTTCCTTCAAAGGAAACAGAGGGAGCGACCACATCGGTAAAGGGTATGATTCGGAGTCTGAGGGTTCCCAAGAAGGTAGTGATGGTGCTGGGCCACCATAGGAGGGTAGCGCCGAATACCTGACGAGGTAATCGAATCTCCCAGAAGGTTGGCCCAAAGTATCAATCTCGCGATCGCCCTCGTCGCGGCGTTTGGAGAATCGTTTGCCCGACGAAGTCGATCCCTTCTTTCGGAGGATTGGGAGTGGAGTTCCCTTGGCGTTATGCGAGATAGGAAATCCGTCTCCGATGGCGTTAATGGATCTTCCCTCGTGGGTTGCTTTCTGGGTTTGGATCACCCCGAGATGCGAGAGTTGTACCACCCTTTCTGCGAACACCTTGCAGTTTTGGATTTTGTGATCTTCGCTTTCCTCGCAGTACATGCAGCCACTTGGATTGCTCTCCGAGTATGGCAAGTGTCCTCCTCGAGTTAGGGCCAGGAAAAGTTGTTCCTGTGGCCAGCTTGATGCGGAAAAGAGAAGGTCGTTTCTTTCTCCTGCCGAGATGGCGTTCACTCCTCCCTTTCCCTGGGCATGATTGGGAAGAGGGTTGGTGGATGTGTTGGGTCCTTTTGCTAACCCTTCGAAAGATACCCACCCACTCTTGATCAAGTGCTGGACTTTGGCTTTAAATGCGAAGCAGTTTTCCAGAGTGTGACCTGGGGCTCCAGCGTGGTATTCACACCTCGTGTTGAGATCATACCACTTCGGGTAAGGAGGCAATTGAGGCTGAGCCGGCACCGGTACGATCTGTCCGGCTGCCAAGAGATGTTTGTAGATTTCTCCTGCAGGAAGAGGAAGAGGAGGTGGAGGCTCTCGGCTCCACCGATTGTTTGTCGTGTTTTGGTTATTTGGGTTTTTTGGTGGGTTATATGGCTTGGGTTGCATGGGTTGTGATGCTTGTACTGATGGGAAATGCGTAGGGCTTTGAGGCGCGATATTGGCAACAGGCGGCGAGGTGAAAGGAAAGTAGGTAGGTTGATATAATGACGGCAGAGGGTAGGGCGATGGCGATAAATAAGGTGGAGGTGGTGGAAATGGCTGCCCCTGATGAGCTTGGGGAGCCACAAATCCAACGTCTCTTTTTATGATAGGTGCTTTCCTGGGCGCAGATTCCGATGCTGAAGGCAAGATTCGTCCTGACTTAATTCCTTGCTCGACTCTTTCGGCAATTAGGACCATATCGGAGAAGCTATTTGAGGGGTTTGAGATCAGGTAGGTGTAGTAGGGAGCCTTGAAGGTGTGCAAGAAGATCGACAGGAGTTCTTTGTCGCTTAAGGGTGGAGAGATCCGTGAGGCCACCTCCCTCCATCTCTGAGCATAGGTTTTTACGGACTCGCCGACTTTCCTTTCCATGTTTTGCAGATCAGCGCGGTCGGGTGCTACCTCCATATTGAACTTATATTGCCGGTAGAATGCGTCGGATAAGTCTCTCCATGTCCTGATCCTGGCTCGATCTAGCCCCATATACCATGTCAGGGCGTGCTTGGTCAAGCTTTCCCGGAAGAGATGAATCAACAAACGGCTCATTGTGGATTACCTCTGCCATTTTGTTGCAGTGTGCTCTGAGATGGGTCTTTGGGCACTCTACCCCAGTATATTTTTCGAAGTCAGGGATTTTGTACTTCGGGGGTACGACAATCCCGGGGACCATACACATATCGGCAGGGCCGGTAGGGTCAAATGGATCAGCCCCTTCAATTGCTCGGAGCCTTTCCTCAAGTAGGTTTAGCCGATCATTTTTCGGTTGCTCGGCCCCGATGGGGTTGGAACCGAAGGGTAGTGCCAGTCCTGATGAGAACTGCGGTTGTGCTGAGTTGAAAGTGAGGAGCTGAGTTCCCACAGGTCCGGGAACTGTGCTCGGAGGAATAGGAGGGAGATACAGATTCTCTGGGTGGGCCTGGCTCTTGCTGGGGTCCACAGCAGGGTTGATTGAAAGGTGCTGAAGCGACGGGGAGATCTCTTCACCCGCCTTAACTGGAGGACTTGCAGCGTTGGGTACAGTGAAGGGACTAACCCATCTCCAACGGCCCGGGGGGCCGGACAGGGGTGGGAGTACCGAAGGTCCTGCGACGGTGAGTAAAGGGGAAGGTCTGTTTGTTTGAGGGGGATCGAAACCCGGTGGCAACTCGGTGACAGCTTCATCTCTTTCCTTTTCGGCCCTGGCGGCCCTTTCCGTAGTGATCCTAACTTGCTCCTCTAACTCAGCAATTCTAGCAGTCAGTGCTTCATCGGTCTTGGCCGGTTCAGTCATTTTCGCTTTTGAAGTCTAGTCAAAGGGAGCCTGTGCGGAGTAGCTTGCTTCCGAGGAGCTATGGTGAACCTGAAAAAAGGGAAAAAACACAAAAACAGTGAGTATAAATGAAGATACACAGGTGATGTGCAATCCCGAGGTCTCCACATTTGCTCATTCGCTTTTCTGGCTTGTACTTTCATTTGATATTTTCAGGGTGGTCGCGGAGGCGAGATATCCTGGTCGTTGGCGAGATACGAAGGAAGCCTCTATACATTCCAACGATATGACGCAAATCTGAGATGCTAACGGCGAAACCCAAATCAGCAGGGGCAACCAACGCCGTCATGCTAGGGGGATCTCTTTTCACATTATGCTTTCAACGCTGTAGGGCCTGATGCCTAGTGAACCCAACCAAGGGGAGGGACGTCGATCTATGCTATGAACTCGGAAGTTCTTGTGATAAACTAAAAGGATAGGGTCATGAGCGAGGGCTACTTGGCTATATATTGCTTGGTCTGATTTTTTTGGTTTTTTAGTGAAAAGATTGTGTTTATCTCGGAGGGATTTTCTTTTTCTTTTTGCGATGGTCTTTTGAGTTGTATTTGGGATGGATAATTGATATGAAAAAGATAGGCAATTTTAATAAATATCCGAAAGAGTACGACTTTATTAAAGTGTTTACAAAAGTATGGTAAACTTGCCAACTACCTAAGTTCATCAAAAATGGCTAAGATAGATGAAATTAGGGGTCCTAGCTAAAAGAAAAGGTTTGCCGATATCCGAGCCTTTCCCTAAAGGCGTCAATCCTGGGCGTCAGAGTTCTCCTGCCAAAGGTACTCCATCGAAGCCATCTCCCCTTTCTGCATTTCTATCTCAGCTTCTAAGGCGGTAATTCGGTTTTGCAATGCCTGGCTCTTCCTATCTCCTAGATCTGCTCGAGTAGTCAAGACCCTTATCGTTGAATCCTTGTCTTGGATTATGGCACTCGAAGCTTCTTTCTTGCGGGTTTCGCTGCTCAAGCGTTCGTTGAAGGCCCTGAGGGCCACCTTCTGTTTTACTGCTTGTATCCGGACAAAATCCCTATGACGCCGGTGTACCTCATTCTTCTGGACTTCTGCGTAGCATTGACGTGCTTCGGCAGTATCTCTTTCCTCTGTCATTAGATCTCGCTCTTCCTGCGCTGCTCGCATTTGTTCTACCACTTGCGCGTAAGCCATGGCATCCATTCCTCCACTTACTTGCGATTCTCCTTCCTCTTCTATCGGTTTCTGATTTTCTGGGTGAGGCAAGACATTGCCGTTGACTCGCTGCAACCTCCACTGTGGATATTGCGGTATTGTTGCGGCAGAGGCGACACGTCCTTTGAGACAAAAGGGGTTGGCCCAGTCTAGGGCGTACAACTGGATGTTCTGATTCTCTCCGGTGTGTGGTAGATCCGTTTTCGTCATGCCGACTGTTACTGGAATGATCTGGGTGATGCAAAACTGCCTGAGTACGAGGGCAGGGCAGTAGTGAGCACATCCCCAAGCTCCGATTAGAGGAACCCAAGGTAGGGGTCCGCAGCAGACGATAGGATCGGAGGTTCGTAGCCACTTGGCATGCCAACTGAAGTCTTCCTCTGAGAGGTTGATGAATCGGTTGATCCAGACGTCTTTATTTTCCATCTCCCATTTATCTGTGGTCATTGCATTGATAACTCTGAGCAGAGGGCACGACCTGATATAGCTCTCGAAGAAGATGGATTGATCAGGAATTTGCTTGAAGTGGCTGATCAACCATACTGTCAGTAGCTGGGCGCAGCAGGTGAGCCTCCCTTTCCCCTTCCTTCGGCAGGAGTCTAAGGAACGAAAGGTCTCGGCCAAGATGGCTGTTGTAGGATTGATGGCATTTACCTCCATCTCGTAAAAGATGTTGGCTGCTGAAGAGTCGATGGCGTTTCTCATCCTCGGAAAAAGGACGAATCCTACAATGGCGAAGGCCAGAATCCTTAAGCGCCTAGCCCCATTTGATAGCTGAAATCGTGCCTCGATATCCGACCAACACCAAACGTAGTCACCCTCCTTGACACGAGTAGGGATTCCTAATAGCTTGTCGAGTCTTATTTTTACACTTGCAGAGTCAAGTCGGACATTCTGGTAGATGATTGATATGGGTGATGTGAAGCACATCAAAGTTGAGTACTCCTCGAGTGTAGGAGTTAAGTCCACTCCCTTGTCAAAAGAGAAGCAATGATAGTAGGAATCCCAGAACTTCAGAGCTGCCCTGATACAACCCCAATCGGCCTTGACATCCACTAGGGTCAGTAGCTTTCCATAACTACCCTCAAACTGAGTCTCTTCGTCTTCAGTCAGCTCATTCCTTAACATCCAAATCCTAGTCAAATCAAAGTCTACAACCTCTACTTTGATTTTAGTGGTGATGTCAGGGGCGAATCCCCGTTCTAACAGATCTCCTCGGGCAGCTTGATCGTCGAAGCTTCGTCCCCCGAAAATATCAAATGAAAGTAACGTAGGTGCTGTCATGGTGAATGAGCAAAATGGGCCGTGTAGGACAAACATCAAAAATTTTAAGTGCTAAGTAAATGGTGTGTGTGAGAAATCCACAGTTTGTATAACAGGAAAAATCATATCATCATACCAACAAGATAAATAGCCACGATAAACAGGTATAATCATGATGCACGTGCTGGGGCTCTGATTCCGACACCTCTAACTGGCTTGAATGGTTCCCGGATGATACCATGAAAAGGTCCCTAAAGTGTCGTCTGGCGTCCCCGATTCCTTACGAAATCGAGTAATCCTTTCAACTGGCTTTAGGGGTTCATCCGAGTTGGGATTGGTGAACACTACCTAGGACATGTGTCCTAGGGCGTCACTACTACCCTCCTATTTTGGTATTGGTCCCCTGGGTGTAGGGCACTATGATATGCATATGACAATTGATAAAGCAAATAAATGAACAGATCAGCAATTGATCAAAGCAAATAAATAAACACATAAACACCTCTCTAAAAAAGACAAAACCGGCTCCGACCCAAAAATTCCCCAGTGAAGTCGCCAAACTGTCGCGCCCCCACGAAAATTAAAAACTCGCGAGTGTGCAACGAAATTTGGGACCTTACAATGCTCAGCGTAGACAGACGCCTCGCAACATGCAATGAAGTCGCCACCCTAATTTGGTTGCTAGGCTTTAGGGAACCTTAATCGTCATGGCATAGGAAATATAATAAGTAAAAAAACTAAAGGCATAAAAAAGGGGTCTGGATCCCAGACAAAAGGTTTGGGGTCGTATTATGGTCTCGGGAAGGTGTTAGGCACCCGAGTCACATCCGAAAACGGTTACCGGTTGATGAGAGAGGTGTTTAAAAGGTGTTTTGATGAAAATGCGTTTTATTTTGAAAAAGGGGGCCCTCAGAGGAATCGTCACTTTAGCCTTTTCCACAATCGGGACCGTTCAAAAATAATAAAAAAGATCTTTCGGACGGGGTTACCGTTTATCAAGATCCGTCTATTATTCTTGACCGTAACGTGATGGGACTGAATTTTCTGTAAGACTGAATGAGCGCCCTCTTATTTCATCATCGGGCCATGCATGATTAGATTGATTGCTATGTGAACCTATCATGGATTGCTAACAGAGTACCAATTTTAAATGATTGGTTTTTGAAGTGGAAAACTGATGTGGGATCGAAAATCCCCATGTACATGCAGTCAATATATGCGAGAATTTAAAATCACATGAATATGGCATTTGAAGCGACTCTTTAAACACGTTGTTCATGTGGGTTGATTTTAATTCTAACAGTTCTATATATCATGCGTACGACTGCTATTTTACGAAAAAAGCGCTGAATAAATAAAAGGGAATCGAAAGGCGTACTTTTGAGCGAAGCTTGAATTTAAAACCTACAAAGTGAGAGTATTAGTGATAGCTTGAGAAAGAAGTAAACAATTTTATGAGTGCGAAAATTTAAATGACAGTTGATTGCATACGAGAAATGATGAATTTTGCGTATATGAAAGTGAGATGCTGGGTTTGACAAAAATGATGACAGTTGTTTGTATGCGAAAAATGATGGATTTTACGCATACGAGAATTTAAATGCTGAGCTGATTTGCATGCGATAAATGATTGATTTTACGCATACGAAATTTAAATGTTGGGTTGATCGTATGTGAAAAATGATTGATTTTACACATACGAGAATTTAAATGCTATGGTGATTGCATGCGAAAACTGATTGATTTTACGCATGTGAGAATTTTAACAGTGCTACGTGATTGTATGCGAAAAATGATTGATTTTAAGCATGTGAGAATTAAAATGCTACGTTGATTGCATGCGAAAAATGATTGATTTTAAGCATGTGAGAATCTAACATCTACGTGATTGCATGCGAAAAATGATTGATTTTAAGCATGCGAGAATTAAAATGCTACGTGATTGCATGCGAAAAATGATGGATTTTACGCATACGGGAATTTAACATCTACGTTGATTGCATGCGAAAAATGATTGATTTTAAGCATGTGAGAATTTAATATCCACGTTGATTGCATGCGAAAAATGATTAATTTTAAGCATGTGAGAATTAAATATCTACGTTGATTGCATGCGAAAAATGATTGATTTTACGCATGTGAGAATTTAATATCTACGTTGATTGCATGCGAAAAATGATTAATTTTAAGCATGTGAGAATTAAATATCTACGTTGATTGCATGCGAAAAATGATTGATTTTAAGCACGTGAGAATTTAAAACAGTTGGATAATTTGCAGAAAGTAAAGAGTTGATATTTGCGAAAAATAAAACAATTGATATTTGCAGAAAATAAAGCAGTTGATATTTGCGGAAGGATTTCCAGCAGTTGTGCGAAAAATTAAAGCAGTTGATATTGCGAAAAATAAAACAATTGATATTTGCAGAAAATAAAACAGTTGATATTGCGGAAGGATTTCCAGCAGCTTTGCGAAAAATTAAAGCAGTTGATATTGCGGAAATTAAAGTGTGACCGTCCATGTAGGCGGTAAAAATAAATAACTGAATTTTTAAATTGCAGAAAATAAAGTGCGGAAATTTAAAGTGCTAAGAATTAAAACAGTTGATAAGTGCAGAAAATTAAACAGTTGATACGTGCAGAAAATTAAACAGTTGATACGTGCAGAAAATTAAACAGTTGATAAGTGCAGAAAATTAAACAGTTGATAGGTGCAGAAAATTAAACAGTTGATAATATGAAAAATTAACGTACGATGCGTACGAATTATTTTTACGAAAAACTTGCGATTGGAAATTTCGGAAAGAATTGAAAATAGGCTGGGCCTAATTGAAAAGTTTGAAAAGTTGGGAGGGGGGCCAAAACGGCGCCGTGTGATGAATAGGCATGGCACTATTCATCATCCCCTCCCTTGGTCGCCGGAGCTACTGCCGGCGACCCAACTCCGGCCACACTTGGCCGTTTTGAAAAATGGACGTACCGAAATGTTCGTCTCTTCGACGACTTTCCGACCGTATAAACCTCGATTTTTAGTTTGACTCGTACAAAATTTAATTTCGAAAAAACGACCGAACCGTTAATTATCGAAAACTAATTAATTCGAACAATTTAGCCAACGATTTTCGAAATTGAAAGCATGTATTTAATCTACATTACGTATGTGAATTAATAGCACAAAAACAATCAATTTATTTGCTCAAAATCAAGCCAAACGAAATTAAAGAAAACTTGCGCAGAAAAACCGAAGATGAGCTAGAGAGAGAAAGCTCACGTTTCAAACTTTGAACTGGACGATTGTCGCTCAATATGAGCAAGCTGATCAAGAGGGAGAAGGAGCAAGGGTTTCTTGCGATTTTGGTGCCGTTTTTACGTTGAATGGGAGCTCCTATTTATAGGAGAAAATCGCGTGGAGGAGAGGGAGAAGGAGCTGCGCGTGGTGGTGTTGTTCACGCTGGCGGGGCTACGGCCGTGAGGTGGCTGGGCTAGGGGCGTTGTGATGATGGCCGAGGGGACAGGTAACGGCCGAGGGGACGGGAGCGAGCAGCTCGGTGGCTCGCTCCCCTGTTCACGCACGTCCATGGCCGTTCGCGTGTGCCATGCACCATGCCCCTTTAATTTGTCAACCGTTGATCTGGTTGACTTTTCTTGAGTTGACCAGATCAACGGTTGTGATTAAAATGCCCTTTAATTTATTTAAATGGGCTCGAGCTGAGTCCTGCGAGCAAACGCTCGGACTTTTCGATCCGAGGGTACTAGCGCGTAGAGAAAAATATGACGGTTTTAACCGTATACAGCGAAGCATGAAAATTTCGCGTTTGACGCGTTTATTTTCGCGTTCAAAAGCGCGAAACGCGGGAACGGAAAAATAAAAACGTTACGCCGAAAATTACACGAAACGTTGTATACCGTTGCGAGCAGAAAAAAAGCTAGCAACTAGTTGATGGAAAACATTTAAAAGTCAAGCTGTGGTTCGAGCAGACTTACTCGGGTCCCATAAAAGCTCGAATAAAAATATTAATAAAATAATAAAAATACTAAAAAATGCGCTAAAACCCTAAAAATCCTAAAATTCGTGAGATGACCAAAAATGCAGAAAAACTAGCATACGACTGCCGGATAGTCTAAAACGTGATTTTTTTTAGGCTAAAAATAATATTAATAATAATAATGAAAATGCATGCCGAAAAATTGAAAATGCGATTTCGAAAGCTGACGATGCTAACGACGATGCAAAAATGCAACGAAACACCTAAAAATGCTAGCGATAGTAAACTAACTATAGATGACTGTAAATCAAGTAAAAATGACAGTAAATTAAATAAATGACAGAAATGCTAAAATTGATTAAAAATGGCGTCAAAATTTGGGTATCAACAGTTCCCGCCCGAGTAAACGGGTACGGAGCTATCGCTCGCGTTAGGGTCTGTGGTTCGCCCTTATCACGATACGCTACCTTGGCGGTAGGTATGCAGGTAGATATTGCCACGGTAGGTGTTGCTACCCGATTTTTGACATGAGTAATCGTTACTATATCATAACATACTTACATTTTATATTTTAGCGTCCATAATTATTGTTAATTATATTGTTAACTATTATTATTATTAATGTTATTTATTTTATTTTTTGTCCGTATTTTTATTCGAGCTTTTTTCGGTATTATCGGACCATTAGTTCGAACTAATTACCCATAATCGCCGAATCACCTCCCTTCCTCCTTTTTCAAACGAAATCAGACACACTCTGCTCACATCTCCCATTTTTCAAACGAAATCGGATACACCCCTTCATTTTTCAAAGATCTCTGACATTCAAAGATCGTCTCCGCTCCTACCCGTTACCTCGTGTCCAGGAATTGAATTAATGCACCGATCTCCCTTACCTTACCCTCTATAAACCAAACCCTCTACCAAATTAATCAAAAAAAGAAGCCTCTCTGCCAGTTTCAACCCCCCGCACAAATCAGCCAATCTCAGTCCTTGCAAGAAATCAACTAATCTCAATTCCAATTCCTGCAAATTAAAGCCCATTTTTCTCACCCTCTCCCCTCATTCAATCTCTCAACCGTCTGCACAAAACCACTCCGGCCACCATCACAAACCAAACCCGTCACCCTCACTGCACAAAAACCAAACCTGCAAAACCGAACCCACACCACTGCCCAATCCCATTCCGAAACACAACATCACCCACTTCAACTTAATCCCCAATCTCTGAACCGCCTCAAAACCACTTCAAATCAGCCCCCAAATCAACACCAAATCAGCCCCCAAACCAGACCCGAAATCTGCACCCAAACTGACCCAAAAACAGCCCCTAAAATCACCCAAAACAGCCCCTAAATTCACCCAAAACAGCCCCTAAATCCACTTCAAATCACCACGAAATCCAGCCCCTAAACCCACTTCAAATAACCCCAAAATCAGCCCTAAACCCACTTCAAAGTTACCCAAATCAGCCCTCAAATTCACCCAAAAACAACCTAAATCCACCTCACCGCCGAAATCGCCTCTCTTCATCGCGGTATCTTCTTCTCTTTTTGTTTGAATTGTTTGTTAGATTGCTACTCCATTTGTATTGATTTACAGGGAGCGAAGAGAATTGGAGAAGAAGCCGCCGGTGGCAGACAAAGAAAGAGATGTGATGTTTAGCTTAGCCGCCGGCGGCTAGAGAAAGAGGAAGGAGATGATAAATGTTTTTGTTAGGGTATTGGGATGGGTTTTAAATTTCTCATATGGGTTTGGTTTGGGCCGGCTGGTGTAGAGAAAAGAAAGTGAGGCTTGGTTTTTGTATTTTTTAATTTTGGGTGATGGGCCGGCCCATTAGAAGTGTTTGTAAATATTTATTTATTTGCTTCTTTATTTTTTATTACTCGTGCTACTAACTAATCGGTGATGCAGGTACCTGCTCGAAGAGATGCATTCTTTAAATCATTTATTTATCGTGCATGATTATTTATAATTATTATTGGTAAAACAAATCTATTTGCATAATAATCAATTAGATTAATAACCCGTTTTAATAATCCTTTCCACTTAGTAATATTAAATCGACCCTTGCTTGAACGAACTAGGCTTAGTAATTACTCCACGTTTATTTTATTAAATGCATGAAATTTGAATAGGATTAGTAATAAACATCACGCTTTAATTTAATTGCATGATTATTAATTACTAAAATTATTAAAATCCTCAAATCTTAAATAAATCCCTAAAAATAAAAAATGAATAAAATCAATCAAAGAAAAAATAAACAAAGTAGTAATCAAAACAATAGGATTTAAATCTTTTCCAATAACTCAGGTTCCCTCTAAAATTATTGGATAGTAAATCACCAAAGAAAATAATCATTTGAAAGCGGAAAGATAGTAAATGGGCCCTAAGCCCAACTCGTAGAAAATACCTCCATATTTAATCCCCCTTATCATTAGAGCTACCTTTTAAAATGAGATTTAAATCTTTAATGTTGCGTGATCGTTTAAATTTAGTAATCCTTTGATATTTACTTTATGCTCATGGATGTATTAATGTTATCTTTGACGAATGTGTTATGTGCGCGGCTTCGACCCCACTTCCCAGTTTTTCTCTTTTCAACGTGTTTTCTCGCATTCATATAAATGGTACTTTGCTAGTCTATGCATGCTTAGAATCACCTAGTAAATAGGATTAATCATATGCATTTGCCCGATGATGTAGTAACTCATCTGTGATGATAGTGATTTCGATCGCCGTGATTCGTCTATGATTTACTAGGGTCGTCGCTTTAGTAAAGATTAATAATAAAATGGTAGTAATTTCACTTAATCAATCTTGCATGTAATCTGACTAATTTTTGAACTCGATTAAATATAACCGGAATAGGTATGCAAACCGACCTTTTTTAGAGGATAAAATGTTTATTTTCTTTTTAACAACTCGACAATAATTAGGATAAAATCAACCGAACCAACTAAAGAATTAAAGCGACGATCCCCCCTGAGGGCCCCAAATTACTTGTTTTTAACATGATTTTAAAACACCTCTTTTTAGAACCGGTAACCTTTTTAGGATGAGACTTGGGTGCCTCACACCTTCCCAAGTCCATAAAACGACCCCGAACCGTTGTTCTCGGGTTTAGACCCTTTTTATTTGTGCCTTAGTTTTTGTTTTATTTTCTTCTTCTTTTTCAGACTTTTAGGTTTCCCTAAACCTTAGAAAATTAGGGTGGCGACTTCATTGTTATGTGAATTTCTTTGCGTCCCGAATTTCGCTCGCGACGGTGCGACAGTTTGGCGACTTCACTGGGGATTTAGGGTCGAAGCCGGAATTATTTGCCTGAGGTGTTTATTGTTGTTATTTTATTTGTTTACTCGCTTTGATATCAATTTTTGTCTTTTCATTCGCATCACGCATAATGCCCTATTGCCGGGCCTGTTCCAAATAGGATTAGGAGGTTAGTAGTGAGGCCCTGGGGCACGTGTCCTGGGTAGTTTTCACCAACGCCAAACTCGGATTCGAACCCCTAAATGGATGAGCGCTACGAGCTTTTGATGGTTCGGTCGGCAATCATGTATCCGTTTACTGAGGGACCACTTTTTGGTATCGTTCGGGAGCCTTTCAGCCAGCTAGAAGTAGTCGAAATTACCCCAGCACGTGCATCATGATTGCATGTATATGTTCCAATTTGATGCATCATTGCCATGATATATCACATGTATATTTTCCAAAATGATTCATTTATTTATTTGTTTTTATCGTTGTTATTAACTCATCCTTTGCTTTATATATTTTTATCTATTCAATTTACTGATACATGAACTTTGTTTTTCCAAACAGGACCCATCCCAATTGTTCACTCAATGGCGACACCCACGATGCTTTCACTTGATACTTTTGGGAAGTTGAGCTGCAACGATCAATCCAGGCGAGGAGACATGTTGGGAAAAAGTTTTGTTCCTAATGTCACAACCAAGGTTAAGGTGGAAACAACAGAATTTGATATAACTGGAATTAAGGAGTTGAGGAATAAGTTGACTAAGGATGAAGAAGTGCAATTTAAAAGCAAATACGGGAAACTTCTGACACTGTTAGATGTGAAGATTGATTGGGGTTGTATCCGAGCGGCTTTAGTGTTTTGGGACCCTTATTATCGATGCTTTTCTTTTGACCAAAGGATAGATTTGATTCCTACTCTGGAGGAATACGCCGCCCTATTATGCTTCATCCCTCCGATATCATCCATATACCAGAATGTCCGTTTTGAGCCCACTGATGTCAAACTGAGATTAGATAAGTTGTTAGGAGTTACTACTCGTTTGAGGGAAGGAAAGTATATCTGGTGCTGGTCGGATATCGAGAAACAATTTTATTTATCTCAGGGAGAAAAGCGCTTAAGGATTCTAGCTTTCGCCGTAGTGGGGCTTGTTTTATTCCCGAAGATGAAAAATAGTATCGACTTTGAGGCGGCCAACATCTTCCATGAAATGGAGACGAATAATATCAACCCTACAACAGCTATTCTAGCAGAAACATTCCACTCCTTAGACCTTTGTAAGAGGATTGGAAGAGGGAAGTTAACTTGTTGCACTCAACTTTTAACAGTGTGGTTCATCAGCCATTTCAAACAGACACCAGATCAATCTTTGTTCTCCCAAGGCTACTTAGGCTCGAATCCGTTGGAGAAGGTTATTTTGGGAATAAGTCAAGACGTAGCGGTGAATAAGTGGAAAATGGAAGACAAGGACACATGGGTTGCTAGGTTCTTGAACCTTTCTGAAAATGACTTTAATCAACATGCCAAATGGTTGCGAGCTGCTAATCCAATTGTGAGTTGTGGGGATCTATTATGGGTCCCATTGATCGGAGCGAGAGGATGTGTGCCCTATTGCCCAGCTCTTGTCCTCGGTCAATTTTGCATCATGCAAATTATTCCCGCCACTTTCGGTATGCCAATCTCGAGTCTACCACACTCAGAAGGGACTGACACTCTACATCAGTATGCGAATGAATGGCGTACTCCATTTTGCCTTGAGGGACATACTATCTCTACTCGGCCAACAAAGGAATACTCAGAATGGCGGAGAAACAGGATTAATGGAAGTGTTTTGCCCCTTCCGGAAAACAGGAAGCCCATAGAAGATGAGGGTGAATGCCATGCCAATGCGGGGGTTAACTATGTGACCCACGCCCTGTTGATGGAGCAGTTGCGGATGACAAGAGAAGAGCGAGATCAGTTGTTGACAGAAAAAGATATTTGGTTGACTGAAAAGATGGATTTAGAGCTTCAGCTACACAGATGGGAAAGGCGTCATAAGGAGCACGTGCGGGCAAACCGTGTGAACCAAAGGATAGCCCAAGAAAACTTTAGAAGGAGGTTGAAGGGAGAAGTCAATAAAAGGGAGATTTCAAGCACTTTGGTCCGAGAGAAAGATGCAATGATTGAGATTTTGACTGATCGCATAAAAGAGACAACCAGCATGGATGGAGAGAATCAAGTATTGCAAGCCCGAGTGGCCGTTTTAGAAGCTGAAGTAAAGGTGCAGAAGAAGAAGGTTGCCTTGATGGAGCAGATAGGAGAAAATTCCACCAGCAGTCAAGCCTCAAGATGTTGATTTATTTTTGTGATTCGAATGGTTGTATTTTTTTAATGGGAGCAAGTACTTGGTGGTGTTTTACTTTGGGTGTACCTTTTTCAAATGATTAGTCACATTCATATGAATGATGACTATTTCTTCTTCATGTATGGTTACCATTTGCAATTGCTTGACCCTACCTTGCTTCGATGCTTCTTTTTTTATTTCCCTTCGTATTTTCGGGAATGAGTAAAAAGTTCCCTTTGTGATTTCGAGAATGAATTGGAGCTCTTCTCTTGCAAATTAGATTTGATAGCTAGAGACAGATAAAGAAGATTATTCATGATCCAAGATTGAATTTGGATTTTGGAAAAGAAACGTAAGGGGCGGGGACCCTAGTCTTGTTAAAGGCTAGGAAAGGCTGTCACTTACGGGATTCTCCATCTTCCATCTTGATCAAGGAACCGTCAATATATGTTATCGGAAATGAATAGAAGCTTCCCTTTTGGATTTCGGGAATGAATAGAAGCTTCCCTAGTAACCTTCGTCAGTGTGATGATTTGAAGATTGTTTCATGTTCCTTTCCTTCCGAATCTCAAAAGTATCAAGTGAAAGATCGAAGAGGAGCCGGAGATTTGAATAAGCGGAGTGGAGTCCTCAAGGTAGCATTTCTGTCTGTTATTATTATTATTCCTAAGAATTTACACCTACCTTTTCTCTTTGTTTTCAGAAAAAGATAGCTCCCAAGAAAAGAACTATTCCTCAAAAGCTCCACGCTACCAGACTTCAAACACGGAAAATGACGGAACAAGTGGTGACGGATAAGGCATTTGAAACAAGAATAGCGGAATTGGAGGAACAACTTCAAACTACTAGAGAACGGGCCCTCCAAGCCGAAAAAGAGCGGGATGAGATAATGCATGCTAAAACCCGGAAAGATCCTGAAGGGCCAACTCTTGACTATCCTCTTGGTTTTTATCCCTCTTCCAGTCATGCGACGGGACCTATCTCTTCATCTGTTGCTGCGGGTTCGTCCATTTCTCAACCATTTTCCAGTCAAGGGGTCCAGTGGAAATGGCAAAGTCCTTTCCTTAGTCCAACTCATTCACCACACCGGTCGTCACGAGTACTGTTGTTAGCACATTGGGACCATGGGGTCCACCTCCTAATCCTTCTCTTATTGATCTCACTCTCGGTTCTGGTAAAAATCAGGATCACTCTGAATTCCAGTATGTCCAACCAACTCAGAGCCACCCTACTCAATTTGCAGTTCCTGAACTTTCAAGAGTTCTATTCCCTAGTGGGAATCGGACCCAACCGCAGGGTTCTTTCAAGCATCCACAAACTATTAGTTTTGGCCCCGTTAAAGCAGAAGAGTCCAGTCGTGATAGGTTGAGCCTGCTAGAGGAAAGACTAAGGGCGGTGGAAGGTGCGGATCCCTTTGATCCTATGGGTCCCGCTGATATATGCATGGTACCAGGGATCACGATGCCCCTGAACTTCAAGATTCCAGAATTTGAGAAGTATACTGGAATTGAATGCCCCAAGACTCATCTCAGGGTCTACTGTAACAAAATGTCTGAAGTGATACATAATGAGCCTCTATTGATTCACCTATTTAGAGAAAGTTTGGCCAGGCATGCTTTGACTTGGTACATGGGTTTGGATAGAATTAAGATTCGGACTTGGAGAGATTTATCTGATGCTTTCCTAAAGCAATACAAGTTTAATACAGAAGTGGCGCCTGACCGTTCCGATTTGCAGAACATGGAGAAGAAGGATAATGAAATGGTGAAGGCCTATGCTCAAAGATGGAGAGAACTAGCTGCAAGGATTTATCCCCCTTTGAATGACAAGGAGCTCGTGTCCATTTTTGTGAATACTTTCAAGTCCCCCTATTACACGTATCTGATTTCCAACCCATCTAGTAGCTTTTCCGACATGGTCTTAGTTGCTGAAAGAGTTGAACAAGGAATTAAATCAGGAAGGATCATTGTTCCCACGCCAGAGGTAACACCTAAGAAAACGCCCATCCCGAAGAAAGATGTCAGCTTTGTTTCCCCCCAGCCAACTCGTCAAAAACCTTTTCCGCCACCTCCACCTTATTCCTCGCCACCACCATACCCTTTCCCATCACCACCACCACCACCATCACTATATCAATCTACCTTCTTCCCATCAATGCATGTTGCCAACGTAGCTCCTCAATACCCAGCATCATTTCCACCTTTCCCATCACCTCCACCACAAATGCCACAGCAACCTACACAACCCAGACCATATAACCCACCAAAAAACCCAAGCAACCAAAACAATCGCTGGAACCATGAACCATTACCACCTCTTCCTGTTCCTTTGGGGGAAATCTACAAACATCTTCTAGCAGCAGGGCAGATTGCACCTACTCCGATCCAACCTCTCCAACCTCCTTACCCAAAATGGTATGACCCAAATGCTAGATGCACGTACCATGCTGGAGCCCCAGGACACACTCTAGAGAATTGTACTGCTTTTAAGGGAAAGGTTCATCATCTGATCAAGTGTGGATGGATCTCTTTCGAAGGGTTAGCCAAAGGACCTAACACGACTACCAACCCTCTTCCAAACCATGCCCTAGGTGGTGGAGGAGTGAATGCTATTTCTGTGGAAGAAGTTGTTAACCGTTCCCTTTCAGTATTGGGATTACCCCGAAAGGAGCTTTTTCATGTGCTAGCCCAAGGAGGGTATCTTCAACGCTCCGAAAATAGCAGCTGCCTATTTTGCCCGGGGGCAAGAAAACATGGAGTCCAAGATTGTGCAGTTTTCTTACAGAAGGTGGAACAGTTGATGGATTTTGGGATTATTCAGATTGAGAAGAAGACCTATGTGGCGGAAGAGGTTGGTGTCATTGAGGACAGTTTTTCTTCTCCTTATTCCTTTGAGTACGTATCCCAAACGGGCGCCTCCACCATGGCTCCGCCCAAGTTAGTCTTCAAGTTTGCCCAGAACATTCCTACTAAGGATTTGCACGCCGTTCCTTTCAATTATGGGTACGAAGTTGTCACTACCCCTCCTTTTGTTGCGCCAGCAGGGCCAGTAATGGGTGAAACTTCTAATATTGGGGGCATGACTCGGAGCGGGAGGTGTTATGTTTCTGAAGAAGTTGAGCAACAAAGGCAAGCCAGAGGAAAAGGTTTGATGTTACCTGAGAAGACAACTGAAAAAGTACAAGAATCGAATAAACCCGTGTCTGAGGATGATGCAACTGAATTTCTGAAGATCATGAAGCAAAGTGAATTCAGTATCCTTGAGCAGCTGAAGAAAACCCCAGCCCGTATTTCTATCATGGAGTTAATCCTTACTTCCGAACCCCATCGTCGAGCCCTCTTAAAAGTGTTGAATGAAGCCTTTGTAACTAAGGATATTACTGTGGAAGGAGTGGGGAACCTGATTGGAAGAATTCAGGCTGTGAGTAGCATTACCTTTTCCGAAGAAGAGATGGACCCGGCCGGGACCGGTCATAACAAAGCTCTCTACATCACGGTAGAATGCAAGGGCCATGTTGTAGCAAAAGCCTTGATTGACAATGGGTCTGCACTGAATGTCTTACCCAAACATGTCCTGGAACAGCTGCCAGTTGACATATCTCATATGAAGCCGAGTGGGATGATGGCTAGAGCTTTTGATGGTACTATCCGAGAAATCATTGGAAACATTGATCTAGATGTGGTTATTGGCCCCCATACCTTCACTTTAACCTTCCAAGTAATGGAAATCCGACCTGCTTATAGTATGCTTCTGGGACGACCATGGATCCACTCAGCAGGAGCTGTTCCTTCTTCCTTACACCAATGCATCAAGTATGTGATGGATGGTGTCCTCATCACGGTAAAGGCAGAGGAAGCTTTGATTTTGGCTAAGCATTCTTCTGTGCCCTACATCGAGACTACTGAAACTTTGGAGAGTTCATTCCAAGCTTTTGAGATCGTGAATGCTGATTGGATAAGAGAAGGATCCCCCATTCCTGAGCCTAAGATCTCTAAAGCTGCTATAATGACTGCCAAGGTGATGCTGAAGGATGGCTTCCAGTTTGAAAAGGGGCTCGGAGTCAAGTTACAAGGATCGAAGAGCTTCGGAGACCGTTTCGGTTTGGGGTACAAGCCAAGCAAGGCCGATTTTGATAGGGTCTCTAAGGAAAAGAAAGAGAGGCGTCTCGCTAAGTTGTTTGGGCGTGTCGTGCCAAACATGAAGATGGCTATCCCTCACATCAGGGTAACCTTCCCTTTTGCATCTGAAGTCATCAACCAAAGTTCTGTCATGATCAAAACAGCTTCGGACTTCCACATTTGTACTCTTGGAGAAGAAGAACCGTCTCACAGTTCATTCATTTCCGTGAAGAAGTCTGGGGAGCTAGTGTGCAACTGGACCGCTACCGTGCTTCCCGATGTCTCTATGTAATTTCCTTTTTTCAAGACATGCATCCATGGCTTTTAAATTTCCCTAAACGGAGAAAACTCTTTTGTAGAGCTTATGCTCCCTTTTATCGTATTAATATAATTACGCGGTTTCCTTTCCAAATATCTTTTGTCTTTTGTATTTTTATTTTCAGGATAAATATTAATTCGGATTGTCTTGATATACCCTATGTCTTTACTGGTGAAGAGATTATCCCCGCAACAGAGGATGAGTTTGAGATTCCGCATGAGTTAGCCCGTTTGGTAGAGAAGTCTGAGAGGAAGATAGTCCCTCACCAGGAGGAGTTGGAAGAGATAAACTTGGGGGCAAGCGATGATGATCGGAAGGCTGTCAAGATTGGAACAACCTTGAATTCTGTTCAGAAAGAGAGGTTGATTTCACTTCTCAAAGAGTACGTGGACGTGTTCGCATGGTCATATGAAGATATGCCGGGTCTTGACCCTAATATAGTGGAGCACCGTATTCCGTTGAAGTCCGAGTACAAGCCTGTAAAACAGAAACTCCGAAGGATGCACCCTGATGTTCTTTTGAAGATAAAGGAAGAAGTCACAAAGCAGTTAGATGCGGGTTTCCTGAGAGTTGCTGAATACCCAGAATGGGTTGCCAATATTGTGCCGGTACCGAAGAAGGATGGGAAAGTTCGCATGTGTGTGGATTTCCGTGATCTTAATCGAGCAAGTCCCAAAGATGATTTCCCACTTCCTCATATTGATATCTTAGTAGATAGTGCTGCCCATAATGACATGTTCTCCTTCATGGATGGATTTTCGGGATACAATCAGATTAAGATGGCTCCTGAAGATAGCGAGAAAACAACCTTCATCACACCTTGGGGAACCTTTTGCTACAAGGTGATGCCCTTCGGTTTGAAGAATGCAGGTGCTACTTACCAGCGTGCCGCTGTTACATTGTTTCATGACATGATGCATAAAGAAGTTGAGATATATGTCGATGACATGATAGCCAAGTCATGCGAGGCACAAAATCATGTTGACGTCCTAAAAAAGGTATTTGAAAGGTTGAGACAGTTTCAGTTACGGTTGAATCCGACCAAGTGTACCTTTGGAGTGACATCAGGGAAGTTATTAGGGTTTATTGTCAGTAATAGAGGTATAGAAGTGGATCCAGACAAGGTGAAGGCGATTCAAGAGTTACCTTCTCCCAAAACCGAGAAGGAAGTACGGAGTTTCCTAGGGCGTATTAACTATATTGCCCGCTTCATTAGTCAGTTGACACTTACCTGCGAGCCGATGTTCAGAATGCTGAGAAAGAATGGAGACACAGAATGGGACGAGGGTTGCCAAAAAGCTTTTGAGAAGATCAAGGCGTATTTGCAGAATCCTCCGGTGTTGATCCCTCCGACGCAAGGACGCCCTTTACTTATGTATTTAACGGTCACAACTAGTGCCATGGGTTGTGTTTTGGGGCAACATGATGAATCTGGGAGGCGTGAGCAAGCCATTTACTATCTGAGTAAGAAATTCAATGAATGTGAGATGCGTTATTCCATGTTAGAACGGACTTGTTGCGCTTTAGCATGGAGTGCTCGAAGACTCAGGCATTATATGTTATATTACACAACGTGGTTGATTTCCCGCATGGATCCTTTGAAGTATATTTTTGAGAAACCATACTTGTCGAGTAGAATTTGTAGATGGCAGGTCTTGTTGGCAGAATACGAGATCGTGTATGTGACTCAAAAGGCGGTTAAAGCAAGTGCTCTCGCCGATCACTTGGCTGATCATGCTATGGATGAATACGAACCACTAAAGTTTGATTTTCCGGATGAAGATATAGTGGTGATTGACGCTGAGCTTAAGGAAAATACGGAGAAAGATGAGTGGTGGACCATGTTCTTCGATGGTGCGGTGAACCTTTCAGGAAAAGGAGTGGGCGCTGTGATCATTGCACCAGATGGCCGACAATTCCCCGTGGCTTGCAGATTGAATTTCCCATGTACAAATAACATTGCTGAGTATGAAGCATGCATCAATGGATTAATGGCGGCAATCGATTTGAAGGTGAAAAGATTGGAGATTTTTGGAGACTCCGCTCTTGTCATTTATCAAGCGCAAGATTTGTGGCAAACTAGAGATTCAAAGCTGATACCTTACCAAAAATTGCTCACCAAGCTTATAGATGAGTTCGAAGAAACTAAGTTTAATCGGATTGATCGAGAGAAGAATCGTTTTGCAGATGCATTAGCTACTCTAGCTTCTATGTTCAAACTGGAATGCGGGGTAATGCTCCAACCACTAAGAGTAGAAGTGAGAGAGACTCCAGCATGTTGTGCTGCCTTAGAAGATGAGCCTGATGGGAAGCCGTGGTTCCACGATCTGGTGCAATTCATCAAATATCGAGAATACCCACCGGGAGCAGCTCAGAGTGATAAGAAAACTCTTCAGCGTTTGGCTTTAGACTTCTACCTCGATGGTGAAGTTTTGTATAAAAGGAGAGCAGATGGTGTCTTGCTTCGTTGTGTTATCGTTCATGAAGCCAGGAAGATCATGACTGAGACTCATGAGGGGATTTGTGCTACGCATACTAGTGGACACATGATGGTGAGACAGATAATGAGACGGGGTTACTTTTGGCTCACCATGGAGCGAGATTGCATTGACTATGTCAGAAGGTGTCATAAATGCCAGGTTTACGCTGATCACATCAATGTCCCTCCCGCTCCCTTGTTCAACATGACATCTCCTTGGCCGTTTGCAATGTGGGGAATTGACATCATCGGTCAGATTCATCCGAAGGCCTCCAACGGTCACCGATTCATCCTTGTTGCGATTGATTATTTCACGAAGTGGGTTGAAGCTGCCTCCTACCCGAACATCACTCAGAAGACAACCATGCGGTTCATCGAGAAAAACATTATCTGTCGTTATGGGGTTCCTGAAACAATCATTACTGATAATGGCACTAATTTGAATGGGAAGCTAATCGACAACCTTTGTAAACAATGGAGAGTGAAGCACCGAAATTCTTCGCCTTACCGTCCAAAGATGAATGGTGCAGTCGAGGCAGCAAACAAGAACTTAAAGAAGATTATTCAGAAGATGGTGGTCACCTACAAGGATTGGCATGACATGCTTCCTTTTGGTTTACACGCTTATCGGATCGCAATTCGTACTTCTACGGGGGCAACTCCTTATTCCTTAGTCTACGGCATGGAAGCAGTGATTCCACTCGAGGTGGAAGTTCATTCTCTTAGAATCTTGGCAGAATCAGAAGTGGAAGAGTCTGATTGGGCAAGAGTAAGGTATGAACAACTGAATCTAATATCAGAGAAACGATTGACAGCCATGTGTCATGCTCAATTATATCAAAAAAGGATGGCTAACGCTTATAACAAGAAAGTGCGACCTCGCGAGTTCAAGACTGGAGATTTAGTATTGAAGAAGATTCTTCCTCATCAGGAGGACAGTCGAGGGAAATGGGCCCCCAAGTATGAAGGCCCATATGTGGTCAAGCACGCATTCTCTGGAAGTGCTCTAAGGCTTACTAATATGGATGGAGATGATTTACCGAGACCAGTGAATGCTGAATCTGTCAAGTTGTACTTCGCATAGAGATTTGTAGGCTATGCCTCTCTTCGATAAAAAGACATAGGGTTTTGTCATGACAAGACATCCAATATTCCTCCTGAATTAATGAAATGAACATTTTTCTAAAAAATTTGCATATTTAAAAAAATTCTCATCTTAACTCTTAAGGCAATAAAAGGGAAGCATGGTACCAACGGTCAAAGGGAATAGTTCAGCTTTGTTTCACTAATCAATGTTAAGTTTTGTAGGAATTTAACCTTTGTTTTGCAGAGGTACCTTTTTAAGCATCAAACTCTGAATTTGAATTTGCGAGGCGTTCGAGTGAAGCCACCAGCGTCTGAGTAGAGCTGGATTTATGTTTCTGCATTGCGGTATTCGAGGGGAGACGTCCGAGTGAAACCGCATTTTATATTACCGCAAGGCATCCGAGTGGGGCCATCAGCGTCCGAGGGGAGTTGAATTTTTCAAACGTCCGAGTGGAGTTATCGGCATCTGAGTGGAGCCGTCATTCATCAGCATCTGAGCAGAGCTGAATTCATTTGATATGAGTAGAGTCGTCATTCATCAGCATCTGAGCAGAGCTGAATTCATTTGATATGAGTAGAGTTGTCGTTCATCAGCATCTAAGCAAAGCTGAAATCATTTTATCTGAGTCGAGTCATCAGCATCCGAGTGGAGCTGAAATTGCAAGGCGTTCGAGTGAAGCCACCAGTGTCTGAGTAGAGCTGGATTTACGTTTATGCATCGCGGTATTCGAGAGGAGACGTCCGAGTGAAGCCGCATTTTACATTTTCTGCAAAGCATCCGAGTGGAGCGATTAACATCTGAGTACAGATTGAATTAATTTTGTCTACGAATTAAATTTCTGCATCGACATCAGAGTGGAGGTAAATTTACATTTTAGCAATTTATATTTCTGCAAAGCGTCCGAGTGGAGGTAAGCTCACATTTTCACGATTTACATTTCTGCATCATGGTGTGCAAGTGGAGTCATTTTATTTTCCTGCTTTATGCTCTTATGTCATTCCACGTTTAGAACATTCATGGTACTGGGGCAACCATCTTTACTGCTCATCAAAAATCTCGGTTACACCTTATTTTTTGATCAGACAGTAAAGAGGGGGCAACTGTTGCTACCCGATTTTTGACATGAGTAATCGTTACTATATCATAACATACTTACATTTTATATTTTAGCGTCCATAATTATTGTTAATTATATTGTTAACTATTATTATTATTAATGTTATTTATTTTATTTTTTGTCCGTATTTTTATTCGAGCTTTTTTCGGTATTATCGGACCATTAGTTCGAACTAATTACCCATAATCGCCGAATCACCTCCCTTCCTCCTTTTTCAAACGAAATCAGACACACTCTGCTCACATCTCCCATTTTTCAAACGAAATCGGATACACCCCTTCATTTTTCAAAGATCTCTGACATTCAAAGATCGTCTCCGCTCCTACCCGTTACCTCGTGTCCAGGAATTGAATTAATGCACCGATCTCCCTTACCTTACCCTCTATAAACCAAACCCTCTACCAAATTAATCAAAAAAAGAAGCCTCTCTGCCAGTTTCAACCCCCCGCACAAATCAGCCAATCTCAGTCCTTGCAAGAAATCAACTAATCTCAATTCCAATTCCTGCAAATTAAAGCCCATTTTTCTCACCCTCTCCCCTCATTCAATCTCTCAACCGTCTGCACAAAACCACTCCGGCCACCATCACAAACCAAACCCGTCACCCTCACTGCACAAAAACCAAACCTGCAAAACCGAACCCACACCACTGCCCAATCCCATTCCGAAACACAACATCACCCACTTCAACCTAATCCCCAATCTCTGAACCGCCTCAAAACCACTTCAAATCAGCCCCCAAATCAACACCAAATCAGCCCCCAAACCAGACCCGAAATCTGCACCCAAACTGACCCAAAAACAGCCCCTAAAATCACCCAAAACAGCCCCTAAATTCACCCAAAACAGCCCCTAAATCCACTTCAAATCACCACGAAATCCAGCCCCTAAACCCACTTCAAATAACCCCAAAATCAGCCCTAAACCCACTTCAAAGTTACCCAAATCAGCCCTCAAATTCACCCAAAAACAACCTAAATCCACCTCACCGCCGAAATCGCCTCTCTTCATCGCGGTATCTTCTTCTCTTTTTGTTTGAATTGTTTGTTAGATTGCTACTCCATTTGTATTGATTTACAGGGAGCGAAGAGAATTGGAGAAGAAGCCGCCGGTGGCAGACAAAGAAAGAGATGTGATGTTTAGCTTAGCCGCCGGCGGCTAGAGAAAGAGGAAGGAGATGATAAATGTTTTTGTTAGGGTATTGGGATGGGTTTTAAATTTCTCATATGGGTTTGGTTTGGGCCGGCTGGTGTAGAGAAAAGAAAGTGAGGCTTGGTTTTTGTATTTTTTAATTTTGGGTGATGGGCCGGCCCATTAGAAGTGTTTGTAAATATTTATTTATTTGCTTCTTTATTTTTTATTACTCGTGCTACTAACTAATCGGTGATGCAGGTACCTGCTCGAAGAGATGCATTCTTTAAATCATTTATTTATCGTGCATGATTATTTATAATTATTATTGGTAAAACAAATCTATTTGCATAATAATCAATTAGATTAATAACCCGTTTTAATAATCCTTTCCACTTAGTAATATTAAATCGACCCTTGCTTGAACGAACTAGGCTTAGTAATTACTCCACGTTTATTTTATTAAATGCATGAAATTTGAATAGGATTAGTAATAAACATCACGCTTTAATTTAATTGCATGATTATTAATTACTAAAATTATTAAAATCCTCAAATCTTAAATAAATCCCTAAAAATAAAAAATGAATAAAATCAATCAAAGAAAAAATAAACAAAGTAGTAATCAAAACAATAGGATTTAAATCTTTTCCAATAACTCAGGTTCCCTCTAAAATTATTGGATAGTAAATCACCAAAGAAAATAATCATTTGAAAGCGGAAAGATAGTAAATGGGCCCTAAGCCCAACTCGTAGAAAATACCTCCATATTTAATCCCCCTTATCATTAGAGCTACCTTTTAAAATGAGATTTAAATCTTTAATGTTGCGTGGTCGTTTAAATTTAGTAATCCTTTGATATTTACTTTATGCTCATGGATGTATTAATGTTATCTTTGACGAATGTGTTATGTGCGCGGCTTCGACCCCACTTCCCAGTTTTTCTCTTTTCAACGTGTTTTCTCGCATTCATATAAATGGTACTTTGCTAGTCTATGCATGCTTAGAATCACCTAGTAAATAGGATTAATCATATGCATTTGCCCGATGATGTAGTAACTCATCTGTGATGATAGTGATTTCGATCGCCGTGATTCGTCTATGATTTACTAGGGTCGTCGCTTTAGTAAAGATTAATAATAAAATGGTAGTAATTTCACTTAATCAATCTTGCATGTAATCTGACTAATTTTTGAACTCGATTAAATATAACCGGAATAGGTATGCAAACCGACCTTTTTTAGAGGATAAAATGTTTATTTTCTTTTTAACAACTCGACAATAATTAGGATAAAATCAACCGAACCAACTAAAGAATTAAAGCGACGATCCCCCCTGAGGGCCCCAAATTACTTGTTTTTAACATGATTTTAAAACACCTCTTTTTAGAACCGGTAACCTTCTTAGGATGAGACTTGGGTGCCTCACACCTTCCCAAGTCCATAAAACGACCCCGAACCGTTGTTCTCGGGTTTAGACCCTTTTTATTTGTGCCTTAGTTTTTGTTTTATTTTCTTCTTCTTTTTCAGACTTTTAGGTTTCCCTAAACCTTAGAAAATTAGGGTGGCGACTTCATTGTTATGTGAATTTCTTTGCGTCCCGAATTTCGCTCGCGACGGTGCGACAGTAGGATAACGGCCGGAGCGATACTCCTGATGCGTGGTTTCCTCTAGGGGTAAGATAACTCCTTGAGCCATCCGTGAGGTCCGTGAGAGGAGCCGATAGGGACCCGTTAGCCCTTGTAGCGATCTTGTCCCTACCGCGGTGGTGCGAAACAGTAGCTAGGCCTCATCCCACCGGGTGATAGATGAAAATACCCTTTCTTTTAGGTGAATTGTTATCAACTTGAGCTTCCGCGACTATCAAACTGATAGTGCACCAGTTGCTCCGATGAGACCTGTAGCTCCATATCATACGGCAAAGCGACAGAATCGCTAGCCCCGGCTAGATTCCAGCTAACACAGCTTCTATTAATATGACCCATAACTCCATAAAAGTAACAATAAATTGGAAGCTTTTCATACTGAAATGACAGAAGAATAGTTGGACCAACATCAACCTTAAATTCCAAACTAAATACTAGAGGAGCATCAACACGTAATCTAGCCCGAAACTTAACAAAATTCTAACAACCCCGTAAATCTGACTCATTCACCGATACAAAAACAACTCCCATCATAGACGCAATACCCTTAATATTTTCCTCAGTCCGTAAATTGAAAGGAAGATCAAGGACACGAATCGAGAAACATACCTCATTCAGATTAACCTTTGAAAATTGAGTTCCACCGTCAACGGATGCTAGCACCACCAGCTTATTATCAAATAGCTAAGGGGATCTCTCCATCACTTTCTGGTGATCTCGAGCCACTGAAAACTTAAATAGAAATAGGTTCTTCTCAATTTGTGTCTGCTCAAATTTACCTAAGGGCTACCAAATCGATTTCATCACAGCGAAAAAAAAGAGGAACATGGATGGATTTCTCACTAGCTACACGTCCCAAAACCAACCGCTCACCCTCAGCAGCCGCTGATGAACGCAGGACAAAAGGGACCATCTCCTAGTAGTCACCACTGATTTCCCTTTTCTGTCCCGAGTCGAAGAGGAAGTAGTGCCGTCTATAATCACAGAATAAATCAAGAGATGAATACGAAAACACCAACCCTATAGAAGATGAAAAATACAGAGTAGAAAATCAGAATGGTGAGACTCACTTGTATACACAAGAAAAAAACCTAAAGAGGAAAAAACAACCCTGAAAGGAAATAAGAAGAAAATGAGGCAGAGATAAAGGTGATGAGAAAGGAAAGGGAACAAGGAGAATCTTCTCTTAGGAGTCAAAATTTGGGGAATAAGATCCCCACCAAAATAGAAACTCAAACTCATAGTATCAACCAGACCCCGACAACTAGGGGAATCAATCATGAGAGAGGACCGAAAAGGACAGAAAAGACCAGGAAAGGTGATAGCATGTCTCATGGGCATGATTTTACCTTCTTTTCTAGCCCTTTCGGGGGCTTGATTCTGCCATTTGATCCTTATTTCTATCTTTATTGCAGATCAGAGCCAATAGAAGGAAAAGATCGAAAAGAAACATTTTTGGAGTATTCCTGAGGATTTTTAGCTTCAAGGCCTAGAAGTCCAGATTGTCGTCGAGGCCTCGACGCGAACCAGACCAGTGAGTAGTCTCTCAGCCGCGACAATTCTACATCTTCTCTCAATCGAAACCAAAGAGAAGCATCTTCAAAAATCTGCACGGGATTCCATGCGCTTCCAGAAGCTGTCAGGCGCGCCAGGATTCCAGGATATTCTCCTGAATGACATGTGCTATCACGCCCCCATTGCTCCTCCTTCCCCTTAGCTGTTTTGTCCCCTAGCTAGTTTTAGCCTATATAAGCTTAGCTTTAGGGTTTCTTGTAAGGACGACTATCCTAGGACATTAATACATCACTCTCTTTTACCCTAATTTCTGGGGATCATCTCCTCTTAGCATTCTGGAGCAGCCACCAACTTTGAAAAGAGGAAGCTTTTGATTAATAATATTTGATCTTTTCGGTTTCTTCTAACCCTTTTCTTTTGTTCTTTTTGTTTATTGTATGTTTATCATCATCCACTGTTCATATTCTAGTATGAGTGGCTAAGCTCCATCCTCTTAGTAAAGGGTGTTTCAAGGGTTGTAGGGTTCGGTTAAGAGGTCTAATGCATGCTTAATATATTCTCTTGTGACATATGATTGTTTACCGTTTTAATCCCATGCTCATTTAGGAATGTTAAGGGCTTGATCAACTGTTGATATTTCTGCATGAGTAATGTCATTCTCTTGGTTATAACTGACGTGAATCCTTGAGTTAGAGTAGACACCTAGTGGAGGCAGCGCGAGAGGCCTATGTCTAGGGGTAAACGACCATTTAGGGTATGCGATACGAGTCTGACAAACTGAGCTATCGCGCCCTAGATCTGTCTTACCTCCCCTTCATGGGCATTTTGAGTAGTGCCTCCCCGCATTCGTGCCTGGGAGGATGACGGAACGTCAAGGCCACCTCATATGTGGAAACGGGGGGGTGGCTTTTATCTAAGAAGGTAAGTAGGGGATGCGGTGTGGAAACGCGGTCCCTATAGCAGGTCTGTACTTGAGTCTGGAATATTTTTGTGCCAATGACTAACTGACCTAGAAAGCAACCCGAGAACACCTTTTGCTAAGATTCCTTCCTATCTGATTTATATCTCTCTAATTGTTTTTCTTGATTTCTTACCCTCGAATACGTTTTGTTATCTAGCCCTAGATTGTGATTTCATTTCGTGCCCTAGATAACAGTTTTACTTATTTGTCTTGTTAGCTCAAGATCCTGAGTTGATTAGTTCACTAATCAACATAAACCGCTCCCCCTGTGCTACTTGTTCCTTCTCTGTGGCATTTTCTCCCCGTTATACATTTTTATTAACATTTTAATCCTTCAATCTCTGTGGTTCGACCCTGCCTTGCCCTATACACATTTATTTGTGCATTTAGGCATCAGGATAAATTTGAAGTACATTTGACTGATGATCAAAAGGTCATCTTGAGAGATCACCGGCGCCGACGCCTCTTCATCAGAGAGTTTCATTATGTAATATCATGGTTTGATTAACAATTGTTGTGTGTTATGGTTTATTTAAAAGGATAAAATAGACTCGACACTAATGATTTAAGTCAGGACTAGAAGAGATAAGAGAGAGACCACAACACCAGAAAACCATTACATTGAAAGTTTCAAACCAAAATTTACAACCAAGCAAGAAACTTAACCACTCTTTGAACTTCTTGTATGGTCATAGTGTCAGTCACGAAGTAGGTTTCTCTAAGAGTGTGACAAAACTCCACCTATTTTAGAGATTTACAAAGAGTGTCAATTTTTCGAATTCAAAAGAGAACTTCCAAGTTTGTTCTCTTTTTGTTTGATCTAGTTCATCGCATTGAAAGAATTTGAGTCGAAGATAACTCGTGCATCTCTTATAACTGATTTATCCACGATGAATTTAATTGCTCGCTTGATGGCTACCAACTCGGCTAGATTGAATTTCAACTCTCCCACATAGGTAGAAAGTAAGGATAACACATCCATCCCTCAATACTCCTCCAATCCCCGTTACACCTAGTTTCCCAGGGGAGGAGCCATATGTGTTCCATTTTATCAAATTTATTGTTGAACGCTCCCATTAGAGATGCAGCAGTTCTCCTGCCATTCTATTATGGTATCTAGCTTTTGGTCCCACTAAATTCCATGATACCAAGCCAATTCAAATGACAAACATTTTCTTTTAAGGGGAATTTTCATTGGAGATCAACACCACAATTGCACAACCTCAACCATTTTTGTTATGACAAATCCTACTTGTCTTAAGGAATCAACTTCATCTCGTTTAATCCATCATTTCTACATGAATTTTTACACATTGGAAATCATTTATCATGAGTGGTCAAACACTACCATTCTTAATGATAATCATGTTTTGAACAAAGATAAGAAAGAAGCCAATAAAAATAGATGACATGTCTTTTGTGACATTAATATCTAACATGATAAAACCCAATTTATGCCAGGGTCATGATAGGTAGAGAAATGGTCAACTTATTTTAAGGGATTCTATGACCTTCCTAGTTGATTATTTGTCCATTGATAAAGAGAAGAAAACTCGATTTCCTTCTATCCAAAACTTGACATATCATGCACAATTGCTAAATTTGGGAGAACTTTTGGACATTGATACGATTTAGCCTACGGTGAGTAGGTCGAATAGTATATGGAGCTTGAGAGGATCTAGCCTTTAGCTTGTAGTACCAAACACACAAGAAAATCACACAAGAATATGGAGGAAAGGCAACGAAAATTACACAAGAAAGGACACACTAAATAGATAAATATTACCCAAAGAAGGTGAAAGGAGATTAGAGATGGAAAACCTGAACAACGATTACTTGAATGCTTGAGATATTGATACGAATCCAGGAGTGTCTTTGCCACCTAATGGACCAATGACTCGAGCGAGGAGCAAGGAGTTGCAAGCAAGGCTATCTCAGCTTATTTACAAGGAGTTGTAGTGTGAGATGCTCATCAACGAAGCTGTTCTACACGAGAAGAGTCTGCGACTAGTGATGCTGCTCGTGGCCCAGACTGGCCCCAACGTCATCACGCCCTCTCTCAGCGTGATGACACCCATTCCAGAGGTGTCTGTAACCAGCCGACGTCATCACGTCCGGCCAATGACGTGATGACGTCCATTCTAGAAGGTCGAGGCTATCTATGACGTGATGACGCCACCTTCTCGGCGTGATGACGTCTGTCTTGGAGTGATGACGCCATCCAGCGGCGTGATGATTCCCATTCTAGTAGGTCATCATCCGCCAAGACCCGCCAGGACGTAATGACGCCGCTTCTCGACGTGATGACGTCCGAGAATGCCAGTTTTCGCGCAAAGAAGGAATTTCTGACTTTCCATTCTTTGATAAGATATTTTATTAATTAATTAAATTAGTTTGGATTTATTTTAATTAATTAATTAGGAGTTCTATTAAGGGAAATTTTCCTATTGTAAGGATTTTAAGGTTTCTCCTATTTAAAGGAGCCACCCACTTCATTATTATGGTACGTTATCTTTCAAATAAAATACAGAGAGTTTTCTCAACTGTTCTTTGCGAACCTTGTCCCTCATTGAGTTCGGACACTTGATTAGGATAGCAAGTAAAACCCGAAAGTCTATTCCATTGAGTCGTCGCCCAAGGTTGATATTCACAGGTTGAATATAGGTCGAGGGATCGAATCAAGAACCTCATTGGAAATCGATTAGGTTGGTTGACACAGGTTGTCTTCAGGTCTAAGCTCGTACTTGCTGAGTTTATCTTCCACATCCGAAATCCAAGCCTAGAACTAGATCGGGAATTACTCGTTACGCATCCTACGCAACTAGGATCGTATCAGTTGGTAGCGGAGCAAAGGCGTTCTAAGGTTTGGTATCTATCTTTACGTTTCCAGTTTTCTTTGTTGAGATTGATTCTTCTTCTACTCTGATCTAAAATCAATCTCCTTGCATCCCGTGTGTTAGTTAATTATGAGTTGAGTCAATCTAGGGTTCTAGATCTTGTTTGTGTGCATTTTGTCAAACAAATTTTGGTTGCAATTTGTGAGTCTTTAATTCCCGTTACAAAGTGTAAAAAAAAAATACCAAAAAGAGTCTTTAAATTAATTGTTATTTAGTTTCGTTCTCAGAGTAAAAAAAAAAAAAAAATATTCAAATCAAAATAAACAAATTACAAAATATTAGCAGGAATTCTAGAACGATTGCAAAAAGAATTACTCGATTTGTTGGGAGAAAATAAAAGATATTGAAGTTGCAAGTTGTAGACTTTAAATCGCACACACTGTCATTCGCTACGAATTATTTGAGTTAATTCTAGTCCAGTTGAGCTTTTATTGATTCCTTAAACTGATTCCTACTCTAGTAAAGTGATTGTTTAGTTAATTGATCTTTGTGACTACTCAATTACTTTGCATCCAAACTTATTTCCGAGTTAGTTGTCTTTGAGAGTCTTATTGGAAGCTTTTCCTTGGAATTCTTGAGTCACTAAAGTTTGCGTTGGACAATTGCAGGATTTTTTTTTTTAGTGATTTTTGTGAGCTTATTAGAGATTTTAAACATGAGGGTAAACACGTGAGGGAATGCTAGGATTAGTGCAATTTTACGCCGTTTGTTCATGTTGTGACTTTCAGGAATTAACAGGATGTCTAATCACTCTACTTTGACCGATGAAGCTGAAGGACCCAGAGGAACTAGGCTGTTAGAGACTATTCTCGAACGTCTAGCGGCGATGGATATCTGTATACAGACAGTTTCAGACATGGTGGATGGGTCACACTTCGGAGTACCACCTGCGAACTTTGCGACCAATCACAATGTCGCAAATAGTTCTCATGCGTCCATACCAAAGGTAGACTAAAAACAACCTCTTGTTGATGGTTAGTGATGAGGAGGTAGAGCCTCTAAGGCACGAAGCAATACCTAGACGCGCACCTAATCATGAGCACCGAGCGCGCGAGCGCCCAACAGTACATCATCGACCCGTGCCCGAGCGTCAAGTTCACCATGAGCAGTGGGATGATGATGAGTATAATGAGGACTATGTATATGAGTTGAGTAATAGATTTAATGATAGGCGTTATAGGCCAGAAGGGAGAGTTGGTTCTAATCTCGGGAGTATTAAGATGAAGATACCTCCGTTTGAGGGTAAGGATGACCCGGATGCATACTTGGATTGGGAAAGAAAGGTCACCTTGATTTTTCTTTGCCACAATTATTCGGAGAATAAGAAGGTGAGATTAGCAGTTGTGGAGTTTAGTGGGTATGTCGTGCATTGGTGGGATTCATTGGCTCAGAAGAGATATAGAGATGGAACCGGTCCAGTTCGAACTTGGGAGGAGATGAAATCTATTATGAAGAGAAAATTTATCCCTGCCTATTTTCAGCGTGATCTCCATCAACAATTACAGAATTTATCCCAAGAGAGTAAGAGCGTAGGGGATTACTTCAATGAGATGGAAATTACGTTAGCTAAGGCACAAGTTGAGGGGGAAAGGGAGGCAACAATGACAAGGTTTCTTAGTGTTCTGAATAGAGAGATAGCCAATGCATTGGAGTTGACTCATTGCACAACCTTAGAGGAGATGCTGCACTTGGCTATCAAGATAAAGAAGCATAAGAAGTCGCGAAGTTCTTTTACTAGCCCCTCTACAACTAGTGGAAAAACTATACCATGGAAGCAAACATCGTAGGAGAAGGGTAATAAGGTTGCAAGAGAACCACCTAAGGTACTACTGTATAACTATGGTGATAAATATAGTATACCCCCCAGGGCATTTTAGTCTTTACATGAGGTACCATCATCCTCAGCCACTGTAGCACCTACCCTGTCATCCTGCTCCCCCTATTACTAGGGTGTGGTCGACGTCAACGAGGGGCCCCCATCCGATACGGTATGACACCTATTCCCACACCCGGTAAGCAATAAGCGTTATCTAGAGACTAGGGCGTTATCGTCCCTAGATAACGCTCTACCCTAGATAATGTCCCCCACTAAATGCCCTATAAATACCCCCCCGGGTAGAAGAGAAAGGACTTTTGGTGGCCACTCGCTAGAACTACTCTCTCTCTTACTCCTTATAACTCCTGTTTATGCTTCCATCTATCACTTATACTGACTTGAACGTCGAAGTACCTGCGCCGGGGACCCTCCGGTGCCTTGCAGGTGTAGTAGTGACAAGGAAGACCACCCCCTCAGAAGTGAAGATCCCCAGGATTCTCCCTACCCCGGGTACATATTTATAAAATGGTGCTTTCATTGAGAGCATTTAGATCACGAAGTGAGTCCCTTGAGATCTGAAGGCTCTCCTCTCCATATGCATATTTATTAATCTCCATCGTCGTTGCTAGTTTTTCTGGTTATGGGTTCATCACATGATTTAAGTCTTGCTTGGATCTGATGATATGAGTTTATATGATCATTCCATTATTATACGGCAAAAAGATCAGATCTGGAAAGAAGAACAAGAATTGTGAAAACCATCATCATTGTTCACGAAATCCAAAATTAGAAAAGGAAAGCCAAACTCCTTCATCATTCTTCTTCATTTATGTGGATCCACGGCAAGCATAAGCTTCACCATCGTTATTATCATCATCATACTCTTCTGGTGCCTTAGATGTTGGCCTTGATCTGATCTATTCATAATCACCCATGCTGTCCTCCATCTTGTCTCTTTCATCTTCACTGTCGGCGCCTAGCAAATGTTGCTGGAAAGGAGAAGATGAATAGTAAGTTGTGCCCAATTAATTATAATGGCGATTTGTAACGCAATCATAAATATTTTAAAGTAGGATATTTGAGCTCCCGGGAAAAAGATGGAAAGAATGAACAGTAGCTTCTACGTTAATGACAATTTCCGTGTTAACAACAGTTTCCACTTTATTAGAAGCTTCCTTGTTAACAGTCGTTCCACGTTATCAGAAGCTTTCGTTAGCTTCTGTGTTAATAGTCGTTCCACGTTATCAGAAGTTTCCGCGTTAACAACAACTTCCATGTTAATAGCCATTTTCCGTGTTAACAGCAGTTTCCACGTTATCAGAAGCTTATGTGTTAACAGTCGTTCCACGTTATTAGAAGTTTTCGCATTATCAGAAGCTTCCGTTAGCTTCTTGTTAACAGTCATTCCACATTATCAGAAGTTTCCGCGTTAACAACAGCTTCCGTGTTAACAGTCATTTTCCGTGTTAACAACAATTTCCACGTTATCAGAAGCTTCCATTAGCTTCAGTGATAACAATCGTTTAACATTATCAGATGTTTCCGCATTAACAACAACTTCCGTATTAACATCTATTTTTCGTGTTAACAACATTTTCCGCGTTAACAGAAGCTTTCGCATGAGCAGTAGTTTCCGCATGAACAATATCTTTTGTGTGAATAGTAAAAGTTAATTAGAACGGATTGCTACCGGTGAACAGTACCCAGAATAGTGAAATGAGTAAACAATATCAGGTTTGGAGAAAAACGCATTTTTGGCCAGTTATATTGGATTTCTCGAGAAAACTCATCTTTTTCATACATGCTCAGAAGTTTCTGTATGATAGCTCAATTTGAAGATAATTGAAGGGGCTACAATTATTATGAAGATGTCTAAGTGAGATATTTACGTTAATTGGGCGTTGTCAAGCCTCAAAGTAACGCCACTAGTTTGGGAAAGGTTGAAGAACATGGTAATCTTGTGAATTTATACTTCTGTATCATGCTTCTAGAGAAAAGTACACGGCAGTCATATTGAGTTCACGGGAAAAATCGTATCTCTTTCACATGGGCTCAGAATTTTCTGTGTAATAGCTCGATTTGAAGACAATCTCAAGTGCTACAATTCTTATGAAGACATGTAAATGAAACACTGAAGTTATCTGACAGTTTTCAAGCCTCAAAGTGACGCTACAGGTTTGGAAAAGGTTAAAAAATATAATCTACTTTGCTCTAATTCACATATTATCATTCTGTCATCGTAGGCATGGAAGAATTTTATGCCAACCAAATAAAATTCAAGAGTGCCGGTGAACAGTATGCTATCGGGAACAATAGGCTACCTATGAACAGTGCGAACAGTACTCGAAAAAAGAGGTTACAGGAAAAAGATATCATTTTTACTATAGGTCCAGATTCTTCAGTTATCAGTCTGAATTCTTCACCTATAGTCTAAATTCCTCAACTACAGTCAGGTTACTGTCTAACTCTTCAAAATATCATTTGATTACAGCTGGATTCTTCAGTTACAGTGTGACTTCTTCAACTATAACCTAATTTTCTAGCTACAGTCAGTCTAATTATCCAGTAGTTATCTGGTTGTAGCCTAGTCCTGCTTTATATCTGCTTATTTGTCTATCCTCTATTTTCTGCTACTACTACGGTTATGAAATAAATGTTGATTCAGAATATTATCTATTGGGTGAATATCTACCCCGAATGAATATTTATATTATCTATCGGGTGAATATCTACCCCGGATGAATATTTATATGATCTATCGGGTGAATATCTACCCTGTTTGAAAAGCCCTCATAATTTCATATAGCCATCCTCTCATCATCGCAAAGGTCTCCAACGATATGTCATTCTTCTTCATAAATGCAAGGAAGTGAATGGGAATTAAACAACAGCTGAGTTCCTTGTTTATTCCCTTAAGGTATCACTGTTATCTTTAATATTATCATTTTCTCCTTACCTTTATTTTTAATATCTTCATTATCCCTAACATTCTTAGAGGAATCTAACAAAAGTCAGCAAACTCTGTTAGTATATTTTGTACAGCTAACAATGCAGGTACTCAAACGAAGTACAAATTACAAACTTGTAAACATCATCAGCAAGAGCTTGATAAATCATGTAAAGCTTCCTAAGCTCGTCCTAGTTCTGATAAACAGGCGGTGGTATGGCTAGCAAGTGAAATACTAGAGTAATTTTGTCCCGTTGTGAACAAGGGATTTGGCAATTCATGGAAATGGAATGTGAAAGCAATTGAAATACCACCCAACTATTGCCTGGGAATGCTGATGACTTCATCAGGGAAGACCGTTGAAGCCCGATCCGGTCCTTAAGTTAGACAGTGGCGGTTAGAGGTTAACGATTTTCCTAAGCCCATTCCGGTCCTTAATTTAGACGGTGGCAAGGCTTTTAGGAATGCTAACAGAACCTGATAAGTCCAGCAAAGTTTCTAAAGACCATTCCGATCTTGTTGAATCAGATAGTACGGCTTAGGAATGCTAACAGAGAAACAAGAATTTTGCAAGGATATTGGTCTCTACGACAACATTAGCATAAGAGGTATATTCTAGATTATGTTGTGCAAATAAAGCTTTCGCATATGAAATATAAAGGCTGTCTGAAGACTCCCTGTAAGTAAAAAGCCTCATAATGATTTTCCTAGAATACTTGCCCTTTTTCTATTTCTTTGCAGTTTACACAAGGTACAAAGCAACCCGGAAGCAATCCGGTACGTATATGAAAAAAGTAATGCGGCAATCATCTGAAAGCAGTAACGACTTATCTAGTATATTCTGAAATCAAGTTTTGAATATGCCAAATGGGAGGCATGTTATCGGCATTACATACTGGGACCGTTTTCGGTTAGGCTGTGGGCACATAGTTATTATTGATTCCGTTAGGCAGTTTACTGAATAAAGTGAATGAAGAGATTCTTAAAGAGAAGAAAGCATAAGGCAAGATACTTGCAAGAAAAAGGAAAATGATTAGCTAAGCAGCATATACAGGGCCAACACTAAAGAGATTATCCGTTTTGAAAAGACTCTGTCAGAGATATCAATGCCGTTAATGTACCAGCTTTGGTTTTTGTGATTCGCCCATTCATCTCTGTAAAAGAAGAACACTGCCAACGGAAAGAAAACAAGCTTGATCTTGGACAATTGGGTTCTAAGTCTTGAGGCCCATCTTCTCGTCACCTCTGGTCCATCATCGCCATATTTCTTTCTCTCTGCATGAATTATAAATCTTCATTTTCTACTTTGGTTGTGGCTATGTCTTGATGTTTTCTTGCAAGCCAACCAAATTAACGAAGCAAGCAAGTTAATTAAGTCAATTGAGCAAGAGACGAAGAATTACTAGTTTTGAAGATCTATTTACTGCCTGCTATGTCACCCACATCCACACTAACTGGTTAATCGACCCATCACCTCTTCAAGCCGTAAATGAGATCATCGTTATACACAACCAAGGAGAAGAATTATCTTACCGTTATCATCATTATAAACCACCATAAGCTTCCATGGTCATATACAACTTTAAATCCAAGAGCCGTCATGACCACACTCATCATCATCTCATTACGCTTTCACACAACAGATAAAATAACTGTAACAGCAACAATCGTGGCATCAAAGCTAAGATTTATCGGGGAAGAGTAATGGTATCAATAGCAGTCTGTCAGCGTCAATGACAACATATCGACCCCGACAAGCTTATAATCTTCTAGTCATAATTAACAGCCCCGACAAGCTAATACCACTTAGCGGGAATGACACTTAACGACTTCTAACAAGCTAGTGACATCACTAGCTCATTCTTTGGCACTTAAGGAGAAATGGTCACTTGACGACGAATGGGTCCCTATATCGGGAATATTTCCAAGAACACATCCTATTTCAGAAACATTGTCAGCCAAGAAACATCCTGGAATTGTCACCTGTGCCCGCACCGTCAAGCTAGTAGCATTCTTCGCATTCCCAGCAACACATGTAACAGTATACGTCGGTCGCCTCAACCATACCGTATATACCCTGTTTTCATGCATGGCCACCAGAATCTACTTATCGAGAAGCAAGCTATTGGCAGAAGCATCACTTATCGTAATTTTATCAATTTGGTTGTCATCTCTTCCATGTCCAACAGTTATCACAAGCTATTAGCTCATGTTACCTGCTCCGTTATCATATACCTGATACAACTAGTTCAAAGATACAGAGTTTTAGAAAATACCGGGAATAAGAATTTATGGCGTGAATGTCAAAAGAGCCAGAGAAACTCGAAGATTTTTACAAGCCTACCGCAACGTGGAGGAAGTAACACTCATCCAGATACCAAGAATGGAGCCCTTGGTAAACACTCGGGCTCATTTTCGGTTAGGCTTATGATAAATATAGTATACCCCCCAGCGCATTTTAGTCTTTACATGGGGTACCATCATCCTCAGCCATTGTAGCACCTACCCTAGCATCCTGCTCCCCCTGTTACCGGGGTGTGGTCGACGTCAACTAGGGGGCCCCATCCGATACAGTATGGCGCTTATTCCCACACCCGGTAAGCAATAAGCGTTATCTAGAGACTAGGGCGTTATCGTCCCTAGATAACGCTCTACCCTAGATAACGTCCCTCACTAAATGCCCTATAAATACCCCCTGGGTAGAAGGGAAAGGACTTTTGGTGGCCACTCGCTAGAACTACTCTCTCTCTTACTCCTTAAAACTCCTATTTATCCTTCTATCTATCACTTATACTAACTTGAGCGTCGGAGTACCTGCACTGGGGACCCCCTCCGGCGCCTTGCAGGTGTAGCAGCGATGAGGAAGACCGCCCCCTCAGAAGTGAAGATCCCCAGGATTCTCCTTACCCTGGGTACATATTTATCATATGGCACCAAGGGTGCAACGAGTGCTCCGACACCCTCTCGAAATAGCGGTAATAACAATACTCCATCTACTCCAGCCAATAGGATTCCGACTAAGGATATTATATGTTTCAAGTGTCAAGGAAGAGGTCATAGACAAGCTGAGTGTCCTAATAAATGAATCTTGCTTATACGGGACAATGGTGATCTAGAGTTAGAGGATGATAAGGAGTGTGGTGATTTTGGCTGTGTGGATGGGGAAGTTGAAGGGGATAGTTTAGATGATGGTGAAATTAAAATCTCGAGCTGCAATGTCAATCTAGTGGTCAGGCGTAATTTCAGCGCTCAACCTAAGGCCGAGATATGTAAGGAAGAACAGCGGGAAAATCTCTTTCACGCTCGTTGGTGGATCAATAAGAAGGTATGTTCTCTGATCATTGATAATGGTAGTTGTACGAAATGTGCAAGTACATTGTTAGTGTACAAATTGGGGCTGCCAACCATGAAAGACCCGAAGCCTTATTTGTTGCAATGGATGAATGACGGGGGGAATTAAAAGTATCACAACAAGTGTTGGTTGAGTTCTTCATCAGAAAGTACAAGGATGAAATCCTTTGTGACGTCGTCCCAATGCAGTCGAGTCACATCTTACTTTTACTTGGGCGACCATGGCAATTCGACAGAGAAGCAAATAACGAAGGGAGAACTAATCGGTACAAGTTGGTGAAAGATGGAAAGAAGTTCACCCTTGCACCTTTGACACTGATGGAAGTTTTTGAGGATCAACAATGGTTGATCAAGTGATATGCTGAGTATGAGATTACAAAGAGACTTGAGAGAGAGAAATGAGCGCTGAGTGTTGAAAAGAAAGAGAGAAATCGATAGAAAAATAGCTTACATGAAAATAGAGAGCATGTGGAGAGGAAGTGTGTGAAAAATAGCCCCCATGAAAAGAGCGAGCATGGGAAGAGTGAAAGTGAGCAAAACAGCCCACATAAAAAGAGCGAGCATGCGAGAGTGGGCGAAAGTAAGAAAAAGAAATTGAATGTATTCGCCAAAGGGAGAGAAGTGAGACAAGCACTGATTTTGCAAAGATCCAGTTTTGGCGCAAGCCACCCACTAATTCTTCTTCATTTTAAATTGTTTTGCTTAAACTCTTCTAACCCTAACCCTATGAATTCTATGCATATTGGTATTGCTGATCTTTTGTAGGAATTCAAGGACGTGATGCCTGACGAGATGCTCCCAGGGCTGCCACCTATTCACCGAATCGAGCATCAGATCGATTTTGTGCCTGTTTCAACTATCCCAAATAGACCAGCGTATAGGAGCAATCCCGAGGAGACCAAGTAATTACAGAGACAAGTTGATGAGTTGCTGAGCCACGACTATGTGAGGGAGAGCTTATCGCCATGCGTCGTTCCCGTGATCTTAGTTCCAAGAAGGACGAAACTTGGCGCATGTGTGTTGACTGTCGCGCAATCAACAAAATCACTGTAAAGTATCGACACCCTATAGCTCATTTAGATGATATTTTAGATGAATTTAGTGGTAGCCAAGTATTTTCTAAGATAGATTTAATGGGTGGTTATCATCAAATTCGCATGAAAGAGGGTGACGAATGGAAAATAACTTTTAAAACTAAGTATGGGCTTTATGACTGGATGGTCATACCGTTTGGATTGACCAATGCCCCTAGTACTTTCATGAGATTAATGAATCATGTTCTTAGGCATTTTATTGGTAAATTTGTTGTAGTGTATTTTGATGACATATTAATTTACAACAAATCCATTGATGAGCATGTTTCACATCTTAGAGCTGTCTTTATTACACTGCGTGAACAACAACTATATGCTAAGCTAACCAAGTGTTCTTTCACTTTAGGGAAAGTTAGTTTTCTTAGTTTCATTGTCAGTGTAGAAGGTGTGAAGGTTGACGAGGAGAAGGTCAAGGCGATCAAGGAGTGGCCAACTCCGAAGAACGCGAGTGATGTGCGCTTGTTTCACGACCTTGCGAGCTTCTATAGGCTGTTTGTTAAAGATTTTAGTACCATAGTTGTACCATTAAATGAGCTAAGTAAAAAGAATGTACCTTTTAGGTGGGAACAATCGCAGGAGGAGGCGTTTCAAATGCTCAAGGACTGCTTGTTCTCGGTGCCCGTCTTAGCCCTAACGGACTTCGACAAGGCATTTAAAGTAGAGTGCGATGCGAGCGGGCTCGGGATTATCCCCACACTGCCCGATGCTCGCCCTAAAGCATTCACAAAACTAAAAACAGCCCCAAGTTAGAACACACGGTATCAACCTCAGCACAAGAATAAACACATCACTCAACACACTGTACCAAATCAAATACAACTCTTCTTAGACATGCATCTGCACCAAACCAGTAGGATAACGACCCTAAAGGTAAGGCTTTCCCAATCCAGGCCTATTCACCAGCAATCCTCACATGGATAAGTATTTACGCTTACACTCACAAACAAGGCTAGGTGTTTAATCACTCAAGATGCAAATAACACAGCACAAAATATAGTTTGCATATCAATTTGAGTACGCAGTACACATGCGAGGGCAATCTAGCAATCAGAAAAGGACTTTGCATTTTAAAAAGAAAGGCAAGAAAAGGTACGGGTTGGGTAAAAAGAAAGGAAGGAATGAAAAATTAAAAAGGATGAAGAAAGGAAAAAGAAGAAGGAAATAAAAGAAAATAAAAGAAGAAGAGAAGAAGATGAAAGGGAAAGAAAACAAATCTGAAATTGAGGGATTCCTTGGCTGGAAAAAGGAGAGGTCGGTGAGTAACACTTGGTGGGGGCGCGACAACGAGGGCTAGACTATGACTTCCTTTCTCTTCTATGGGGGAGATCTTCTTCTAGGCTAGAGTTGGCGATCCTTGCTGCTTTCTGCGCCTGCTTTGTTTTTTTTCTCTCTTTTAATATATATATATATATATTTTTTCATTTTCTTTTTTCTTTTCTTTTTTATAGCAGGCACAAATGCTTCTTTCTTCACCCGCCATTTTAACATGGGCAGGGCCTGCAGCTGGTGGGCCTTTTTGCATATTTCTGCTTGAAGCGTCAGGGCCTTGCTATCTTTTACTTCCCCACACTTATGCTTTTGTGCTCTGTCTGGCTATAATAATTTTTTTCTGCACTGATTTGCCCTAGCTCTGCTTCTAACATCTTATACTTTACTTCTTCATCTTCCCCACACTCATGCTTTTTCCACATCTAGCCCTTGCTGTTTTTTTGAAAAATGTTACTCACCTGCCAATGAAAGATCAAGGAAATGGCTCAAATGGTTAGAAGAGAAACAAAAAATGGGAAGGGTAAGTGTCGAGGGCAAGATGGAGAAAAAAGTAAGGAAGAGAAAGAAAAGAAGCATAAGGAAAAGAAAAGAAAAAGAAGAAAAATATGCAAGGTCTTTCGTCATTTCGTTGCTTTCCCTTGTCTAATGGTGTCTATACCCAAGGATATCATGCAAACCTAGCTAGCGCCTAGTTAAACATATCACACATGAAAAATATGGCATGGAAGCTCAAAGTGCTCACAAGGTGTTTTTTTTGCGACTACTGGTGTCTAGGCCTATACTGGTCATAAGTGCAAGCAGGAAAAGTTGTGTTTGTCCAGGCATAGATGCAACGAATGATAGTTTTTTCTGTGCACAAAAGGTCAAAAGTGTGTGCTCAAACAAGGGGGTTTTAAAAACGGGGCAGTGCAAATTTTGGCAAAATAGCTAACAATATCCTAAAATAAAAATCTGAATTTTTTTTGAATGTTTTTTCCACAAACACAAAACATGCAGTCAAGCAACAAGTAGGAAAATAAACATTCAGTCAAGCAATATATAAAATAAACATGCAAATAGATAAATCCCTCCCCACACTTAGGCATCGTATTGTCCTCAATGCGAAGAAGGGACTCACATAAGAGCAAACGAGAAGAAACATAAAAACCAAAAAGGAAAAGAAAAGTGTTCACTTGGAAAAGGAAAAAAACGTGTGTTGCCTAGACGTTGGCTACTCAAATTACTTTGGGTCTGGTGGCTCCTCCATGAGGGGGTGGAAACCTTCGTGGAACAACTCCAATCTATGGTCTTGCACTTTGGAAACGAGGCCTGTGTCCATATTTTGAATTGCAACCACCCCATGATCAAAATTTTTTGTGACAAGGTAAGGGCCGGTCCACCTATGCTTCAATTTTCTAGAAAAGAGCCTAAGTCGAGAATTGTAGAGTAAAACTTTCTGTCCAGTAGCCAAGGTCTTAGCGGAGAGCAACTTATCGTGATTAGGCGTCTTGCCCTCGATCGTGTCACGGGCAGGCTGTGAAGCTGGATTGACATTGGTCGTCTTGCCCTTGTTGGTCAAGGCAGTGGCGGTACCAGTTGGGGCGGGGGTTGGTTCCATGGCTTTGGGGACAGCAGGAGTGGGTAAGAAAGCTACCGGAGCTAGTTGAGGAGCGCCTAGGGCTGGTGCGAGTGTCTTGACCTCGACGACTGTCCATCCAAGGGCCTCTCGGTATCCTTTGAGTGTGGACACTAGCTCGCGCTCTGCAGCAGGCTCGAGCTTGCTAGAGATGATCACTGGAAGTGTGTCATGTTCGCAAGGTAAGTGTACTTGAGGTGTGAGGGCAAGCTCTTCAACTCTAACATTGGGTCTTGCAAAAGAGGGGGAAAACTGTGAATTAGCAGTAGGGAGATCAGTTGGAAGAGGAGAAATAACAGATGGATAAGGGATAACAGAATACTCTTCCAAAGCAGCGACGACTTCATGCAACTCAGGTGGAGTCACAAGTGTCAAGGTGAAGGTGTCCAGCGCGACGGGTGGAATACTCCTGTCTAGGGCAAGCTGTAGAGAATCATCATTAACATGTTCAGAAACAACAGTAACAATAGGGGCAACAATATCAACAAAGTTTACGCTAGAAAAATCGGCAGGGTGTCTCATATCGTCAAGCATATTAAACTTGATGGTCTCACTGTTGAACTCAAGAGTAATAGAGGCTTCATGAACATCGATCTTGGCCCTGGAGGTTCTGAGAAAGGGTCGTCCAAGCAGCATATCGGAGGCCTTGATAGAATGTCAATTTTCCATGTCAATCGTGTAGAAGTCAGCTGGGTAGATGAAATCTCCAACTTGGACCAAGACATCCTCAATAACACCCTCGAGGTGGGTGACAGGTCAGTCAGCTAGTTGGATCGTGGTCCTGGTAGTCTTGAGGGGTCCAAAGCCTAGACTGTTATACATCATCGAGGGCATGACTATGATACTTACACCGAAATCGCACATAGCTCTACCAATGTCAGTAGTATCGATTTTACATGGGAGGGAGAACATACCTTTGTCCTTGCACTTGGGTGGTAGCTTCCGTTGGATCGCGGCTGAGACGTTCGCACCTACACAAATCTTTTTCACACCTATCATGTTACATTTGTTAGCACACCAAGTTTTTAAAAATTTAGCATAACGAGGAACATTTTTAATAGCCTACAACAAGGGGATGTTAACTTGCACTTTGGTAAACATTTCAAAAATCTCATGGTCCTCATTATCCTTTTTAGGCTTGACTAGTAGTTGAGGGAAAGGTGGCTCAAGGATCTTATGGATGTACTCTTGAGTGAACTCTGGTGGCTTCTTTGTCTTTCTCTTTTCTGGCTTGGGCTTGGGCTCGGGCTCAAGCTCGATGGTTTGTTCGACGTCTAGGCCTAGATGTGGATGTACACGCGAGAGCAGTTGAGTGCCGCTGAGGAGTGTCATGGCACATACATTGTGCTCTGTTTGCCTAGGAAGTCTGCCTTGGTTCTTCAATTCTTTCATCTCGGCAGTCATGATACTCATTTGCTTTTGCAAATCCGTGATGATTTTCCTGTCATTAGCTGCTTCATCAACCGATGGAGCGATGAAATTCTGACCATGAGGGGGCTGATATTGGTACTGCTGCTTGTGGTGATATGTAGGCCTTGGCACAAAATTCTTCATATTGAAGGGTGGTTGAGATGGATTCCCATATTGATGCTGCTGTGGTGGCTAACTAGGGCTAGACGATTAGGGGTTGTATGACCAACTGAAATTAGGGTGCTTCCAGCCCTGATTGTAGTTCTGACCATACGGGACATTGTATCCTCCCACAACATTGACTTGAATCTCGTTAGAAATATAGGGACAGGCGTCCGTGGCATGATCCACAAAATTACAAATCTGACAGGCCTTGCCCTGGACAGGTTGCCCTGCGGCCATATTCTGCAGCATGCCCATGATGATTGTTAACTGATTTTCCATGGTAGAGACATGGACATCTTGGTAGTTGTTGGTGCTGCTCGAAGGGGCTATGATGGTCTTTGCCATAAGCTCAATAATAGCATTGGCGGCAGCTGGGGTACTAGCACAAAGAGAGCCACCGGTTGCGGCATCCAATAAGGCCTTGTCATTTGGATTCAAGCCCTCATAGAAATTTTGGATGAGTGCATGATCAGTTAGATTGTGCGAAGGACACAAGACTTGCATCTTCTAGAAGCGCTTATGATATTGCCCTAGACTCTCGTCATCTTTTTGAACAATAGAAACTAGTTACTTGCGGGTAACGCTTGCCGTAGACGCTGGATAATACTCATCGGTGAAGTCCTTAGACATCTCGGCCCAAGAGGCAATAGATATAGGAGGAAGGTCATAGAACCAATCCTTGGCAGCATCTTTCAAGAACCACATAAAAGCTCGCAACTTGGCTTGGTCGATATTGACATTAGTGGGCTTCATGGCCTCGCAGACTGATTGAATGTGCTGTAGATGGCGATGAGGATTCTCTTTAGGTAGTCCGTGGAAAGAAGGGAGATGATTTATAATGGAGGACTTGAGTGTCCAGTCGTGAGGGACAGTGGGCCAAACAATGCAACTACTAGGTGCCTCAGGAGCAGCATTGAGGTTATCAATGGTCTGATCGTTCGGTGGAGGCGGATCTGTCATAATGGGTATCTTGGGGTAGACGACTCATGCGTCGTCAAGGTCTCGATGGAGGTAGGCTAGGTCTTGGTGAAAGAGATTACCGAGATTATCCAGGTCGGAGAGATTTCTGTCAAGGGCAGGAGGGGGAACTTCTCTATGGTGAATAGATGGTCCTTTAGCCTATCTTCAGAGTCCTTTTTCTGTTCTAGTAAGCTCGTGATCGAGGGGTAGTAGTTCTGGTGCAGATCTGCTGGTCATACAAATAAAAGAAAGAAATCAGTTCCATTCAATCCCCGGTAACGACGCCAAAATTTGACTCACCGTCGAAACAGGTCAAAAATAATATTAAATCATGATGCCTAGATGTACAAACTAATTTGCATATAATGGTAACAGGGTCGATCCACAGGGACTGAAGACGACAACTTAACCTAGATGTATGACAAAGACAAATGCGATCAAATAGTAACGAGGGGAGGGGGGGGGGGGGGGAGGGGGTTGTTGGCTAAACTGGTTAACTAAAAGATACCAAGGGCAAGACAGCTAAAAAGGACAAAAGTAATAAAATTAACAGAAATAACAATCATAAACAAAATAAACAGGAAGTTAAATGAGATAAAATCAATAAGGAGAAATCTTAGCAAGGGATTATCTTGGGTTGCGTCGAGGCCTAGTCAGTCATCAATGTATATATATTCTATTCTTATGCCATAGACGTGCCATAGGGGCCACGTACGTATAGGCCCTCTACTTTCCTTCGTAAGAGAAGTTACCCCCCGTTTTCACATAAGAGGCAGCCTTGATGCTACGCCGTCCTCCCAGGCATGAGGCGGGGAGGCAATACTCATGACGCCCATGAAGATGAGGAAAGACACGTCTAGGGCTAGATGCCTCTCAGTTTTTCAGCCTCACGACACCGTCCTAATCGTTCACTTGCCCTAGACAGAACGAGCCAAGCTAATGATAATCCATCTAGTGTCTACTCTATTCTAAGGCTTCGCGTTAGTTATAACCAAAGAAATGATAGAGATTTAAGATAGTAAACTAGCAGGTGATCAAGATCCTAATAAAACCATCTAGATCTAATAATAAAAATGGCAAGCAAACAAATACAACGATAAGAATATATAAAGCATAATTTGGCCTTGTGACTACCCTTTTGCAACCCTTAAAACACCCTTGCTAAGAGTATGAGCTTAGCTGCTCATGCTCATAAATAAATAAATAAAGACAAATTTAATAAATAGCATAAAAGAGAAGAAGATACAATAAAGGAAAATAAAAACTTAATAAATACCGGCCGGAGCTAAAAGCTCCAGTTTGAAAGAGAGTTGGTGGCTGGTGGCGGCTTCAGCAACAAGAGGGAGGAACAAATCCCAAAGAAAAACTAAAAAGGAATGTGTAAGAGTGATTGTCTAAAGGTTGTGTTCTAAAAACCCTAAAACTAAGGCTTAAATATTGTCCAGCCCACATAAGAACAAAATACAGCTAAGGGAGAGGACAACCCACACAAGGAGCGTGTTCCTTAGTCCAAAAGGGAATATTCTAAAATCTTCCAGGCGAAATCTGCATGGAATCCCGTGCGGATCTTTTGGGAATCTTTCTCTTTGGTCGGGATTTTGTTGATGTGCGACAACTAGGGCTAGATGACTTGATCATCAGCTAGGGGTTGATAGCGTAATATCCAACTAGGCCTCGTCGAGGTCTTGACGCTTTGGGATCCATGGCAGAATTCCACTAAAAAAGGCCTATTTCAGCATATTTTCCTCTTCGGGCAAGACAAGTTGAACCGATGCCACACTACGTGGATGGAGTTCATTGAGTCCTTCCCGTATCATATTCAATACAAGCAAGGTAAGGACAATGTAGTAGTTGATGCGCTGTCGCGAAGGTACACTCTTCTATCATCTCTTAGTGCTAAGTTACTTGTATTTATACACATTATTGAACTGTACCCTACTGACCCTGATTTCAGTGAGATATATAACACATGAATGACTAGGGCCGAATCTGAATTTTATCGATACGAGGGTTATTTATTTAAGTGCAAGCGCTTGTGTGTGCATGTCTGCTCATTAAGAGAATTATTTGTGCAAGAGTCACATAATGGTGGTTTAATGGGTCACTTTGGTGTGACTAAGACTCTTGATGTGCTTAAGGATCACTTTTACTGGCCCCATATGAAAGGCGACGTGGTCCGCGTTATTGCTAGGTGTTTAGTGTGCTGAAAGGCCAAATATAAAGTGGCCAGTTATGGTGAATACATGTCATTACCCGTACCTTCCCATCCTTGGACCAATCTGTCCATGGACTTTGTTGTAGGTTTGCCTAAGTCTAGGCAAGGGAAGGATAGTATTTTTGTCGTAGTCGATAGATTTTCTATGATGGCACACTTCATCCCGTGTGCTACTACTCATGATGTGACTGCTATTGCTGCCTTGTTCTTTAAATAAGTGGTACGTTTGTATGTCATACCCTTATCTATTGTTAGTGATAGGGATAGTAAGTTCCTGAGCCACTTTTGGCGCATTTTGTGGAAGAGACTTGGTACAAAATTACTTTATTCTACATCTTACCATCCGTAAATCGATGGCCATATAGAGGTAGTGAATCGAACCCTAGGTTCCTTGTTGCACACATTCATTCGTAAGCATGTGTCTACTTGGGTAGAGTGTTTACCTTTTATTGAATTTGCTTACAATCATTCTATTCATTCTACTACTCATTATTCACCTTTCGAGCTTGTGTATGGTTTTAATCCTAACACCCTTGGGTTTAATTCCTTTGCCTGTAAGTGATGTTTCTAGCTTAGATGGAGTAAAGAAGGCAGATCTGGTGAAGAAGCTACACGAAAAGGCCAAGCACAACATAGAGCGAATGAATGAGAGGTTGGTGAACAAGAGAAATGAAGGAAGGAAGAAAATTTCCTTAAATGTTGGTGATTGGGTGTGGCTATACTTACGCCAGGAACGGTTCCCTGCCCAACATCGTGGAAAGATATCTGACAGAGGCGACTGTCCATTCCAGATCGTGGAGAAGATCAACAACAATGCCTACAAACTTGACTTTCCTAGTGAGTATGGTTCCGTGAGTGCCACTTTCAACATTTCTGACTTAATGTTATTTGATGTAGGTGATGATGTTGTTGCGGCTGATGCTGGTACGGATTCGAGGGCAAATACTTTCCAAGGGGGAGGGAATGATGCGAATCCAGGAGTGTCTTTGCCACCTAACGGACAAATGACTCGAGCGAAGAGCAAGGAGTTGCAAGCGAGGATATCTCAACTTATCTATAAGGAGCTGCAGTGCGAGACGCTCATCGACGAAGCTGTTCTACGCGAGAAGAGTCCGCGACTAGTGAAGATGCTCTTGGCCCAGACTGGCCCCGGCGTCATAACGCCCTCTCAGCGTGATGACACCCATTCTAGAGGCATCTGTAACCAGTCGACGTCATAACGTCATGCCAACGACGTGATGACGTTCATTCCAGAAGGTCGCGACTATTTGTGACGTGATGACGCCACCTTCTCGGCGTGATGACGTTTGTCTCGGCGTGATGAAGCCATCCAGCTCGGCTTGATGAATAGCTTGAATACACGGGTACAATATTCTTAATATTACAACAAACACAATCACTCATTCATTCACTCAATTGCACACAAAAGGAAGTAACACCAAGTTACACAAATTGATGGTTAACGTTTTACTTGTAAATGATCAAAGACTCATCAAACTTAGAAGCTTACAAGATATGAGTTTAAGGTGAATAAAGGAGGAGGAACTCTCTCTCTCAATAAATATTCACTCAACATAAAACTGAGGAAGAAAAGGAAGAAACGAGCTATTTATACTAGGTACAAAGTGGCCCTTAGAAACCCTCCGGGGAAGACACAAGACAGTGACTGGCAGCATGCCGCTAGCTTCGGCATGAATTACCCCAAAAAAATGATCAATTTCTTCCAAGGAAGGCAGTGACTGGCGGCATGCCGTTAGCGCCAGAGTTAGAAAGATCGACTCTTTGTTGCTCCGCACATGCTTCTCGGCCTCCGATGTGATGTGCGACCATCATTAAGGTCTGGGGAAAAGCTCAGCCACGCGGGTGGCCTCGAGTTGGTGCGGATCTCAACTAATTTTGATGGCTTCGGGCATGTCTCTCGGCCTCCGGATTTTTGCTCATTCATCACCAAGACGAGGCTAGGCATGATCATATCAGACATGGACATCAGTAGACCAACTCATTATTGAGTTAATGATATTTGTGTCATTGTACTCAAATTACCTCATTGATTTGGCCTTTATACACATTTTTGTCCAGATTTTGTCCCTTCACTACTTGAAGTCTTGAAGCCTATCAAGTCGACCATTCTCCCTATGCATACGTGATATTTTTTATATTATTTTTTTATAGAGTCACACTCCATATGTCGGATGTCACGCCAGCATTTAAAAAAATTAAAAAAAAATAAAAACCCAAAAAAAAATTAAAAATTCTTTAAAAATGCAGAAAAATCAAAATTTGGAATTAATTCAAGAAATAAAAAATAATTTTAAAAAATAATAATTTTTATTAATTTATAAAACATAATTTCAAATTATAAAACAAACAAAAACATAATATAATTTTTTTATGTCAAAAAAATCCATAAACAATTATAAAAAATCAAAAAATAAAATCTAAATTAATTAAGAAATTGAAATATAATGTGCATACTAAACTACTAAAAAATGTTTTAAAATTTGAATTTATTTTTGAAGTAAGAGTTAGTTTCAAATTTTTATATTTATTTCGATATATTTCATAATTATTTTGCATTTTTATAATTTTGAATTACTTTTTCAAAATTTTAAGACTAAACACTATCATTTAAAAAAAATTATAAACATTATTTTCTTGTTTCTTGAATTGTTTCAAAAAAATTATTTTTCTGATTTTTTAAAATAAATTTTAAACATTTTCTTGAATGTCTTATTTCTCTTTCGAATTTTATTTAGTTTTTAATTTTAATTTTTTAAAATGGTGATGTGGCATCTAATGTAGAGTTCCATGTTAGTAATAATACTACAAAAAATCCCATGTCTGCATAGTTAACAACCACAAATGCATGACGTTAGGAAGAGGGTCTGAATTAATAGGTTTTAAGAAGTGGAGGGACCAAATCGGAACAAATTGGGTATAAGAGTCAAATCAATTAGGCAATTCAAGTACATGGACCACTAATATTATTAACCCCTCATTATTCAATGCCTAACTTGTAGGGGTGACAAAACGGGAATATGGATCGAGTCTTGGTAATAAATGGGATTGCCAAATGAGTCTCTATCCCAACTAGTCAAGTTCTACGAGTTCGGGACTAGACCTAGCCAAATTGGACCTGACTTCAAATTTTTTTTCCTTCTTACAAATAAAATGAATGATTTATAGGGACATTCAAAAACCATTAAGTCAACGATAAACTCCAAAACTTCTTTTTTAAGAGGGCTCATGGCCATGAAAAAAATCATGAACTTTGACAGTATTTTGTTGATAACACAAAACAAGTAAAAAAAACCTCTTTTTTTTTAGACGAGATATATTCAGCGGGTCTAGGTTTTTTCTTGAGTATGTTTCGATTTATTCCCGGTCCCATTCAAGCCGAAACCAATAAAACAAATATACGAGACTGAAACTAAATTGTCACCCCTACTAACTTGCCATCATTAATAACGAACTTTTAAACAAGTTATCCTTACTCATAGGTCTTAATCTCATTCCTCTCATTAGGGGTGTTCATGGGCCGATTTGGTCCGATTTTGGGCCTAAAACCAGACCGAACTGAAAATTTTCGATTCTTATTGGGTTAGAACCGGACAGATCGGTTCGGTTTCCAATTTTTTAGTCTGGTTCGATTCCCGTTCAGAACCAGTTCTGTTCATTTTCTCAAAACGACACCGTTTTGGTGTTAAACACACAGTTTTGATCTTTTTTAAAATAATGTTTTGATTTATCAATTTATAAATAATAACCTAATATTATAAAGATATTTTAGTATGATAAATCTTTGAATTTTATGATACAAAACATATAAAAATTTAAAGTGACTAAATATTACTCCCTCTGTCTTCCAAAACACGTCGTTTTGGAACAGAGGGAGCTTGTAATGCTCCTTTCTTTCTTTTTTTGTTTTTTTTTTTGGTTTTAAATCGAACCTTGATTTTTTGTTCAATAACTAACCAACCCATCGTTTAATAGTACAAAAAATATGGGACCGAAGAGGTAAAAAAATGTGGACCCAAAGAGGCAAAATGACAATTATTATGAACAGTAAGAATCCGTAGGAAAGTGACATCCTTTAGAAGACGGAGGGAGTAATAAATAGTGAGTAATAATATATTGAAATGTAATGAGTATATTTAACAAATATCTAGTCAAGAAGTATCGTGCTTCATATCGAGCCTAACATATACACATGAATAATTTTCAAGTATAATCATGCTTCATATGAAGATAAGATTAGATCACTTACATTTAAAGCTTCAAAAATATCCTTGAACAATAAAATAGTTAAGTAGTTAAACTCATGTATTGCGTAACACATTAATACAATTTAAATTTAAATCCCAAACCACTAAACAATTAACTCAAGTAAATAATGACATTGAAATATAGATACCATAAATCTAAATGTCCATTAACCATTATGCAAATTCATTATTTTAGTTGTCATCTAATAAGTAATTACATTTTTTATGACAGTTCACATCATTACAACAATATAATTATCTTTTTATTAAGTAAAATACTGAACAATAAACATATGTCCACGATATACCTTAATAATTATTTATTAGAGTAAGGATTAATGGTAATATTACTAGTATAAGTCGTATCATTAATAATTAGTGGTCTTAGTTTATACATATAGTTTTCAATTTTTTACTACGAAAAAAATCCTCATAACTCTTACATACTTTATTTCTTAATAATTTTTTTCTATTTAAAATTTGAAATAAACTCTTTTAATTAAATTTAAAAGGAAAAAAAAGAAAAAAATGATTAAATTATTTTATCATAATAATTATTATATGACTTGCATGATAAAAAAATTTATTTAAAAGAAAAAATAAAAAGAAAAGATGAGTATTTTTAATTAAGTGTAAAAGGGAAAAAAAAATTAAAAATGTGATTTTGGTTAAGAAAAAGAAAAAAAAGTTAAAGAGGGCAAGAGGATTTGAACCTCTTTCCCTTAAGGGAAAAAAATGAAGTGTTAACCATTCAACCAAAGTTAACTTTTGATAATATATGTATAAGTATATAAATATACATAACACTAACGGTTCTTCCGGTTCCACAGTTCGGTTTACAGTTCTGAGATATAGAGAACCGAACCGAACCAAACCATTATTGTACAGTTTAGATCGGTTCGGTCCGGTTTTTACAAAAAAATAAAAATAAAAAACTGTTCGGGTTAGTTCGGTGTAGTTGCGGTTCGGTTTCCGGATCAATCCTATTTTTGAACACCCCTACCTTTTATATCATTCAATAATTTCAACATGGTATATGAACCTCAACTTAAATCAACCTATGGTCACTTCACCCTAACAAACGACACCTTCAACGATAATCCATCATCTTTCAAGCAACCTATATATATTTTCACATTGGCAAAATTTAGACCTTAAATTTCTTCACGCAAAAGGTCCAACAATCTCATACTAAGTTTGGATTTGAATCCATGAAAGTAGTGGTATTCTCTCATCAATTTGTTAAGTTCGATATATGATACTTGTGATGAAATTGATCTTGCAATGAATATGGATACACATCGACTTGTCATTCATCTCAAAAGTCTTCAAGTTATGGTCAAACTCATTTAATCAACAACTTTGAAAATGATGATCTATTTATCGATAAGACAATGATAGCCAATCCTTATGGGCATATGGATTGCACACCATTAAGATAGTTATTTCTAGACATTCTAGAAATGCATATGGACTCTCAATTTTTCATGAAGCACCACTTTTTAAAAAGGCTTGTGTCGCACCCTCTTTTGAATTTTTTACGTGACGTGGTATGGACGGATGTGAGACAAAATTGGCCTCATCTCATATGATGCAATGAAGTCACCACCCTATTTTTGTTTCTACGGTTTAGGGAACCTATTTTCATGGCATAAAATTAAAAAAAAGCTATGGCAAAAGGGTCTAAACCCTAGAACAGTGGTTCGGGATCGTATTATGGACTCGGGAAGGTGTTAGGCACCCGAGTCTCATCCAAAAAAGGTTACTGGATAAAACAGGTGTTTAAATCATGCTTTTACAGATAAAAAATCTAATTTAGTGATCATGTCCATTAAGCATATTAAATTTTAACATTTCTAAATAGTCATGCATACGAGCGTTTATGTGTGAAAAAGCGTTGAAATAAATAAAATGGTGAGAAAGGTGTACTTGTGAAGGGTGTCGGTTGGTTTACCATACAAGGTCGAGATTATTTGTACGTGAAAATGATGATCGATAACTAGATAAATATTTAACAATTATTGCATGCGAGGAAAATAATTAATTTTGACAATCAAACGTGAGTAGAATAAGTATTTAAACATGCAAAAGCATACGAAAATAATTAAATAAACAGTACAACTATACGATTAATCGGCACGAAAAATAATGGTATGGGCCAAAAATGGTCTTGGATCGAGAAATTGGGACCAACAACTGGGACCATAGTTGGTGATAACAATCCACCTAACGACAAGGGCATTTTCGTCTGTTTACCCCATATGGAAAGGAGAGAATCACTGTTCCTACCGCTACGGTAGAGTCGCGGCTGTCATTCCCCTCTACGGGACTAACGCCAGGAGGGCTGACGTCTCGTTGGGGGTCCCCGCATGGAGCTTCGAGACGACCAGAGGTGCCATCCCACCTCAAGGGAAACGCACTAACCGTTACCTTGCCGGGGTAACAACTACCCCATACCTACCGCCATGACGGTACATCATAACACGGACAAACCGCAGCCCCTGACGGGACCGGTTGCTCCCTAGCGATCCCACTCGCACAGACAGGCTTATTTCATCTATAAATACCTCCCCCACGAAGGAGGAAGGTAAGCAGAATTCACTGGCCCAAGCTCTGCCCATTTCACCACTTATACTAACTTAAGCATCGGAGTGTTTCCGCCGGAGACCCCCTCCGGCGTCTTGCAGGTACAACGGACCACCGAGGATACTGAACTGGAGAAGCATTTTCCCTTTCTACCCTTCGGCCGAAGACAAATTCTTATCAAATTGGTGCTTTCATTGAGAGCTTTGGTTCTATTAAGTGAGCATCCTTAATAACCAAGCTCCATTCTTCCCGAAGCTAGGAGGATTATGGCTTCAGAGTCAGATCTCGCGCTGTCCCTAGCCTCCAGCATCTCGTATAACACTCGCCGATGACTATTCACTTTTTCTACCTCCAACATCTCTACCTCAGTGCAAGAAGTCACTGCGGGAGGATCAAATCCTCCCTCTGGGCAAATGACAGAAGCAACAGTATTCCAGATTTGTTCCCCTTTTTCCCACATAGCGGGAACCAGCTATTCTACTCCCCAAGCAAGGGGATCTGTGGTCGCTGATGCAGACAACCCTTTCGCGAACTCTATAGCGGCCCTTCAAGCCCAACTGGATCAGTTGACAGAGTTGGCTGCTGGGTTTACGCCTCAAGCCTCAGGACCTGACGTGTCCTCCCAGATAGTTTTCACTCCATCTATTGTCCATGAGCGACCGTTGTCGCCCCGGCAATCAGGAGGGCTTTCGTTTTCTCTACCCTTGTCATCGGCCCCCATGAACGTCTTACAACTTACACGCGGACCTGTGGACGTCCCTGGGCAATACAGGGGAGAAGTCCCTATCCCTGAAGAAGGTCGCCGACGCAACGAATACAGAGAGCATTGGGATGATAGGCGCGGCGAAATGTTCAGAGAACCATCCCCTAGATATAGTGAAAGATCCAGTAGCAGAGGGTGACGAACTCGAACTCTGAGAAGTCGCAGCCGATCTCCCAGGCGGCATCATGAATATGACCCTCAGAACCCCAGATATGATGTCGAAATTATACCCCCGCATCGCCCTCGTAGAGTCCCTGATGGTAATGCTAGCCACCCGTTCAGTTATCGCGTGAGGCATCACAGGGTCCATCGACATGTGAAACTCCCCGCCGAATCATATGATGGCACGAAAGACCCTATTTCTCACCTTAATAAGGTGAAAGATTTTGTGCAATTCCAAACTCGTAGCGATGCAGCGCTATGCCAGATCTTTGTCATGACACTATCAGGAGTGGCACGTCTCTGGCTCGAGGGACTCCCAGCTGGATCCATTGATAACTTCTCCCAGCTAGAAGAGAAGTTTAGAAGTCGGTTCAGCACCGCAATCCCTATCAGAAAGTCAGCGGCTGCGCTATTTGATATCCATCGGGGACCGCAGGAATCATTGAATGGATTCTTAGGTCGATTTGATCTCGAAATGTCCTTGACACCGGGGGTAACCATCGATTTCGCAGTAGAAGCCCTTAAGCATAACTACCGTTACGGGAAATTGAGAGACGCATTAATGGTGGACCCACCATCGACCTTGGATGCGCTAAGACTAAAAGCGCATAATTATGCGAGGATGGAAGAGGAGGAAAATAGAGAACGGATGCGGGACATACCGACAGACCCATACCTGGCCCCTAACGCTCCGTATAGTAGCACCCCCGACGTGCGACCCAATGATGATTATAGCCAACAAAAAAAGCACACTGCCAAGACCTCTAATCGGCAGAGAGGTAATTTTTCGAAAGGGAAACTCGGAGGGTCCCCCACTCGGAAACAGGCAGATCCGCCAAAGGGCCGGATATATGACCCTGACCTTCCTTCCCTCATACTCCCAAGGGCGGAAATCCTAGTGATAGTTCAGCAGCGAAACCTGCCCATCCGTTACCTAGCTCTTGTGAAACCCGGAGTAGTCATGGGAGAAAGAGAGAAAGCATATTGCAAGTTCCACAAGGTCAAAGGAAACTCGACCGATGTGTGTAGGGAACTAAAGCTGGCCATAGAACGGTTAGTTGAGGAAGGCTACCTCGGAGAATTTGCCACCAAGACAAGAGAAGGAGCTAGGAATAACCCAACTGAAGCAATAATTGATCATAGGCAAACGCCTTCCCACGCAACGGGAGCTAACGCCATCCCCCTCGGGCAGAATAGAGAAGCTCTCATTGTTCACAGCGATCAAATGCCTATGATTAATATCATTGCAGGAGGAACGCCTTACTTCGAGGAATGTATGCAACAAACGCCCAGTCCCGGGGAAAAGCGCAAAAGAGAAAGTGCGCAGGTAAAGATTGAGGCAATAAGCGCTTTAGACAGGATGGTATTGTCCTTCTCAGAAGAAGACGAAAAAGGCATTGTTTTTCCGCACAATGACGCGTTGGTAGTGACACCCGTCATCGGTAGCCACAGAGTGAGAAGAACCCTTGTCGATAATGGGAGCGCGGTAAACTTATTTTCGCTAGAAGCATACAACCTGATGAAACGTCCTGACGGCGAGCTGGCGCCTTGCAAAAGACCAATTGTTGGGATTGATGGGGTACCAATCCCGGTAGCGGGAATCACGTCACTGTCGGTGTATTTCCGAGAAGACACATCCAAACGCTCAGAAGAGCTATTATTTTTAGTCGTAGACCTGACACTGCCTTATAATGCCATACTGGGGCGACCGTTCCTCAATCGCTTTGGAGCCGCAATATCCCAAAAACACCTGCGGATGAAATATCCCTCGTGGGACGGCGTGGTCTCAATCAAAGGAGACCAGAAGCTAGCCGCTGAATGCTACCTGCTCATGACTCAAAGGAGTTGCGACCGGTACGTATGCGTAGCAGATGATCCCTTCGATGATAAAGAAGAAAAGCGCACTCAGCCGCGGGATTAGATGATGTCAATACCTATCAGTGAAGACTGTGACGCGAACCTCTTGGTCAGTGAGAAGCTAAGTCCCGAAGAGAATGTGCAATTAACCCGACTGCTAAGAAAATGCAAAGGAGAATTCACGTGGAAACCGGCAGACATGCCTGGAATTTCACGAGAAGTCGCGGAACACCGGTTAAACATTAGCCCTGACGCTAAGCCTATTCAACAAAAGCGGCGCGCTTTCTCACCGGAAAAGATAGCAGCCATCGAGAAAGAGCTACTAAAGCTCACAGACGCGGGGTTTGTCCGAGAAGTCCAATACCCAACCTGGCTAGCTAACCCTGTGTTGGTTCCAAAGCCTAACGGGGATTGGTGCATGTGCATCGATTTCACTGACCTGAACAACGCCTGCCCCAAAGATTGCTATCCTCTTCCTCGAATCGATTAGTTGGTCGACCAAACCGCTGGATATGCCTACCTAAGCTCCCTAGATGCTAACTCCGGGTATCATCAAATCCCCATGGCCATAGAAGATGAAGAAAAAACCGCCTTCATCACCCCGAGGGCTACTTACTGCTACACTGCAATGCCGTTTGGGCTGAAAAATGTCGGGGCAACGTTCCAACGCATGGCGAATAAGGTTTTCCAAAAGCAAATTGGGAGAAATGTAGAAGCTTACGTGGACGACATCCTAGTCAAAAGTCGAAGCTTTAAGGACCACCTAACCGACTTGGAAGAAGTCTTCAGTGTGATGAAAGAATACAAAATGAAGCTGAATCCGAGGAAATGCATGTTCGCGTTCCAAACGGGCAAATTCTTGGGCTACATGGTTAGCCGGAAAGGTATCCAGCCCAACCCTTCAAAGATAAAGGCTATCCAGGATATGATACCCCCTCAGACTGTCAAAGAAATACAGAAGCTCACCGGGCGCATCATCGCGTTGGGACGATTCATATCTAAACAGGGTGAGAGATGCTTACCTTTCTTCAAAGTAATTCGAAACAAGGCCCCCTTCGGATGGACAGAGGAATGTGAGAAAGCGTTTGTAGGGCTAAAAGCTTACCTGTCATCCGATCTAGTGTTAATGAGGCCTGAATTTGGCGATGAGCTATACCTATACCTGGGCGTCGCTGACGAGGTAGTCAGTGCCGTCCTTGTACGAAGTGAAGGGCACATACATCGTCCTGTATTTTTCGTCAGCCACATATTGAAAGATGCTGAGCTGCGATACGCCCGCATCGAGAAGATAGCGCTTGCCCTAATACAGGCAACGCGAAAGATGGACCGATACTTTCAAGCCCACCCTGTCACCGTACTCACTGATCAACCGTTGAGAAAAATCTTTAGAAAGCCAGAGTCCTCGGGGAGAATGTTGATTTGGGCAATCGAGCTCGAACAATATGGGCTGCAGTACAAAGCTAGACCGGCTATCAAAGCCCAAGCGTTAGCAGACTTCATAGCAGAATGCACATTCACAAAAGACGCGTTGACAAAAGCATCAGAAGAAGAATCAGAGGATTCATGTCTCCCATCCCCGGAAACGTACGCAGATTCATGGGTTATCCACGTGGATGGAGCGAAAAATCAAGAATTAGCAGGCGCAGGTGTTTTCCTAGTCGGACCAAATGGCATGGAGATACGATACGCCATCAGAATCCTACAACCCTTGTCCAACAATGTAGCAGAATACGAAGCGTTGTTAGCAGGACTCAGAATAGGAAACAACTTCTCCGTTGAAGCTACACCCGTCTCGGAAGCGGAACGCGGCCTGCGCTTAAAGATACGGCGGGACTCTAAACTAGTAATGGATCAGGTTCTGGGGAACTCTCAAGCCAGAGAACACATCATGATTCAATACTTGGCCAAAGTAAAGCGTGAGCTGTCGAAGATGCAGGAAAAAGGCACTCAGGTCACCTTTGAACATATTCCCAGGGAAAGCAACGAAGAGGCTGACAGTCTCGCCAAGATGACAGCCAGTTTAGAAGCCCCCATACCCAATGACGTGTGCTACGGAGAATTATCCACTTCTTTCATGGAAGAACAAGCGTCGCTTTGTGTGGAAGAAATAGAAGGCGACTGGAGAACCCCAGTGATAGAATATCTGAAGCATGATAAGTTACTGGAGGAGAACGCGGAAAGGAGGAAAATCTTGAAACGGGCGGCACGATGCACATATTACAATGGAGAGTTAATACGGAGGTGTTTCTCCCATCCTGCCGCTAAGTGCATAACAGAGCAAGAAGGCCTGCATGTACTATGAGAAATTCATGAAGGGATATGTGGCATGCACATCGCTAGCGACACTCTGGCATCTCAAGTCTTTCGGTCAGGGTTCTACTAGCCTACCATTCGGAGAGATTGCCATAACTTCGTGAAAACCTGTCAGAAATGTCAAGAATATGCTAAGATCCCTCGAAAACCGGCCGTGCAGATTTCAGAGATAGTCGCTCCATGCCCGTTTGCTAAATGGGGCATCGACATTCTGGGCCCGTTTTCGAAGGCCAGATCTCAGTTAAAATTCGTGGTCGTGGTGGTAGATTATTTCACAAAATGGGCTGAAGCCGAGGCGTTAGCCACCATCACCACCGAGAAAATCTGGTATTTCTTCAAACACCAAGTCATTATGCGATTTGGGGTACCGCGCATACTGGTTAGCGACAATGGAACACAGTTTACAAGCCAATTCTTCAGGGATCAGTGCGCGGAATTTCAGATTGAACAAAGGTTCTCTTCTGTGGCACACCCCCAAACTAATGGCCAGGCTGAAGTGACCAACCGCAGCATCCTCAGTGGCATCAAAAGAAACCTAGAAGGTTCCAAAAAGAAATAGCCAGACGAACTACCATATGTATTATGGGCCTACCGTATGACTGTCAAAGTCAGCACGGGAGAGACTCCTTTCGCATTGGCCTACGGAACAGAAGCTGTCACACCGGTAGAAATCGGCACCGTTAGCCTTCGGGTGGCTCATTTCAAAGAAGAAACTAATGAAGAAAGGTTACGCGCTAACCTTGACGCACTGCCAGAAAAACACGAGGAAACTCTCCTAAAAACCCTGCACTACAAAAGGAAAATGGCACAATACCACAACAGGCAGGTGAGAGAACGATTGCTTAAAGCCGGAGATTTAGTGCTCAGAGATAAGCGAGCGGCAGGGCAACGTATGGGAAAACTTAGCCCAAACTGGGATGGACCGTATCGCGTCACCCGTGTTGTGGGGAGAGGAGCCTACCATTTGGAAACACTCGAAGGAATACCCCTGCAGAATTCTTGGAACATAGCTCGGCTGAAGCTATATCACGCTCGAAAGTAGCCTATCCTATCTGGTAATATCAACGTTATGCTAACATATGAATTAGATATGTTCTCCGTGCGTTTGCCTTTGAAAATATACAGGTAACGAAGAATGCCAGGAGTGAAAATCCTATCCTTGTGATGGCTGGTCCTGATCAGACAGCTCACTAAGACGAGGCACGCCCTGGCATAACAAAGCGTTGGGAGTGAAAATCCTATCCTTATGGCAACCGTGCTCATATAGACGACCCATTAAGATGAGGCACGACCCCAACGCCCCTGGGAGTGAAAATCCTATCCTTGTGGCAACCGTGCTCACATAGACGGCCCATTAAGATGAGGGTGGCACGAAGTTGAGCGCAACACGGGCAGAAGTAATGCAGCAAACGCCAGGGGAGAACATGTGCACAAGCAGTATTATGAAACAAGGCAGATAACGAAAGTCCATTCAAAAGCAGCGGCTTGATCAAGAAAGAAGTAATACTGTCAATATTAAAAAATAAAGGGGAGCACATCGGCCATAAAAATCAAAAAATATATAAAGAATGATGTCTAAGGAGCGGGTGGTGCGTTGCCTCCTCCTTGTTGAGCAGATCTCCAGCGGAAGAAGCCCTCATCAGTGGCGTCGAAGGCCCTCTCATCAAAATACCTAGCAAGAAAATCAACGTCAAGGTTATCTATCCCATGCTTATGTATAAAACCGTCCGACATGATGACCCCACCTTCCTTCAAATACCAACGACTCTTCTCAGCAGAAAGAGCAAGCTCGGTAGACAGCTCAGCATTTCTCTGTCTTTCCTGACAAAGCCCGCTCTCCTCTAGAGAAAGGCGTTCGCTCAGGACTACATTTTTCCTTTTCTCTTCCTCCAGAGCAAGCCTGACAGCCTCCATCTCCTGCTTAACAGTTGTTGCCCCCTGCGCAGCAACTGCGGCCTCTCGCCTGGCAGTCTCCGATTCCCGATTGGCAGCAGCAAGGGCATCCATGTAACCCTGACGCTCAGACAGTAGCCTATTCAGCTCCCCCTGCCCGTTGGCCTCCACCCTGGCGTTCTCCTCATCCATATAATGAAGATGGAAGAACGAAGAAAATGCTTGAGAGCGGAGAAAGTTTATGCGTTCCTGCGGGGCCTTAGCAACGAAGGCATCCCTCTCCCTCTGAAGAGACATAATCTCGGCTGCCAAAAGAGAGGTAGACGCGAGGACAGCATCAGGAGCGGCATCCGCTGGAAACTGCAAATAGTTATCCCAGAAGGAGCGCAAGCTAAACCGGTGAGTCGGCAGGAGGGGAGGAGTATATGAAGAGGCGTGAGCCATCAAGCTGGGAACAGGGCCACCTCTCGCGGCAGCAGGAGGAGACACAGGAAAAAAAACAAAGTAGCTGGAGAACCGGGTCGACTGAGGGTACCTTCCGCGTTAGGGACAGAGGACCCGTCTCCCCAGAGTGCTTCAAGATTAAGGACACTTGGGTTAGAATAGATCGGAGAATCGCTCAAAACATGAGGACCACCGCCGAAATCAGCACCTTGTAACTGCTCAGCAGGCATACTCCCACCCCCAGGGGCCACAGAAGAAGGATTAGCAGAAGACGACGACGGGCTATGTTGAAGCTCATAGCGGGCCTTCTTTTGACGCTCTCGAAGGGTTTCCGCCATAGACATGTCGTCTTGAGAGGACGAATGAGCAGAGACAGTGGTGGCCTCCTAGATAATACAAAAACAGAATAAGAAAGTTGCGCGAAAAGAAAGAAAATCGTAAAAGGAGAAAAATACACACCCGGGTGCCTAAAGAAGCTAGAGGAATTCCAGTGGGAATCAGGTTAGCTGTTGCCTCTAAAGAGACAGCACACGTTTGCCTAGCCCTTCTCTTCTTCGCAACACGAGTACGAGGAGGCGCTCGGGCAATGTCCGGAGCGATAACACTGGTCTCTCCTTCAGCAGTAGCAGCAGCAGCGGCCGCGGCGGCTCTGGCTTCGAAAATATTCAGGCTCCCAACCAGGCGGAGGCGCTGCACAAGTACAAAACGTTAGCGTTAGCACTTCTTGACAGCGTAAAAGGAAAAGGTTAAACCCTCACCCCTTTTGCACTTCTCCATGTCCAACCCGTTAGCTACTTTACGGATGTCAACACTGAAATCTAGTTGAAGCAGCGTCTTCAACCAACCGTCCTTCGGGTCAGAAAGGGGTTTCCGATTACCCCAAGCCCTATCTTTGATCTCCTCGTTAAAGCCGGCCCTCCACAAAGGCTCAGGCAGATCAACTATAAAAAATTCTTCTTTCCAGTGAGGAACAGAAGACTCGATGCCCATGAGTTTCCAAGTAAAGGGCTTCAATGAGTCATCTTCATAACGGGGGGATATTGATATAACCCCCTTGCGAGAATATAACTGGAAAATATCATGAAGCAATGCCAAAGTAGGAGAAGCAATCCCTTTGAAACGACACAAAGTGGTAAATGCGCTAACAACGCAAAACGCGTTGGGGCTCAACTGAGCCGGAGCCAAGTCAGAATCAGCCAACAACAATTTTACAAGCGGGTCAAGGGGAAGACAAAACCCGTAATCAAATAACTTAGCATACAACATTCTACTATTATCAGGCAAAACGCTATTCAGACGAAGTGATTCAGAAGCAGCATGCACGGGATAATCTTTGGGAAATTGAGCCTTAGACCCGGCAAGCTTACGATGAACTAAGGGCAATGTATAAAGGGAAGTGGGTGTACTATCAATTTTTTCTTCCCCAGCAGACCTGTGAGGATCCCCTTCCTCGGCAGGTTTCTCAGAATGAGTTGTAGCCATAACTAACAAAGGAGAAAGGAGAAGGAAAGAAAAGGGTGTGTACCTTGGCAAAAGAGAACACCAGGAGTCTCAGACCAGAAAAGAAGAAGCGGCGAGGGTTATTTGTCTAGAAAACAACAATGTGCAAGAAAGGAGGTTAAAAAAGAAAGAGAAGGTAGGGAAAACATTATATATAACCCTGAAAGGGGACGACCAATCAGCAACTGACACATGGCGAAGCAGCGCGTCAAAAAGAAAGGCAGGCGCGAGAAGATTAAGTTTTAAAACAATGATGAAACGCTTCAGCATTCACGTCTCCCTAGAAGACACTTGCTTCAAACGCCTCTCCATGAAAGGACACGTGTCCCACTTCATCATTACTTTTCAAATCACATCAAATGGGTGGACTGCGGCATTTAATGACCTAAAAAGCAGTGCTACAAGGAATATAATGAAGAAACAACGATAGCATCACAATGAATCAAACGGCGCAATAAGGGTTACATAACGTCAGCATTATTACAGAAGGAATAAATGTCAAATGATCTTCAAGAAAGAAATAAAGAAAAAAAGATAAGAATAGCAACAAAAGGAAGACCTAGAAATCCGTTGCGGAACTTGAGGCACCCGTCGGATGAAAAAGACGCGCACCACCGTTACCGTCAGGTCCTTTCCCCCTCTGGGGCAGAAGAACCGTTCCCACCTATGCTAACCTCATCCATAACTGTAGAGATATAGTTAGCAACCTGGGCTGGATTAGAAGAATCACCCTTGAAACGGGCTGCAAATCCAGAAGTAAAGGCCTCCAAGACCTTCTTTCTCCATAACTTCTCCTTTAATGGTGCCCTGACAGACTCCTCATCTCGAGCCAGCATCTCTTTGCGGAGAAGGAGGTTTCTCTTCTTTTCCAACGCCAACTCTGCCTCCAGAACCTCTATTTTCGCTTTCCCAGCAGACCTCTCTCTGATCAGTTCCTTTTGTGACTCGTCATGAAGACGCGTTAGCAGTCTCACATGGTCCGCCGATTTTTGAAGCTGCACCTTCTGAACACACATCGCGCTAGAGAAATTTTGTGACTCGCGATCATGAATTTTGAACAGATAGTTCAGATAACGGAAGGTATCCAGAGAGTCATTCATAACATGCCGGAGACGAGCCGTTGGAGGAAGCTGAAGAAATTTCTCTCTCTGCCCGGGAGCTCATCATCTCCCCTATCAAGGGCGCGGTAAACTCATCTCTAGAAAAGGGTTGGGGAACCCCGACAGCGTGGAGACCGTCAAAGAAGAATCCTGCCAAGTTCATACGATAGGCTGGGGACCCGTTAGGGCCACCGTAAGAAAGATTAATTGACGGAACGGAAGAGGAACCCTTAGTAAACACATTCGAGATAGGAGTGAAAAACAGATGTGGAAGGGCTTTAGGCGGCAGCCCAGCAGCCGAGTCCGTAGCAGAAGATGTGGTCACCACGTCAGGAATACAGTGAGAAATCGGGGAATCAGGAGCGTTAGCTGTAGGAAGAGGACATGCTGTCGGGGGGGCCTCCGCCTCGGTAGAGCAGGTAGCAGCCAGCACCTCAGTAATCTTCACTGGCTGAGAGGCCCTTGCCTCAGGAGAAACGATAGGTGTAGAAGCAGTCGCTGCATCAGCAGAAGATGCCCCGGTAGCCCGTTCACTTGCATCCACTCGAAGTCTTTTCCGACGCAAAGAAGAAGCATGGCAAAGGTCTGGCTTAGCTTCCATATCCTCGTCGTCACTATCAATCACCCTTGTGGCGGTTCGACTAGAGTCTGTTCCCTTGCGACGATCTGGTAGCCAATTTTCCACGAAACGAGAAGCTCGGACAGACCCGCCGAGCCTTCGCCCTCCCCGGGCAACCGTCTTGGTTCTCCTCCTGGGGGTCAAACGCCTTCTTGATTAGAGCCTTCGGCAGGAGGGGAGGCTGGTAAAGTTCGGAGCGGCACTACATTCAAAGGAGCGCCAGTATCACCTGGAAATCGACCGTTAGCATCCTCTATAAAAGAAACGTGTAGGGATGAATGAAAAAGAAAGAAAGAAAGTATGAAAAGAGACAGACCTACCCATAACGCACTCCTCCAAAGGCTTGAACAATGCGAAATCACGGATGCGATAGCAGGTGTCCTCGTCTAACAAAGCGTTAGCCTGATCCAGCTCAGCTCTGGTCAGTATCGCGGGATTCGTCCAAACGGGGCCTATGAGCTCCTGGTTGAAATTAATGCGCCACAAACGGGACGGTAGCTCGACAACGAAGAAACTACTTTTCCAATCAGCCACACCCTTCTCAAGGCCACGAAACCGCTGCCAGAACGACTGCACGAACGCGTCATCCCACCGAGGAGTGATTTTGATCAAACAATTATGACAATTCATACTAAAAAAATTTCGAAATAAATTGAGAGATGGGGTGAAAATGTTCTTCAACTCGCAAGCGCGAAGAAAAGCATAAACCGCACACCAAGAAGAGGGAGTTATCTGGGCAGGATTAAGGTTGTGCTCCTGCAACAGTGTTAGTATTGATTCATGAACGGGAAAGCAGAAACCATAAAGGAACATCTTAAAATAAAGTAGCCTACAAAAACCCCACGCCGGATTGTGAAGCCGCATATGACCTTCGGGAATAAAGGGTTCATACCCGGGAGGAAAGGTGATACCGTGTTCCTCCAGCTCGACTTTCAGAACCATATCGCATGTAAAAGTACTGGGTGATTGCGCGACTTCCGGATCCATGGGTCTCCAGATAACCTAGCGAGGCCTATTCCTAACCATAATAAACCAGCAAATAGGAAATCTGAGAAGGATTAAAGGGGTACCTTAGAAGGGAAGATTTACAGGAGAATCAGCAGACGACGGCAGGCGACCAGAAAGTTATTCGGAGAAGAAGACGAAGGGAAAAATTCGAAGCAAAGGCAAAAGTTTTGGAAAGAGAAAATGGTCATTTTTAAAGAATTAAAATGCCACCGCATTAATTTAGCCACCAATCATGCTGGGACGCGTGTAAAAAGAAGTTGGCCACGTGGAAAGCATTAAAAGAATACGAAAAGAGAAGTTGTTCGTCGTGATTCCCCAGATGGGAGACAAAGTTGACTAGGTCAAAATAACCACAAAACGGTTGCCTCAGCAAGGCTAATCCCTCGCGTTAACTATCAACACGACCAACTGCTGACGGAAAGATAACGACAAGAAGAAAAGATAGAAAGCATCATTTTATTCATAAAATGCCCAGGGGCATATACAATGTGCCTAACGTAGAGACGCTACTCCTCATCAGGCCAGTAAATGCCGTGGTGATAAACCCCGTCGTCATCTAGGAATGGCATCTTCCCGTCAGTAGTCGGGGCAGGTTCGTCCACTTTCCTCCCTAAGCAGGACCCTGACGGTCCTGACTTTCCCTTGACACCTGACCCTGCCAATCCAACACCGACAGCGGTAGAGGAAATTTTCTCCAACGAACAGTCAGATAAAGGAAAGCGTCTGTCGCCCTCTTGGGTATTGGAGCCAGAAAAATCTAAAGTCATGACGGACACCTTGGAAGTTCTTTCCCTTTGCCTCTTGCTGCCCTTTCGGCGGACTAGAGGCCTCCACGGCGGCGACGGAGGAGGGTGATCTGAGTCCGGCGAGGTCGGAGGGGTTGGCAAGGAGTCGCGATCCGTGGAACTCAAAAAGTAGAAATCTGTCATTCGACCTGTAAAAAAGTACAAGAGAAGAAAGAGGATGAAGATGAACAGGAAGAGGGGGAAAACAACTCCCTTAAATAGCCAAGGAAGCGCCCCGATCCTCGCGCAGGCCCTTGAAAAACAATTAAAGCGCCTGGGAAAAGTAACCGTACTTGCAGAATCCGATCCGGCACAGGCATACCCGCTCGAGGAATGCGCCAATCAAAAGGCACCAAATAACCGCCCAACCACCTAACTCTGAAAAAATGGCCCTGGAAACAGTTGAGACAGAGCATTCATTGCTAAATTCCCGGAACACAACCACTGCAATGGATAGGTCCCGAGGAAGACTCATTTTCAGTTGGGCTCATAGCGAATACCCCAACCAAGGCATCAAGGAATCAAACAAGGAAACGAAGACTCGATAATAGTAGAAACAACCATTTATTTATGGCCCGAGCGGCCTAGCGTTCAGATATGTATAAGAAAGCATAAAAGAAAGTAACAAGAGGAAGCGAAGACAGTGGTCAAGCGTTAGACCCAGCATCATCTTCTCCGGGCACGACGGGAACCTCCCTCAAGGCATCAGCAACGGAGGTCAACTCGGCAGAGCAAGCCCTCATACCCTTCAAGCAGCAGGCTAGTAAGTCCTTCCTCTGCTGCAGCATCGAAGCAACCACATCAAGATGAGAGGTAGTGGTGGCCAGCTTCACCAAACTATCCAGAGGGCTAAAGTCCTCCAAAGATATCCCCAGCTGCTTAGACAAAACAGGGGTCAATATCCCCTGCAGTTCCAGAACATCCTCTGAGGTTTTGAGGATCATCCTCTCTAGGAAGCCGATGTCACCCTCAGTAAGGTTCTTCAGGGTCAGTGTTTTGGAGATCAGGAAATTTCTGGTCACCTCATCCATGGTGAAATACGAAAAGAAAGGACGAAAAGGTGTGAAGAAATTTGCGCAAAGAAAGCTTCAATTTATAACTTCTGGACAAGTACGGTCAGGGTCAGCCCACATCCTGACAAAGAGCCGCTCTGGTACATACGAGATTTGCGCACAAAGAGGGGGCGTTAGCCCTTGGTAAACACTCGGGCTCATTTTCAGTTGGGCTTATGATAACAATCCACCTAACGACAAGGGCATTTTTGTCTGTTTACCCCATATGGAAAGGAAAGAATCACTGTTCCTACCGCTACGGTAGGGTCGAGGCTGTCATTCCCCTCTACGGGACTAACGCCTGGAGGGCTGACGTCTCGTTGGGGGTCCCCGCATGGAGCTTTTAGACGACCAGAGGTGGCATCCCACCTCAAGGGAAACACACTAACCATTACCTTGCCGGGGTAACAACTACCCCATACCTACCGCCATGACGGTACATCATAACACGGACAAACCGCAGCCCCTGACGAGACCGGTTGCTCCCTAGCGATCCTACTCGCACAAACAGGCTTATTTCATCTATAAATACCTCCCCACGAAGGAGGAAGGTAAGCAGAATTCACTGGCCCAAGCTCTGCCCATTTCACCTCTTATACTAACTTAAGCATCGGAGTGTTTTCGCCGGAGACCCCCTCCGGCGTCTTGCAGGTACAACGGACCACCGAGGATACTGAACTGGAGAAGCATTTTCCCTTTCTACCCTTCGGTTGAAGACAAATTCTTATCAGTTGGGCCCATGATAGACCAGCCTAGCCCAGCGGATGGGCTAGCTGCTCCTCTTCCTCCACTTGGGCCAAGACAGGACAACTCCCTTCCCTCGCTTGGGCTTGGCACAACGCTAGCCCATCAACCTAGTGCAAGACTGGCCTTTTCTTTCCTTTCCCGCGTGGGCCAAGACATGCGACCTGATAACATATTTCTTGGGTGTGATTTTATCCTCTATTTTAGCCTTTTCGGCGGCATGATTCTGCTAATTGACCTCTATTTCCATCTTTATTGTAGATCAACGCCAAAAGGAGAAAAAGAGCAGAAAGATGCATTTTTGAAGGAATTCTTGGGATTTCAAGCTTCAAGGCCCAGAAGATCGGAGCGTCATCATGCCCTCGATGTTAACCAGACCAGTGGGCAGTCTCGTGCCCATGACGCATTCACATCAGATCAAGATCGAAAGCTAAAGAAAGGAATCTCCGAAGATTCTATGCGCATCTAGAAGATTCCAGAATAGTGTCACTCCTTCCCCTTAGCTGGAATTTGTCATTTTGTAGTCCCTTAGCTGGATTTTGTCCTCTTGTGGGTTAGACACTATATAAACCTCTAGTTTTTAGGGTTTTAGACATCTTGTAAATATTTTTCTACATTCTTCTTTTGGGAGCCGCCTCTTTTTCTCTCCTCCCCCTTTTGGGTGGTGGCTGAGACCTCTATTTCCAGCAGCCTTTGAACTTAACCGGAGCTTTGCTCCGGCTGGCAACATTTATTAGTTTTCTTCTCTTTGTTCTTCTTTTATGAAATCTTTCTTTCCCTATTTTGTTTATTTATTTTGTGGTATGAGTAGCTAGATTCTCCATTCTTAGCAAAGGTATTTTGAGGGTTGCATGGGTAGTTAAGAGGCCTAAATGTGTTTAATATACAGTAGAAACTCGATAAATTAATACTCGATTATTTAATAAACTCTCTAAGATAATATTTTTGGCCGGTCCCGACTCGGGGATAGGGTGCTAAATTAATAATTCGCTAAAATTATAAGATAATACATTTTTGATAATTTCTTTAGACCCCATATAAAATATAAATTAATAATTCCTTGTAGAAAATATTTTTAATGTCCATAAAGTGATACATTGAACACAAGAAGCATAATAAGGTGGGAGATTGAAGGTTTCTTTCAAATTGGGCCCTTCATTTGATATACAGTACATGCATTGTATACAATAATTACAGTAAGTGGAAGCTTGAAAGGTGTTTGTAAACTAAGTATTTTACTATAAATTAATAAAATATTAATTAATATATAAATTAATAATTATTAATTTATCGATTAATTAATAACTCTTTTAATTAATAAATTTTGGTCGTCCCAAGTGTATTATTTTATAGAGTTTCTACTGTATTCTTATTATTGTATTCGATTGTTTGTCGGTTTCTTGTTAATTTGTCTAGGGCAAGATTAGTAGTCAGGCCAACTAGTAACTAATCCTAGATGATTACTATCATTCTCTTGGTTATAACTAACGTGAATCCTTGAGGTAGAGTAGACACTTAGTGGGGACATCGCGAGAGGTCTTTCGTCTAGGGGTAAATAGTCGTTTAGGGTATGTGATGCGAGCTTGACACACTGAGATGTCACGCCTTAGATCTGTCTTGCCTCCACTTCATGGGTTTTTTGAGTATTGCCTCCCTGCATTCGTGCCTGAGGGGATGACGAAACGTCAAGGCTACCTCATATGTGGAAACGAGGGGTAGCTTCTATCTAAGAAGGTAAGTAAGGGGTGTTGAGTGGAAACTAGGCCCCTATAGCATATCTATGGCATAAGAGTAGAATATTTATGCGCTGATGATTATCATTCCCTCGACGCAACCCGAGAATGTCCTTTGCTAAGATCTCTTCTCTTCTGATTTTATTTCTTTAATCTCTTCTCTTTTGACTTTATTTCTTTATTTGATTTCTATTTGCATGTCTTGCCCTTGATTTCTGTTTTTATTGATTGTCTTGTTAGCAACTATCTCTATCTTGGTTAACTAGTTTAACCAACCAACCAACCCCCCCCCCCCCCCCCATTGTTTCTTTTATTGTTTTACTTTATATCTGGCCTTGTCTAGCGTATGTCTTCACCATTCTCTGTGGATCGAACCTCTTGCCATTGTCTTCAATCTTTTTGTTGCATGTGATAAGTTATAATTATTTGATCACGACCCCTCTTCTCCTCACTTGGGCTAGATCACTTACGGTTCATTAACCAAACACCAACGTTTTAAAGAGCAACCTAAGCCTTCCCTCCAAATATCCAAACAGTGTCATCACGACGGCGATCCTCCAGCCAGAATGATCACCACGACCAAGGAAGAATTCGGCCATAACGACGGCGATCCTCCGGCCAGAATGATCACCACGACCATAAAAACTTATTAATGTAAATACAATAATTTAATTTAAACTAAACAACGCTCAATTTAATTAAAACGAATTAAACTCAATTAAACAAAAAAACTTGAAATTCGCCCGAATTGGCTAGCAAATTGTCGAAGCAAAGTGACGTAATTAATTTATAGTAGTAATAGAAATTATTTAGAAGCAAAACAACAATTATTTTCCTCAAAACACGAATTCTTTGAAAAAATTGCAGAAAAAATGTTAAAAAATGAAATGTTAAAAAGCTTGAGAATGAGCTTCAACCTTTCGTTGAGCAAGTCACTAGTGAGAGTGAGCTTTAGAGAGAGTGTTTCATTCATGAATTGGTGCCACAAAATGCTTAAGATTGCTTAGTATTGTGCGCATGGCTGTCCAAACTTGAGGCGCAAAGAGAGCGTGAGCTTGAACAGTGATTAGAGATGGGAGGTTGATGATGATGATCTGGTAGCCGAAAGTGAGATCAGAGTGCATTAATGGTTGATGGTAAGGGTGGCAGAGAGGGTAAGGGAAAGATGGCAGAGAAGATGGGCATTAAATGAAACTTAGAGGCCAAGGGGAGAGGGCTAGAGCCGTTGGATGAGTTGACAAAAAAAGATTCATGGTGATCAACGGTGATGAAGAGAATGAGAAGGGAAAATGCTTATTATTTGTTTATTTGGTTCGAGCTAACGGTACAAGAAATCTGCCTTGATACCGAAAAAAGTTCGAATGGAAAATATTGAAATATGAAATAAAAAGGAACAAATGAAATGATATGAGATGAAAATATAAAATACAAAAATAGATGGAAATGTTCGATCTATAGTCTGAGGAAACTTGCTCGGAACTGATAGAAGCTCGAACGGGAAAATTGCTAAAAATGCGAACATAAATGAAAGTGACACGGAATAAAATGATAAATAGTAAATAAATGATGATAATAAACAAAACATGATTAATATTAAAAGGGTTAGTAATAGGACAAAAAAAAGGAAAAATGCGGATACGCTAATGAAATGTCAAAAATCGGGTAGCAACAATTGCCCCATTTTTACTGTCTTATCAAAAATAAGGTATAACCGAGATTTTTGATTAGCAGTAAAGACGGTTGCCCCTATACCACCAATGGTTTTAAAAATGCAAAATTTAAATGCAAACTTCCTTTAAAGTGAGGTGAACTGTAAATTCTAGTCTGGGCGAGGCTATCGCATTGCTAGATGCTGGTAGGAAAATTGTGAATACAGGTCCGTGCGAGGCTATCGCTCTCCGGACGCTGGTGCAGAAAATCTTCATGCATGTTCGTGCGAGGCTATCACTCTTCGGATGTTGGTGTGTAAAATGTAACTACATGTCCGTGCGAGGCTATCGCTCTCCAGACGTCGGTGCGGAAAATATAACTGCATGTCCGTGCGAGGCTATCGCTCTTCGGACGTTGGTGCTGAAAATGTAACTACACGACCGTGTGAAGGTATCGCTCTCCGGACGCTGGTGCTGAAAATGCAACTACACAACCGTGCGAGGCTATCACTCTCCGGACGCTGGTGCTGAAAATGCCACTACACAACCGTGCGAGGCTATCACTCTCTGGACGCTGGTGCTGAAATTGTAACTACACGGTCGTGCGAGGCTATCACTCTCTGAACGCTGGTGCTGAAAATGTAACTACACGACCGTGCAAGGCTATCACTCTCTTGACGCTGGTGCTGAAAATGTAACTACACGACCGTGCGAGGCTATCACTCTCTAGACGCTGGTGCTGAAAATATAACTACACGACCATGCGAGGCTATCGCTCTCCGGACGTTGGTGCTGAAAGTGCAACTGCACGACCATGCTAGGCTATCGCTCTCCGGATGCTGGTGCTGAAAATGTAACTAGACGACCGTGCGAGGCTATCGCTCTCTGGACGCTGGTGCGAAAAATATAAGAAGTAGACTTGAAAGAGGTGGGGATACCACACACAAAGTAGACTTCATTCGGTTGTTAGTTGATGTAGTCAGACACCTTGTAAAAATGCATATCAGTGCTCCGGGCTTAGTGTGATCGTGCTCTTCATAACTTGATTGGTTTTGTTGATGATGAGGGCAAGATGACAATTTTCTCGTCGAGACCCAATGCTTGATTTCACCGGAGTTTCCTTCCATATCTGTATCCTGCAAGTAGGAAGAAACCAAACACGAAGCAATACAGATGGAAAAGAAGAGAAAGTAATTGATAAATGGAAGAAAAGGAGATCAATCATATATGTTGTATATGAAAGTATTCCTACGCTACCCGAAGGTTTGCCCCCAACATTTTATCAAGATGAAAACAACTTCCTTATCAAGAGAAAGTTCAACAAATTTAAGCATTTTTTGAGAACATGTCATCCAATTTTTCTGTCATATAAGCATGCTTGATACAAGCCTAGAAAAGCATCTGCATCTTACCCAGGAGATAACGGACTCAAGGACAATCTTTCCCACAACATGTAGATGTTAGCAATCCTCACCGGATACTGGTGTTACGCTCATGCTCAGAAACAAGGCTACGTGTTTACACTCATAAAAATGCAACAAACATAGCACAAAAATCAAATTTGCAATGTCAATCCGAGTGAAAGATGCACATGCATGAGCATTCTAATAATCGAAAGGACTTTGCGAGAGGAAAGAAAGGAAGTGGGTAGAAAGAAAGAAAGGAAAGATAGAGTCTATTTAGGAAAGGGGTGCTTTTTAGCAGCAAGGAAAATGAGTTTTAATGAGCAATGCTTGTGGATTGGCTGCGACGAGGGCAAAGTGCACAAATTCTTCAATCTCCGCTGGGGATACTTTTTCCTCGAGATCGTTTTGTTGTTGGTGAAGCACTCAGGTTCTTGAATCTTCACTGGAGATGCTCCTTCTTGATCGCTTTGAGGGCACAGTGCCCAAGTTCTTCAATCTTCGCTGGGATGATCTCTTTTTCTTTTGAGATCACTTTGAGGGCAAAGCGCCGAAGTTCTCGAATCTTTACTGGGTGATCTTTTGAGATAATTTTTTGAGTTAACGAAGCGCCTAAGTTTTTTGATCTTCATTAGGGATAATCTCTTTTCCTTTTGAGATCATTTGGAGAGCAAAGTACCCAAGTTCCTAAATCTTCACGGCGAATGATCTCTTTCCCTCTAGAGACCATTTCATGTTGACTTTGGACCCCTTTTCTGTACTTGCTTCTGCTTTTGTTGATTGTGTTCTTTGAACAGCTTTATTCTTTGATTTTTTCATTTCATTTTTTTTTCATTCATCATTTTTTTTCATTTTTAATTTTTTTTATTTAATCAGCAAGCAAAGCAAGTACAATTTTGTCTTGTCTTTCCTCAGTTCTGACTTTGGCAGAGGCCTTCAATTCTTGATTTCTTCGGCCTTCTTTTGGCGTTGACCATCAGTAATCCTCGGGGATTTCTCTTTCCCTTTTCTTCTGTATCCCCTTTTTTACTGACCATATTTGATGTGCACCTTACCTTCGGTTAATAACCTCATTTGGGCACTACTCACTATTTAAAGAGTTCAAGTGGAAATACATGATTTTACAAGTGGCTTATAAAAGAAATGAATCGAATAATGAGCAAGGATGAGTGTTTGGAGGCAAAAGAATTGAGAAAACAAAAGAAATATGGAAGCAAAGAGCAAAGTCCAACGTCATCTTATTGCTATCCCATGTTTGATGGTGCATGTACCCTGTATATTATGCAAATCTAACTGGCACTTAATTTGGCATTTGCAATCATGAAAAAAATAAGGCGTGGAGGCCCGAAATGCTCACAAGGATATGTTTATGACTGCTTACGTTTAAGGCATGCTGCAGGTATAAGAGCAAGCAGGCGAGATCATGTATGTCATATAATTTCAAATGGATGCACACGTTATCCATAATGCAATAAATTGATGAACATGCTCAATCTATGGAAGGTTTGAAAATTACGGGGGTAGTGTGAATTTTTATTAAAAAAGTAATATTTACAACTATGAAGTTCAAATTTTGTTTTGAAAAGTTTTAAAGACAAGGTATGTTCACATACACATGCATATTGATGCAGAAAGTAAATTGTAGAAATGTAAATTTTGATATATGCAAACTTCACTCAGGTACTGCTGCCCACTTGGATATTGATGTGGAAATTGAAATGAAAACTCCACTCGGACGTTGCTGCCCACTGGGAGGTTAATGCAGAAATTGAAATGAAAGCACCATTCAGACGTTGCTGCCCATTGGGAGGTTGATGCAGAAATTAAAACGAAAACTCCATTCGGACGCTGCTGCCAATTGAGAGGTTGATTCGGAAATTAAAACGAAAACTCCACTTGGATGCTGCTGCCCACTGGGATACTCTTGCTGTTGTTGAAAAGATCAAATCCACTCGGACGTTGCTGCCCACTGGGATGTTGATGCTGTTGTTGAGAAGTCCAAATCCACTCGGATGCTACTGCTGATAGTGTGTCTTGAGTGTGTCTTTCTCCTTATTTTTGGCCTTTTCTTGGGCATGATACTGCTGAATTTCCTCTATTTCCATCTTTATTGCAGATCAGTGCCAAAAGGAGGAAATGAATGAAAACATGCAGTTTTGATGGATTTCTTGGGAGCTCGAAGTATCAAGGCCTAGAAGATCGACGTGGCGTCGTGCCCTCGACGCTAACCAGACCAGTGAGCAGTCTAGTGCCCACGACGCGTCTACATCAGCTCTTAATCAAAAGCCAAAGAGAAAGATCTCTAAAGATTCGCACGGGATTCCTTGCGTTTCTAGAAGGAACCAGGCGCTTCCAGAAGATCCTAGAATATTCCTCCCTAAGGAGTGCACTCTACCATGTGTTGTCACTCTCTCCCCTTAGCTATTTTTGTCCCCTAGCGGGTTTTTACGATATTTAAGCTAAGGTTGTAGGGTTTTTGTAAGGACGACTGACATTACACTACCTTCACCTTTCACCTTAATTTTAGGGATTTGCTCTCTCCCATTATTAGCAGTGTTGTCAGCTTATAAGAGGAAGAAAGCATTGATTTTCCCACTGGTTTATTCTATACATTTCCTTTTCTCATCTCTTTAATTTATTTTATGTTATTTGTTGTTTCTATTGGCTTTTTGTGTTTAATTATTAATATCTAAGCTTCCATCTTCTTCGTAAAGGGTGTTTCAAGGGTTGCAAGGATTAGTTAAGAGGCCTAAACGTGTTTAGTACATTCTTATTGTCATATTCGATTGTTTGCCATTTTCTTGCTATTTTCATTTAGAAATGTTAGGAGCCTGATCAACTACTAGTATTTCTTTATGATTGTTGTCATCCTAATGGTAATAACTGACGTGAGGCTTTTAGGAGAAGTAGACGCCTAGGTGGAGTCATTGCAATAGAGTGATCTCTTCCATCTAGGGCAAGCAGTCAACTAGGGCGTTGCCGCGAGTCTGACAAGCTGAGAGGTATCACGCCCTAGATGTGTCTTACCTCTGCTTTATGGGCGCTTTGAGTATTGCCTCCCCGCATTCGTGCCTGGGGGATGGCGAAATGTCAAGGATACCTCATATGTGGAAATGGGGGGTAGCTCCTCTTACGAAGGTAAGTAGGGGGTTTATGTGGAAATACGGCCCCTATAGCATGTCTATGGCATGAGGATGGAATATCCTTGAGTTGATGATTAACTGACCCAAAATGCAACCTAAGAAAACCCCTTGCTAAGATCTCCTCTCATCTGGATTAATATCTTTATTTACAGTCTTTCTTTATTATCTTACCCTTGATTATCCTTTACTTTCATGCCCCTGATATATGATTTTAATTAATTGTTTTGTTAGCCACCAATTCTGTGATTGATTAATTAGATCAATCGAACCCCCCCCCCCGAGTTACTGTTCCAATTGGCTGCATTTTCTATTGTCATACATATAAAGCGAGTTTTTTATCCTTCAATCTCTGTGCTTCGACCCTATCTTGCCCTTTATACATTTTAACTCTGCAATTAGGCATTGGGAAATATTATTACATTTGAGTGATGATCAAATTTTGGCGTCGTTGCCGGGGATTGTACGGAACTAATTTCTCTCTTTTATTTGTATGACCAAGAGATCTGCTCCAGCCTTATTAACACTCGATCTTAAGCTTACTAGAATAGAAAGAGGACTTCGAAGGCAAGATAGGGGACGAGCTATTAATCATAGAGGAATCCCTAATCTTGCCCTTGATAAAAATTCCTCTGATCTGTATAATCTTGACCGTCTCTTTCTTGAAGGATTCCCTTTCTTTCATCCAGACCTCGACAATCCTGAGTTTGTCAACCCCAAAATACCCAATATGGAAGAACCACCCCCTCCAGGGCCCGAAGTCTCTAACAACCAGTCCATAGAAGATCTTAATACTGCCCTAGAAACACCGAGCAGTTGCATTGAATGGCCTGCTATTGCTCATGATTGGACACTCAAGTCCGTGGTCATGCATCATCTCCCCATTTTTTGTGGTATTGCCAAGAAAATTTCTCATTGACACCTTCAACAATTGCATTCTATTTGCGAAGCTATGAAGCCAACCAACGTCAGTATAGAGTAAGCTAAGCTGCGTGCATTCATGTGGTCCCTCAAGGACGATGCCCTTGACTGGTTCTATGATCTCCCTCCTAGATCCATTCTTTCTTGGGCCGAGATGTCGAAGGCCTTCACAGACAAGTATTATCCAGCGTCGATGACCATGGTTACTTGCAAGCAATTGGTCTCTATTCTTCAAAAGGATACGGAAAATCTCGACCAGTATTATGAACGCTTTAAGAAGATGCAAGCGTTATGCCCTTCCCACAACCTAACTGAGCATGCCCTCATCCAGTATTTTTGTAAAGGATTGCGGGCACATGACAAGGCTTTGCTGAATGTCACTAGTGGCGGTTCCATATGTGCTCTCACTCTAGCTGCTGCTAAAGCTACCATTGAGCTCATGGCAAAGAACGCTACCCTTGCAAGTAGCAACAACAATGATCAAGGCGCCCAAGTGGCAGCAATGCAAAACCAGTTGACTGGTATCTCGGGCATACTCCAGAATATGACAGTAGCCCAGCCTGTCCAGGTCAAGGCATGCCAAATATGCAATTTTTCGGACCACCCCACGGACGCATGTCCCTTCATTCCAGATGAAATCGCTGTCAATGTTGCAGGAGTCCAAGTTAACACTATGGGCAACTATAACCAAGCTCCGTATGGCCAAAACTATAACCAAGTGTGGAGACAGCCAAATCCCGGTTGGGTTAACAATGCTCAGTCATCCGGTCCTAGTGGATAGCCATAACAACATCAGTATGGTAACCACCCACCGCCTCTCAACATGCAACATTTCAAGCCTCGACCAACATACAATCAATATCAACGCCAACCCCCTCAAGACCAGACCTTTATGGTCCCACCTATTCCTGACCCCGAACAATAAAAGAAGATCGAGGATCTTGAGAATAAGATGAGTATCATGATGGCAGAAATGAAAGAGTTGAAAAACCAAGGTAGATTTTTAGGGCGGACAAAAAACAATCCAAAACACAACGTTTGTGCTCTAACTCTTCGAAGCTACACTACCTTGACTCCTCAACTACATCAAGGCCTCGACATTGAAAATTCGCCAGAGTCTGAGCTCCAGACCAAGATAAAAAGTCCAAAAAAGCAAAGAACCTCAGAGGTCATGGAAGAATGAGTCCGCTCCCCAAGGGGATCTCCACGGAATGATCCAAACCTACCTGAGTTTACCCAAGAGTACATTCATAAGATTCTCGAACCTCCTTTCCCTCAAAGACTAGTCAAATCGAAGAAAGAAATGAAGGATCGTGAGATCTTTGATATGTTTAGCAAGGTGATCGTCAACATTCTACTCCTGTAGGCAGTCAAGAACGTGCCTAGATATGCCAAATTTCTGAAACAATTGTGCACGAACAAGTGCAAATTAGCCGACATCAACAAGATAAGTGTGGGGGTTAATGTTTCTGCCCACATACAGCGGAAGATTCCTCCCAAATGCAAAGATCAAGGGATGTTCATTATTCCCTGCAAAATTGGCACCGTCGACATTGGTAAAGCCATGTGCGATTTGGGAGTAGGCATCAATGTCATGCCCTTGACAACCTATAATAGTCTTGGCCTCGAACCTCTGAAAACCACCAGGCTCGCCATCCAACTTGCTGACCGCTTAGTTGTTTACCCCGAGGGTGTTATAGAAGACGTCTTGGTCCAAGTGGGTGAATTTCTATTCCCAACAGACTTCTACGTCATCGCCATGGAAAATGCAGATTCAACTAAATCATTAGATGTACTCTTAGGGTGACCATTCCTAGCCACTGGCCGAGCCAAGATCGATGTCCATGATGCTACCATCTCCCTTCAATTCGATGGCGAGATCATCAAGTTCAACATGTTGGAATCCATGCACTATCCTTCTGAATTTTCTAGTGTCAATTATGTTGATTTAATTGACCCTTTTGTTGATAAAATTGCTGAATTAAATTCTACTGATCATTTGCAATTTTCCATGGACAGGAGCCTCACACCACTTCTCATGGTTGTCTTGACCTCGACGCTTGTCACTCCTCCAGAGTTGCATTCCGTTGTTGCTGCCCTAGAGGAATGCGCTATTGTTCCATATGACCCCAGTCATATCTCTCATCTGTTCTGATCACATTAAGCTATCACTGTCTTTTGAGCAGGCTCCTGCCCTCGAATTGAAGCCTCTTCCCTCTCATCTGAAGTATGTTTACCTAGGCATCGATAACTCTCTTCCTGTTATCATCTCTAACAGGCTCAACAGTTATGAAGAGGTTAAGCTGATTTCCTTATTGAAAGAATTCAAACAGGCCATCGGATGGACTATCGCCGATATCAAGGGCTTGTCACCATCTTTGTGTACTCATCAGATCCATCTAGAGGACACCAGTAAAATAGTCTGCCAGCCTCAGCGCAGACTGAACCCACCTATGATGGAAGTAGTGAAGAAGGAGATATTGAAGTTGTTAGATGCAAGTGTCATTTACCCCATTTCAGATAGCCCCTGGGTAAGCCCTGTTCAAGTCGTGGCCAAGAAAATTGGTATCACTATCACCATTGGGCAAGACGGTGAATCGATCCCTACAAGAATTCAGAATGGTTGGCGATTTTGTATTGATTATCGTCGTTTGAATGCGGCCACCAGGAAAGATCATTTCCCTCTTCCCTTCATAGATCAGATGCTGGAATGTCTCGCGGGCAAAATTCACTATTATTGTCTGGATGGATACTCCGGATTACATCAGATTCCTGTTGCCCCCGAAGACCAGGAAAAGACCACCTTCACATGTCTCTTTGGCACTTTTGCCTACCAGCGTATGCCCTTCGGCCTCTGTAATGCCCCCGCCACATTTCAACGCTGCATGGTGAGCATTTTTTCAGAACTTGTTGAAGACGGTATCAAGGTCTTTATGGATGACTTCACCGTCTATAGTAACTCTTTTTTGGAATGCATGTCTAATTTGAAAAAAATGCCTACAAAGATGCATCGAGACTAACCTAGTATTGAATTTTGAGAAATGTAATTTCATGGTCGATCGAGGGCTGATACTTGGTCACATCGTCTTCAGCAAGGGTATAGAGGTGGACAGGGCAAAAATTGAAGTAATCGAGACCTTGCCCTATCCCACCAGTGGCCGTGATGTGTGGTCTTTTCTTGGGCACACATGCTTCTATCAGAGATTTATCAAAGATTTCTCAAAAATCGTCCAACCTATGTGCCGTTTATTGCAAAAAGATGTTGATTTCTAATTTGATGAATGTTGTTAAGCTACTTTTGATACCCTTAAGAATAAGCTCATCTCTTCATCTCTGCACCTAGAATTCGTGCCTCAACTAGTTACTCCCATTCGAGATCATGTGCGACACGAGCAACCAAGCATTAAGAGTTGTTCTGGGTTAGAAGAAAGATAAGGAAACTTACGTCATCTATTATGCCTCCAAATTGCTAGACCCCGCTCAGCAAAACTACACCACCATGGAAAAGGAAGTTCTAGCAATCGTCTACGCCCTGGACAAGTTCGACCAGTATCTCTTTATCCCGTGTCACTTTCATTTATGTTCGCATTTTTAGCAATTTTCCCGTTCGAGCTTCTATCAGTTCCGAGCAAGTTTCCTCAGACTATAGATCGAACATTTCCATCTATTTTTGTATTTTATATTTTCATCTCGTATCATTTCATTTGTTCCTTTTTATTTCATATTTCAATATTTTCCATTCGAACTTTTTTCGGTTTCAAGGCAGATTTCTTATACCGTTAGCTCGAACCAATAAATTCTCATATCGAAAAGAGGGAGCTGGCAGAGTTGAGGATGATGGATGTGGATGTTCTGTATGTCGAGCTAATAGATCTAGCAAGTGAGCTTCATAAGTAGAAGAGGGAGCTGGCAGAGTTGATGATGATGGACGTAGTAGTTCATGTTCATGTTGATTAGGTGGAGAGATAGGAGTGTTTATAATTTTATTAGTTTCTTCGATCATTTTTTTGTTGAACCCTGCTCGTATAGGGAAGATCATATTTGGAGGTAGCTCAAGAGATAGTTCAAGTGAAGTTGAAGTGAGGTTGGTTGGATTCATGGTGGTAGTTGGATTATTGATAATTTCTTTTAATTTTTTATACTTTTCCCCCTTTTGTTTCTTTTTCTGGCTCTCAACATTTTCTTCATATTGATTAAGTGTATGCATAATAGTTTAAATAGTTTTATTAGTGGCTTCTATCATATTGGTGAAAAGTTCAATTTTTATTAAATCTTCATTCCATAAAGGAGTTTCAGTATTAGAGATTGGAATTATACTTTCACTCATTATTTCATTATAAAGATTTTCAATATAGGATTTTTGAATATCATCACATTTAGAAGATAGTTCTATTTTTAATTCATATAAATTAGAAAGTTTATTAGTTTTTAGTTCAGAAAAACAGTAAGCTAATTCTTTGAAAATGAAAGACATTTTTGAAAGAGAAAACTTACAAAGAGAAACTTTTAAGCTTTTATTGCGTTGAGAGATTCTTGTAAAGGAGATGTTTGCTTACATACAACTGAGGGAAAACCCCTCTATTTATAGGGAGAGTTTAGTACTAATTTTAGAAAATCTAAAGATAGAATTTTACAAATTTTACATTTTTCAAAGTTCGTCCTTTTCTGATGTTGCGTTGCAGCTGTGCTTCTTCTGTATTCTTGATTGCTAAGGTGTATGCAAGGTTTGGCGGATTGATGTTGGTTTCTCCGCGTGTCTTGTTTCCATCGTTGGTGATAAAGCTTGATTTTGAAGAGGTGTGTTTTTATTTTGTCTGATAAGCTTAGGGTCTTCCAAGTGTCATGCCACCTGTTCAATTTTTTGAATTGCTGTCTTCTCTAGATAATATGTCTTTGTGCTGAGATGCTTTTTTGTTGTCGATTGTAGGGTTTTTTCATTGCAATTTCAATTTTTTTTTTATCTCTGTAGAGACATTTGTTTTTTCTTTTATTTCAGATCCAGATATAATTCTGCGATCATATCTGGATCATAATCTGGATTAGAATTTTGTGGTGTTGCTGATGATGTTACTTCATCTGCATCCAATTGAGAAAGTGTTTCTTTTAGTTTTTTCTTGTATTCATCTTTTGACGAAGCACTTGCTAGGTTGGCTTGTAACTGATGTTTGGATGAAAGGAATATAGATGGTGATAGAGGAATGGAAATGGTAATTGTAGTTTCGGCTAGTTTACATAATACTGTGTTTTTACATGCCTGTTCTTGTGGAAAATTTTTCCACCATTTTACTTTCTATCTTTTTGTCAGTATGGGTGGTTCTGCGGCATTACGGTCAACAATGTCAAAATCCCAGTAGATTATCCAGGGTATTTTGAACATGAGAGTGAATGACATTAGTTTTGGTATGATTTGAGAGTGATAATTTTTTTGAAAAGTTTCGAAACCTTCGCTGACTGTTGGGGGATAGGCAAGTTCTGATGCTCCGAAGTATTTCCACCATTGGTAAAACCAATGAGGGAATTTTCTTGGTATATCATTATGAAAATGGAAGAACCAGGAGTGGTGATAATTTGAATATAAGAAGGCATGTTGCCATGCTTTTTGATAGTCATGATAGTTGAATCCTGTTGGCTGAAAGGGATAAGAAAAGGTTTTTTCAGTATAGGGGTTCATGTTCCAATCAGATAAGGTTAATACTTTTAGGATTTTGCATTTGGAATAAGAGTATTTGCCAGGATATCTTGGATCTTCAACATGAACTATTTCAACCGAATCTGTGTCTACAAGAATGAACTCATAGAATATTCTGTTTTTTTCTAGGGAGTCTGGGATGAATAGAAAGTCTTTTGGAAATATATTGGATACAATGGTTTTAAGTTCATTTCCGTGTTCTGGCTCAATATAGCTAATACTTTTGACAAAAGGTTTAGTTATTGGGCCTTGGCCTTTTGTTTGTGAAGGTTTGGTAGGAAGGGTTCCAAGAAGTGTAAAAGCAAGTTTACTAGTAATAGTAGCTGGCGATTTTGGAGGTTGAACTTGTAGTGCTTGGAGGTAATTTGGAGCAAATCTTTCTTGGGGTTGTGGAAATAGGAAAGTATTTGGAGATACGAGTTGTGAATGGACAGTTTTGGATGAACTGGATCTGAGTGGTTCATATTTGTTAGGAGTAGTTGGTATATTCATGGCATAGGATGATTTGGTTTTTCTATTGCATTCTTTTTGTGTTGTCATCACTTCATTTCCTTTTTGTGATGCCATCAAGTCTTTCCCTGTAAAAATTCTCGAGATAAGAAATCAGGTAAAGAGTTATTTTCTCCTTTTACAAATTCAATTTCAAAATCAAAGTTTGACAATAAAGCTTGCCATCGGGCAAAGATTTGTTTAGAAACTATATTTTGAACATCTTTTTCTAAAATATATTTGGCACTTTTACAATCAATTCTTAATAAGATTTTTTTATTGAATAAGTCATCTTGGAAATTAAATATGCATAATACTATAGATAAAATTTCTTTTTTAATTGTTGAATAATTCTTTTGTGAAGCAATCCATATTCCTGAAAAATATCTAATTAATTGTTCTTTTTCATGTTCCTTTTGTTTTAATATTCCTCCATAACCGATATCAGATACGTCTATTTCTACTATTAGATCAGCTAAAGGGTTAGGGATTCCCAAACAGGGGAGGTTTTTAATATTTTTTAAAATATTTTTAACAATAAGTGTCATATTTTCATTCCATGCTGGAGGATTTTTTCTAAGTCTTTGATATAATGGTAAACAAGTAGTTCTTAGATTTTTAATAAAGTCTGATACATAATTCAGACATCCCAAAAATCGTTGTAATTATTTTTTATCTTTGATTTCATCGAGAAATTTATCTGTGAATTCTATTGATCTGCTTTTTGGTTTAATTGTTTCTTGGTAAATATCAAATCCTAAGAATCTGATTTTTGTTTGACATAATTTTAATTTAGTAGCTGAGACTACCAATCCGTTTTCTTTTAGTATTTTTAAGAATTTGTTTAAATGATTAAAATGTTCTGTTATGGATTTTGAGAATACTAGTACATCATCTATGTATACAATAGTGAATTTTGTATATGGATTTAGTATATCATTCATTATATTTTGAAATTCTGAGGGTGCATTTTTTAATCCAAATGGCATTACATTCCATTCATAATGACCAAATGGTACTGTGAATGCAGTTTTATATATGTCTTTTTCAGTGATTTGGATTTGCCAAAATCCTGATTTCATATCAAATTTTGAAAATATAATTGCCCCGTTTAGTCTTTTGATTAAATCTCTTTTATTAGGTATAGGATATCTTATCCATTGTAATGCTTTATTTAAAGGTTTATAATTAATTACTAGTCTTGGAGCTCCTCTTTCTATTTCCGCTTGATTTTGAACATAAAAAGCAGCACAAGACCATGGAGATTTACTTGGCCTTATGAGTTTTTTCTTTAATAGAGTATCTATTTCTTGTTTACAGTATTCTAATAATTCTTTATTCATTTGTATAGGTCTGGCTTTGGTAGGTATATTTTTTTCATTAAAATCTTTTTCGTATGGTAATTCTATTATATGTTTCTTTCTATTCCAAAAAGCGTTTGGAAGTTCAGAGCATACTTCTTTTTCAAATAGATTTTGAAAACATTTTATCTTTTCAATATTATTCTGATTTTGTAGTTCTTCTTCAATTCTTTTAAAGTTTATTTCTTTTGTTAAAAAATGTAAATGCTTTTTCTTTTGAATTACCATAATATCTTTTGAGATGGAATAATTTTTTAATACATCAATATCTTTCTGTTGAGGTTTTTGGATAAATGGGAAACAAATTTCTGTATCAAAATTTTTAGTTTTTATACCTTCACTATCCACATTAAATGGATAGATTTGAGTAATAAAAGGAGTTCCTAATATTATTTTTTGATTTAAATTTTTTACGAGAATAAATGAATTTCTTAGACAGAATCCCTTATTGCATATATTTACATTGGAAAGTTTATAATTAATCTGAAGTTTATTTCTGTTAGCTCCATATAAATGTTCTTTGGTCTTTTCATAGTATTGAGTTGGTATTATTCCTTCTTGGATACAATTTTGGTCGGCTCCTGAGTCTACTAGTGCCCAAGTATTTATATGAAATTCTTTGTTTATGATTAAATCTATATCAATGTACCATTTTTGAAATTCTATTCTAGAGATTGTATTTAGAAAATTTTCTTCTGTGATTCCTAAGGCTTCATTTGTTATTTCTTGATTTAGTTCATCTAAATTTTTGGGTTGATTTTCGTTTTGTTCTAGCATCATAAATTTTATGTTTAATTTAGTATTTTCTACTTGTAAATTTTTTATATCTATTTTTATTTGTTTTATTTCTTCTTTTAAATCTTGAGTTGATATTTTAGATTCTTCAGGGGAAAATCTATTAATAATTGTTTTTAAATTATAGGGTTCCATTTCTTTACTTTCTTTTTCTTTTATTATTAAATCTTTTAGTTTATTTAGATAGTCTCTTTGTATTTCGGGATCTTCAATTTTTCCTAATATTTCTATCAACATTTCCTTTTCTTTAGTAATTGTGTTTATTTTTTTATATACACGAGCAAATATTAGTATTTTCTTCTTCAGATTGTTCGTTACTTTCGAATGAGTTATCCTGAATCGGGTCAATTTCCAATTCTTCACTACTAGTATTTTCTAGGTTTAAGTCATCTTCATTAGTGCTAGAATTTAATAGTTGTATCATTTGATTTTTAAGTTCTTCATCAATTTGAAGTTCTTGAATTTTCTGTTTCATTCTGCAATTATTTTTATAATGTCATTTTTGTCCACACTTAAAACAGGTAGGGATTTTATTTTGTTTATTGGGTCTAAATTTATTAAATCGTTTTTTATAATATTTTCTTTGGTAACTTTTATTAGGTCATTCCTGATATTTAGGGGTTTTATAATTTTTCCTTATTGTTTTTCTTTGTTTTTTATATTTTCTTGAAGGAGGTATTATTGTTTCATATCCATATTGAGCACAGAATGATCCTAATTCTTTTCTACTTTGATGAAGTTCATTTTTCATTTTAGCTTTTAGTTTTAAATCAGTGCAGAGTGCTAGTCCTTCATTATTAATATGTGCGATAATTTCACCATAGGTTAATATTGAATAAGGAATTATTCCACTATAGATATTTTTAATTCTAGTTTTTACTTTTTCTGCGAATAGTTTTGGTAATCCTGAGATAAATTTTTCTTTCCAGAAGGAATGATTACAATCTTCTTTCATGAATATTTTTGTTAGAAACATATCCTTATACCATCGGAAATCTTATAGTTTTGGGCAGGTTAAATTAACCAGTATTTCTGTTGTTTTTTCCTGAAATTGACTTGGTTCTCCCACAAAATGTTTTAATATAGTGTATGCTAATACATTAGTGGCGTCCTCTTTGGATTCATCATTTTTTGTTTTTACCGCATTTATTATTTCTAATTTTTCTTCTAGAGTGAGATAGTTATCCCACCAACTTTTAAGTTGTCTTGTAAATCCTCAAATAATTATTTGGGCTACATATTTATCTGAATTTCCTCTTGTTTTATATGCGGTAGCTGCCATCATCATATTTTCTAACATGGTTATTATATTATGCTCACTTTGTCCATCTAAATTCCATTCTAAAATACTTTGACCATCGTAGTTATATTGAGTTCTGGTATTTATATCCTCTGATTGTACATCAGGAAAGGTTGGTCTAGGATAAAAGTGTTTTATTCTAGGTTTTTGGTAATTTTTAGTTCTTAGTTTATTAATTTCTAATTCCTGAAATTGTTCTTAGATATCTTTTATATATTTTTCTTCAATTTCTTCTGTTAATACTGAAATTTGATTTTTAGATTTTATATTTATTTTATCTAATTTTTTTATTTATTATATCTAAATATTCATCTTCTTTTTCAAATTTAAAAATCATTATTTCAGAATTAGTCATTTCAATTGGTTTGAACAAAGGTTGAGTAAGAATGTTCATTTTTTCTTGTTTCTTACTGGTTTCTGCTCCTACTGTAGTACTTTTAAATTGAATAGGTGGAGGAAGATTTGCTTCTACAGTAGTTATTTGTGTTGCTAAAGTATTTAGCATGAGGTTTGTATAATTATTTTGGTTTTGAATGTTTTTAATATCTTTTAGATTTATATCTTTGGTTTCTTCAAGAATGTGTTTAAATGGTGAAGCTGAGATGATGTTATTATGATGTGTTATATGTATTTCTTCTAATGGAGGATATACAGATTCTACTTTTGTATCTAAGGCAGTTTTCCATATCTGCTTTGCAGATTTTATTACATTGATGTTTTTTATATCGTGTAAATCTGATTGTTTTTGAAACCAAGTGAAAAATGGAATATGAATTTGTAATTCTTCTAGATCTTTATAAAATCTTTCCTGAATATAATCTTTTTCTTCTTTAGTAAAGGTTTTAAAAAATTGTTTTCTTAGTCCAATTTTTGAAGGATTATGAAATTCTTTTCTTAATCTTTCTTTATCTATTTTATATTTGTCAGTCTTAATCATATTTAGTTGATTTAAATATCTCATATCACTATGTGTAGGAGATGGTGATCTTATAATTTTGTGTTCACTATTTTGATCTATATTTTGATAATATGGTCGTGGAATATTTTTGTTAAAATCAACACCTCTTAGTATCGATCCTGATAAAGATCAGGATAAAATTGGTCTTTCGATATTACTTACTAATCTTCTAAAACTAGTTGTGCTTAAATGTTCAAGATGTGATTCAAATATTAATCTTATATTTCCATATTCATCTTCTTCTGTTTTTACTGGTTGTGTTCGTGGTATTATGGCTTGTGATTCATTTTCTTTAGATAAAATCCATTCATTGGGTAAAGTAACTTGGTTCCATTGTAATAATTTTGGCGTTTGTATCATAGCATGTTCCGTATTAGCTTCGATTAAAAGTGTTTCATTTTTTGGAGAATGTTTTATAGCTTTAGGATTTATATTAGTTGTCATTACCTTGCAATATATTCTGTATATTAATGCTATATTTCTAGAGTCTTTAATCATGTTATCTGGAGTTTTAATATTTAAAGTTAAAGTTTTTAAAATGTTTGGATCAAATAGAGATATTGAAAAGTTTGGATAACAATTAAAATAGACTGGTCCTTTAACCAAGTTTGATTGGAAAACGGCTAATAAGGAATCATTGAATTTTTGAAATCTCGCGTCCCTTAGGCACATTAATATTGGGGAATGTAAACCTTGTCGATGTAAAGGTTTTACGACTATTTGTATTAATCCAATATGCAAAATTTTATATTTTTGCTTAACAGTTTCTATCTGATGAGATTCGATTAATTGAATAGTCTCAATTTGAGGATTTATTGGTATAGTTTGTTCGGTAGTTTCTATTAAATAATCTTGAAATAAATCTAGTGTTCCTATTTGATATATTTTCTTTTTTGGTTCCTTAGGTATGGTCCAATTTTGCAATTGTTGTTCAATTTTTGCTATGTGATATTCTTGTCTGTTATATTCTTCTAAATTGTGGTCTAATATATTTTCGTTGAAATGATTATTGGATCCTACCAGGAATTTTGCGACACGCTTCATGGTAAAATGGATTTTATTTAGGTATCTTACAGGGAAATAGAGATAACAGTATTAATTAGTAATATTATTTCTTGCTTCCGAGATTACACCTTTTTGGTTGGGACCACCATCGGGACCACCCTTCCTGTGGGCTGACCAACAGATTTACTGGCTCACCAAGCACCCAAATTGGCTTCTTCTCCGATGTAAGAAATAACATTCCAATCAATATTCTTACCTCTACCACCGCCGGAAGTGCTGGCAAGTGGCTCCGCTACCAATAAATTCTTAGATCGGAAAGAGGGAGCTGGCAGAGTTGAGGATGATGGATGTTGATGTTCTGTATGTCGAGCTAATAAATCTATCAAGTGAGCTTCATAAGTAGAAGAGGGAGCTGGCAGAGTTGATGATGATGGACGTAGTAGTTCATGTTCATGTTGATTAGGTGGAGAGATAGGAGTGTTTATAATTTTATTAGTTTCTTCGATTATTTGTTTGTTGGACCCTGCTCGTACAGGGAAGATCAGATTTGGAGGTAGCTCAAGAGATAGTTCAAGCGAAGTTGAAGTGAGGTTGGTTGGATTCATGGTGGTAGTTGGATTATTGATAATTTCTTTTAATTTTTTATACTTTTCCACCTTTTGTTTCTTTTTCTGGCTCTCAACGTTTTCTTCATATTGATTAAGTGTATGCATAATAGTTTGAATAGTTTTATTAGTGGCTTCTATCATATTGGTGAAAAGTTTAATTTTTATTAAATCTTCATTCCATAAAGGAGTTTCAGTATTAGAGATTGGAATTATACTTTCACTCACTATTTCATTATAAAGATTTTCAATATATAGGATTTTTGAATATCATCACATTTAGAAGATGGTTCTGTTTTTAATTCATATAAATCAGAAAGTTTATTAGTTTTTAGTTCAGAAAAACAGTAAGCTAATTCTTTGAAAATGAAAGACATTTTTGAAAGAGAAAACTTACAAAGAGAAACTTTTAAGCTTTTATTGCATTGAGAGATTCTTGTACAGCAGATTTTTGCTTACATACAACTGAGGGAAAACCCCTCTATTTATAGGGAGAGTTTAGTACTAATTTTAGAAAATCTAAAGATAGAATTTTACAAATTTTACATTTTTCGAAGTTCGTCCTTTTCTGATGTTGCGTTGCAGCTGTGCTTCTTCTGTATTCTTGATTGCTGAGGTGTATGCAAGGTTTGGCGGATTGATGTTGGTTTCTCCACGTGTCTTGTTTCCGTCGTTGATGATAAAGCTTGATTTTGAAAAGGTGTGTTTTTATTTTGTAAAGCCATGTGCGATTTGGGAGCAGGCATCAATGTCATGCCCTTGACAACCTACAATAGTCTTGGCCTCGAACCTCTGAAAACCACCAGGCTCGCCATCCAACTTGCTGACCGCTTAGTTGTTTACCCCGAGGGTGTTATAGAAGACGTCTTGGTCCAAGTGGGTGAATTTCTATTCCCAGCAGACTTCTACGTCATCGCCATGGAAAATGCAGATTCAACTAAATCATCAGATGTACTCTTAGGGCGACCGTTCCTAGCCACTGCCCGAGCCAAGATCGATGTCCATGATGATACCATCTCCCTTCAATTCGATGGTGAGATCATCAAGTTCAACATGTTGGAATCCATGCACTATCCTTCTGAATTTTCTAGTGTCAATTATGTTGATTTAATTGACCCTTTTGTTGATAAAATTGCTGAATTAAATTCTACTGATCATTTGCAATTTGCCATGGACATGAGCCTCACACCACTTCTCATGGATCTCTTGACCTCGACGCTTGTCACTCCTCCGGAGTTGCATTCCGTTGTCGCGGCCCTAGAGGAATGCGCTATTGTTCCATATGACCCCCAGTCATATCTCTCATCTGTTCTGATCACATTAAGCTATCACTGTCTGTTGAGCAGGCTCCTGCCCTCGAATTGAAGCCTCTGCCCTCTCATCTGAAGTATGTTTACCTAGGCATCGATAACTCTCTTCTTGTTATCATCTCTAACAGGCTCAACAGTTATGAAGAGGTTAAGCTGATTTTCTTATTGAAAGAATTCAAACAGGTCATCGGTTGGACTATCGCCGATATCAAGGGCTTGTCGCCATCTTTGTGTACTCATCATATCCATCTAGAGGACACCAGTAAAACAGTCTGCCAGCCTCAGCGCAGACTGAACCCACCTATAATGGAAGTAGTGAAGAAGGAGATATTGAAGCTGTTAGATGCAAGTTTCATTTACCCCATTTCAGATAGCCCCTGGGTAAGCCCTGTTCAAGTCGTGGCCAAGAAAACTGGTATCACTATCACCATTGGGCAAGACGGTGAATCGATCCCTACAAGAATTCAGAATGGTTGGCAATTTTGTATTGATTATCGTCGTTTGAATGCGGCCACCAGGAAAGATCATTTCCCTCTTCCCTTCATAGATCAGATGCTGGAACGTCTCGCGGGCGAAATTCACTATTATTGTCTGGATGGATACTTCGGATTACATCAGATTTTTGTTGCCCCCGAAGACCAGGAAAAGACCACCTTCACATGCCCCTTTGGCACTTTTGCCTACCAGCGTATGCCCTTCGGCCTCTGTAATGCCCCCGCCACGTTTCAACGCTGCATGGTGAGCATTTTTTCAGAACTTGTTGAAGACGGTATTAAGGTCTTTATGGATGACTTCACCGTCTATGGTAACTCCTTTTTGGAATGCATGTCTAATTTGAAAAAATGCCTACAAAGATGCATCGAGACTAACCTAGTATTGAATTTTGAGAAATGTAATTTCATGGTCGATCGAGGGCTCATACTTGGTCACATCGTCTCCAGCAAGGGTATAGAGGTGGACAGGGCAAAAATTGAAGTAATAGAGACCTTGCCCTATCCCACCAGTGGTCGTGATGTGTGCTCTTTTCTTGGGCACACAGGCTTCTATCGGAGATTTATCAAAGATTTCTCAAAAATCGCCCAACCTATGTGCCGTTTATTGCAAAAAGATGTTGATTTCTAATTCGATGAATGTTGTTAAGCTGCTTTTGATACCCTTAAGAATAAGCTCATCTCTTCATCTCTGCACCTATAATTCATGCCTCGACTAGTTACTCCCATTCGAGATCATGTGCGACACGAGCAACCAAGCGTTAGGAGCTGTTCTGGGTTAGAAGAAAGATAAGGAAACTTACGTCATCTATTATGCCTCCAAATTGCTAGACCCCGCTCAGCAAAACTACACCACCATGGAAAAGGAAGTTCTAGCAATCGTCTACGCCCTGGACAAGTTCAAACAGTATCTCTTGGGCACGAAAGTGATCATCTATTAGGACCACTCTGCCCTCAGATATTTACTCAAGAAAGCGGATGCAAAACCCTGTCTCATCCGCTAGATTTTATTGCTCCAGGAATTCGACATCGTGATCAAAGATAAAAAAGGCTCAAAAAATTCGGTAACTGATCATTTGAGCTGACTCCAGACCCAAGAAGATCATTGGTTAATTCCTATCAGGGATACCTTCCCAGATGAGTAGCTATGTCTTGCCCAGGCCATCCACTTCCCATGGTTCTCTGACATTGTCAATTTTTGTGCTACTAGCTCTTACCCCGCCAATGCCTCTCCCCCGAACGTACCCGGATCAGAAAGTAGTCAAAATATTAGAGTCTCTAGGACAACCCATATTTGTGGAAGCATTGTTCGGACCAAATCATACGTCGTTGTGTGACTATGGACGGAGTGCCCTCGATCTTGAGATTCTGTCACTCATCAACAGAAGGAGGTCATTTTTCTTCTAAAAAGACCGCCATGAAGGTTTTGGAGGTTGGCTTCTACTGGCCATCTATTTTTAAGGATAGCTACCTTTTTTGTACATCATGCCCTCATTGTCAACTCACAGGCAATATTCGAGCAAGAAACCAAATGCCCCTAACCAACATCATCTCTTGCGAAATTTTTGATATTTGAGGTATTGACTTCATGGGTCCCTTCCCGAATTCCTTTGGCAATATCTACATTCTCCTTACCGTAGATTATGTCTCCAAATGGATCGAGGCTAAGGCAACCTGAACAGATGATTCTAAAGTGGTGGTAGATTTCCTACGCACTCACATCTTCAATAGATTTGGTACGCCTAGGGTCCTGATCAGTGATCATGGCACTCACTTCTGTAACCGTGTTGTATCCTCTCTCCTAAACAAATATGGGGTCCATCATCAGGTCTCTACGGCTTACCATCCCCAAACAAAGCGGCTCGGCAGTGACGGCGATACGATCGAACAGTGGCAGCGCAGTCACGGATACTGATGTGAAATGTAAAGGTATCCAGGAGAGGCTATCACAGTCACGGATACAGATACAGAAAAGTAAATGTATCCGAGCGAGGCTATCGCAGTCACGGACGCTGATGCAGAAATGTAAAGGTATCCGGGCGAGCCTATCCCTGTCACGGATACTGATGTGAAATGTAAAGGTATCCGGGCAAGGCTATCGCAGTCACGTATACCGACGCAGAAAAGTAAAGGTATCCGGGCGAGGCTATCGTAGTCACGGATACTGATGCAGAAAAGTAAAGGTATCCGGGCGAGGCTATCGCATTCACGGACGCTGATGTAGAAATGTAAAGGTATCCGGGCGAGGCTATCGCAGTCACGGATACAGATGTAGAAAAGTAAATGTATCCGGGCGAGGCTATCGAAGTCACGGATACTGAAGCAGAAAAGTAAAGGAATCCAGGCAAGGCTATCAAAGTCACAGACGCTGATGCAGAAAAGTAAAGGTATCCGGGCGAAGCTATCGCTGTCACGGATACTGATGAAGAAAAGAAAATGTATCCGGGCGAGGCTATCGCAGTCACGGATACTGATAGAGAAAAGTAAAGGTATCCGGGTGAGGCATCGTAGTCACGGATACTGATGCAGAAAAGTAAAGGTATCCGGGCGACGCTATCGTAGTCAGGGATACTGATGAGGAAAAGTAAAGGTATCCAGGCGAGGCTATCGCATTCAGGGACGCTGATGCAGAAATGTAAAGGTTTCCGGGCGAGGCTATCGCAGTCACGGACACTGAAGGGAAATGTAAAGGTATCTGGGCGAGGCTATCGCAGTCACGGATACTGATGCAGAAAAGTTAAGGTATCCGGGCGAGGCTATCGCAGTCACGGATACTGATGCAGAAAAGTAAAGGTATCCGAGCGAGGCTATTGCAGTTATGGATACTGATGTGAAATGTAAAGGTATCCGGGCAAGGCTATCGCAGTCACGTATACTGACGCAGAAAAGTAAAGGTATCCGGGCGAGGCTATCGTAGTCACGGATACTGATGCAGAAAAGTAAAGGTATCCGGGCGAGGCTATCGCATTCACGGACGCTGATGTAGAAATGTAAAGGTATCCGGGCGAGGCTATCGCAGTCACGCATACAGATGCAGAAAAGTAAATGTATTCGGGCGAGGCTATCGCACTCACCGATACTGATGCTGAAAAGTAAAGGAATCCAGGCAAGGCCATCGCAGTCACGGAAACTGATGCAGAAAAGTAAAGGTATCCGGGTGAGGTTATCGCAGTCATGGACGCTGATACAGAAAAGAAAAGGTATCCGGGCGAGGCTATCGCAGTCACGGATACTGATACAGAAAAGTAAAGGTATCCGGGCGAGCCTATCGCAGTCACAGACGCGGATACAGAAAAGTAAAGGTATCCGGGCGAGGCCATCGCATTCACGGACGCTGATGCAGAAATGTAATGGTATCCGGGTGAGGCTATCGCAGTGACGGATACTGATGCAGAAAAGTAAAGGTATCCGGGCGAGGCTATCGCACTCACGAATACTGATGCAGAAAAGTAAAGGTATCCGGGCGAGGCTATCGTTGTCATGGATACTGATGTAGAAAACTAAAGGTATCCTAGCGAGGCTATTACATTCACGGACGCTGATGCAGAAATGTAAAGGTATCCGGGCGAGGCCATCGCAGTCACGGATCCTGATGCAGAAAAGTAAAGGTATCCGGACGAGGCGATAGCAATGATCGATACTGATGCAAAAATGTAAAAGTATCCGAACGAGGCTATCGCAGTCACGGACGGTGATGCAGAAATGTAAAGGTATCCAGGCGAGGCTATCCCAGTCACGGATACTGATGTGAAATGTAAAGGTATTCGGGCAAGGCTATCGCAGTCACGTATACTGATGCAGAAAAGTAAAGGTATCTGGGAGAGGCTATCGCAATCATGGATACTGATGCAGAAAAGTGAAAGTATCCAGGCGAGGCTATCGCAGTCACGGACGCTGATGTAGAAAGGTCAAGGTATCCGGGCGAGGCTATCGAAGTCACGGATACTGATGCAGAAAAGTGAAAGTATCCGGGCGAGGCTATCGCGGTCATAGACTCTGATGCAGAAATGTCAAGGTATCCGGGCGAGGCTATCGCAGTCACGGATACTGATGCAGAAATATAAAGGTATCCAGGCGAGGTTATCGCATTCACGGATACTGATGTGAAATGTAAAGGTATCCGGGTGAGGTTATCGCAGTCACGGACGCTGATCCAGAAAAGAAAAGGTATCCGGGCGAGCCTATCGCACTCACGGATACTGATACAGAAATTAAAGGTATCCGGTCGAGCCTATCGCAGTCACAGACGCTGATACATAAAAGTAAATGTATCTGGGCGAGGCTATCGCAGTGACGGATACTGATGCAGAAAATTAAAGGTATCCGGGCGACGCTATCGTAGTCAGGGATACTGATGCAGAAAAGTAAAGGTATCTAGGCGAGGCTATCGCATTCACGGACGCTGATGCATAAATGTAATGGTATCCGGGCGATGCTATCGCAGTGAAGGATAGTGATGCAGAAAAGTAAAGGTATCCGGGCGACGCTATCGTAGTCAAGGATACTGATGCAGAAAAGTAAAGGTATCCAGGCGAGGCTATCGTATTCACGGACGCTGATGCAGAAATGTAAAGGTATCCGGGCGAGGCCATCGCAGTCACGGATCCTGATGCAGAAAAGTAAAGGTATCCAGGCGAGGCTAACGCAATCATGGATACTAGTGCAGAAAAGTAAAAGTATCCGGGCGAGGATATCGCAGTCACGGACGCTGATGCAGAAATGTAAAGGTATCCGGGCGATCCTATCGCAGTCACGGATACCGAAGTGAAATGTAAAGGTATCCGGGCGAGGCTATCGCAGTCACCGATACTGATGCAGAAAAGTAAAGGTATACGAGCGAGGCTATCGCAGTCACGGATACTGATGCTGAAATGTAAAGGTGTCCGGGGGAGGCTATCGCAGTTACAAACGCTGATGCAGAAAAGTAAAGGTATCCGGGCGAGGCTATCGCAGTCACAGATACTGATGCAGAAAAGTAAAGGTATCCAGGCGAGGTTATCGTATTCACGGACGCTGATGTCAAATGTAAAGGTATCCGGGCGAGGCTATCACAGTCACAGATACAGATGCAGAAAAGTAAATGTATCCGGGCGAGGCTATCGCAGTCACGGATACTGATGCAGAAAACTAAAGGTATCCAGGCCAGGCTATCGCAGTCACAGACGCTGATGCAGAAAAGTAAAGGTATCCAGGCGAAGCTATCGCAGTCACGGATACTGATGAAGAAAAGTAAAGGTATCCGGGCGAGGCTATCGCAGTCACGGATACTGATAGAGAAAAGTAAAGGTATCCGGGCGAGGATATCGCAGTCACGGATACTGATAGAGAAAAGTAAAGGTATCCGGGCAAGGCCATCGTAGTCACAGAGACTGATGCAGAAAAGTAAAGGTATCCGGACGAGGCTATCGCATTCACGGACGCTGATGCAGAAAAGTAAAGGTATCCAGGCGACGCTATCGTAGTCACGGATACTGATGCAGAAAAGTAAAGGTATCCAGGCGAGGCTATCGCATTCACGGACGCTGATGCAGAAATGTAAAGGTATCCGGGCGAGGCCATCGCAGTCACGGATCCTGATGCAGAAAAGTAAAGGTATCCGGACGAGCCGATAGCAATGATGGATACTGATGCAGAAAAGTAAAAGTATCCGAGCGAGGCTATCGCAGTCACGGACGCTGATGCAGAAAGGTCAAGGTATCCGGGCGAGGCTATCGAAGTGACGGATACGGATGCAGAAAAGTAAAGGTATCCAGGCGAGGCTATCGCAGTGACGGATACGGATGCTGATATGTAAAGGTATCCGGGCGAGGCTATCGCAGTGACGGATACGGATGCAGAAATGTAAAGGTATCCGAGCGAGGCTATCCCAGTCACAGATACTGATGTGAAATGTAAAGGTATCCGGGAAAGGCTATCGCAGTCACGTATACTGACGCAGAAAAGTAAAGGTATCTGGGCGAGGCTATCGCAATCATGGATACTGATGCAGAAAAGTGAAAGTATCCAGGCGAGGCTATCGCAGTCACGGACGCTGATGCAGAAAGGTCAAGGTATCCGGGCGAGGCTATCGCAGTCACGGATAATGATGCAGAAATGTAAAGGTATCGGGGCGAGGCCAACGCAGTCACGGAAACTGATGCAGAAAAGTAAAGGTATCCGCGTGAGGTTATTGCAGTCACGGACGCTGATACAGAAAAGAAAAGGTATCCGGGCGAGGCTATCGCAGTCACGGATACTGATACAGAAATTAAAGGTATCCGGGCGAGCCTATCGCAGTCACCGACGCTGATTCAGAAAAGTAAAGGTATCTGGGCGAGGCTATCGCAGTGACGGATATTGATGCAGAAAATTAAAGGTATCCGGGCAACGCTGTCATAGTAAGGGATACTGATGCAGAAAAGTAAAGGTATCCAGGCGAGGCTATCGCATTCACGGACGCTGATGCATAAATGTAATGGTATCCGGGCGATGCTATCGCAGTGAAGGATAGTGATGCGGAAAAGTAAAGGTATCCTGGCGACGCTATCGTAGTCAGGGATACTGATGCAGAAAGTAAAGGTATCCAGGCGAGGCTATCGCATTCACGGACGCTGATGCAGAAATGTAAAGGTATCCGGGCGAGGCCATCGCAGTCACGGATCCTGATACAGAAAAGTAAAGGTATCCAGGCGAGGCTAACGCAATCATAGATACTAGTGCAGAGAAGTAAGAGTATCCGGGCGAGGATATCGCAGTCACGGACGCTGATGCAGAAATGTAAAGGTATCCGGGCGATCCTATCGCAGTCACGGATACCGATGTGAAATGTAAAGGTATCCGGGCGAGGCTATCGCAGTCACCGATACTGATGCAGAAAACTAAAGGTATACGAGCGAGGCTATCGCAGTCACGGATACTGATGTGAAATGTAAAGGTATCCGGGCGAGGCTATCGCAGTCACGGATACTGATGCAGAAAAGTAAAGGTATCCGGGCGAGGCTATCGCAATCACGGATACAGATGCAGAAAACTAAAGGTATCCAGGCCAGGCTATCGCAGTCACAGACGCTGATGCAGAAAAGTAAAGGTATCCAGGCGAAGCTATCGCAGTCACGGATACTGATGAAGAAAAGTAAAGGTATCCGGGCGAGGCTTTCGCAATCACGGATACAGATGCAGAAAACTAAAGGTATCCAGGCCAGGCTATCGCAGTCACAGACGCTGATGCAGAAAAGTAAAGGTATCCAGGCGAAGCTATCGCAGTCACGGATACTGATGAAGAAAAGTAAAGGTATCCGGGCGAGGCTTTCGCAGTCACGGATACTGATAGAGTAAAGTAAAGGTATCCGGGCGAGGCCATCGTAGTCACGGAGACTGATGCAGAAAAGTAAAGGTATCCGGACGAGGCTATCACATTCACGGACGCTGATGCAGAAAAGTAAAGGTATCCGGGCGACGCTATCGTAGTCAGGGATACTGATGCAGAAAAGTAAAGGTATCCGGGCGAGGCTATCGCAGTGACGAAAACGGATGCAGAAATGTAAAGGTATCTGGGTGAGGCTATCCCAGTGACGGATACTGATGTGAAATGTAAAGGTATTCGGGCAAGGCTATCGCAGTCACGTATACTGACGCAGAAAAGTAAAGGTATCCGGGCGAGGCTATCGCAATCATGGATACTGATGCAGAAAAGTGAAAGTATCCAGGCGAGGCTATCGCAGTCACGGACGCTGATGCAGAAAGGTCAAGGTGTCCGGGCGAGGCTATCGAAGTCACGGATACTGATGCAGAAAAGTGAAAGTATCCGGGCGAGGCTATCGCAGTCATAGACTCTGATACAGAAATGTCAAGGTATCCGGGCGAGGCTATCGCAGTCACGGATACTGATGCAGAAATGTAAAGGTATCCGGGCGAGGTTATCGCATTCACAGATACTAATGTGAAATGTAAAGGTATCCGGGCGAGGCCATCGCAGTCACGGAAACTGATGCAGAAAAATAAAGGTATCCGGGTGAGGTTATCGCAGTCACGGACGCTGATCCAGAAAAGAAAAGGTATCCGGGCGAGGTTATCGCAGTCACGGATACTGATACAGAAATTAAAGGTATCCGGGCGAGCCTATCACAGTCACAGACGCTGATACATAAAAGTAAAGGTATCTGGGCGAGGCTATCGCAGTGACGGATACTGATGCAGAAAATTAAAGGTATCCGGGCGACGCTATCGTAGTCAGGGATACTGATGCAGAAAAGTAAAGGTATCCAGGCGAGGCTATCGCATTCACGGACGCTGATGCATAAATGTAATGGTATCCGGGCGATGCTATCGCAGTGAAGGATAGTGATGCAGAAAAGTAAAGGTATCCGGGCGACGCTATCGTAGTCAAGGATACTGATGCAGAAAAGTAAAGGTATCCAGGCGAGGCGATCGTATTCACGGACGCAGATGCAGAAAAGTAAAGGTATCCGGGAGAGGTTATCGCAGTCACGGAGACTGATGTAGAAAAGTAAAGGTATCTGGGCGAGGCTATCGTAGTCATGGATACTGATGTAGAAAAGTAAAGGTATCCTGGTGAGGCTATCGCATTCACGGACGCTGATGCAGAAATGTAAAGGTATCCGGGCGAGGCCATCGCAGCCACGGATCCTGATGCAGAAAAGTAAAGGTATCTGGACGAGGCGATAGCAATGATGGATACTGATGCAGAAAAGTAAAAGTATCCGAGCGAGGCTATCGCAGTCACGGACGGTGATGCAGAAATGTAAAGGTATCCAGGCGAGGCTATCCTAGTCACGGATACTGATGTGAAATGTAAAGGTATCCGGGAAAGGCTATCGCAGTCACGTATACTGACGCAGAAAAGTAAAGGTGTCTGGGCGAGGCTATCGCAATCATGGATACTGATCCAGAAAAGTGAAAGTATCCAGGCGAGGCTATCGCAGTCACGGACGCTGATGCAGAAAGGACAATGTATCCGGGCGAGGCTATCGCAGTCACGTATACTGACGCAGAAAAGTAAAGGTATCTGGGCGAGGCTATCGCAATCATGGATACTGATGCAGAAAAGTGAAAGTATCCAGGCGAGGCTATCGCAGTCACGGACGATGATGCAGAAATGTCAAGGTATCCGGGCGACGCTATCCCAGTCACGGATACTGATGTGAAATGTAAAGGTATCCGGGAAAGGCTATCGCAGTCACGTATACTGACGCAGAAAAGTAAAGGTATCTGGGCGAGGCTATCGCAGTCATGGATACTGATGCAGAAAAGTGAAAGTATCCAGGCGAGGCTATCGCAGTCACGGACACTGATGCAGAAAGGTCAAGGTATCCGGGCGAGGCTATCCCAGTCACGGATACTGATGTGAAATGTAAAGGTATCTGGGAAAGGCTATCGCAGTCACGTATACTGACGCAGAAAAGTAAAGGTGTCTGGGCGAGGCTATCGCAATCAAGGATACTGATGCAGAAAAGTGAAAGTATCCAGGCGAGGCTATCGCAGTCACGGACGCTGATGCAGAAAGGACAAGGTATCCGGGCGAGGCTATCGCAGTCACGTATACTGACGCAGAAAAGTAAAGGTATCTGGGCGAGGCTATCGCAATCATGGATACTGATGCAGAAAAGTGAAAGTATCCAGGCGAGGCTATCGCAGTCACGGACACTGATGCAGAAATGTCAAGGTATCCGGGCGAGGCTATCCCAGTCACGGATACTGATGTGAAATGTAAAGGTATCCGGGAAAGGCTATCGCAGTCACGTATACTGACGCAGAAAAGTAAAGGTATCTGGGCGAGGCTATCGCAGTCATGGATACTGATGCAGAAAAGTGAAAGTATCCAGGCGAGGCTATCGCAGTCACGGACGCTGATGCAGAAAGGACAAGGTATCCAGGCGAGGCTATCGCAGTCACGTATACTGACGCAGAAAAGTAAAGGTATCTGGGCGAGGCTATTGCAATCATGGATACTGATGCAGAAAAGTGAAAGTATCCAGGCGAGGCTATCGCAGTCACGGACGCTGATGCAGAAAAGTAAAGGTATCCGGGCGAGGCTATCGCAGTCACGTATACTGACGCAGAAAAGTAAAGGTATCCGGGCGAGGCTATCGAAGTCACGGATACTGATGCAGAAAAGTGAAAGTATCCGGGCGAGGCTATCGCAGTCATGGATACTGATGCAGAAAAGTGAAAGTATCCAGGCGAGGCTATCGCAGTCACGGACGCTGATGCAGAAAGGACAAGGTATCCGGGCGAGGCTATCGCTGTCACGTATACTGACGCAGAAAAGTAAAGGTATCTGGGCGAGGCTATCGCAATCATGGATACTGATGCAGAAAAGTGAAACTATCCAGGCGAGGCTATCGCAGTCACGGACGCTGATGCAGAAAGGACAAGGTATCCGGGCGAGGCTATCGCAGTCACGTATACTGACGCAGAAAAGTAAAGGTATCCGGGCGAGGCTATCGAAGTCACGGATACTGATGCAGAAAAGTGAAAGTATCCGGGCGAGGCTATCGCAGTCATAGACTCTGATGCAGAAATGTCAAGGTATCCGGGCGAGGCTATCGCAGTCACGGTTACTGATGCAGAAATGTAAAGGTATCCGGGCGAGATTATCGCATTCACGGATACTGATGTGAAATGTAAAGGTATCCGGGCGAGGCCAACGCAGTCACGGAAACTGATGCAGAAAAGTAAAGGTATCCGGGTGAGGTTATCGCAGTCACGGACGCTGATACAGAAAAGAAAAGGTATCCGGGCGACGCTATCGCAGTCACGGATACTGATAGAGAAAAGTAAAGGATCCGGGCAAGGCCATCGTAGTCACAGAGACTGATGCAGAAAAGTAAAGGTATCCGGACGAGGCTATCGCATTCACGGACGCTGATGCAGAAAAGTAAAGGTATCCGGGCGACGCTATCGTAGTCAGGGATACTGATGCAGAAAAGTAAAGGTATCCAAGCGAGGCTATCGCATTCACGGACGTTGATGCAGAAATGTAAAGGTATCCGGGCGAGGCCATCGCAGTCACGGATCCTGATGCAGAAGAGTAAAGGTATCCAGGCGAGGCTATCGCAATCATAGATACTGATGCAGAAAAGTAAAAGTATCCGCGCGAGGATATCGCAGTCACGGACGCTGATGCAGAAATGTAATGGTATCCGGGTGAGGCTATCGCAGTGACAGATACTGATGCAGAAAAGTAAAGGTATCCGGGCGACGCTATCGCAGTCACGGATACTGATGTGAAATGTAAAGGTATCCGGGCGAGGCTATCGCAGTCATGGATACTGATGCAGAAAAGTAAAGGTATCCGGGCGAGGCTATCGCAGTCACGGAGACTGATGTAGAAAAGTAAAGGTATCTGGGCGAGGATATCGCAGTCACGGACGCTGATGCAGAAATGTAAAGGTATCCGGGCAATCCTATCGCAGTCACGGATACCGAAGTGAAATGTAAAGGTATCCGGGGGAGGCTATTGCAGTCACCGATACTGATGCAGAAAAGTAAAGGTATACGAGCGAGGCTATCGCAGTCACGGATACTGATGTGAAATGTAAAGGTATCCGGGCGAGGCTATCGCAGTCACGGATACTGATGCAGAAAAGTAAAGGTATCCGGGCGAGGCTATCGCAGTCACGGAGACTGATGTAGAAAAGTAAAGGTATCTGGGCGAGGCTATCGTAGTCATGGATACTGATGTAGAAAAGTAAAGGTATCCTGGTGAGGCTATCGCATTCACTGACACTGATGCAGAAATGTAAAGGTATCCGGGCGAGGCCATCGCAGTCACGGATCCTGATGCAGAAAAGTAAAGGTATCTGGACGAGGCGATAGCAATGATGGATACTGATGCAGAAAAGTAAAAGTATCCGAGCGAGGCTATCGCAGTCACGGACGGTGATGCAGAAATGTAAAGTATCCAGGCGAGGCTATCCTAGTCACGGATACTGATGTGAAATGTAAAGGTATCCGGGAAAGGCTATCGCAGTCACGTATACTGACGCAGAAAAGTAAAGGTATCTGGGCGAGGCTATCGCAGTCATGGATACTGATGCAGAAAAGTGAAAGTATCCAGGCGAGGCTATCGCAGTCACGGACACTGATGCAGAAAGGTCAAGGTATCCGGGCGAGGCTATCCAAGTCACGGATACTGATGTGAAATGTAAAGGTATCTGGGAAAGGCTATCGCAGTCACGTATACTGACGCAGAAAAGTAAAGGTGTCTGGGCGAGGCTATCGCAATCATGGATACTGATGCAGAAAAGTGAAAGTATCCAGGCGAGGCTATCGCAGTCACGGACGCTGATGCAGAAAGGACAAGGTATCCGGGCGAGGCTATCGCAGTCACGTATACTGACGCAGAAAAGTAAAGGTATCTGGGCGAGGCTATTGCAATCATGGATACTGATGCAGAAAAGTGAAAGTATCCAGGCGAGGCTATCGCAGTAAGGGACGCTGATGCAGAAAAGTAAAGGTATCCGGGCGAGGCTATCGCAGTCACGTATACTGACGCAGAAAAGTAAAGGTATCCGGGCGAGGCTATCGAAGTCACGGATACTGATGCAGAAAAGTGAAAGTATCCGGGCGAGGCTATCGCAGTCATGGATACTGATGCAGAAAAGTGAAAGTATCCAGGCGAGGCTATCGCAGTCACGGATGCTGATGCAGAAAGGACAAGGTATCCGGGCGAGGCTATCGCAGTCACGTATACTGACGCAGAAAAGTAAAGGTATCTGGGCGAGGCTATCGCAATCATGGATACTGATGCAGAAAAGTGAAAGTATCCAGGCGAGGCTATCGCAGTCACGGACGCTGATGCAGAAAGGACAAGGTATCCGGGCGAGGCTATCGCAGTCACGTATACTGACGCAGAAAAGTAAAGGTATCCGGGCGAGGCTATCGAAGTCACGGATACTGACGCAGAAAAGTAAAGGTATCCGGGCGAGGCTATCGCAGTCACGTATACTGACACAGAAAAGTAAAGGTATCCGGGCGAGGCTATCGAAGTCACGGATACTGATGCAGAAAAGTGAAAGTATCCGGGCGAGGCTATCGCAGTCATGGATACTGATGCAGAAAAGTGAAAGTATCCAGGCGAGGCTATCGCAGTCACGGACGCTGATGCAGAAAGGACAAGGTATCCGGGCGAGGCTATCGAAGTCACGGATATTGATGCAGAAAAGTGAAAGTATCCGGGCGAGGCTATCGCAGTCATAGACTCTGATGCAGAAATGTGAAGGTATCCGGGCGAGGCTATCGCAGTCACGGATACTGATGCAGAAATGTAAAGGTATCCGGGCGAGGTTATCGCATTCACGGATACTAATGTGAAATGTAAAGGTATCCGGGCGAGGCCATCGCAGTCACGGAAACTGATGCAGAAAAATAAAGGTATCCGGGTGAGGTTATCGCAGTCACGGACGCTGATCCAGAAAAGAAAAGGTATCCGGGCGAGGTTATCGCAGTCACGGATACTGATACAGAAATTAAAGGTATCCGGGCGAGCCTATCACAGTCACAGACGCTGATACATAAAAGTAAAGGTATCTGGGCGAGGCTATCGCAGTGACGGATACTGATGCAGAAAATTAAAGGTATCCGGGCGACGCTATCGTAGTCAGGGATACTGATGCAGAAAAGTAAAGGTATCCAGGCGAGGCTATCGCATTCACGGACGCTGATGCATAAATGTAATGGTATCCGGGCGATGCTATCGCAGTGAAGGATAGTGATGCAGAAAAGTAAAGGTATCCGGGCGACGCTATCGTAGTCAAGGATACTGATGCAGAAAAGTAAAGGTATCCAGGCGAGGCGATCGTATTCACGGACGCTGATGCAGAAATGTAAAGGTATCCGGGCGAGGCCATCGCAGTCACGGATCCTGATGCAGAAAATAAAGGTATCCAGGCGAGGCTAACGCAATCATAGATACTAGTGCAGAAAAGTAAAATATCCGGGTGAGGATATCGCAGCCACGGACGCTGATGCAGAAATGTAAAGGTATCCGGGCAATCCTATCGCAGTCACGGATACCGAAGTGAAATGTAAAGGTATCCGGGGGAGGCTATTGCAGTCACCGATACTGATGCAGAAAAGTAAAGCTATACGAGCGAGGCTATCGCAGTCACGGATACTGATGCAGAAAAGTAAAGGTATCCGGGCGAGGCTATCGCAGTCACGGAGACTGATGTAGAAAAGTAAAGGTATCTGGGCGAGGCTATCGTAGTCATGGATACTGATGTAGAAAAGTAAAGGTATCCTGGTGAGGCTATCGCATTCACGGACGCTGATGCAGAAATGTAAAGGTATCCGGGCGAGGCCATCGCAGTCACGGATCCTGATGCAGAAAAGTAAAGGTATCTGGACGAGGCGATAGCAATGATGGATACTGATGCAGAAAAGTAAAAGTATCCGAGCGAGGCTATCGCAGTCACGGACGGTGATGCAGAAATGTAAAGGTATCCAGGCGAGGCTATCCTAGTCACGGATACTGATGTGAAATGTAAAGGTATCCGGGAAAGGCTATCGCAGTCACGTATACTGACGCAGAAAAGTAAAGGTATCTGGGCGAGGCTATCGCAGTCATGGATACTGATGCAGAAAAGTGAAAGTATCCAGGCGAGGCTATCGCAGTCACGGACACTGATGCAGAAAGGTCAAGGTATCCGGGCGAGGCTATCCCAGTCACGGATACTGATGTGAAATGTAAAGGTATCTGGGAAAGGCTATCGCAGTCACGTATACTGACGCAGAAAAGTAAAGGTGTCTGGGCGAGGCTATCGCAATCATGGATAGTGATGCAGAAAAGTGAAAGTATCCAGGCGAGGCTATCGCAGTCACGGACGCTGATGCAGAAAGGACAAGGTATCCGGGCGAGGCTATCGCAGTCACGTATACTGACGCAGAAAAGTAAAGGTATCTGGGCGAGGCTATCGCAATCATGGATACTGATGCAGAAAAGTGAAAGTATCCAGGCGAGGCTATCGCAGTCACGGACGCTGATGCAGAAATGTCAAGGTATCCGGGCGAGGCTATCCCAGTCACGGATACTGATGTGAAATGTAAAGGTATCCGGGAAAGGCTATCGCAGTCACGTATACTGACGCAGAAAAGTAAAGGTATATGGGCGAGGCTATCGCAGTCATGGATACTGATGCAGAAAAGTGAAAGTATCCAAGCGAGGCTATCGCAGTCACGGACGCTGATGCAGAAAGGACAAGGTATCCAGGCGAGGCTATCGCAGTCACGTATACTGACGCAGAAAAGTGAAGGTATCTGGGCGGGGCTATTGCAATCATGGATACTGATGCAGAAAAGTGAAAGTATCCAGGCGAGGCTATCACAGTCACGGACGCTGATGCAGAAAAGTAAAGGTATCCGGGCGAGGCCATCGCAGTCACGGATCCTGATGCAGAAAAGTAAAGGTATCTGGACGAGGCGATAGCAATGATGGATACTGATGCAGAAAAGTAAAAGTATCCGAGCGAGGCTATCGCAGTCACGGACGGTGATGCAGAAATGTAAAGTATCCAGGCGAGGCTATCCTAGTCACGGATACTGATGTGAAATGTAAAGGTATCCGGGAAAGGCTATCGCAGTCACGTATACTGACGCAGAAAAGTAAAGGTATCTGGGCGAGGCTATCGCAGTCATGGATACTGATGCAGAAAAGTGAAAGTATCCAGGCGAGGCTATCACAGTCACGGACACTGATGCAGAAAGGTCAAAGTATCCGGGCGAGGCTATCCCAGTCACGGATACTGATGTGAAATGTAAAGGTATCTGGGAAAGGCTATCGCAGTCACGTATACTGACGCAGAAAAGTAAAGGTGTCTGGGCGAGGCTATCGCAATCATGGATACTGATGCAGAAAAGTGAAAGTATCCAGGCGAGGCTATCGCAGTCACGGACGCTGATGCAGAAAGGACAAGGTATCCGGGCGAGGCTATCGCAGTCACGTATACTGACGCAGAAAAGTAAAGGTATCTGGGCGAGGCTAAATCAATCATGGATACTGATGCAGAAAAGTGAAAGTATCCAGGCGAGGCTATCGCAGTCAGGGACGCTGATGCAGAAAAGTAAAGGTATCCGGGCGAGGCTATCGCAGTCACGTATACTGACGCAGAAAAGTAAAGGTATCCGGGCGAGGCTATCGAAGTCACGGATACTGATGCAGAAAAGTGAAAGTATCCGGGCGAGGCTATCGCAGTCATGGATACTGATGCAGAAAAGTGAAAGTATCCAGGCGAGGCTATCGCAGTCACGGACGCTGATGCAGAAAGGACAAGGTATCCGGGCGAGGCTATCGCAGTCACGTATACTGACGCAGAAAAGTAAAGGTATCTGGGCGAGGCTATCGCAATCATGGATACTGATGCAGAAAAGTGAAAGTATCCAGGCGAGGCTATCGCAGTCACGGACGCTGATGCAGAAAGGACAAGGAATCCGGGCGAGGCTATCGCAGTCACGTATACTGACGCAGAAAAGTAAAGGTATCCGGGCGAGGCTATCGAAGTCACGGATACTGACGCAGAAAAGTAAAGGTATCCGGGCGAGGCTATCGCAGTCACGTATACTGACACAGAAAAGTAAAGGTATCCGGGCGAGGCTATCGAAGTCACGGATACTGATGCAGAAAAGTTAAAGAATCCGGGCGAGGCTATCGCAGTCATGGATACTGATGCAGAAAAGTGAAAGTATCCAGGCGAGGCTATCGCAGTCACGGACGCTGATGCAGAAAGGACAAGGTATCCGGGCGAGGCTATCGAAGTCACGGATACTGATGCAGAAAAGTGAAAGTATCCGGGCGAGGCTATCGCAGTCATAGACTCTGATGCAGAAATGTCAAGGTATCCGGGCGAGGCTATCGCAGTCACGGATACTGATGCAGAAATGTAAAGGTATCCGGGCGAGGTTATCGCATTCACGGATACTAATGTGAAATGTAAAGGTATCCGGGCGAGGCCATCGCAGTCACGGAAACTGATGCAGAAAAATAAAGGTATCCGGGTGAGGTTATCGCAGTCACGGACGCTTATCCAGAAAAGAAAAGGTATCCGAGCGAGGTTATCGCAGTCACGGATACTGATACAGAAATTAAAGGTATCCGGGCGAGCCTATCACAGTCACAGATGCTGATACATAAAAGTAAAGGTATCTGGGCGAGGCTATCGCAGTGACGGATACTGATGCAGAAAATTAAAGGTATCCGGGCGACGCTATCGTAGTCAGGGATACTGATGCAGAAAAGTAAAGGTATCCAGGCGAGGCTATCGCATTCACGGACGCTGATGCATAAATGTAATGGTATCCGGGCGATGCTATCGCAGTGAAGGATAGTGATGCAGAAAAGTAAAGGTATCCGGGCGACGCTATCGTAGTCAAGGATACTGATGCAGAAAAGTAAAGGTATCCAGGCGAGGCGATCGTATTCACGGACGCTGATGCAGAAATGTAAAGGTATCCGGGCGAGGCCATCGCAGTCACGGATCCTGATGCAGAAAATAAAGGTATCCAGGCGAGGCTAACGCAATCATAGATACTAGTGCAGAAAAGTAAAATATCCGGGCGAGGATATCGCAGTCACGGACGCTGATGCAGAAATGTAAAGGTATCCGGGCAATCCTATCGCAGTCACAGATACCGAAGTGAAATGTAAAGGTATCCGGGGGAGGCTATTGCAGTCACCGATACTGATGCAGAAAAGTAAAGGTATACGAGCGAGGCTATCGCAGTCACGGATACTGATGCAGAAAAGTAAAGGTATCCGGGCGAGGCTATCGCAGTCACGGAGACTGATGTAGAAAAGTAAAGGTATCTGGGCGAGGCTATCGTAGTCATGGATACTGATGTAGAAAAGTAAAGGTATCCTGGTGAGGCTATCGCATTCACGGATGCTGATGCAGAAATGTAAAGGTATCCGGGCGAGGCAATCGCAGTCACGGATCCTGATGCAGAAAAGTAAAGGTATCTGGACGAGGCGATAGCAATGATGGATACTGATGCAGAAAAGTAAAAGTATCCGAGCGAGGCTATCGCAGTCACGGACGGTGATGCAGAAATGTAAAGTATCCAGGCGAGGCTATCCTAGTCACGGATACTGATGTGAAATGTAAAGGTATCCGGGAAAGGCTATCGCAGTCACGTATACTGACGCAGAAAAGTAAAGGTATCTGGGCGAGGCTATCGCAGTCATGGATACTGATGCAGAAAAGTAAAGGTATCCGGACGAGGCTATCGCATTCACGGACGCTGATGCAGAAAAGTAAAGGTATCCGGGCGACGCTATCGTAGTCAGGGATACTGATGCAGAAAAGTAAAGGTATCCAAGCGAGGCTATCGCATTCACGGACGTTGATGCAGAAATGTAAAGGTATCCGGGCGAGGCCATCGCAGTCACGGATCCTGATGCAGAAGAGTAAAGGTATCCAGGCGAGGCTATCGCAATCATAGATACTGATGCAGAAAAGTAAAAGTATCCGCGCGAGGATATCGCAGTCACGGACGCTGATGCAGAAATGTAATGGTATCCGGGTGAGGCTATCGCAGTGACAGATACTGATGCAGAAAAGTAAAGGTATCCGGGCGACGCTATCGCAGTCACGGATACTGATGTGAAATGTAAAGGTATCCGGGCGAGGCTATCGCAGTCATGGATACTGATGCAGAAAAGTAAAGGTATCCGGGCGAGGCTATCGCAGTCACGGAGACTGATGTAGAAAAGTAAAGGTATCTGGGCGAGGATATCGCAGTCACGGACGCTGATGCAGAAATGTAAAGGTATCCGGGCAATCCTATCGCAGTCACGGATACCGAAGTGAAATGTAAAGGTATCCGGGGGAGGCTACTGCAGTCACCGATACTGATGCAGAAAAGTAAAGGTATACGAGCGAGGCTATCGCAGTCACGGATACTGATGTGAAATGTAAAGGTATCCGGGCGAGGCTATCGCAGTCACGGATACTGATGCAGAAAAGTAAAGGTATCCGGGCGAGGCTATCGCAGTCACGGAGACTGATGTAGAAAAGTAAAGGTATCTGGGCGAGGCTATCGTAGTCATGGATACTGATGTAGAAAAGTAAAGGTATCCTGGTGAGGCTATCGCATTCACTGACACTGATGCAGAAATGTAAAGGTATCCGGGCGAGGCCATCGCAGTCACGGATCCTGATGCAGAAAAGTAAAGGTATCTGGACGAGGCGATAGCAATGATGGATACTGATGCAGAAAAGTAAAAGTATCCGAGCGAGGCTATCGCAGTCACGGACGGTGATGCAGAAATGTAAAGTATCCAGGCGAGGCTATCCTAGTCACGGATACTGATGTGAAATGTAAAGGTATCCGGGAAAGGCTATCGCAGTCACGTATACTGACGCAGAAAAGTAAAGGTATCTGGGCGAGGCTATCGCAGTCATGGATACTGATGCAGAAAAGTGAAAGTATCCAGGCGAGGCTATCGCAGTCACGGACACTGATGCAGAAAGGTCAAGGTATCCGGGCGAGGCTATCCAAGTCACGGATACTGATGTGAAATGTAAAGGTATCTGGGAAAGGCTATCGCAGTCACGTATACTGACGCAGAAAAGTAAAGGTGTCTGGGCGAGGCTATCGCAATCATGGATACTGATGCAGAAAAGTGAAAGTATCCAGGCGAGGCTATCGCAGTCACGGACGCTGATGCAGAAAGGACAAGGTATCCGGGCGAGGCTATCGCAGTCACGTATACTGACGCAGAAAAGTAAAGGTATCTGGGCGAGGCTATTGCAATCATGGATACTGATGCAGAAAAGTGAAAGTATCCAGGCGAGGCTATCGCAGTAAGGGACGCTGATGCAGAAAAGTAAAGGTATCCGGGCGAGGCTATCGCAGTCACGTATACTGACGCAGAAAAGTAAAGGTATCCGGGCGAGGCTATCGAAGTCACGGATACTGATGCAGAAAAGTGAAAGTATCCGGGCGAGGCTATCGCAGTCATGGATACTGATGCAGAAAAGTGAAAGTATCCAGGCGAGGCTATCGCAGTCACGGATGCTGATGCAGAAAGGACAAGGTATCCGGGCGAGGCTATCGCAGTCACGTATACTGACGCAGAAAAGTAAAGGTATCTGGGCGAGGCTATCGCAATCATGGATACTGATGCAGAAAAGTGAAAGTATCCAGGCGAGGCTATCGCAGTCACGGACGCTGATGCAGAAAGGACAAGGTATCCGGGCGAGGCTATCGCAGTCACGTATACTGACGCAGAAAAGTAAAGGTATCCGGGCGAGGCTATCGAAGTCACGGATACTGACGCAGAAAAGTAAAGGTATCCGGGCGAGGCTATCGCAGTCACGTATACTGACACAGAAAAGTAAAGGTATCCGGGCGAGGCTATCGAAGTCACGGATACTGATGCAGAAAAGTGAAAGTATCCGGGCGAGGCTATCGCAGTCATGGATACTGATGCAGAAAAGTGAAAGTATCCAGGCGAGGCTATCGCAGTCACGGACGCTGATGCAGAAAGGACAAGGTATCCGGGCGAGGCTATCGAAGTCACGGATATTGATGCAGAAAAGTGAAAGTATCCGGGCGAGGCTATCGCAGTCATAGACTCTGATGCAGAAATGTGAAGGTATCCGGGCGAGGCTATCGCAGTCACGGATACTGATGCAGAAATGTAAAGGTATCCGGGCGAGGTTATCGCATTCACGGATACTAATGTGAAATGTAAAGGTATCCGGGCGAGGTTATCGCAGTCACGGATACTGATACAGAAATTAAAGGTATCCGGGCGAGCCTATCACAGTCACAGACGCTGATACATAAAAGTAAAGGTATCTGGGCGAGGCTATCGCAGTGACGGATACTGATGCAGAAAATTAAAGGTATCCGGGCGACGCTATCGTAGTCAGGGATACTGATGCAGAAAAGTAAAGGTATCCAGGCGAGGCTATCGCATTCACGGACGCTGATGCATAAATGTAATGGTATCCGGGCGATGCTATCGCAGTGAAGGATAGTGATGCAGAAAAGTAAAGGTATCCGGGCGACGCTATCGTAGTCAAGGATACTGATGCAGAAAAGTAAAGGTATCCAGGCGAGGCGATCGTATTCACGGACGCTGATGCAGAAATGTAAAGGTATCCGGGCGAGGCCATCGCAGTCACGGATCCTGATGCAGAAAATAAAGGTATCCAGGCGAGGCTAACGCAATCATAGATACTAGTGCAGAAAAGTAAAATATCCGGGCGAGGATATCGCAGTCACGGACGCTGATGCAGAAATGTAAAGGTATCCGGGCAATCCTATCGCAGTCACGGATACCGAAGTGAAATGTAAAGGTATCCGGGGGAGGCTATTGCAGTCACCGATACTGATGCAGAAAAGTAAAGCTATACGAGCGAGGCTATCGCAGTCACGGATACTGATGCAGAAAAGTAAAGGTATCCGGGCGAGGCTATCGCAGTCACGGAGACTGATGTAGAAAAGTAAAGGTATCTGGGCGAGGCTATCGTAGTCATGGATACTGATGTAGAAAAGTAAAGGTATCCTGGTGAGGCTATCGCATTCACGGACGCTGATGCAGAAATGTAAAGGTATCCGGGCGAGGCCATCGCAGTCACGGATCCTGATGCAGAAAAGTAAAGGTATCTGGACGAGGCGATAGCAATGATGGATACTGATGCAGAAAAGTAAAAGTATCCGAGCGAGGCTATCGCAGTCACGGACGGTGATGCAGAAATGTAAAGGTATCCAGGCGAGGCTATCCTAGTCACGGATACTGATGTGAAATGTAAAGGTATCCGGGAAAGGCTATCGCAGTCACGTATACTGACGCAGAAAAGTAAAGGTATCTGGGCGAGGCTATCGCAGTCATGGATACTGATGCAGAAAAGTGAAAGTATCCAGGCGAGGCTATCGCAGTCACGGACACTGATGCAGAAAGGTCAAGGTATCCGGGCGAGGCTATCCCAGTCACGGATACTGATGTGAAATGTAAAGGTATCTGGGAAAGGCTATCGCAGTCACGTATACTGACGCAGAAAAGTAAAGGTGTCTGGGCGAGGCTATCGCAATCATGGATAGTGATGCAGAAAAGTGAAAGTATCCAGGCGAGGCTATCGCAGTCACGGACGCTGATGCAGAAAGGACAAGGTATCCGGGCGAGGCTATCGCAGTCACGTATACTGACGCAGAAAAGTAAAGGTATCTGGGCGAGGCTATCGCAATCATGGATACTGATGCAGAAAAGTGAAAGTATCCAGGCGAGGCTATCGCAGTCACGGACGCTGATGCAGAAATGTCAAGGTATCCGGGCGAGGCTATCCCAGTCACGGATACTGATGTGAAATGTAAAGGTATCCGGGAAAGGCTATCGCAGTCACGTATACTGACGCAGAAAAGTAAAGGTATATGGGCGAGGCTATCGCAGTCATGGATACTGATGCAGAAAAGTGAAAGTATCCAAGCGAGGCTATCGCAGTCACGGACGCTGATGCAGAAAGGACAAGGTATCCAGGCGAGGCTATCGCAGTCACGTATACTGACGCAGAAAAGTGAAGGTATCTGGGCGGGGCTATTGCAATCATGGATACTGATGCAGAAAAGTGAAAGTATCCAGGCGAGGCTATCACAGTCACGGACGCTGATGCAGAAAAGTAAAGGTATCCGGGCGAGGCCATCGCAGTCACGGATCCTGATGCAGAAAAGTAAAGGTATCTGGACGAGGCGATAGCAATGATGGATACTGATGCAGAAAAGTAAAAGTATCCGAGCGAGGCTATCGCAGTCACGGACGGTGATGCAGAAATGTAAAGTATCCAGGCGAGGCTATCCTAGTCACGGATACTGATGTGAAATGTAAAGGTATCCGGGAAAGGCTATCGCAGTCACGTATACTGACGCAGAAAAGTAAAGGTATCTGGGCGAGGCTATCGCAGTCATGGATACTGATGCAGAAAAGTGAAAGTATCCAGGCGAGGCTATCACAGTCACGGACACTGATGCAGAAAGGTCAAAGTATCCGGGCGAGGCTATCCCAGTCACGGATACTGATGTGAAATGTAAAGGTATCTGGGAAAGGCTATCGCAGTCACGTATACTGACGCAGAAAAGTAAAGGTGTCTGGGCGAGGCTATCGCAATCATGGATACTGATGCAGAAAAGTGAAAGTATCCAGGCGAGGCTATCGCAGTCACGGACGCTGATGCAGAAAGGACAAGGTATCCGGGCGAGGCTATCGCAGTCACGTATACTGACGCAGAAAAGTAAAGGTATCTGGGCGAGGCTAAATCAATCATGGATACTGATGCAGAAAAGTGAAAGTATCCAGGCGAGGCTATCGCAGTCAGGGACGCTGATGCAGAAAAGTAAAGGTATCCGGGCGAGGCTATCGCAGTCACGTATACTGACGCAGAAAAGTAAAGGTATCCGGGCGAGGCTATCGAAGTCACGGATACTGATGCAGAAAAGTGAAAGTATCCGGGCGAGGCTATCGCAGTCATGGATACTGATGCAGAAAAGTGAAAGTATCCAGGCGAGGCTATCGCAGTCACGGACGCTGATGCAGAAAGGACAAGGTATCCGGGCGAGGCTATCGCAGTCACGTATACTGACGCAGAAAAGTAAAGGTATCTGGGCGAGGCTATCGCAATCATGGATACTGATGCAGAAAAGTGAAAGTATCCAGGCGAGGCTATCGCAGTCACGGACGCTGATGCAGAAAGGACAAGGAATCCGGGCGAGGCTATCGCAGTCACGTATACTGACGCAGAAAAGTAAAGGTATCCGGGCGAGGCTATCGAAGTCACGGATACTGACGCAGAAAAGTAAAGGTATCCGGGCGAGGCTATCGCAGTCACGTATACTGACACAGAAAAGTAAAGGTATCCGGGCGAGGCTATCGAAGTCACGGATACTGATGCAGAAAAGTTAAAGTATCCGGGCGAGGCTATCGCAGTCATGGATACTGATGCAGAAAAGTGAAAGTATCCAGGCGAGGCTATCGCAGTCACGGACGCTGATGCAGAAAGGACAAGGTATCCGGGCGAGGCTATCGAAGTCACGGATACTGATGCAGAAAAGTGAAAGTATCCGGGCGAGGCTATCGCAGTCATAGACTCTGATGCAGAAATGTCAAGGTATCCGGGCGAGGCTATCGCAGTCACGGATACTGATGCAGAAATGTAAAGGTATCCGGGCGAGGTTATCGCATTCACGGATACTAATGTGAAATGTAAAGGTATCCGGGCGAGGCCATCGCAGTCACGGAAACTGATGCAGAAAAATAAAGGTATCCGGGTGAGGTTATCGCAGTCACGGACGCTTATCCAGAAAAGAAAAGGTATCCGAGCGATGTTATCGCAGTCACGGATACTGATACAGAAATTAAAGGTATCCGGGCGAGCCTATCACAGTCACAGATGCTGATACATAAAAGTAAAGGTATCTGGGCGAGGCTATCGCAGTGACGGATACTGATGCAGAAAATTAAAGGTATCCGGGCGACGCTATCGTAGTCAGGGATACTGATGCAGAAAAGTAAAGGTATCCAGGCGAGGCTATCGCATTCACGGACGCTGATGCATAAATGTAATGGTATCCGGGCGATGCTATCGCAGTGAAGGATAGTGATGCAGAAAAGTAAAGGTATCCGGGCGACGCTATCGTAGTCAAGGATACTGATGCAGAAAAGTAAAGGTATCCAGGCGAGGCGATCGTATTCACGGACGCTGATGCAGAAATGTAAAGGTATCCGGGCGAGGCCATCGCAGTCACGGATCCTGATGCAGAAAATAAAGGTATCCAGGCGAGGCTAACGCAATCATAGATACTAGTGCAGAAAAGTAAAATATCCGGGCGAGGATATCGCAGTCACGGACGCTGATGCAGAAATGTAAAGGTATCCGGGCAATCCTATCGCAGTCACAGATACCGAAGTGAAATGTAAAGGTATCCGGGGGGGGCTATTGCAGTCACCGATACTGATGCAGAAAAGTAAAGGTATACGAGCGAGGCTATCGCAGTCACGGATACTGATGCAGAAAAGTAAAGGTATCCGGGCGAGGCTATCGCAGTCACGGAGACTGATGTAGAAAAGTAAAGGTATCTGGGCGAGGCTATCGTAGTCATGGATACTGATGTAGAAAAGTAAAGGTATCCTGGTGAGGCTATCGCATTCACGGATGCTGATGCAGAAATGTAAAGGTATCCGGGCGAGGCAATCGCAGTCACGGATCCTGATGTAGAAAAGTAAAGGTATCTGGACGAGGCGATAGCAATGATGGATACTGATGCAGAAAAGTAAAAGTATCCGAGCGAGGCTATCGCAGTCACGGACGGTGATGCAGAAATGTAAAGTATCCAGGCGAGGCTATCCTAGTCACGGATACTGATGTGAAATGTAAAGGTATCCGGGAAAGGCTATCGCAGTCACGTATACTGACGCAGAAAAGTAAAGGTATCTGGGCGAGGCTATCGCAGTCATGGATACTGATGCAGAAAAGTGAAAGTATCCAGGCGAGGCTATCGCAGTCACGGACACTGATGCAGAAAGGTCAAGGTATCCGGGCGAGGCTATCCCAGTCACGGATACTGATGTGAAATGTAAAGGTATCTGGGAAAGGCTATCGCAGTCACGTATACTGACGCAGAAAAGTAAAGGTGTCTGCGCGAGGCTATCGCAATCATGGATACTGATGCAGAAAAGTGAAAGTATCCAGGCGAGGCTATCGCAGTCACGGACGCTGATGCAGAAAGGACAAGGTATCCGGGCGAGGCTATCGCAGTCACGTATACTGACGCAGAAAAGTAAAGGTATCTGGGCGAGGCTATCGCAATCATGGATACTGATGCAGAAAAGTGAAAGTATCCAGGCGAGGCTATCGCAGTCACGGACGCTGATGCAGAAATGTCAAGGTATCCGGGCGAGGCTATCCCAGTCACGGATACTGATGTGAAATGTAAAGGTATCCGGGAAAGGCTATCGCAGTCACGTATACTGACGCAGAAAAGTAAAGGTATATGGGCGAGGCTATCGCAGTCATGGATACTGATGCAGAAAAGTGAAAGTATCCAAGCGAGGCTATCGCAGTCACGGACGCTGATGCAGAAAGGACAAGGTATCCAGGCGAGGCTATCGCAGTCACGTATACTGACGCAGAAAAGTGAAGGTATCTGGGCGGGGCTATTGCAATCATGGATACTGATGCAGAAAAGTGAAAGTATCCAGGCGAGGCTATCATAGTCACGGACGCTGATGCAGAAAAGTAAAGGTATCCGGGCGAGGCCATCGCAGTCACGGATCCTGATGCAGAAAAGTAAAGGTATCTGGACGAGGCGATAGCAATGATGGATACTGATGCAGAAAAGTAAAAGTATCCGAGCGAGGCTATCGCAGTCACGGACGGTGATGCAGAAATGTAAAGTATCCAGGCGAGGCTATCCTAGTCACGGATACTGATGTGAAATGTAAAGGTATCCGGGAAAGGCTATCGCAGTCACGTATACTGACGCAGAAAAGTAAAGGTATCTGGGCGAGGCTATCGCAGTCATGGATACTGATGCAGAAAAGTGAAAGTATCCAGGCGAGGCTATCGCAGTCACGGACACTGATGCAGAAAGGTCAAGGTATCCGGGCGAGGCTATCCCAGTCACGGATACTGATGTGAAATGTAAAGGTATCTGGGAAAGGCTATCGCAGTCACGTATACTGACGCAGAAAAGTAAAGGTGTCTGGGCGAGGCTATCGCAATCATGGATACTGATGCAGAAAAGTGAAAGTATCCAGGCGAGGCTATCGCAGTCACGGACGCTGATGCAGAAAGGACAAGGTATCTGGGCGAGGCTATCGCAGTCACGTATACTGACGCAGAAAAGTAAAGGTATCTGGGCGAGGCTATTGCAATCATGGATACTGATGCAGAAAAGTGAAAGTATCCAGGCGAGGCTATCGCAGTCAGGGACGCTGATGCAGAAAAGTAAAGGTATCCGGGCGAGGCTATCGCAGTCACGTATACTGACGCAGAAAAGTAAAGGTATCCGGGCGAGGCTATCGAAGTCACGGATACTGATGCAGAAAAGTGAAAGTATCCGGGCGAGGCTATCGCAGTCATGGATACTGATGCAGAAAAGTGAAAGTATCCAGGCGAGGCTATCGCAGTCACGGACGCTGATGCAGAAAGGACAAGGTATCCGGGCGAGGCTATCGCAGTCACGTATACTGACGCAGAAAAGTAAAGGTATCTGGGCGAGGCTATCGCAATCATGGATACTGATGCAGAAAAGTGAAAGTATCCAGGCGAGGCTATCGCAGTCACGGACGCTGATGCAGAAAGGACAAGGTATCCGGGCGAGGCTATCGCAGTCACGTATACTGACGCAGAAAAGTAAAGGTATCCGGGCGAGGCTATCGAAGTCACGGATACTGACGCAGAAAAGTAAAGGTATCCGGGCGAGGCTATCGCAGTCACGTATACTGACACAGAAAAGTAAAGGTATCCGGGCGAGGCTATCGAAGTCACGGATACTGATGCAGAAAAGTGAAAGTATCCGGGCGAGGCTATCGCAGTCATGGATACTGATGCAGAAAAGTGAAAGTATCCAGGCGAGGCTATCGCAGTCACGGACGCTGATGCAGAAAGGACAAGGTATCCGGGCGAGGCTATCGAAGTCACGGATACTGATGCAGAAAAGTGAAAGTATCCGGGCGAGGCTATCGCAGTCATAGACTCCGATGCAGAAATGTCAAGGTATCCGGGCGAGGCTATCGCAGTCACGGATACTGATGCAGAAATGTAAAGGTATCCGGGCGAGGTTATCGCATTCACGGATACTAATGTGAAATGTAAAGGTATCCGGGCGAGGCCATCGCAGTCACGGAAACTGATGCAGAAAAATAAAGGTATCCGGGTGAGGTTATCGCAGTCACGGACGCTTATCCAGAAAAGAAAAGGTATCCGGGCGAGGTTATCGCAGTCACGGATACTGATACAGAAATTAAAGGTATCCGGGCGAGCCTATCACAGTCACAGATGCTGATACATAAAAGTAAAGGTATCTGGGCGAGGCTATCGCAGTGACGGATACTGATGCAGAAAATTAAAGGTATCCGGGCGACGCTATCGTAGTCAGGGATACTGATGCAGAAAAGTAAAGGTATCCAGGCGAGGCTATCGCATTCACGGACGCTGATGCATAAATGTAATGGTATCCGGGCGATGCTATCGCAGTGAAGGATAGTGATGCAGAAAAGTAAAGGTATCCGGGCGACGCTAACGTAGTCAAGGATACTGATGCAGAAAAGTAAAGGTATCCAGGCGAGGCGATCGTATTCACGGACGCTGATGCAGAAATGTAAAGGTATCCGGGCGACGCCATCGCAGTCACGGATCCTGATGCAGAAAAGTAAAGGTATCCAGGCGAGGCTAACGCAATCATAGATACTAGTGCAGAAAAGTAAAATATCCGGGCGAGGATATCGCAGTCACGGACGCTGATGCAGAAATGTAAAGGTATCCGGGCAATCCTATCGCAGTCACAGATACCGAAGTGAAATGTAAAGGTATCCGGGGGAGGCTATTGCAGTCACCGATACTGATGCAGAAAAGTAAAGGTATACGAGCGAGGCTATCGCAGTCACGGATACTGATGCAGAAAAGTAAAGGTATCCGGGCGAGGCTATCGCAGTCACGGAGACTGATGTAGAAAAGTAAAGGTATCTGGGCGAGGCTATCGTAGTCATGGATACTGATGTAGAAAAGTAAAGGTATCCTGGTGAGGCTATCGCATTCACGGATGCTGATGCAGAAATGTAAAGGTATCCGGGCGAGGCAATCGCAGTCACGGATCCTGATGCAGAAAAGTAAAGGTATCTGGACGAGGCGATAGCAATGATGGATACTGATGCAGAAAAGTAAAAGTATCCGAGCGAGGCTATCGCAGTCACGGACGGTGATGCAGAAATGTAAAGTATCCAGGCGAGGCTATCCTAGTCACGAATACTGATGTGAAATGTAAAGGTATCCGGGAAAGGCTATCGCAGTCACGTATACTGACGCAGAAAAGTAAAGGTATCTGGGCGAGGCTATCGCAGTCATGGATACTGATGCAGAAAAGTGAAAGTATCCAGGCGAGGCTATCGCAGTCACGGACACTGATGCAGAAAGGTCAAGGTATCCGGGCGAGGCTATCCCAGTCACGGATACTGATGTGAAATGTAAAGGTATCTGGGAAAGGCTATCGCAGTCACGTATACTGACGCAGAAAAGTAAAGGTGTCTGGCGAGGCTATCGCAATCATGGATACTGATGCAGAAAAGTGAAAGTATCCAGGCGAGGCTATCGCAGTCACGGACGCTGATGCAGAAAGGACAAGGTATCCGGGCGAGGCTATCGCAGTCACGTATACTGACGCAGAAAAGTAAAGGTATCTGGGCGAGGCTATCGCAATCATGGATACTGATGCAGAAAAGTGAAAGTATCCAGGCGAGGCTATCGCAGTCACGGACGCTGATGCAGAAATGTCAAGGTATCCGGGCGAGGCTATCCCAGTCACGGATACTGATGTGAAATGTAAAGGTATCCGGGAAAGGCTATCGCAGTCACGTATACTGACGCAGAAAAGTAAAGGTATATGGGCGAGGCTATCGCAGTCATGGATACTGATGCAGAAAAGTGAAAGTATCCAAGCGAGGCTATCGCAGTCACGGACGCTGATGCAGAAAGGACAAGGTATCCAGGCGAGGCTATCGCAGTCACGTATACTGACGCAGAAAAGTGAAGGTATCTGGGCGGGGCTATTGCAATCATGGATACTGATGCAGAAAAGTGAAAGTATCCAGGCGAGGCTATCACAGTCACGGACGCTGATGCAGAAAAGTAAAGGTATCCGGGCGAGGCCATCGCAGTCACGGATCCTGATGCAGAAAAGTAAAGGTATCTGGACGAGGCGATAGCAATGATGGATACTGATGCAGAAAAGTAAAAGTATCCGAGCGAGGCTATCGCAGTCACGGACGGTGATGCAGAAATGTAAAGTATCCAGGCGAGGCTATCCTAGTCACGGATACTGATGTGAAATGTAAAGGTATCCGGGAAAGGCTATCGCAGTCACGTATACTGACGCAGAAAAGTAAAGGTATCTGGGCGAGGCTATCGCAGTCATGGATACTGATGCAGAAAAGTGAAAGTATCCAGGCGAGGCTATCGCAGTCACGGACACTGATGCAGAAAGGTCAAGGTATCCGGGCGAGGCTATCCCAGTCACGGATACTGATGTGAAATGTAAAGGTATCTGGGAAAGGCTATCGCAGTCACGTATACTGACGCAGAAAAGTAAAGGTGTCTGGGCGAGGCTATCGCAATCATGGATACTGATGCAGAAAAGTGAAAGTATCCAGGCGAGGCTATCGCAGTCACGGACGCTGATGCAGAAAGGACAAGGTATCCGGGCGAGGCTATCGCAGTCACGTATACTGACGCAGAAAAGTAAAGGTATCTGGGCGAGGCTATCGCAATCATGGATACTGATGCAGAAAAGTGAAAGTATCCAGGCGAGGCTATCGCAGTCACGGACGCTGATGCAGAAATGTCAAGGTATCCGGGCGAGGCTATCCCAGTCACGGATACTGATGTGAAATGTAAAGGTATCCGGGAAAGGCTATCGCAGTCACGTATACTGACGCAGAAAAGTAAAGGTATATGGGCGAGGCTATCGCAGTCATGGATACTGATGCAGAAAAGTGAAAGTATCCAAGCGAGGCTATCGCAGTCACGGACGCTGATGCAGAAAGGACAAGGTATCCAGGCGAGGCTATCGCAGTCACGTATACTGACGCAGAAAAGTGAAGGTATCTGGGCGGGGCTATTGCAATCATGGATACTGATGCAGAAAAGTGAAAGTATCCAGGCGAGGCTATCACAGTCACGGACGCTGATGCAGAAAAGTAAAGGTATCCGGGCGAGGCCATCGCAGTCACGGATCCTGATGCAGAAAAGTAAAGGTATCTGGACGAGGCGATAGCAATGATGGATACTGATGCAGAAAAGTAAAAGTATCCGAGCGAGGCTATCGCAGTCACGGACGGTGATGCAGAAATGTAAAGTATCCAGGCGAGGCTATCCTAGTCACGGATACTGATGTGAAATGTAAAGGTATCCGGGAAAGGCTATCGCAGTCACGTATACTGACGCAGAAAAGTAAAGGTATCTGGGCGAGGCTATCGCAGTCATGGATACTGATGCAGAAAAGTGAAAGTATCCAGGCGAGGCTATCGCAGTCACGGACACTGATGCAGAAAGGTCAAGGTATCCGGGCGAGGCTATCCCAGTCACGGATACTGATGTGAAATGTAAAGGTATCTGGGAAAGGCTATCGCAGTCACGTATACTGACGCAGAAAAGTAAAGGTGTCTGGGCGAGGCTATCGCAATCATGGATACTGATGCAGAAAAGTGAAAGTATCCAGGCGAGGCTATCGCAGTCACGGACGCTGATGCAGAAAGGACAAGGTATCTGGGGGAGGCTATCGCAGTCACGTATACTGACGCAGAAAAGTAAAGGTATCTGGGCGAGGCTATTGCAATCATGGATACTGATGCAGAAAAGTGAAAGTATCCAGGCGAGGCTATCGCAGTCAGGGACGCTGATGCAGAAAAGTAAAGGTATCCGGGCGAGGCTATCGCAGTCACGTATACTGACGCAGAAAAGTAAAGGTATCCGGGCGAGGCTATCGAAGTCACGGATACTGATGCAGAAAAGTGAAAGTATCCGGGCGAGGCTATCGCAGTCATGGATACTGATGCAGAAAAGTGAAAGTATCCAGGCGAGGCTATCGCAGTCACGGACGCTGATGCAGAAAGGACAAGGTATCCGGGCGAGGCTATCGCAGTCACGTATACTGACGCAGAAAAGTAAAGGTATCTGGGCGAGGCTATCGCAATCATGGATACTGATGCAGAAAAGTGAAAGTATCCAGGCGAGGCTATCGCAGTCACGGACGCTGATGCAGAAAGGACAAGGTATCCGGGCGAGGCTATCGCAGTCACGTATACTGACGCAGAAAAGTAAAGGTATCCGGGCGAGGCTATCGAAGTCACGGATACTGACGCAGAAAAGTAAAGGTATCCGGGCGAGGCTATCGCAGTCACGTATACTGACACAGAAAAGTAAAGGTATCCGGGCGAGGCTATCGAAGTCACGGATACTGATGCAGAAAAGTGAAAGTATCCGGGCGAGGCTATCGCAGTCATGGATACTGATGCAGAAAAGTGAAAGTATCCAGGCGAGGCTATCGCAGTCACGGACGCTGATGCAGAATGGACAAGGTATCCGGGCGAGGCTATCGAAGTCACGGATACTGATGCAGAAAAGTGAAAGTATCCGGGCGAGGCTATCGCAGTCATAGACTCCGATGCAGAAATGTCAAGGTATCCGGGCGAGGCTATCGCAGTCACGGATACTGATGCAGAAATGTAAAGGTATCCGGGCGAGGTTATCGCATTCACGGATACTAATGTGAAATGTAAAGGTATCCGGGCGAGGCCATCGCAGTCACGGAAACTGATGCAGAAAAATAAAGGTATCCGGGTGAGGTTATCGCAGTCACGGACGCTTATCCAGAAAAGAAAAGGTATCCGGGCGAGGTTATCGTAGTCACGGATACTGATACAGAAATTAAAGGTATCCGGGCGAGCCTATCACAGTCACAGATGCTGATACATAAAAGTAAAGGTATCTGGGCGAGGCTATCGCAGTGACGGATACTGATGCAGAAAATTAAAGGTATCCGGGCGACGCTATCGTAGTCAGGGATACTGATGCAGAAAAGTAAAGGTATCCAGGCGAGGCTATCGCATTCACGGACGCTGATGCATAAATGTAATGGTATCCGGGCGATGCTATCGCAGTGAAGGATAGTGATGCAGAAAAGTAAAGGTATCCGGGCGACGCTAACGTAGTCAAGGATACTGATGCAGAAAAGTAAAGGTATCCAGGCGAGGCGATCGTATTCACGGACGCTGATGCAGAAATGTAAAGGTATCCGGGCGAGGCCATCGCAGTCACGGATCCTGATGCAGAAAAGTAAAGGTATCCAGGCGAGGCTAACGCAATCATAGATACTAGTGCAGAAAAGTAAAATATCCGGGCGAGGATATCGCAGTCACGGACGCTGATGCAGAAATGTAAAGGTATCCGGGCAATCCTATCGCAGTCACAGATACCGAAGTGAAATGTAAAGGTATCCGGGGGAGGCTATTGCAGTCACCGATACTGATGCAGAAAAGTAAAGGTATACGAGCGAGGCTATCGCAGTCACGGATACTGATGCAGAAAAGTAAAGGTATCCGGGCGAGGCTATCGCAGTCACGGAGACTGATGTAGAAAAGTAAAGGTATCTGGGCGAGGCTATCGTAGTCATGGATACTGATGTAGAAAAGTAAAGGTATCCTGGTGAGGCTATCGCATTCACGGATGCTGATGCAGAAATGTAAAGGTATCCGGGCGAGGCAATCGCAGTCACGGATCCTGATGCAGAAAAGTAAAGGTATCTGGACGAGGCGATAGCAATGATGGATACTGATGCAGAAAAGTAAAAGTATCCGAGCGAGGCTATCGCAGTCACGGACGGTGATGCAGAAATGTAAAGTATCCAGGCGAGGCTATCCTAGTCACGGATACTGATGTGAAATGTAAAGGTATCCGGGAAAGGCTATCGCAGTCACGTATACTGACGCAGAAAAGTAAAGGTATCTGGGCGAGGCTATCGCAGTCATGGATACTGATGCAGAAAAGTGAAAGTATCCAGGCGAGGCTATCGCAGTCACGGACACTGATGCAGAAAGGTCAAGGTATCCGGGCGAGGCTATCCCAGTCACGGATACTGATGTGAAATGTAAAGGTATCTGGGAAAGGCTATCGCAGTCACGTATACTGACGCAGAAAAGTAAAGGTGTCTGGGCGAGGCTATCGCAATCATGGATACTGATGCAGAAAAGTGAAAGTATCCAGGCGAGGCTATCGCAGTCACGGACGCTGATGCAGAAAGGACAAGGTATCCGGGCGAGGCTATCGCAGTCACGTATACTGACGCAGAAAAGTAAAGGTATCTGGGCGAGGCTATCGCAATCATGGATACTGATGCAGAAAAGTGAAAGTATCCAGGCGAGGCTATCGCAGTAACGGACGCTGATGCAGAAATGTCAAGGTATCCGGGCGAGGCTATCCCAGTCACGGATACTGATGTGAAATGTAAAGGTATCCGGGAAAGGCTATCGCAGTCACGTATACTGACGCAGAAAAGTAAAGGTATATGGGCGAGGCTATCGCAGTCATGGATACTGATGCAGAAAAGTGAAAGTATCCAAGCGAGGCTATCGCAGTCACGGACGCTGATGCAGAAAGGACAAGGTATCCAGGCGAGGCTATCGCAGTCACGTATACTGACGCAGAAAAGTGAAGGTATCTGGGCGGGGCTATTGCAATCATGGATACTGATGCAGAAAAGTGAAAGTATCCAGGCGAGGCTATCACAGTCACGGACGCTGATGCAGAAAAGTAAAGGTATCCGGGCGAGGCCATCGCAGTCACGGATCCTGATGCAGAAAAGTAAAGGTATCTGGACGAGGCGATAGCAATGATGGATACTGATGCAGAAAAGTAAAAGTATCCGAGCGAGGCTATCGCAGTCACGGACGGTGATGCAGAAATGTAAAGTATCCAGGCGAGGCTATCCTAGTCACGGATACTGATGTGAAATGTAAAGGTATCCGGGAAAGGCTATCGCAGTCACGTATACTGACGCAGAAAAGTAAAGGTATCTGGGCGAGGCTATCGCAGTCATGGATACTGATGCAGAAAAGTGAAAGTATCCAGGCGAGGCTATCGCAGTCACGGACACTGATGCAGAAAGGTCAAGGTATCCGGGCGAGGCTATCCCAGTCACGGATACTGATGTGAAATGTAAAGGTATCTGGGAAAGGCTATCGCAGTCACGTATACTGACGCAGAAAAGTAAAGGTGTCTGGGCGAGGCTATCGCAATCATGGATACTGATGCAGAAAAGTGAAAGTATCCAGGCGAGGCTATCGCAGTCACGGACGCTGATGCAGAAAGGACAAGGTATCCGGGCGAGGCTATCGCAGTCACGTATACTGACGCAGAAAAGTAAAGGTATCCGGGCGAGGCTATCGAAGTCACGGATACTGATGCAGAAAAGTGAAAGTATCCGGGCGAGGCTATCGCAGTCATGGATACTGATGCAGAAAAGTGAAAGTATCCAGGCGAGGCTATCGCAGTCACGGACGCTGATGCAGAAAGGACAAGGTATCCGGGCGAGGCTATCGCAGTCACGTATACTGACGCAGAAAAGTAAAGGTATCTGGGCGAGGCTATCGCAATCATGGATACTGATGCAGAAAAGTGAAAGTATCCAGGCGAGGCTATCGCAGTCACTGACGCTGATGCAGAAAGGACAAGGTATCCGGGCGAGGCTATCGCAGTCACGTATACTGACGCAGAAAAGTAAAGGTATCCGGGCGAGGCTATCGAAGTCACGGATACTGACGCAGAAAAGTAAAGGTATCCGGGCGAGGCTATCGCAGTCACGTATACTGACACAGAAAAGTAAAGGTATCCGGGCGAGGCTATCGAAGTCACGGATACTGATGCAGAAAAGTGAAAGTATCCGGGCGAGGCTATCGCAGTCATGGATACTGATGCAGAAAAGTGAAAGTATCCAGGCGAGGCTATCGCAGTCACGGACGCTGATGCAGAAAGGACAAGGTATCCGGGCGAGGCTATCGAAGTCACGGATACTGATGCAGAAAAGTGAAAGTATCCGGGCGAGGCTATCGCAGTCATAGACTCCGATGCAGAAATGTCAAGGTATCCGGGCGAGGCTATCGCAGTCACGGATACTGATGCAGAAATGTAAAGGTATCCGGGCGAGGTTATCGCATTCACGGATACTAATGTGAAATGTAAAGGTATCCGGGCGAGGCCATCGCAGTCACGGAAACTGATGCAGAAAAGTGAAAGTATCCGGGCGAGGCTATCGCAGTCACGGATACTGATGCAGAAATGTCAAGGTATCCGGGCGAGGTTATCGCATTCACGGATACTAATGTGAAATGTAAAGGTATCCGGGCGAGGCCATCGCAGTCACGGAAACTGATGCAGAAAAATAAAGGTATCCGGGTGAGGTTATCGCAGTCACGGACGCTTATCCAGAAAAGAAAAGGTATCCGGGCGAGGTTATCGCAGTCACGGATACTGATACAGAAATTAAAGGTATCCGGGCGAGCCTATCACAGTCACAGATGCTGATACATAAAAGTAAAGGTATCTGGGCGAGGCTATCGCAGTGACGGATACTGATGCAGAAAATTAAAGGTATCCGGGCGACGCTATCGTAGTCAGGGATACTGATGCAGAAAAGTAAAGGTATCCAGGCGAGGCTATCGCATTCACGGACGCTGATGCATAAATGTAATGGTATCCGGGCGATGCTATCGCAGTGAAGGATAGTGATGCAGAAAAGTAAAGGTATCCGGGCGACGCTAACGTAGTCAAGGATACTGATGCAGAAAAGTAAAGGTATCCAGGCGAGGCGATCGTATTCACGGACGCTGATGCAGAAATGTAAAGGTATCCGGGCGACGCCATCGCAGTCACGGATCCTGATGCAGAAAAGTAAAGGTATCCAGGCGAGGCTAACGCAATCATAGATACTATTGCAGAAAAGTAAAATATCCGGGCGAGGATATCGCAGTCACGGACGCTGATGCAGAAATGTAAAGGTATCCGGGCAATCCTATCGCAGTCACAGATACCGAAGTGAAATGTAAAGGTATCCGGGGGAGGCTATTGCAGTCACCGATACTGATGCAGAAAAGTAAAGGTATACGAGCGAGGCTATCGCAGTCACGGATACTGATGCAGAAAAGTAAAGGTATCCGGGCGAGGCTATCGCAGTCACGGAGACTGATGTAGAAAAGTAAAGGTATCTGGGCGAGGCTATCGTAGTCATGGATACTGATGTAGAAAAGTAAAGGTATCCTGGTGAGGCTATCGCATTCACGGATGCTGATGCAGAAATGTAAAGGTATCCGGGCGAGGCAATCGCAGTCACGGATCCTGATGCAGAAAAGTAAAGGTATCTGGACGAGGCGATAGCAATGATGGATACTGATGCAGAAAAGTAAAAGTATCCGAGCGAGGCTATCGCAGTCACGGACGGTGATGCAGAAATGTAAAGTATCCAGGCGAGGCTATCCTAGTCACGGATACTGATGTGAAATGTAAAGGTATCCGGGAAAGGCTATCGCAGTCACGTATACTGACGCAGAAAAGTAAAGGTATCTGGGCGAGGCTATCGCAGTCATGGATACTGATGCAGAAAAGTGAAAGTATCCAGGCGAGGCTATCGCAGTCACGGACACTGATGCAGAAAGGTCAAGGTATCCGGGCGAGGCTATCCCAGTCACGGATACTGATGTGAAATGTAAAGGTATCTGGGAAAGGCTATCGCAGTCACGTATACTGACGCAGAAAAGTAAAGGTGTCTGGGCGAGGCTATCGCAATCATGGATACTGATGCAGAAAAGTGAAAGTATCCAGGCGAGGCTATCGCAGTCACGGACGCTGATGCAGAAAGGACAAGGTATCCGGGCGAGGCTATCGCAGTCACGTATACTGACGCAGAAAAGTAAAGGTATCTGGGCGAGGCTATCGCAATCATGGATTCTGATGCAGAAAAGTGAAAGTATCCAGGCGAGGCTATCGCAGTCACGGACGCTGATGCAGAAATGTCAAGGTATCCGGGCGAGGCTATCCCAGTCACGGATACTGATGTGAAATGTAAAGGTATCCGGGAAAGGCTATCGCAGTCACGTATACTGACGCAGAAAAGTAAAGGTATATGGGCGAGGCTATCGCAGTCATGGATACTGATGCAGAAAAGTGAAAGTATCCAAGCGAGGCTATCGCAGTCACGGACGCTGATGCAGAAAGGACAAGGTATCCAGGCGAGGCTATCGCAGTCACGTATACTGACGCAGAAAAGTGAAGGTATCTGGGCGGGGCTATTGCAATCATGGATACTGATGCAGAAAAGTGAAAGTATCCAGGCGAGGCTATCACAGTCACGGACGCTGATGCAGAAAAGTAAAGGTATCCGGGCGAGGCCATCGCAGTCACGGATCCTGATGCAGAAAAGTAAAGGTATCTGGACGAGGCGATAGCAATGATGGATACTGATGCAGAAAAGTAAAAGTATCCGAGCGAGGCTATCGCAGTCACGGACGGTGATGCAGAAATGTAAAGTATCCAGGCGAGGCTATCCTAGTCACGGATACTGATGTGAAATGTAAAGGTATCCGGGAAAGGCTATCGCAGTCACGTATACTGACGCAGAAAAGTAAAGGTATCTGGGCGAGGCTATCGCAGTCATGGATACTGATGCAGAAAAGTGAAAGTATCCAGGCGAGGCTATCGCAGTCACGGACACTGATGCAGAAAGGTCAAGGTATCCGGGCGAGGCTATCCCAGTCACGGATACTGATGTGAAATGTAAAGGTATCTGGGAAAGGCTATCGCAGTCACGTATACTGACGCAGAAAAGTAAAGGTGTCTGGGCGAGGCTATCGCAATCATGGATACTGATGCAGAAAAGTGAAAGTATCCAGGCGAGGCTATCGCAGTCACGGACGCTGATGCAGAAAGGACAAGGTATCCGGGCGAGGCTATCGCAGTCACGTATACTGACGCAGAAAAGTAAAGGTATCTGGGCGAGGCTATTGCAATCATGGATACTGATGCAGAAAAGTGAAAGTATCCAGGCGAGGCTATCGCAGTCAGGGACGCTGATGCAGAAAAGTAAAGGTATCCGGGCGAGGCTATCGCAGTCACGTATACTGACGCAGAAAAGTAAAGGTATCCGGGCGAGGCTATCGAAGTCACGGATACTGATGCAGAAAAGTGAAAGTATCCGGGCGAGGCTATCGCAGTCATGGATACTGATGCAGAAAAGTGAAAGTATCCAGGCGAGGCTATCGCAGTCACGGACGCTGATGCAGAAAGGACAAGGTATCCGGGCGAGGCTATCGCAGTCACGTATACTGACGCAGAAAAGTAAAGGTATCTGGGCGAGGCTATCGCAATCATGGATACTGATGCAGAAAAGTGAAAGTATCCAGGCGAGGCTATCGCAGTCACGGACGCTGATGCAGAAAGGACAAGGTATCCGGGCGAGGCTATCGCAGTCACGTATACTGACGCAGAAAAGTAAAGGTATCCGGGCGAGGCTATCGAAGTCACGGATACTGACGCAGAAAAGTAAAGGTATCCGGGCGAGGCTATCGCAGTCACGTATACTGACACAGAAAAGTAAAGGTATCCGGGCGAGGCTATCGAAGTCACGGATACTGATGCAGAAAAGTGAAAGTATCCGGGCGAGGCTATCGCAGTCACGGACGCTGATGCAGAAAGGACAAGGTATCCGGGCGAGGCTATCGCAGTCACGTATACTGACGCAGAAAAGTAAAGGTATCCGGGCGAGGCTATCGAAGTCACGGATACTGACGCAGAAAAGTAAAGGTATCCGGGCGAGGCTATCGCAGTCACGTATACTGACACAGAAAAGTAAAGGTATCCGGGCGAGGCTATCGAAGTCATGGATACTGATGCAGAAAAGTGAAAGTATCCGGGCGAGGCTATCGCAGTCATGGATACTGATGCAGAAAAGTGAAAGTATCCAGGCGAGGCTATCGCAGTCACGGACGCTGATGCAGAAAGGACAAGGTATCCGGGCGAGGCTATCGAAGTCACGGATACTGATGCAGAAAAGTGAAAGTATCCGGGCGAGGCTATCGCAGTCATAGACTCCGATGCAGAAATGTCAAGGTATCCGGGCGAGGCTATCGCAGTCACGGATACTGATGCAGAAATGTAAAGGTATCCGGGCGAGGTTATCGCATTCACGGATACTAATGTGAAATGTAAAGGTATCCGGGCGAGGCCATCGCAGTCACGGAAACTGATGCAGAAAAATAAAGGTATCCGGGTGAGGTTATCGCAGTCACGGACGCTTATCCAGAAAAGAAAAGGTATCCGGGCGAGGTTATCGCAGTCACGGATACTGATACAGAAATTAAAGGTATCCGGGCGAGCCTATCACAGTCACAGATGCTGATACATAAAAGTAAAGGTATCTGGGCGAGGCTATCGCAGTGACGGATACTGATGCAGAAAATTAAAGGTATCCGGGCGACGCTATCGTAGTCAGGGATACTGATGCAGAAAAGTAAAGGTATCCAGGCGAGGCTATCGCATTCACGGACGCTGATGCATAAATGTAATGGTATCCGGGCGATGCTATCGCAGTGAAGGATAGTGATGCAGAAAAGTAAAGGTATCCGGGCGACGCTATCGTAGTCAAGGATACTGATGCAGAAAAGTAAAGGTATCCAGGCGAGGCGATCGTATTCACGGACGCTGATGCAGAAATGTAAAGGTATCCGGGCGAGGCCATCGCAGTCACGGATCCTGATGCAGAAAAGTAAAGGTATCCAGGCGAGGCTAACGCAATCATAGATACTAGTGCAGAAAAGTAAAATATCCGGGCGAGGATATCGCAGTCACGGACGCTGATGCAGAAATGTAAAGGTATCCGGGCAATCCTATCGCAGTCACAGATACCGAAGTGAAATGTAAAGGTATCCGGGGGAGGCTATTGCAGTCACCGATACTGATGCAGAAAAGTAAAGGTATACGAGCGAGGCTATCGCAGTCACGGATACTGATGCAGAAAAGTAAAGGTATCCGGGCGAGGCTATCGCAGTCACGGAGACTGATGTAGAAAAGTAAAGGTATCTGGGCGAGGCTATCGTAGTCATGGATACTGATGTAGAAAAGTAAAGGTATCCTGGTGAGGCTATCGCATTCACGGATGCTGATGCAGAAATGTAAAGGTATCCGGGCGAGGCAATCGCAGTCACGGATCCTGATGCAGAAAAGTAAAGGTATCTGGACGAGGCGATAGCAATGATGGATACTGATGCAGAAAAGTAAAAGTATCCGAGCGAGGCTATCGCAGTCACGGACGGTGATGCAGAAATGTAAAGTATCCAGGCGAGGCTATCCTAGTCACGGATACTGATGTGAAATGTAAAGGTATCCGGGAAAGGCTATCGCAGTCACGTATACTGACGCAGAAAAGTAAAGGTATCTGGGCGAGGCTATCGCAGTCATGGATACTGATGCAGAAAAGTGAAAGTATCCAGGCGAGGCTATCGCAGTCACGGACACTGATGCAGAAAGGTCAAGGTATCCGGGCGAGGCTATCCCAGTCACGGATACTGATGTGAAATGTAAAGGTATCTGGGAAAGGCTATCGCAGTCACGTATACTGACGCAGAAAAGTAAAGGTGTCTGGGCGAGGCTATCGCAATCATGGATACTGATGCAGAAAAGTGAAAGTATCCAGGCGAGGCTATCGCAGTCACGGACGCTGATGCAGAAAGGACAAGGTATCCGGGCGAGGCTATCGCAGTCACGTATACTGACGCAGAAAAGTAAAGGTATCTGGGCGAGGCTATCGCAATCATGGATACTGATGCAGAAAAGTGAAAGTATCTAGGCGAGGCTATCGCAGTCACGGACGCTGATGCAGAAATGTCAAGGTATCCGGGCGAGGCTATCCCAGTCACGGATACTGATGTGAAATGTAAAGGTATCCGGGAAAGGCTATCGCAGTCACGTATACTGACGCAGAAAAGTAAAGGTATATGGGCGAGGCTATCGCAGTCATGGATACTGATGCAGAAAAGTGAAAGTATCCAAGCGAGGCTATCGCAGTCACGGACGCTGATGCAGAAAGGACAAGGTATCCAGGCGAGGCTATCGCAGTCACGTATACTGACGCAGAAAAGTGAAGGTATCTGGGCGGGGCTATTGCAATCATGGATACTGATGCAGAAAAGTGAAAGTATCCAGGCGAGGCTATCACAGTCACGGACGCTGATGCAGAAAAGTAAAGGTATCCGGGCGAGGCCATCGCAGTCACGGATCCTGATGCAGAAAAGTAAAGGTATCTGGACGAGGCGATAGCAATGATGGATACTGATGCAGAAAAGTAAAAGTATCCGAGCGAGGCTATCGCAGTCACGGACGGTGATGCAGAAATGTAAAGTATCCAGGCGAGGCTATCCTAGTCACGGATACTGATGTGAAATGTAAAGGTATCCGGGAAAGGCTATCGCAGTCACGTATACTGACGCAGAAAAGTAAAGGTATCTGGGCGAGGCTATCGCAGTCATGGATACTGATGCAGAAAAGTGAAAGTATCCAGGCGAGGCTATCGCAGTCACGGACACTGATGCAGAAAGGTCAAGGTATCCGGGCGAGGCTATCCCAGTCACGGATACTGATGTGAAATGTAAAGGTATCTGGGAAAGGCTATCGCAGTCACGTATACTGACGCAGAAAAGTAAAGGTGTCTGGGCGAGGCTATCGCAATCATGGATACTGATGCAGAAAAGTGAAAGTATCCAGGTGAGGCTATCGCAGTCACGGACGCTGATGCAGAAAGGACAAGGTATCCGGGCGAGGCTATCGCAGTCACGTATACTGACGCAGAAAAGTAAAGGTATCTGGGCGAGGCTATTGCAATCATGGATACTGATGCAGAAAAGTGAAAGTATCCAGGCGAGGCTATCGCAGTCAGGGACGCTGATGCAGAAAAGTAAAGGTATCCGGGCGAGGCTATCGCAGTCACGTATACTGACGCAGAAAAGTAAAGGTATCCGGGCGAGGCTATCGAAGTCACGGATACTGATGCAGAAAAGTGAAAGTATCCGGGCGAGGCTATCGCAGTCATGGATACTGATGCAGAAAAGTGAAAGTATCCAGGCGAGGCTATCGCAGTCACGGACGCTGATGCAGAAAGGACAAGGTATCCGGGCGAGGCTATCGCAGTCACGTATACTGACGCAGAAAAGTAAAGGTATCTGGGCGAGGCTATCGCAATCATGGATACTGATGCAGAAAAGTGAAAGTATCCAGGCGAGGCTATCGCAGTCACGGACGCTGATGCAGAAAGGACAAGGTATCCGGGCGAGGCTATCGCAGTCACGTATACTGACGCAGAAAAGTAAAGGTATCCGGGCGAGGCTATCGAAGTCACGGATACTGACGCAGAAAAGTAAAGGTATCCGGGCGAGGCTATCGCAGTCACGTATACTGACACAGAAAAGTAAAGGTATCCGGGCGAGGCTATCGAAGTCACGGATACTGATGCAGAAAAGTGAAAGTATCCGGGCGAGGCTATCGCAGTCACGGACGCTGATGCAGAAAGGACAAGGTATCCGGGCGAGGCTATCGCAGTCACGTATACTGACGCAGAAAAGTAAAGGTATCCGGGCGAGGCTATCGAAGTCACGGATACTGACGCAGAAAAGTAAAGGTATCCGGGCGAGGCTATCGCAGTCACGTATACTGACACAGAAAAGTAAAGGTATCCGGGCGAGGCTATCGAAGTCACGGATACTGATGCAGAAAAGTGAAAGTATCCGGGCGAGGCTATCGCAGTCATGGATACTGATGCAGAAAAGTGAAAGTATCCAGGCGAGGCTATCGCAGTCACGGACGCTGATGCAGAAAGGACAAGGTATCCGGGCGAGGCTATCGAAGTCACGGATACTGATGCAGAAAAGTGAAAGTATCCGGGCGAGGCTATCGCAGTCACGGATACTGATGCAGAAATGTCAAGGTATCCGGGCGAGGTTATCGCATTCACGGATACTAATGTGAAATGTAAAGGTATCCGGGCGAGGCCATCGCAGTCACGGAAACTGATGCAGAAAAATAAAGGTATCCGGGTGAGGTTATCGCAGTCACGGACGCTTATCCAGAAAAGAAAAGGTATCCGGGCGAGGTTATCGCAGTCACGGATACTGATACAGAAATTAAAGGTATCCGGGCGAGCCTATCACAGTCACAGATGCTGATACATAAAAGTAAAGGTATCTGGGCGAGGCTATCGCAGTGACGGATACTGATGCAGAAAATTAAAGGTATCCGGGCGACGCTATCGTAGTCAGGGATACTGATGCAGAAAAGTAAAGGTATCCAGGCGAGGCTATCGCATTCACGGACGCTGATGCATAAATGTAATGGTATCCGGGCGATGCTATCGCAGTGAAGGATAGTGATGCAGAAAAGTAAAGGTATCCGGGCGACGCTATCGTAGTCAAGGATACTGATGCAGAAAAGTAAAGGTATCCAGGCGAGGCGATCGTATTCACGGACGCTGATGCAGAAATGTAAAGGTATCCGGGCGAGGCCATCGCAGTCACGGATCCTGATGCAGAAAAGTAAAGGTATCCAGGCGAGGCTAACGCAATCATAGATACTAGTGCAGAAAAGTAAAATATCCGGGCGAGGATATCGCAGTCACGGACGCTGATGCAGAAATGTAAAGGTATCCGGGCAATCCTATCGCAGTCACAGATACCGAAGTGAAATGTAAAGGTATCCGGGGGAGGCTATTGCAGTCACCGATACTGATGCAGAAAAGTAAAGGTATACGAGCGAGGCTATCGCAGTCACGGATACTGATGCAGAAAAGTAAAGGTATCCGGGCGAGGCTATCGCAGTCACGGAGACTGATGTAGAAAAGTAAAGGTATCTGGGCGAGGCTATCGTAGTCATGGATACTGATGTAGAAAAGTAAAGGTATCCTGGTGAGGCTATCGCATTCACGGATGCTGATGCAGAAATGTAAAGGTATCCGGGCGAGGCAATCGCAGTCACGGATCCTGATGCAGAAAAGTAAAGGTATCTGGACGAGGCGATAGCAATGATGGATACTGATGCAGAAAAGTAAAAGTATCCGAGCGAGGCTATCGCAGTCACGGACGGTGATGCAGAAATGTAAAGTATCCAGGCGAGGCTATCCTAGTCACGGATACTGATGTGAAATGTAAAGGTATCCGGGAAAGGCTATCGCAGTCACGTATACTGACGCAGAAAAGTAAAGGTATCTGGGCGAGGCTATCGCAGTCATGGATACTGATGCAGAAAAGTGAAAGTATCCAGGCGAGGCTATCGCAGTCACGGACACTGATGCAGAAAGGTCAAGGTATCCGGGCGAGGCTATCCCAGTCACGGATACTGATGTGAAATGTAAAGGTATCTGGGAAAGGCTATCGCAGTCACGTATACTGACGCAGAAAAGTAAAGGTGTCTGGGCGAGGCTATCGCAATCATGGATACTGATGCAGAAAAGTGAAAGTATCCAGGCGAGGCTATCGCAGTCACGGACGCTGATGCAGAAAGGACAAGGTATCCGGGCGAGGCTATCGCAGTCACGTATACTGACGCAGAAAAGTAAAGGTATCTGGGCGAGGCTATCGCAATCATGGATACTGATGCAGAAAAGTGAAAGTATCCAGGCGAGGCTATCGCAGTCACGGACGCTGATGCAGAAATGTCAAGGTATCCGGGCGAGGCTATCCCAGTCACGGATACTGATGTGAAATGTAAAGGTATCCGGGAAAGGCTATCGCAGTCACGTATACTGACGCAGAAAAGTAAAGGTATATGGGCGAGGCTATCGCAGTCATGGATACTGATGCAGAAAAGTGAAAGTATCCAAGCGAGGCTATCGCAGTCACGGACGCTGATGCAGAAAGGACAAGGTATCCAGGCGAGGCTATCGCAGTCACGTATACTGACGCAGAAAAGTGAAGGTATCTGGGCGGGGCTATTGCAATCATGGATACTGATGCAGAAAAGTGAAAGTATCCAGGCGAGGCTATCACAGTCACGGACGCTGATGCAGAAAAGTAAAGGTATCCGGGCGAGGCCATCGCAGTCACGGATCCTGATGCAGAAAAGTAAAGGTATCTGGACGAGGCGATAGCAATGATGGATACTGATGTAGAAAAGTAAAAGTATCCGAGCGAGGCTATCGCAGTCACGGACGGTGATGCAGAAATGTAAAGTATCCAGGCGAGGCTATCCTAGTCACGGATACTGATGTGAAATGTAAAGGTATCCGGGAAAGGCTATCGCAGTCACGTATACTGACGCAGAAAAGTAAAGGTATCTGGGCGAGGCTATCGCAGTCATGGATACTGATGCAGAAAAGTGAAAGTATCCAGGCGAGGCTATCGCAGTCACGGACACTGATGCAGAAAGGTCAAGGTATCCGGGCGAGGCTATCCCAGTCACGGATACTGATGTGAAATGTAAAGGTATCTGGGAAAGGCTATCGCAGTCACGTATACTGACGCAGAAAAGTAAAGGTGTCTGGGCGAGGCTATCGCAATCATGGATACTGATGCAGAAAAGTGAAAGTATCCAGGTGAGGCTATCGCAGTCACGGACGCTGATGCAGAAAGGACAAGGTATCCGGGCGAGGCTATCGCAGTCACGTATACTGACGCAGAAAAGTAAAGGTATCTGGGCGAGGCTATTGCAATCATGGATACTGATGCAGAAAAGTGAAAGTATCCAGGCGAGGCTATCGCAGTCAGGGACGCTGATGCAGAAAAGTAAAGGTATCCGGGCGAGGCTATCGCAGTCACGTATACTGACGCAGAAAAGTAAAGGTATCCGGGCGAGGCTATCGAAGTCACGGATACTGATGCAGAAAAGTGAAAGTATCCGGGCGAGGCTATCGCAGTCATGGATACTGATGCAGAAAAGTGAAAGTATCCAGGCGAGGCTATCGCAGTCACGGACGCTGATGCAGAAAGGACAAGGTATCCGGGCGAGGCTATCGCAGTCACGTATACTGACGCAGAAAAGTAAAGGTATCTGGGCGAGGCTATCGCAATCATGGATACTGATGCAGAAAAGTGAAAGTATCCAGGCGAGGCTATCGCAGTCACGGACGCTGATGCAGAAAGGACAAGGTATCCGGGCGAGGCTATCGCAGTCACGTATACTGACGCAGAAAAGTAAAGGTATCCGGGCGAGGCTATCGAAGTCACGGATACTGACGCAGAAAAGTAAAGGTATCCGGGCGAGGCTATCGCAGTCACGTATACTGACACAGAAAAGTAAAGGTATCCGGGCGAGGCTATCGAAGTCACGGATACTGATGCAGAAAAGTGAAAGTATCCGGGCGAGGCTATCGCAGTCACGGACGCTGATGCAGAAAGGACAAGGTATCCGGGCGAGGCTATCGCAGTCACGTATACTGACGCAGAAAAGTAAAGGTATCCGGGCGAGGCTATCGAAGTCACGGATACTGACGCAGAAAAGTAAAGGTATCCGGGCGAGGCTATCGCAGTCACGTATACTGACACAGAAAAGTAAAGGTATCCGGGCGAGGCTATCGAAGTCACGGATACTGATGCAGAAAAGTGAAAGTATCCGGGCGAGGCTATCGCAGTCATGGATACTGATGCAGAAAAGTGAAAGTATCCAGGCGAGGCTATCGCAGTCACGGACGCTGATGCAGAAAGGACAAGGTATCCGGGCGAGGCTATCGAAGTCACGGATACTGATGCAGAAAAGTGAAAGTATCCGGGCGAGGCTATCGCAGTCACGGATACTGATGCAGAAATGTCAAGGTATCCGGGCGAGGTTATCGCATTCACGGATACTAATGTGAAATGTAAAGGTATCCGGGCGAGGCCATCGCAGTCACGGAAACTGATGCAGAAAAATAAAGGTATCCGGGTGAGGTTATCGCAGTCACGGACGCTTATCCAGAAAAGAAAAGGTATCCGGGCGAGGTTATCGCAGTCACGGATACTGATACAGAAATTAAAGGTATCCGGGCGAGCCTATCACAGTCACAGATGCTGATACATAAAAGTAAAGGTATCTGGGCGAGGCTATCGCAGTGACGGATACTGATGCAGAAAATTAAAGGTATCCGGGCGACGCTATCGTAGTCAGGGATACTGATGCAGAAAAGTAAAGGTATCCAGGCGAGGCTATCGCATTCACGGACGCTGATGCATAAATGTAATGGTATCCGGGCGATGCTATCGCAGTGAAGGATAGTGATGCAGAAAAGTAAAGGTATCCGGGCGACGCTATCGTAGTCAAGGATACTGATGCAGAAAAGTAAAGGTATCCAGGCGAGGCGATCGTATTCACGGACGCTGATGCAGAAATGTAAAGGTATCCGGGCGAGGCCATCGCAGTCACGGATCCTGATGCAGAAAAGTAAAGGTATCCAGGCGAGGCTAACGCAATCATAGATACTAGTGCAGAAAAGTAAAATATCCGGGCGAGGATATCGCAGTCACGGACGCTGATGCAGAAATGTAAAGGTATCCGGGCAATCCTATCGCAGTCACAGATACCGAAGTGAAATGTAAAGGTATCCGGGGGAGGCTATTGCAGTCACCGATACTGATGCAGAAAAGTAAAGGTATACGAGCGAGGCTATCGCAGTCACGGATACTGATGCAGAAAAGTAAAGGTATCCGGGCGAGGCTATCGCAGTCACGGAGACTGATGTAGAAAAGTAAAGGTATCTGGGCGAGGCTATCGTAGTCATGGATACTGATGTAGAAAAGTAAAGGTATCCTGGTGAGGCTATCGCATTCACGGATGCTGATGCAGAAATGTAAAGGTATCCGGGCGAGGCAATCGCAGTCACGGATCCTGATGCAGAAAAGTAAAGGTATCTGGACGAGGCGATAGCAATGATGGATACTGATGCAGAAAAGTAAAAGTATCCGAGCGAGGCTATCGCAGTCACGGACGGTGATGCAGAAATGTAAAGTATCCAGGCGAGGCTATCCTAGTCACGGATACTGATGTGAAATGTAAAGGTATCCGGGAAAGGCTATCGCAGTCACGTATACTGACGCAGAAAAGTAAAGGTATCTGGGCGAGGCTATCGCAGTCATGGATACTGATGCTAATGCAGAAAAGTAAAGGTATCCGGGTGAGGTTATCGCAGTCACGGACGCTGATACAGAAAAGAAAAGGTATCCGGGCGAGGCTATCCCAGTCACGGAAACTGATGCAGAAAAGTAAAGGTATCCGGGTGAGGTTATCGCAGTCAGGGATACTGATGCAGAAAAGTAAAGGAATCCGGGCGATGCTATCGCAGTGACGGATACGCATGCAGAAATGTAAAGGTATCCGGGCGAGGCTATCCCTGTCACGGATACTGATGTGAAATGTAAAGGTATCCGGGGCAGGCTATCGCAGTCACGTATACTGACGCAGAAAAGTAAAGGTATCTGGGCGAGGCTATCGCAATCATGGATACTGATGCAGAAAAGTGAAAGTATCCAGGCGAGGCTATCGCAGTCACGGACGCTGATGCAGAAATGTCAAGGTATCTGGGCGAGGCTATCGCAGTCACGGACGCTGATGCAGAAAGGTCAAGGTATCCGGGCGAGGCTATCGAAGTCACGGATACTGATGCTGAAAAGTGAAAGTATCCGGGCGAGGCTATCGCAGTCATAGACTCTGATGCAGAAATGTCAAGGTATCCGGGCGAGGTTATCGCATTCACGGATACTGATGTGAAATATAAAGGTATCCAGGCGAGGCCAACGCAGTCACGGAAACTGATGCAGAAAAGTAAAGGTATTCGGGTGAGGTTATCGCAGTCATGGACGCTGATACAGAAAAGAAAAGGTATCCGGGCGAGGCTATCGCAGTCACGGATACTGATACAGAAATTAAAGGTATCCGGGCGAGCCTATCGCAGTCACAGACGCTGATACAGAAAAGTAAAGGTATCTGGGCGAGGCTATCGCAGTGACGGATATTGATGCAGGAAATTAAAGGTATCCGGGCGACGCAATCGTAGTCAGGGATACTGATACAGAAAAGTAAAGGTATCCAGGCGAGGCTATCGCATTCAGGGACGCTGATGCAGAAATGTAAAGGTATCCGGGCGAGGCCATCGCAGTCACGGATCCTGATGCAGAAAAGTAAAGGTATCCAGGCGAGGCTAACGCAATCATAGATACTAGTGCAGAGAAGTAAAAGTATCCGGGCGAGGATATCGCAGTCACGGACGATGATGCAGAAATGTAAAGGTATCCGGGCGATCCTATCGCAGCCACGGATACCGATGTGAAATGTAAAGGTATCCGGGAGAGGCTATCACAGTCACGGATACAGATGCAGAAAAGTATATGTATCCGGGCGAGGCTATCGCAGTCACGGATACTGATGCAGAAAACTAAAGGTATCATGGCCAGACTATCGCAGTCACAGACGCTGATGCAGAAAAGTAAAGGTATCCAGGCGAAGCTATCGCAGTCACGGATACTGATGAAGAAAAGTAAAGGTATCCGGGCAAGGCCATCGTAGTCACAGAGACTGATGCAGAAAAGTAAAGGTATCCGGACGAGGCTATCGCATTCACGGATACTGATAGAGAAAAGTAAAGGTATCCGGGCAAGGCCATCGTAGTCACAGAGACTGATGCAGAAAAGTAAAGGTATCCGGACGAGGCTATCGCATTCACGGACGCTGATGCAGAAAAGTAAAGGTATCCGGGCGACACTATCGTAGTCAGGGATACTGATGCAGAAAAGTAAAGGTATCCAGGCGAGGCTATCGCATTCACGGACGCTGATGCAGAAATGTAAAGGTATCCGGGCGAGGCCATCGCAGTCACGGATCCTGATGCAGAAGAGTAAAGGTATCCAGGCGAGGCTATCGCAATCATAGATACTGATGCAGAAAAGTAAAAGTATCCGGGCGAGGATATCGCAGTCACGGACGCTGATGCAGAAATGTAATGGTATTCGGGTGAGGCTATCGCAGTGACGGATACTGATGCAGAAAAGTAAAGGTATCCGGGCGAGGCTATCGCAGTCACGGATACTGATGTGAAATGTAAAGGTATCCGGGCGAGGCTATCGCAGTGACGGAGACTGATGTAGAAAAGTAAAGGTATCTGGGCGAGGCTATCGTAGTCATGGATACTGATGTAGAAAAGTAAAGGTATCCTGGTGAGGCTATCGCATTCACGGACGCTGATGCAGAAATGTAAAGGTATCCGGGCGACGCTATCGTATTCAGGGATACTGATGCAGAAAAGTAAAGGTATCCAGGCGAGGCTATCGCTTTCACGGACGCTGATGCAGAAAAGTAAAGGTATCCTGGTGAGGCTATCGCATTCACGGACGCTGATGCAGAAATGTAAAGGTATCCGGGCGACGCTATCGTAGTCAGGGATACTGATGCAGAAAAGTAAAGGTATCCAGGCGAGGCTATCGCTTTCACGGACGCTGATGCAGAAATGTAAAAGTATCCGGGCGAGGATATCGCAGTCACGGACGCTGATGCAGAAATGTAATGGTATTCGGGTGAGGCTATCGCAGTGACGGATACTAATGCAGAAAAGTAAAGGTATCCGGGCGAGGCTATCGCAGTCACGGATACTGATGCAGAAAAGTAAAGGTATCCGGGCGAGGCTATCACAGTCACGGATACTGATGTGAAATGTAAAGGTATCCGGACGAGGCTATCGCAGTCACGGATACTGATAGAGAAACGTAAAGGTATCCGGGCAAGGCCATCGTAGTCACAGAGACTGATGCAGAAAAGTAAAGGTATCCGGACGAGGCTATCGCATTCACGGACGCTGATGCAGAAAAGTAAAGGTATCCGGGCGACGCTATCGTAGTCAGGGATACTGATGCAGAAAAGTAAAGGTATCCAGGCGAGGCTATCGCTTTCACGGACGCTGATGCAGAAATGTAAAGGTATCCGGGCGAGGCCATCGCAGTCACGGATCCTGATGCAGAAGAGTAAAGGTATCCAGGCGAGGATATCACAATCATAGATACTGATGCAGAAAAGTAAAAGTATCCGGGCGAGGATATCGCAGTCACGGACGCTGATGCAGAAATGTAATGGTATCCGGGTGAGGCTATCGCAGTGACGGATACTGATGCAGAAAAGTAAAGGTATCCGGGCGAGCCTATCGCACTCACGGATACTGATGTGAAATGTAAAGGTATCCGGGCGAGGCTATCGCAGTCACGGATACTGATGCAGAAAAGTAAAGGTATCCGGGCGAGGCTATCGCAGTCACGGAGACTGATGTAGAAAAGTAAAGGTATCTGGGCGAGGCTATCGTAGTCATGGATACTGATGTAGAAAAGTAAAGGTATCTGGGCGAGGCTATCGTAGTCATGGATACTGATGTAGAAAAGTAAAGGTATCCTGGTGAGGCTATCGCATTCACGGACGCTGATGCAGAAATGTAAAGGTATCCGGGCGAGGCCATCGCAGTCACGGATCCTGATGCAAAAAAGTAAAGGTATCCGGACGAGGCGATAGCAATGATGGATACTGATGCAGAAAAGTAAAAGTATCCGACCGAGGCTATCGCAGTCACGGACGGTGATGCAGAAATGTAAAGGTATCCAGGCGAGGCTATCCTAGTCACGGATACTGATGTGAAATGTAAAGGTATCCGGGAAAGGCTATCGCAGTCACGTATACTGACACAGAAAAGTAAAGGTATCTGGGCGAGGCTATCGCAGTCATGGATACTGATGCAGAAAAGTGAAAGTATCCAGGCGAGGCTATCGCAGTCACGGACACTGATGCAGAAAGGTCAAGGTATCCGGGCGAGGCTATCCCAGTCACGGATACTGATGTGAAATGTAAAGGTATCCGGGAAAGGCTATGGCAGTCACGTATACTGACGCAGAAAAGTAAAGGTATCTGGGCGAGGCTATCACAATCATGGATACTGATGCAGAAAAGTGAAAGTATCCAGGCGAGGCTATCGCAGTCACGGACGCTGATGCAGAAAGGTCAAGGTATCCGGGTGAGGCTATCGAAGTCACGGATACTGATGCAGAAAAGTGAAAGTATCCGGGCGAGGCTATCGCAGTCATAGACTCTGATGCAGAAATGTCAAGGTATCCGGGCGAGGCTATCGCAGTCAGGGATACTGATGCAGAAATGTAAAGGTATCCGGGCGAGGTTATCGCATTCACGGATACTGATGTGAAATGTAAAGGTATCCGGGCGAGGCCATCGCAGTCACGGAAACTGATGCAGAAAAATAAAGGTATCCGGGTGAGGTTATCGCAGTCACGGACGCTGATCCAGAAAAGAAAAGGTATCCGGGTGAGGTTATCGCAGTCACGGATACTGATACAGAAATTAAAGGTATCCGGGCGAGCCTATCGCAGTCACAGACGCTGATACATAAAAGTAAAGGTATCTGGGCGAGGCTATCGCAGTGACGGATACTGATGCAGAAAATTAAAGGTATCCGGGCGACGCTATCGTAGTCAGGGATATTGATGCAGAAAAGTAAAGGTATCCAGGCGAGGCTATCGCATTCACGGACGCTGATGCAGAAATGTAATGGTATCCGAGCGATGCTATCGCAGTGAAGGATAGTGATGCAGAAAAGTAAAGGTATCCGGGCGACGCTATCGTAGTCAAGGATACTGATGCAGAAAAGTAAAGGTATCCAGGCGAGGCGATCGTATTCACGGACGCTGATGCAGAAATGTAAAGGTATCCGGGCGAGGCCATCGCAGTCACGGATCCTGATGCAGAAAAGAAAAGGTATCCAGGCGAGGCTAACGCAATCATAGATACTAGTGCAGAAAAGTAAAAGTATCCGGGCGAGGATATCGCAGTCACGGACGCTGATGCAGAAATGTAAAGGTATCCGGGCAATCCTATCGCAGTCACGGATACCGAAGTGAAATGTAAAGGTATCCGGGCGAGGCTATCACAGTCACGGATACAGATGCAGAAAAGTAAATGTATCCGGGCGAGGCTATCGCAGTCACGGATACTGATGCAGAAAACTAAAGGTATCCTGGCCAGACTATCGCAGTCACAGACGCTGATGCAGAAAAGTAAAGGTATCCAGGCGAAGCTATCGCAGTCACGGATACTGATGAAGAAAAGTAAAGGTATCCGGGCAAGGCCATCGTAGTCACAGAGATTGATGCAGAAAAGTAAAGGTATCCGGGCGAGGCTATCGCAGTCACGGATACTGATGCAGAAAACTAAAGGTATCCTGGCCAGACTATCGCAGTCACAGACGCTGATGCAGAAAACTAAAGGTATCCTGGCCAGACTATCGCAGTCACAGACGCTGATGCAGAAAAGTAAAGGTATCCAGGCGAAGCTATCGCAGTCACGGATACTGATGAAGAAAAGTAAAGGTATCCGGGCAAGGCCATCGTAGTCACAGAGACTGATGCAGAAAAGTAAAGGTATCCGGACGAGGCTATCGCATTCACGGACGCTGATGCAAAAAAGTAAAGGTATCCGGGCGACACTATCGTAGTCAGGATACTGATGCAGAAATGTAAAGGTATCCGGGCGAGGCCATCGCAGTCACGGATCCTGATGCAGAAGAGTAAAGGTATCCAGGCGAGGCTATCGCAATCATAGATACTGATGCAGAAAAGTAAAAGTATCCGGGCGAGGATATCGCAGTCACGGACGCTGATGCAGAAATGTAATGGTATCCGGGTGAGGCTATCGCAGTGACGGATACTGATGCAGAAAAGTAAAGGTATCCGGGCGAGCCTATCGCAGTCACGGATACTGATGTGAAATGTAAAGGTATCCGGGCGAGGCTATCGCAGTCACGGATACTGATGCAGAAAAGTAAAGGTATCCGGGCGAGGCTATCGCAGTCACGGAGACTGATGTAGAAAAGTAAAGGTATCTGGGCGAGGCTATCGTAGTCATGGATACTGATGTAGAAAAGTAAAGGTATCCTGGTCAGGCTATCGCATTCACGGACGCTGATGCAGAAATGTCAAGGTATCCGGGCGAGGCCATCGCAGTCACGGATCCTGATGCAGAAAAGTAAAGGTATCTGGACGAGGCGATAGCAATGATGGATACTGATGCAGAAAAGTAAAAGTATCCGAGCGAGGCTATCGCAGTCACGGACGGTGATGCAGAAATGTAAAGGTATCCAGGCGAGGCTATCCTAGTCACGGATACTGATGTGAAATGTAAAGGTATCCGGGAAAGGCTATCGCAGTCACGTATACTGACGCAGAAAAGTAAAGGTATCTGGGCGAGGCTATCGCAGTCATGGATACTGATGCAGAAAAGTGAAAGTATCCAGGCGAGGCTATCACAGTAACGGACACTGATGCAGAAAGGACAAGGTATTCGGGCGAGGCTATCGCAGTCACGTATACTAACGCAGAAAAGTAAAGGTATCTGGGCGAGGCTATCGCAATCATGGATACTGATGCAGAAAAGTGAAAGTATCCAGGCGAGGCTATCGCAGTCACGGACGCTGATGCAGAAATGTCAAGGTATCCGGGCGAGGCTATCCCAGTCACGGATACTGATGTGAAATGTAAAGGTATCCGGGAAAGGCTATCGCAGTCACGTATACTGACGCAGAAAAGTAAAGGTATCTGGGCGAGGCTATCGCAGTCATGGATACTGATGCAGAAAAGTGAAAGTATCCAGGCGAGGCTATCACAGTAACGGACACTGATGCAGAAAGGACAAGGTATTCGGGCGAGGCTATCGCAGTCACGTATACTAACGCAGAAAAGTAAAGGTATCTGGGCGAGGCTATCGCAGTCATGGATACTGATGCAGAAAAGTGAAAGTATCCAGGCGAGGCTATCGCAGTCACGGATACTGATGCAGAAAGGACAAGGTATCCGGGCGAGGCTATCGCAGTCACGTATACTGACGCAGAAAAGTAAAGGTATCTGGGCGAGGCTATCGCAATCATGGATACTGATGCAGAAAAGTGAAAGTATCCAGGCGAGGCTATCGCAGTCACGGACGCTGATGCAGAAATGTCAAGGTATCCGGGCGAGGCTATTGCAGTCACGGATACTGATGCAGAAATGTAAAGGTATCCGAGCGAGGTTATCGCATTCACGGATATTGATGTGAAATGTAAAGGTATCCGGGCGAGGCCAACGCAGTCACAGAAACTGATGCAGAAAAGTAAAGGTATCCGGGTGAGGTTATCGCAGTCACGGACGCTGATACAGAAAAGAAAAGGTATCCGGGCGAGGCTATCCCAGTCACGGAAACTGATGCAGAAAAGTAAAGGTATCCGGGTGAGGTTATCGCAGTCAGGGATACTGATGCAGAAAAGTAAAGGAATCCGGGCGATGCTATCGCAGTGACGGATACGCATGCAGAAATGTAAAGGTATCCGGGCGAGGCTATCCCAGTCACGGATACTGATGTGAAATGTAAAGGTATCCGGGGCAGGCTATCGCAGTCACGTATACTGACGCAGAAAAGTAAAGGTATCCGGGTGAGGTTATCGCAGTCACGGACGCTGATCCAGAAAAGAAAAGGTATCCGGGTGAGGTTATCGCAGTCACGGATACTGATACAGAAATTAAAGGTATCCGGGCGAGCCTATCGCAGTCACAGACGCTGATACATAAAAGTAAAGGTATCTGGGCGAGGCTATCGCAGTGACGGATACTGATGCAGAAAATTAAAGGTATCCGGGCGACGCTATCGTAGTCAGGGATATTGATGCAGAAAAGTAAAGGTATCCAGGCGAGGCTATCGCCTTCACGGACGCTGATGCAGAAATGTAATGGTATCCGAGCGATGCTATCGCAGTGAAGGATAGTGATGCAGAAAAGTAAAGGTATCCGGGCGACGCTATCGTAGTCAAGGATACTGATGCAGAAAAGTAAAGGTATCCGGGTGAGGTTATCGCAGTCAGGGATACTGATGCAGAAAAGTAAAGGTATCCGGGTGAGGTTATCGCAGTCAGGGATACTGATGCAGAAAAGTAAAGGAATCCGGGCGATGCTATCGCAGTGACGGATACGCATGCAGAAATGTAAAGGTTTCCGGGCGAGGCTATCCCAGTCACGGATACTGATGTGAAATGTAAAGGTATCCGGGGCAGGCTATCGCAGTCACGTATACTGACGCAGAAAAGTAAAGGTATCTGGGCGAGGCTATCGCAATCATGGATACTGATGCAGAAAAGTGAAAGTATCCAGGCGAGGCTATCGCAGTCACGGACGCTGATGCAGAAATGTCAAGGTATCCGGGCGAGGCTATCGCAGTCACGGACGCTGATGCAGAAAGGTCAAGGTATCCGGGCGAGGCTATCGAAGTCACGGATACTGATGCTGAAAAGTGAAAGTATCCGGGCGAGGCTATCGCAGTCATAGACTCTGATGCAGAAATGTCAAGGTATCCGGGCGAGGTTATCGCATTCACGGATACTGATGTGAAATATAAAGGTATCCAGGCGAGGCCAACGCAGTCACGGAAACTGATGCAGAAAAGTAAAGGTATTCGGGTGAGGTTATCGCAGTCATGGACGCTGATACAGAAAAGAAAAGGTATCCGGGCGAGGCTATCGCAGTCACGGATACTGATACAGAAATTAAAGGTATCCGGGCGAGCCTATCGCAGTCACAGACGCTGATACAGAAAAGTAAAGGTATCTGGGCGAGGCTATCGCAGTGACGGATATTGATGCAGGAAATTAAAGGTATCCGGGCGACGCAATCGTAGTCAGGGATACTGATACAGAAAAGTAAAGGTATCCAGGCGAGGCTATCGCATTCAGGGATGCTGATGCAGAAATGTAAAGGTATCCGGGCGAGGCCATCGCAGTCACGGATCCTGATGCAGAAAAGTAAAGGTATCCAGGCGAGGCTAACGCAATCATAGATACTAGTGCAGAGAAGTAAAAGTATCCGGGCGAGGATATCGCAGTCACGGACGATGATGCAGAAATGTAAAGGTATCCGGGCGATCCTATCGCAGTCACGGATACCGATGTGAAATGTAAAGGTATCCGGGAGAGGCTATCACAGTCACGGATACAGATGCAGAAAAGTAAATGTATCCGGGCGAGGCTATCGCAGTCACGGATACTGATGCAGAAAACTAAAGGTATCATGGCCAGACTATCGCAGTCACAGACGCTGATGCAGAAAAGTAAAGGTATCCAGGCGAAGCTATCGCAGTCACGGATACTGATGAAGAAAAGTAAAGGTATCCGGGCAAGGCCATCGTAGTCACAGAGATTGATGCAGAAAAGTAAAGGTATCCGGGCGAGGCTATCGCAGTCACGGAGACTGATGCAGAAAAGTAAAGGTATCCGGACGAGGCTATCGCATTCACGGATACTGATAGAGAAAAGTAAAGGTATCCGGGCAAGGCCATCGTAGTCACAGAGACTGATGCAGAAAAGTAAAGGTATCCGGACGAGGCTATCGCATTCACGGACGTTGATGCAGAAAAGTAAAGGTATCCGGGCGACACTATCGTAGTCAGGGATACTGATGCAGAAAAGTAAAGGTATCCAGGCGAGGCTATCGCATTCACGGACGCTGATGCAGAAATGTAAAGGTATCCGGGCGAGGCCATCGCAGTCACGGATCCTGATGCAGAAGAGTAAAGGTATCCAGGCGAGGCTATCGCAATCATAGATACTGATGCAGAAAAGTAAAAGTATCCGGGCGAGGATATCGCAGTCACGGACGCTGATGCAGAAATGTAATGGTATTCGGGTGAGGCTATCGCAGTGACGGATACTGATGCAGAAAAGTAAAGGTATCCGGGCGAGGCTATCGCAGTCACGGATACTGATGTGAAATGTAAAGGTATCCGGGCGAGGCTATCGTAGTGACGGAGACTGATGTAGAAAAGTAAAGGTATCTGGGCGAGGCTATCGTAGTCATGGATACTGATGTAGAAAAGTAAAGGTATCCTGGTGAGGCTATCGCATTCACGGACGCTGATGCAGAAATGTAAAGGTATCCGGGCGACGCTATCGTAGTCAGGGATACTGATGCAGAAAAGTAAAGGTATCCAGGCGAGGCTATCGCTTTCACGGACGCTGATGCAGAAAAGTAAAGGTATCCTGGTGAGGCTATCGCATTCACGGACGCTGATGCAGAAATGTAAAGGTATCCGGGCGACGCTATCGTAGTCAGGGATACTGATGCAGAAAAGTAAAGGTATCCAGGCGAGGCTATCGCTTTCACGGACGCTGATGCAGAAAAGTAAAGGTATCCTGGTGAGGCTATCGCATTCACGGACGCTGATGCAGAAATGTAAAGGTATCCGGGCGACGCTATCGTAGTCAGGGATACTGATGCAGAAAAGTAAAGGTATCCAGGCGAGGCTATCGCTTTCACGGACGCTGATGCAGAAATGTAAAAGTATCCGGGCGAGGATATCGCAGTCACGGACGCTGATGCAGAAACGTAATGGTATTCGGGTGAGGCTATCGCAGTGACGGATACTAATGCAGAAAAGTAAAGGTATCCGGGCGAGGCTATCGCAGTCACGGATACTGATGCAGAAAAGTAAAGGTATCCGGGCGAGGCTATCACAGTCACGGATACTGATGTGAAATGTAAAGGTATCCGGACGAGGCTATCGCAGTCACGGATACTGATAGAGAAACGTAAAGGTATCCGGGCAAGGCCATCGTAGTCACAGAGACTGATGCAGAAAAGTAAAGGTATCCAGACGAGGCTATCGCATTCACGGACGCTGATGCAGAAAAGTAAAGGTATCCGGGCGACGCTATCGTAGTCAGGGATACTGATGCAGAAAAGTAAAGGTATCCAGGCGAGGCTATCGCTTTCACGGACGCTGATGCAGAAATGTAAAGGTATCCGGGCGAGGCCATCGCAGTCACGGATCCTGATGCAGAAGAGTAAAGGTATCCAGGCGAGGATATCACAATCATAGATACTGATGCAGAAAAGTAAAAGTATCCGGGCGAGGATATCGCAGTCACGGACGCTGATGCAGAAATGTAATGGTATCCGGGTGAGGCTATCGCAGTGACGGATACTGATGCAGAAAAGTAAAGGTATCCGGGCGAGCCTATCGCACTCACGGATACTGATGTGAAATGTAAAGGTATCCGGGCGAGGCTATCGCAGTCACGGATACTGATGCAGAAAAGTAAAGGTATCCGGGCGAGGCTATCGCAGTCACGGAGACTGATGTAGAAAAGTAAAGGTATCTGGGCGAGGCTATCGTAGTCATGGATACTGATGTAGAAAAGTAAAGGTATCCTGGTGAGGCTATCGCATTCACGGACGCTGATGCAGAAATGTAAAGGTATCCGGGCGAGGCCATCGCAGTCACGGATCCTGATGCAAAAAAGTAAAGGTATCCGGACGAGGCGATAGCAATGATGGATACTGATGCAGAAATGTAAAAGTATCCGACCGAGGCTATCGCAGTCACGGACGGTGATGCAGAAATGTAAAGGTATCCAGGCGAGGCTATCCTAGTCACGGATACTGATGTGAAATGTAAAGGTATCCGGGAAAGGCTATCGCAGTCACGTATACTGACACAGAAAAGTAAAGGTATCTGGGCGAGGCTATCGCAATCATGGATACTGATGCAGAAAAGTGAAAGTATCCAGGCGAGGCTATCGCAGTCACGGACACTGATGCAGAAAGGTCAAGGTATCCGGGCGAGGCTATCCCAGTCACGGATACTGATGTGAAATGTAAAGGTATCCGGGAAAGGCTATGGCAGTCACGTATACTGACGCAGAAAAGTAAAGGTATCTGGGCGAGGCTATCACAATCATGGATACTGATGCAGAAAAGTGAAAGTATCCAGGCGAGGCTATCGCAGTCACGGACGCTGATGAAGAAAGGTCAAGGTATCCGGGTGAGGCTATCGAAGTCACGGATACTGATGCAGAAAAGTGAAAGTATCCGGGCGAGGCTATCGCAGTCATAGACTCTGATGCAGAAATGTCAAGGTATCCGGGCGAGGCTATCGCAGTCAGGGATACTGATGCAGAAATGTAAAGGTATCCGGGCGAGGTTATCGCATTCACGGATACTGATGTGAAATGTAAAGGTATCCGGGCGAGGCCATCGCAGTCACGGAAACTGATGCAGAAAAATAAAGGTATCCGGGTGAGGTTATCGCAGTCACGGACGCTGATCCAGAAAAGAAAAGGTATCCGGGTGAGGTTATCGCAGTCACGGATACTGATACAGAAATTAAAGGTATCCGGGCGAGCCTATCGCAGTCACAGACGCTGATACATAAAAGTAAAGGTATCTGGGCGAGGCTATCGCAGTGACGGATACTGATGCAGAAAATTAAAGGTATCCGGGCGACGCTATCGTAGTCAGGGATATTGATGCAGAAAAGTAAAGGTATCCAGGCGAGGCTATCGCATTCACGGACGCTGATGCAGAAATGTAATGGTATCCGAGCGATGCTATCGCAGTGAAGGATAGTGATGCAGAAAAGTAAAGGTATCCAGGCGAGGCGATCGTATTCACGGACGCTGATGCAGAAATGTAAAGGTATCCGGGCGAGGCCATCGCAGTCACGGATCCTGATGCAGAAAAGAAAAGGTATCCAGGCGAGGCTAACGCAATCATAGATACTAGTGCAGAAAAGTAAAAGTATCCGGGCGAGGATATCGCAGTCACGGACGCTGATGCAGAAATGTAAAGGTATCCGGGCAATCCTATCGCAGTCACGGATACCGAAGTGAAATGTAAAGGTATCCGGGCGAGGCTATCACAGTCACGGATACAGATGCAGAAAAGTAAATGTATCCGGGCGAGGCTATCGCAGTCACGGATACTGATGCAGAAAACTAAAGGTATCCGGGCAATCCTATCACAGTCACGGATACCGAAGTGAAATGTAAAGGTATCCTGGCCAGACTATCGCAGTCACAGACGCTGATGCAGAAAAGTAAAGGTATCCAGGCGAAGCTATCGCAGTCACGGATACTGATGAAGAAAAGTAAAGGTATCCGGGCAAGGCCATCGTAGTCATAGAGATTGATGCAGAAAAGTAAAGGTATCCGGGCGAGGCTATCGCAGTCACGGATACTGATGCAGAAATGTAAAGGTATCCGGGCAATCCTATCACAGTCACGGATACCGAAGTGAAATGTAAAGGTATCCTGGCCAGACTATCGCAGTCACAGACGCTGATGCAGAAAAGTAAAGGTATCCAGGCGAAGCTATCGCAGTCACGGATACTGATGAAGAAAAGTAAAGGTATCCGGGCAAGGCCATCGTAGTCACAGAGATTGATGCAGAAAAGTAAAGGTATCCGGGCGAGGCTATCGCAGTCACGGATACTGATGCAGAAAACTAAAGGTATCCTGGCCAGACTATCGCAGTCACAGACGCTGATGCAGAAAACTAAAGGTATCCTGGCCAGACTATCGCAGTCACAGACGCTGATGCAGAAAAGTAAAGGTATCCAGGCGAAGCTATCGCAGTCACGGATACTGATGAAGAAAAGTAAAGGTATCCGGGCAAGGCCATCGTAGTCACAGAGACTGATGCAGAAAAGTAAAGGTATCCGGACGAGGCTATCGCATTCACGGACGCTGATGCAAAAAAGTAAAGGTATCCGGGCGACACTATCGTAGTCAGGATACTGATGCAGAAAAGTAAAGGTATCCAGGCGAGGCTATCGCATTCACGGACGCTGATGCAGAAATGTAAAGGTATCCGGGCGAGGCCATCGCAGTCACGGATCCTGATGCAGAAGAGTAAAGGTATCCAGGCGAGGCTATCGCAATCATAGATACTGATGCAGAAAAGTAAAAGTATCCGGGCGAGGATATCGTAGTCACGGACGCTGATGCAGAAATGTAATGGTATTCGGGTGAGGCTATCGCAGTGACGGATACTAATGCAGAAAAGTAAAGGTATCCGGGCGAGGCTATCGCAGTCACGGATACTGATGTGAAATGTAAAGGTATCCGGGCGAGGCTATCGCAGTGACGGATACTGATGCAGAAAAGTAAAGGTATCCGGGCGAGGCTATCGCAGTCACGGATACTGATGTGAAATGTAAAGGTATCCGGACGAGGCTATCGCAGTCACGGATACTGATTGAGAAAAGTAAAGGTATCCGGGCAAGGCCATCGTAGTCACAGAGACTGATGCAGAAAAGTAAAGGTATCCGGACGAGGCTATCGCATTCACGGACGCTGATGCAGAAAAGTAAAGGTATCCGGGCGACGCTATCGTAGTCAGGGATACTGATGCAGAAAAGTAAAGGTATCCAGGCGAGGCTATCGCATTCACGGACGCTGATGCAGAAATGTAAAGGTATCCGGGCGAGGCCATCGCAGTCACGGATCCTGATGCAGAAGAGTAAAGGTATCCAGGCGAGGCTATCACAATCATAGATACTGATGCAGAAAAGTAAAAGTATCCGGGCGAGGATATCGCAGTCACGGACGCTGATGCAGAAATGTAATGGTATCCGGGTGAGGCTATCGCAGTGACGGATACTGATGCAGAAAAGTAAAGGTATCCGGGCGAGCCTATCGCAGTCACGGATACTGATGTGAAATGTAAAGGTATCCGGGCGAGGCTATCGCAGTCACGGAGACTGATGTAGAAAAGTAAAGGTATCTGGGCGAGGCTATCGTAGTCATGGATACTGATGTAGAAAAGTAAAGGTATCCTGGTGAGGCTATCGCATTCACGGACGCTGATGCAGAAATGTAAAGGTATCCGGGCGAGGCCATCGCAGTCACGGATCCTGATGCAGAAAAGTAAAGGTATCCGGACGAGGCGATAACAATGATGGATACTGATGCAGAAAAGTAAAAGTATCCGACCGAGGCTATCGCAGTCACGGACGGTGATGCAGAAATGTAAAGGTATCCAGGCGAGGCTATCCTAGTCACGGATACTGATGTGAAATGTAAAGGTATCCGGGAAAGGCTATCGCAGTCACGTATACTGACACAGAAAAGTAAAGGTATCTGGGCGAGGCTATCGCAGTCATGGATACTGATGCAGAAAAGTGAAAGTATCCAGGCGAGGCTATCGCAGTCACGGACACTGATGCAGAAAGGTCAAGGTATCCGGGCGAGGCTATCCCAGTCACGGATACTGATGTGAAATGTAAAGGTATCCGGGAAAGGCTATGGCAGTCACGTATACTGACGCAGAAAAGTAAAGGTATCTGGGCGAGGCTATCGCAATCATGGATACTGATGCAGAAAAGTGAAAGTATCCAGGCGAGGCTATCGCAGTCACGGACGCTGATGCAGAAAGGTCAAGGTATCCGGGTGAGGCTATCGAAGTCACGGATACTGATGCAGAAAAGTGAAAGTATCTGGGCGAGGCTATCGCAGTCATAGACTCTGATGCAGAAATGTCAAGGTATCCGGGCGAGGCTATCGCAGTCAGGGATACTGATGCAGAAATGTAAAGGTATCCGGGCGAGGTTATCGCATTCACGGATACTGATGTGAAATGTAAAGGTATCCGGGCGAGGCCATCGCAGTCACGGAAACTGATGCAGAAAAATAAAGGTATCCGGGTGAGGTTATCGCAGTCACGGACGCTGATCCAGAAAAGAAAAGGTATCCGGGTGAGGTTATCGCAGTCACGGATACTGATACAGAAATTAAAGGTATCCGGGCGAGCCTATCGCAGTCACAGACGCTGATACATAAAAGTAAAGGTATCTGGGCGAGGCTATCGCAGTGACGGATACTGATGCAGAAAATTAAAGGTATCCGGGCGACGCTATCGTAGTCAGGGATATTGATGCAGAAAAGTAAAGGTATCCAGGCGAGGCTATCGCCTTCACGGACGCTGATGCAGAAATGTAATGGTATCCGAGCGATGCTATCGCAGTGAAGGATAGTGATGCAGAAAAGTAAAGGTATCCGGGCGACGCTATCGTAGTCAAGGATACTGATGCAGAAAAGTAAAGGTATCCGGGTGAGGTTATCGCAGTCAGGGATACTGATGCAGAAAAGTAAAGGTATCCGGGTGAGGTTATCGCAGTCAGGGATACTGATGCAGAAAAGTAAAGGAATCCGGGCGATGCTATCGCAGTGACGGATACGCATGCAGAAATGTAAAGGTTTCCGGGCGAGGCTATCCCAGTCACGGATACTGATGTGAAATGTAAAGGTATCCGGGGCAGGCTATCGCAGTCACGTATACTGACGCAGAAAAGTAAAGGTATCTGGGCGAGGCTATCGCAATCATGGATACTGATGCAGAAAAGTGAAAGTATCCAGGCGAGGCTATCGCAGTCACGGACGCTGATGCAGAAATGTCAAGGTATCCGGGCGAGGCTATCGCAGTCACGGACGCTGATGCAGAAAGGTCAAGGTATCCGGGCGAGGCTATCGAAGTCACGGATACTGATGCTGAAAAGTGAAAGTATCCGGGCGAGGCTATCGCAGTCATAGACTCTGATGCAGAAATGTCAAGGTATCCGGGCGAGGTTATCGCATTCACGGATACTGATGTGAAATATAAAGGTATCCAGGCGAGGCCAACGCAGTCACGGAAACTGATGCAGAAAAGTAAAGGTATTTGGGTGAGGTTATCGCAGTCATGGACGCTGATACAGAAAAGAAAAGGTATCCGGGCGAGGCTATCGCAGTCACGGATACTGATACAGAAATTAAAGGTATCCGGGCGAGCCTATCGCAGTCACAGACGCTGATACAGAAAAGTAAAGGTATCTGGGCGAGGCTATCGCAGTGACGGATATTGATGCAGGAAATTAAAGGTATCCGGGCGACGCAATCGTAGTCAGGGATACTGATACAGAAAAGTAAAGGTATCCAGGCGAGGCTATCGCATTCAGGGATGCTGATGCAGAAATGTAAAGGTATCCGGGCGAGGCCATCGCAGTCACGGATCCTGATGCAGAAAAGTAAAGGTATCCAGGCGAGGCTAACGCAATCATAGATACTAGTGCAGAGAAGTAAAAGTATCCGGGCGAGGATATCGCAGTCACGGACGATGATGCAGAAATGTAAAGGTATCCGGGCGATCCTATCGCAGTCACGGATACCGATGTGAAATGTAAAGGTATCCGGGAGAGGCTATCACAGTCACGGATACAGATGCAGAAAAGTAAATGTATCCGGGCGAGGCTATCGCAGTCACGGATACTGATGCAGAAAACTAAAGGTATCATGGCCAGACTATCGCAGTCACAGACGCTGATGCAGAAAAGTAAAGGTATCCAGGCGAAGCTATCGCAGTCACGGATACTGATGAAGAAAAGTAAAGGTATCCGGGCAAGGCCATCGTAGTCACAGAGATTGATGCAGAAAAGTAAAGGTATCCGGGCGAGGCTATCGCAGTCACGGAGACTGATGCAGAAAAGTAAAGGTATCCGGACGAGGCTATCGCATTCACGGATACTGATAGAGAAAAGTAAAGGTATCCGGGCAAGGCCATCGTAGTCACAGAGACTGATGCAGAAAAGTAAAGGTATCCGGACGAGGCTATCGCATTCACGGACGTTGATGCAGAAAAGTAAAGGTATCCGGGCGACACTATCGTAGTCAGGGATACTGATGCAGAAAAGTAAAGGTATCCAGGCGAGGCTATCGCATTCACGGACGCTGATGCAGAAATGTAAAGGTATCCGGGCGAGGCCATCGCAGTCACGGATCCTGATGCAGAAGAGTAAAGGTATCCAGGCGAGGCTATCGCAATCATAGATACTGATGCAGAAAAGTAAAAGTATCCGGGCGAGGATATCGCAGTCACGGACGCTGATGCAGAAATGTAATGGTATTCGGGTGAGGCTATCGCAGTGACGGATACTGATGCAGAAAAGTAAAGGTATCCGGGCGAGGCTATCGCAGTCACGGATACTGATGTGAAATGTAAAGGTATCCGGGCGAGGCTATCGTAGTGACGGAGACTGATGTAGAAAAGTAAAGGTATCTGGGCGAGGCTATCGTAGTCATGGATACTGATGTAGAAAAGTAAAGGTATCCTGGTGAGGCTATCGCATTCACGGACGCTGATGCAGAAATGTAAAGGTATCCGGGCGACGCTATCGTAGTCAGGGATACTGATGCAGAAAAGTAAAGGTATCCAGGCGAGGCTATCGCTTTCACGGACGCTGATGCAGAAAAGTAAAGGTATCCTGGTGAGGCTATCGCATTCACGGACGCTGATGCAGAAATGTAAAGGTATCCGGGCGACGCTATCGTAGTCAGGGATACTGATGCAGAAAAGTAAAGGTATCCAGGCGAGGCTATCGCTTTCACGGACGCTGATGCAGAAATGTAAAAGTATCCGGGCGAGGATATCGCAGTCACGGACGCTGATGCAGAAATGAAATGGTATTCGGGTGAGGCTATCGCAGTGACGGATACTAATGCAGAAAAGTAAAGGTATCCGGGCGAGGCTATCGCAGTCACGGATACTGATGCAGAAAAGTAAAGGTATCCGGGCGAGGCTATCACAGTCACGGATACTGATGTGAAATGTAAAGGTATCCGGACGAGGCTATCGCAGTCACGGATACTGATAGAGAAACGTAAAGGTATCCGGGCAAGGCCATCGTAGTCACAGAGACTGATGCAGAAAAGTAAAGGTATCCAGACGAGGCTATCGCATTCACGGACGCTGATGCAGAAAAGTAAAGGTATCCGGGCGACGCTATCGTAGTCAGGGATACTGATGCAGAAAAGTAAAGGTATCCAGGCGAGGCTATCGCTTTCACGGACGCTGATGCAGAAATGTAAAGGTATCCGGGCGAGGCCATCGCAGTCACGGATCCTGATGCAGAAGAGTAAAGGTATCCAGGCGAGGATATCACAATCATAGATACTGATGCAGAAAAGTAAAAGTATCCGGGCGAGGATATCGCAGTCACGGACGCTGATGCAGAAATGTAATGGTATCCGGGTGAGGCTATCGCAGTGACGGATACTGATGCAGAAAAGTAAAGGTATCCGGGCGAGCCTATCGCACTCACGGATACTGATGTGAAATGTAAAGGTATCCGGGCGAGGCTATCGCAGTCACGGATACTGATGCAGAAAAGTAAAGGTATCCGGGCGAGGCTATCGCAGTCACGGAGACTGATGTAGAAAAGTAAAGGTATCTGGGCGAGGCTATCGTAGTCATGGATACTGATGTAGAAAAGTAAAGGTATCCTGGTGAGGCTATCGCATTCACGGACGCTGATGCAGAAATGTAAAGGTATCCGGGCGAGGCCATCGCAGTCACGGATCCTGATGCAAAAAAGTAAAGGTATCCGGACGAGGCGATAGCAATGATGGATACTGATGCAGAAATGTAAAAGTATCCGACCGAGGCTATCGCAGTCACGGACGGTGATGCAGAAATGTAAAGGTATCCAGGCGAGGCTATCCTAGTCACGGATACTGATGTGAAATGTAAAGGTATCCGGGAAAGGCTATCGCAGTCACGTATACTGACACAGAAAAGTAAAGGTATCTGGGCGAGGCTATCGCAATCATGGATACTGATGCAGAAAAGTGAAAGTATCCAGGCGAGGCTATCGCAGTCACGGACACTGATGCAGAAAGGTCAAGGTATCCGGGCGAGGCTATCCCAGTCACGGATACTGATGTGAAATGTAAAGGTATCCGGGAAAGGCTATGGCAGTCACGTATACTGACGCAGAAAAGTAAAGGTATCTGGGCGAGGCTATCACAATCATGGATACTGATGCAGAAAAGTGAAAGTATCCAGGCGAGGCTATCGCAGTCACGGACGCTGATGAAGAAAGGTCAAGGTATCCGGGTGAGGCTATCGAAGTCACGGATACTGATGCAGAAAAGTGAAAGTATCCGGGCGAGGCTATCGCAGTCATAGACTCTGATGCAGAAATGTCAAGGTATCCGGGCGAGGCTATCGCAGTCAGGGATACTGATGCAGAAATGTAAAGGTATCCGGGCGAGGTTATCGCATTCACGGATACTGATGTGAAATGTAAAGGTATCCGGGCGAGGCCATCGCAGTCACGGAAACTGATGCAGAAAAATAAAGGTATCCGGGTGAGGTTATCGCAGTCACGGACGCTGATCCAGAAAAGAAAAGGTATCCGGGTGAGGTTATCGCAGTCACGGATACTGATACAGAAATTAAAGGTATCCGGGCGAGCCTATCGCAGTCACAGACGCTGATACATAAAAGTAAAGGTATCTGGGCGAGGCTATCGCAGTGACGGATACTGATGCAGAAAATTAAAGGTATCCGGGCGACGCTATCGTAGTCAGGGATATTGATGCAGAAAAGTAAAGGTATCCAGGCGAGGCTATCGCATTCACGGACGCTGATGCAGAAATGTAATGGTATCCGAGCGATGCTATCGCAGTGAAGGATAGTGATGCAGAAAAGTAAAGGTATCCAGGCGAGGCTAACGCAATCATAGATACTAGTGCAGAAAAGTAAAAGTATCCGGGCGAGGATATCGCAGTCACGGACGCTGATGCAGAAATGTAAAGGTATCCGGGCGAGGCCATCGCAGTCACGGATCCTGATGCAGAAAAGAAAAGGTATCCAGGCGAGGCTAACGCAATCATAGATACTAGTGCAGAAAAGTAAAAGTATCCGGGCGAGGATATCGCAGTCACGGACGCTGATGCAGAAATGTAAAGGTATCCGGGCAATCCTATCGCAGTCACGGATACCGAAGTGAAATGTAAAGGTATCCGGGCGAGGCTATCACAGTCACGGTTACAGATGCAGAAAAGTAAATGTATCCGGGCGAGGCTATCGCAGTCACGGATACTGATGCAGAAAACTAAAGGTATCCGGGCAATCCTATCACAGTCACGGATACCGAAGTGAAATGTAAAGGTATCCTGGCCAGACTATCGCAGTCACAGACGCTGATGCAGAAAAGTAAAGGTATCCAGGCGAAGCTATCGCAGTCACGGATACTGATGAAGAAAAGTAAAGGTATCCGGGCAAGGCCATCGTAGTCATAGAGATTGATGCAGAAAAGTAAAGGTATCCGGGCGAGGCTATCGCAGTCACGGATACTGATGCAGAAATGTAAAGGTATCCGGGCAATCCTATCACAGTCACGGATACCGAAGTGAAATGTAAAGGTATCCTGGCCAGACTATCGCAGTCACAGACGCTGATGCAGAAAAGTAAAGGTATCCAGGCGAAGCTATCGCAGTCACGGATACTGATGAAGAAAAGTAAAGGTATCCGGGCAAGGCCATCGTAGTCACAGAGATTGATGCAGAAAAGTAAAGGTATCCGGGCGAGGCTATCGCAGTCACGGATACTGATGCAGAAAACAAAAGGTATCCTGGCCAGACTATCGCAGTCACAGACGCTGATGCAGAAAACTAAAGGTATCCTGGCCAGACTATCGCAGTCACAGACGCTGATGCAGAAAAGTAAAGGTATCCAGGCGAAGCTATCGCAGTCACGGATACTGATGAAGAAAAATAAAGGTATCCGGGCAAGGCCATCGTAGTCACAGAGACTGATGCAGAAAAGTAAAGGTATCCGGACGAGGCTATCGCATTCACGGACGCTGATGCAAAAAAGTAAAGGTATCCGGGCGACACTATCGTAGTCAGGATACTGATGCAGAAAAGTAAAGGTATCCAGGCGAGGCTATCGCATTCACGGACGCTGATGCAGAAATGTAAAGGTATCCGGGCGAGGCCATCGCAGTCACGGATCCTGATGCAGAAGAGTAAAGGTATCCAGGCGAGGCTATCGCAATCATAGATACTGATGCAGAAAAGTAAAAGTATCCGGGCGAGGATATCGTAGTCACGGACGCTGATGCAGAAATGTAATGGTATTCGGGTGAGGCTATCGCAGTGACGGATACTAATGCAGAAAAGTAAAGGTATCCGGGCGAGGCTATCGCAGTCACGGATACTGATGTGAAATGTAAAGGTATCCGGGCGAGGCTATCGCAGTGACGGATACTGATGCAGAAAAGTAAAGGTATCCGGGCGAGGCTATCGCAGTCACGGATACTGATGTGAAATGTAAAGGTATCCGGACGAGGCTATCGCAGTCACGGATACTGATTGAGAAAAGTAAAGGTATCCGGGCAAGGCCATCGTAGTCACAGAGACTGATGCAGAAAAGTAAAGGTATCCGGACGAGGCTATCGCATTCACGGACGCTGATGCAGAAAAGTAAAGGTATCCGGGCGACGCTATCGTAGTCAGGGATACTGATGCAGAAAAGTAAAGGTATCCAGGCGAGGCTATCGCATTCACGGACGCTGATGCAGAAATGTAAAGGTATCCGGGCGAGGCCATCGCAGTCACGGATCCTGATGCAGAAGAGTAAAGGTATCCAGGCGAGGCTATCACAATCATAGATACTGATGCAGAAAAGTAAAAGTATCCGGGCGAGGATATCGCAGTCACGGACGCTGATGCAGAAATGTAATGGTATCCGGGTGAGGCTATCGCAGTGACGGATACTGATGCAGAAAAGTAAAGGTATCCGGGCGAGCCTATCGCAGTCACGGATACTGATGTGAAATGTAAAGGTATCCGGGCGAGGCTATCGCAGTCACGGAGACTGATGTAGAAAAGTAAAGGTATCTGGGCGAGGCTATCGTAGTCATGGATACTGATGTAGAAAAGTAAAGGTATCCTGGTGAGGCTATCGCATTCACGGACGCTGATGCAGAAATGTAAAGGTATCCGGGCGAGGCCATCGCAGTCACGGATCCTGATGCAGAAAAGTAAAGGTATCCGGACGAGGCGATAACAATGATGGATACTGATGCAGAAAAGTAAAAGTATCCGACCGAGGCTATCGCAGTCACGGACGGTGATGCAGAAATGTAAAGGTATCCAGGCGAGGCTATCCTAGTCACGGATACTGATGTGAAATGTAAAGGTATCCGGGAAAGGCTATCGCAGTCACGTATACTGACACAGAAAAGTAAAGGTATCTGGGCGAGGCTATCGCAGTCATGGATACTGATGCAGAAAAGTGAAAGTATCCAGGCGAGGCTATCGCAGTCACGGACACTGATGCAGAAAGGTCAAGGTATCCGGGCGAGGCTATCCCAGTCACGGATACTGATGTGAAATGTAAAGGTATCCGGGAAAGGCTATGGCAGTCACGTATACTGACGCAGAAAAGTAAAGGTATCTGGGCGAGGCTATCGCAATCATGGATACTGATGCAGAAAAGTGAAAGTATCCAGGCGAGGCTATCGCAGTCACGGACGCTGATGCAGAAAGGTCAAGGTATCCGGGTGAGGCTATCGAAGTCACGGATACTGATGCAGAAAAGTGAAAGTATCTGGGCGAGGCTATCGCAGTCATAGACTCTGATGCAGAAATGTCAAGGTATCCGGGCGAGGCTATCGCAGTCAGGGATACTGATGCAGAAATGTAAAGGTATCCGGGCGAGGTTATCGCATTCACGGATACTGATGTGAAATGTAAAGGTATCCGGGCGAGGCCATCGCAGTCACGGAAACTGATGCAGAAAAATAAAGGTATCCGGGTGAGGTTATCGCAGTCACGGACGCTGATCCAGAAAAGAAAAGGTATCCGGGTGAGGTTATCGCAGTCACGGATACTGATACAGAAATTAAAGGTATCCGGGCGAGCCTATCGCAGTCACAGACGCTGATACATAAAAGTAAAGGTATCTGGGCGAGGCTATCGCAGTGACGGATACTGATGCAGAAAATTAAAGGTATCCGGGCGACGCTATCGTAGTCAGGGATATTGATGCAGAAAAGTAAAGGTATCCAGGCGAGGCTATCGCCTTCACGGACGCTGATGCAGAAATGTAATGGTATCCGAGCGATGCTATCGCAGTGAAGGATAGTGATGCAGAAAAGTAAAGGTATCCGGGCGACGCTATCGTAGTCAAGGATACTGATGCAGAAAAGTAAAGGTATCCAGGCGAGGCGATCGTATTCACGGACGCTGATGCAGAAATGTAAAGGTATCCGGGCGAGGCCATCGCAGTCACGGATCCTGATGCAGAAAAGAAAAGGCATCCAGGCGAGGCTAACGCAATCATAGATACTAGTGCAGAAAAGTAAAAGTATCCGGGCGAGGATATCGCAGTCACGGACGCTGATGCAGAAATGTAAAGGTATCCGGGCAATCCTATCGCAGTCACGGATACCGAAGTGAAATGTAAAGGTATCCGGGCGAGGCTATCGCAGTCACCGATACTGATGCAGAAAAGTAAAGGTATACGAGCGAGGCTATCGCAGTCACGGATACTCATGCAGAAAAATAAAGGTGTCCGGGCAAGGCTATCGCAGTTACAGTCGCTGATGCAGAAAAGTAAATGTATCCGGGCGAGGCTATGGCAGTCACGGATACTGATGCAGAAAAGTAAAGGTATCCGGGCGAGGCTATCGCAATCACGGATACTGATGTGAAATGTAAAGGTATCCGGGAGAGGCTATCACAGTCACGGATACAGATGCAGAAAAGTAAATGTATCCGGGCGAGGCTATCGCAGTCAAGGATACTGATGCAGAAAAGTAAAGGTATCCAGGCGAGGCGATCGTATTCACGGACGCTGATGCAGAAATGTAAAGGTATCCGGGCGAGGCCATCGCAGTCACGGATCCTGATGCAGAAAAGAAAAGGTATCCAGGCGAGGCTAACGCAATCATAGATACTAGTGCAGAAAAGTAAAAGTATCCGGGCGAGGATATCGCAGTCACGGACGCTGATGCAGAAATGTAAAGGTATCCGGGCAATCCTATCGCAGTCACGGATACCAAAGTGAAATGTAAAGGTATCCGGGCGAGGCTATCACAGTCACGGATACAGATGCAGGAAAGTAAATGTATCTGGGCGAGGCTATCGCAGTGACGGATACTGAGGCAGAAAATTAAAGGTATCCGGGCGACGCTATCGTAGTCAGGGATATTGATGCAGAAAAGTAAAGGTATCCAGGCGAGGCTATCGCATTCACGGACGCTGATGCAGAAATGTAATGGTATCCGAGCGATGCTATCGCAGTGAAGGATAGTGATGCAGAAAAGTAAAGGTATCCGGGCGACGCTATCGTAGTCAAGGATACTGATGCAGAAAAGTAAAGGTATCCAGGCGAGGCGATCGTATTCACGGACGCTGATGCAGAAATGTAAAGGTATCCGGGCGAGGCCATCGCAGTCACGGATCCTGATGCAGAAAAGAAAAGGTATCCAGGCGAGGCTAACGCAATCATAGATACTAGTGCAGAAAAGTAAAAGTATCCGGACGAGGATATCGCAGTCACGGACGCTGATGCAGAAATGTAAAGGTATCCGGGCAATCCTATCGCAGTCACGGATACCGAAGTGAAATGTAAAGGTATCCGGGCGAGGCTATCACAGTCACGGATACAGATGCAGAAAAGTAAATGTATCCGGGCGAGGCTATCGCAGTCACGGATACTGATGCAGAAAACTAAAGGTATCCTGGCCAGACTATCGCAGTCACAGACGCTGATGCAGAAAAGTAAAGGTATCCAGGCGAAGCTATCGCAGTCACGGATACTGATGAAGAAAAGTAAAGGTATCCGGGCAAGGCCATCGTAGTCACAGAGATTGATGCAGAAAAGTAAAGGTATCCGGGCGAGGCTATCGCAGTCACGGATACTGATGCAGAAAACTAAAGGTATCCTGGCCAGACTATCGCAGTCACAGACGCTGATGCAGAAAACTAAAGGTATCCTGTCCAGACTATCGCAGTCACAGACGCTGATGCAGAAAAGTAAAGGTATCCAGGCGAAGCTATCGCAGTCACGGATACTGATGAAGAAAAGTAAAGGTATCCGGGCAAGGCCATCGTAGTCACAGAGACTGATGCAGAAAAGTAAAGGTATCCGGACGAGGCTATCGCATTCACGGACGCTGATGCAAAAAAGTAAAGGTATCCGGGCGACACTATCGTAGTCAGGATACTGATGCAGAAAAGTAAAGGTATCCAGGCGAGGCTATCGCATTCACGGACGCTGATGCAGAAATGTAAAGGTATCCGGGCGAGGCCATCGCAGTCACGGATCCTGATGCAGAAGAGTAAAGGTATCCAGGCGAGGCTATCGCAATCATAGATACTGATGCAGAAAAGTAAAAGTATCCGGGCGAGGATATCGCAGTCACGGACGCTGATGCAGAAATGTAATGGTATTCGGGTGAGGCTATCGCAGTGACGGATACTAATGCAGAAAAGTAAAGGTATCCGGGCGAGGCTATCGCAGTCACGGATACTGATGTGAAATGTAAAGGTATCCGGGCGAGGCTATCGCAGTGACGGAGACTGATGTAGAAAAGTAAAGGTATCCGGGCGAGGCTATCGCAGTCACGGATACTGATGTGAAATGTAAAGGTATCCGGACGAGGCTATCGCAGTCACGGATACTGATAGAGAAAAGTAAAGGTATCCGGGCAAGGCCATCGTAGTCACAGAGACTGATGCAGAAAAGTAAAGGTATCCGGACGAGGCTATCGCATTCACGGACGCTGATGCAGAAAAGTAAAGGTATCCGGGCGACGCTATCGTAGTCAGGGATACTGATGCAGAAATGTAAAGGTATCCGGGCGAGGCCATCGCAGTCACGGATCCTGATGCAGAAGAGTAAAGGTATCCAGGCGAGGCTATCGCAATCATAGATACTGATGCAGAAAAGTAAAAGTATCCGGGCGAGGATATCGCAGTCACGGACGCTGATGCAGAAATGTAATGGTATTCGGGTGAGGCTATCGCAGTGACGGATACTAATGCAGAAAAGTAAAGGTATCCGGGCGAGGCTATCGCAGTCACGGATACTGATGTGAAATGTAAAGGTATCCGGGCGAGGCTATCGCAGTGACGGATACTGATGCAGAAAAGTAAAGGTATCCGGGCGAGGCTATCGCAGTCACGGATACTGATGTGAAATGTAAAGGTATCCGGACGAGGCTATCGCATTCACGGACGCTGATGCAGAAAAGTAAAGGTATCCGGGCGACGCTATCGTAGTCAGGGATACTGATGCAGAAAAGTAAAGGTATCCAGGCGAGGCTATCGCATTCACGGACGCTGATGCAGAAATGTAAAGGTATCCGGGCGAGGCCATCGCAGTCACGGATCCTGATGCAGAAGAGTAAAGGTATCCAGGCGAGGCTATCACAATCATAGATACTGATGCAGAAAAGTAAAAGTATCCGGGCGAGGATATCGCAGTCACGGACGCTGATGCAGAAATGTAATGGTATCCGGGTGAGGCTATCGCAGTGACGGATACTGATGCAGAAAAGTAAAGGTATCCGGGCGAGCCTATCGCAGTCACGGATACTGATGTGAAATGTAAAGGTATCCGGGCGAGGCTATCGCAGTCACGGAGACTGATGTAGAAAAGTAAAGGTATCTGGGCGAGGCTATCGTAGTCATGGATACTGATGTAGAAAAGTAAAGGTATCCTGGTGAGGCTATCGCATTCACGGACGCTGATGCAGAAATGTAAAGGTATCCGGGCGAGGCCATCGCAGTCACGGATCCTGATGCAGAAAAGTAAAGGTATCCGGACGAGGCGATAGCAATGATGGATACTGATGCAGAAAAGTAAAAGTATCCGACCGAGGCTATCGCAGTCACGGACGGTGATGCAGAAATGTAAAGGTATCCAGGCGAGGCTATCCTAGTCACGGATACTGATGTGAAATGTAAAGGTATCCGGGAAAGGCTATCGCAGTCACGTATACTGACACAGAAAAGTAAAGGTATCTGGGCGAGGCTATCGCAGTCATGGATACTGATGCAGAAAAGTGAAAGTATCCAGGCGAGGCTATCGCAGTCACGGACACTGATGCAGAAAGGTCAAGGTATCCGGGCGAGGCTATCCCAGTCACGGATACTGATGTGAAATGTAAAGGTATCCGGGAAAGGCTATGGCAGTCACGTATACTGACGCAGAAAAGTAAAGGTATCTGGGCGAGGCTATCGCAATCATGGATACTGATGCAGAAAAGTGAAAGTATCCAGGCGAGGCTATCGCAGTCACGGACGCTGATGCAGAAAGGTCAAGGTATCCGGGTGAGGCTATCGAAGTCACGGATACTGATGCAGAAAAGTGAAAGTATCCGGGCGAGGCTATCGCAGTCATAGACTCTGATGCAGAAATGTCAAGGTATCCGGCCGAGGCTATCGCAGTCAGGGATACTGATGCAGAAATGTAAAGGTATCCGGGCGAGGTTATCGCATTCACGGATACTGATGTGAAATGTAAAGGTATCCGGGCGAGGCCATCGCAGTCACGGAAACTGATGCAGAAAAATAAAGGTATCCGGGTGAGGTTATCGTAGTCACGGACGCTGATCCAGAAAAGAAAAGGTATCCGGGTGAGGTTATCGCAGTCACGGATACTGATACAGAAATTAAAGGTATCCGGGCGAGCCTATCGCAGTCACAGACGCTGATACATAAAAGTAAAGGTATCTGGGCGAGGCTATCGCATTCACGGACGCTGATGCAGAAATGTAATGGTATCCGAGCGATGCTATCGCAGTGAAGGATAGTGATGCAGAAAAGTAAAGGTATCCGGGCGACGCTATCGTAGTCAAGGATACTGATGCAGAAAAGTAAAGGTATCCAGGCGAGGCGATCGTATTCACGGACGCTGATGCAGAAATGTAAAGGTATCCGGGCGAGGCCATCGCAGTCACGGATCCTGATGCAGAAAAGAAAAGGTATCCAGGCGAGGCTAACGCAATCATAGATACTAGTGCAGAAAAGTAAAAGTATCCGGGCGAGGATATCGCAGTCACGGACGCTGATGCAGAAATGTAAAGGTATCCGGGCAATCCTATCGCAGTCACGGATACCGAAGTGAAATGTAAAGGTATCCGGGCGAGGCTATCACAGTCACGGATACAGATGCAGAAAAGTAAATGTATCCGTGCGAGGCTATCGCAGTCACGGATACTGATGCAGAAAACTAAAGGTATCCTAGCCAGACTATCGCAGTCACAGACGCTGATGCAGAAAAGTAAAGGTATCCAGGCAAAGCTATCGCAGTCACGGATACTGATGAAGAAAAGTAAAGGTATCCGGGCAAGGCCATCGTAGTCACAGAGATTGATGCAGAAAAGTAAAGGTATCCGGGCGAGGCTATCGCAGTCACGGATACTGATGCAGAAAACTAAAGGTATCCTGGCCAGACTATCGCAGTCACAGACGCTGATGCAGAAAACTAAAGGTATCCTGGCCAGACTATCGCAGTCACAGACGCTGATGCAGAAAAGTAAAGGTATCCAGGCGAAGCTATCGCAGTCACGGATACTGATGAAGAAAAGTAAAGGTATCCGGGCAAGGCCATCGTAGTCACAGAGACTGATGCAGAAAAGTAAAGGTATCCGGACGAGGCTATCGCATTCACGGACGCTGATGCAAAAAAGTAAAGGTATCCGGGCGACACTATCGTAGTCAGGATACTGATGCAGAAAAGTAAAGGTATCCAGGCGAGGCTATCGCATTCACGGACGCTGATGCAGAAATGTAAAGGTATCCGGGCGAGGCCATCGCAGTCACGGATCCTGATGCAGAAGAGTAAAGGTATCCAGGCGAGGCTATCGCAATCATAGATACTGATGTAGAAAAGTAAAAGTATCCGGGCGAGGATATCGCAGTCACGGACGCTGATGCAGAAATGTAATGGTATTCGGGTGAGGCTATCGCAGTGACTGATACTAATGCAGAAAAGTAAAGGTATCCGGGCGAGGCTATCGCAGTCACGGATACTGATGTGAAATGTAAAGGTATCCGGGCGAGGCTATCGCAGTGACGGATACTGATGCAGAAAAGTAAAGGTATCCGGGCGAGGCTATCGCAGTCACTGATACTGATGTGAAATGTAAAGGTATCCGGACGAGGCTATCGCAGTCACGGATACTGATTGAGAAAAGTAAAGGTATCCGGGCAAGGCCATCGTAGTCACAGAGACTGATGCAGAAAAGTAAAGGTATCCGGACGAGGCTATCGCATTCACGGACGCTGATGCAGAAAAGTAAAGGTATCCGGGCGACGCTATCGTAGTCAGGGATACTGATGCAGAAAAGTAAAGGTATCCAGGCGAGGCTATCGCATTCACGGACGCTGATGCAGAAGTGTAAAAGTATCCGGGCGAGGCCATCGCAGTCACGGATCCTGATGCAGAAGAGTAAAGGTATCCAGGCGAGGCTATCACAATCATAGATACTGATGCAGAAAAGTAAAAGTATCCGGGCGAGGATATCGCAGTCACGGACGCTGATGCAGAAATGTAATGGTATCCGGGTGAGGCTATCGCAGTGACGGATACTGATGCAGAAAAGTAAAGGTATCCGGGCGAGCCTATCGCAGTCACGGATACTGATGTGAAATGTAAAGGTATCCGGGCGAGGCTATCGCAGTCACGGAGACTGATGTAGAAAAGTAAAGGTATCTGGGCGAGGCTATCGTAGTCATGGATACTGATGTAGAAAAGTAAAGGTATCCTGGTGAGGCTATCGCATTCACGGACGCTGATGCAGAAATGTAAAGGTATCCGGGCGAGGCCATCGCAGTCACGGATCCTGATGCAGAAAAGTAAAGGTATCCGGACGAGGCGATAGCAATGATGGATACTGATGCAGAAAAGTAAAAGTATCCGACCGAGGCTATCGCAGTCACGGACGGTGATGCAGAAATGTAAAGGTATCCAGGCGAGGCTATCCTAGTCACGGATACTGATGTGAAATGTAAAGGTATCCGGGAAAGGCTATCGCAGTCACGTATACTGACACAGAAAAGTAAAGGTATCTGGGCGAGGCTATCGCAGTCATGGATACTGATGCAGAAAAGTGAAAGTATCCAGGCGAGGCTATCGCAGTCACGGACACTGATGCAGAAAGGTCAAGGTATCCGGGCGAGGCTATCCCAGTCACGGATACTGATGTGAAATGTAAAGGTATCCGGGAAAGGCTATGGCAGTCACGTATACTGACGCAGAAAAGTAAAGGTATCTGGGCGAGGCTATCGCAATCATGGATACTGATGCAGAAAAGTGAAAGTATCCAGGCGAGGCTATCGCAGTCACGGACGCTGATGCAGAAAGGTCAAGGTATCCGGGTGAGGCTATCGAAGTCACGGATACTGATGCAGAAAAGTGAAAGTATCCGGGCGAGGCTATCGCAGTCATAGACTCTGATGCAGAAATGTCAAGGTATCCGGGCGAGGCTATCGCAGTCAGGGATACTGATGCAGAAATGTAAAGGTATCCGGGCGAGGTTATCGCATTCACGGATACTGATGTGAAATGTAAAGGTATCCGGGCGAGGCCATCGCAGTCACGGAAACTGATGCAGAAAAATAAAGGTATCCGGGTGAGGTTATCGCAGTCACGGACGCTGATCCAGAAAAGTAAAGGTATCCGGGTGAGGTTATCGCAGTCACGGATACTGATACAGAAATTAAAGGTATCCGGGCGAGCCTATCGCAGTCACAGACGCTGATACATAAAAGTAAAGGTATCTGGGCGAGGCTATCGCAGTGACGGATACTGATGCAGAAAATTAAAGGTATCCGGGCGACGCTATCGTAGTCAGGGATATTGATGCAGAAAAGTAAAGGTATCCAGGCGAGGCTATCGCATTCACGGACGCTGATGCAGAAATGTAATGGTATCCGAGCGATGCTATCGCAGTGAAGGATAGTGATGCAGAAAAGTAAAGGTATCCGGGCGACGCTATCGTAGTCAAGGATACTGATGCAGAAAAGTAAAGGTATCCAGGCGAGGCGATCGTATTCACGGACGCTGATGCAGAAATGTAAAGGTATCCGGGCGAGGCCATCGCAGTCACGGATCCTGATGCAGAAAAGAAAAGGTATCCAGGCGAGGCTAACGCAATCATAGATACTAGTGCAGAAAAGTAAAAGTATCCGGGCGAGGATATCGCAGTCACGGACGCTGATGCAGAAATGTAAAGGTATCCGGGCAATCCTATCGCAGTCACGGATACCGAAGTGAAATGTAAAGGTATCCGGGCGAGGCTATCGCAGTCACCGATACTGATGCAGAAAAGTAAAGGTATACGACCGAGGCTATCGCAGTCACGGATACTCATGCAGAAAAATAAAGGTGTCCGGGCAAGGCTATCGCAGTTACAGTCGCTAATGCAGAAAAGTAAATGTATCCGGGCGAGGCTATGGCAGTCACGGATACTGATGCAGAAAAGTAAAGGTATCCGGGCGAGGCTATCGCAATCACGGATACTGATGTGAAATGTAAAGGTATCCGGGAGAGGCTATCACAGTCACGGATACAGATGCAGAAAAGTAAATGTATCCGGGCGAGGCTATCGCAGTCACGGATACTGATGCAGAAAACTAAAGGTATCCTGGCCAGGCTATCGCAGTCACAGACGCTGATGCAGAAAAGTAAAGGTATCCAGGCGAAGCTATCGCAGTCACGGATACTGATGAAGAAAAGTAAAGGTATCCGGGCAAGGCCATCGTAGTCACAGAGACTGATGCAGAAAAATAAAGGTATCCGGACGAGGCTATCGCATTCACGGATACTGATAGAGAAAAGTAAAGGTATCCGGGCAAGGCCATCGTAGTCACAGAGACTGATCCAGAAAAGTAAAGGTATCCGGACGAGGCTATCGCATTCACGGACGCTGATGCAGAAAAGTAAAGGTATCCGGGCGACGCTATCGTAGTCAGGGATACTGATGCAGAAAAGTAAAGGTATCCAGGCGAGGCTATCGCATTCACGGACGCTGATGCAGAAATGTAAAGGTATCCGGGCGAGGCCATCGCAGTCACGGATCCAGATGCAGAAGAGTAAAGGTATCCAGGCGAGGCTATCGCAATCATAGATACTGATGCAGAAAAGTAAAAGTATCCAGGCGAGGATATCGCAGTCACGGACGCTGATGCAGAAATATAATGGTATTCGGATGAGGCTATCGCAGTGACGGATACTGATGCAGAAAAGTAAAGGTATCCGGGCGAGGCTATCGCAGTCACGGATACTGATGTGAAATGTAAAGGTATCCGGGCGAGGCTATCGCAGTCACGGATACTGATGCAGAAAAGTAAAGGTATCCAGGCGAGGCTATCGCAGTCACGGATACGGATGTGAAATGTAAAGGTATCCGGACGAGGCTATCACAGTCACGGATACTGATAGAGAAAAGTAAAGGTATCCGGGCAAGGCCATCGTAGTCACAGAGACTGATGCAGAAAAGTAAAGGTATCCGGACGAGGCTATCGCATTCACGAACGCTGATGCAGAAAAGTAAAGGTATCCGGGCGACGCTATCGTAGTCAGGGATACTGATGCAGAAAAGTAAAGGTATCCAGGCAATCCTATCGCAGTCACGGATACCGAAGTGAAATGTAAAGGTATCCGGGCGAGGCTATCGCAGTCACCGATACTGATGCAGAAAAGTAAAGGTATACGAGCGAGGCTATCGCAGTCACGGATACTCATGCAGAAAAATAAAGGTGTCCGGGCAAGGCTATCGCAGTTACAGTCGCTGATGCAGAAAAGTAAATGTATCCGGGCGAGGCTATGGCAGTCACGGATACTGATGCAGAAAAGTAAAGGTATCCGGGCGAGGCTATCGCAATCACGGATACTGATGTGAAATGTAAAGGTATCCGGGAGAGGCTATCACAGTCACGGATACAGATGCAGAAAAGTAAATGTATCCGGGCGAGGCTATCGCAGTCACGGATACTGATGCAGAAAACTAAAGGTATCCTGGCCAGGCTATCGCAGTCACAGACGCTGATGCAGAAAAGTAAAGGTATCCAGGCGAAGCTATCGCAGTCACGGATACTGATGAAGAAAAGTAAAGGTATCCGGGCAAGGCCATCGTAGTCACAGAGACTGATGCAGAAAAGTAAAGGTATCCGGACGAGGCTATCGCATTCACGGATACTGATAGAGAAAAGTAAAGGTATCCGGGCAAGGCCATCGTAGTCACAGAGACTGATCCAGAAAAGTAAAGGTATCCGGACGAGGCTATCGCATTCACGGACGCTAATGCAGAAAAGTAAAGGTATCCGGGCGACGCTATCGTAGTCAGGGATACTGATGCAGAAAAGTAAAGGTATCCAGGCGAGGCTATCGCATTCACGGACGCTGATGCAGAAATGTAAAGGTATCCGGGCGAGGCTATCGCAATCATAGATACTGATGCAGAAAAGTAAAAGTATCCAGGCGAGGATATCGCGGTCACGGACGCTGATGCAGAAATATAATGGTATTCGGATGAGGCTATCGCAGTGACGGATACTGATGCAGAAAAGTAAAGGTATCCGGGTGAGGCTATCGCAGTCACGGATACTGATGTGAAACGTAAAGGTATCCGGGCGAGGCTATCGCCGTCACGGATACTGATGCAGAAAAGTAAAGGTATCCGGGCGAGGCTATCGCAGTCACGGATACGGATGTGAAATGTAAAGGTATCCGGACGAGGCTATCACAGTCACGGATACTGATAGAGAAAAGTAAAGGTATCCGGGCAAGGCCATCGTAGTCACAGAGACTGATGCAGAAAAGTAAAGGTATCCGGACGAGGCTATCGCATTCACGAACGCTGATGCAGAAAAGTAAAGGTATCCGGGCGACGCTATCGTAGTCAGGGATACTGATGCAGAAAAGTAAAGGTATCCAGGCGAGGCTATCGCATTCACGGACGCTGATGCAGATATGTAAAGGTATCCGGGCGAGGCCATCGCAGTCACGGATCCTGATGCAGAAGAGTAAAGGTGTCCAGGCGAGGCTATCGCAATCATAGATACTGATGCAGAAAAGTAAAAGTATCCGGGCGAGGATATCGCAGTCACGGACGCTGATGCAGAAATGTAATGGTATCCGGGTGAGGCTATCGCAGTGACGGATACTAATGCAGAAATGTAAAGGTATCCGGGCGAGGCTATCGCAGTCACCGATACTGATGCAGAAAAGTAAAGGTATACGAGCGAGGCTATCGCAGTCACGGATACTCATGCAGAAAAATAAAGGTGTCCGGGCAAGGCTATCGCAGTTACAGTCGCTGATGCAGAAAAGTAAATGTATCCGGGCGAGGCTATGGCAGTCACGGATACTGATGCAGAAAAGTAAAGGTATCCGGCCGAGGCTATCGCAATCACGGATACTGATGTGAAATGTAAAGGTATCCGGGAGAGGCTATCACAGTCACGGATACAGATGCAGAAAAGTAAATGTATCCGGGCGAGGCTATCGCAGTCACGGATACTGATGCAGAAAACTAAAGGTATCCTGGCCAGGCTATCGCAGTCACAGACGCTGATGCAGAAAAGTAAAGGTATCCAGGCGAAGCTATCGCAGTCACGGATACTGATGAAGAAAAGTAAAGGTATCCGGGCAAGGCCATCGTAGTCACAGAGACTGATGCAGAAAAGTAAAGGTATCCGGACGAGGCTATCGCATTCACGGATACTGATAGAGAAAAGTAAAGGTATCCGGGCAAGGCCATCGTAGTCACAGAGACTGATCCAGAAAAGTAAAGGTAACCGGACGAGGCTATCGCATTCACGGACGCTGATGCAGAAAAGTAAAGGTATCCGGGCGACGCTATCGTAGTCAGGGATACTGATGCAGAAAAGTAAAGGTATCCAGGCGAGGCTATCGCATTCACGGACGCTGATGCAGAAATGTAAAGGTATCCGGGCGAGGCCATCGCAGTCACGGATCCTGATGCAGAAGAGTAAAGGTATCCAGGCGAGGCTATCGCAATCATAGATACTGATGCAGAAAAGTAAAAGTATCCAGGCGAGGATATCGCAGTCACGGACGCTGATGCAGAAATATAATGGTATTCGGATGAGGCTATCGCTGTGACGGATACTGATGTGAAATGTAAAGGTATCCGGGCGAGGCTATCGCAGTCACGGATACTGATGCAGAAAAGTAAAGGTATCCGGGCGAGGCTATCGCAGTCACGGATACTGATGCAGAAAAGTAAAGGTATCCGGGCAAGGCCATCGTAGTCACAGAGACTGATGCAGAAAAGTAAAGGTATCCGGACGAGGCTATCGCATTCACGAACGCTGATGCAGAAAAGTAAAGGTATCCGGGCGACGCTATCGTAGTCAGGGATACTGATGTAGAAAAGTAAAGGTATCCTGGTGAGGCTATCGCATTCACGGACGCTGATGCAGAAATGTAAAGGTATCCGGGCGAGGCCATCGCAGTCACGGATCCTGATGCAGAAAAGTAAAGGTATCCGGACGAGGCGATAGCAATGATGGATACTGATGCAGAAAAGTAAAAGTATTCGAGCGAGGCTATCGCAGTCACGGACGGTGATGCAGAAATGTAAAGGTATCCAGGCGAGGCTATCCTAGTCACGGATACTGATGTGAAATGTAAAGGTATCCGGGAAAGGCTATCGCAGTCACGTATACTGACGCAGAAAAGTAAAGGTATCTGGGCGAGGCTATCGCAGTCATGGATACTGATGCAGAAAAGTGAAAGTATCCAGGCGAGGCTATCGCAGTAACGGACACTGATGCAGAAAGGACAAGGTATCCGGGCGAGGCTATCGCAGTCACGTATACTAACGCAGAAAAGTAAAGGTATCTGGGCGAGGCTATCGCAATCATGGATACTGATGCAGAAAAGTGAAAGTATCCAGGCGAGGCTATCGCAGTCACGGACGCTGATGCAGAAATGTCAAGGTATCCGGGCGAGGCTATCCCAGTCACGGATACTGATGTGAAATGTAAAGGTATCCGGGAGAGGCTATCACAGTCACGGATACAGATGCAGAAAAGTAAATGTATCCGGGCGAGGCTATCGCAGTCACGGATACTGATGCAGAAAACTAAAGGTATCCTGGCCAGGCTATCGCAGTCACAGACGCTGATGCAGAAAAGTAAAGGTATCCAGGCGAAGCTATCGCAGTCACGGATACTGATGAAGAAAAGTAAAGGTATCCGGGCAAGGCCATCGTAGTCACAGAGACTGATGCAGAAAAGTAAAGGTATCCGGACGAGGCTATCGCATTCACGGATACTGATAGAGAAAAGTAAAGGTATCCGGGCAAGGCCATCGTAGTCACAGAGACTGATCCAGAAAAGTAAAGGTATCCGGACGAGGCTATCGCATTCACGGACGCTAATGCAGAAAAGTAAAGGTATCCGGGCGACGCTATCGTAGTCAGGGATACTGATGCAGAAAAGTAAAGGTATCCAGGCGAGGCTATCGCATTCACGGACGCTGATGCAGAAATGTAAAGGTATCCGGGCGAGGCTATCGCAATCATAGATACTGATGCAGAAAAGTAAAAGTATCCAGGCGAGGATATCGCGGTCACGGACGCTGATGCAGAAATATAATGGTATTCGGATGAGGCTATCGCAGTGACGGATACTGATGCAGAAAAGTAAAGGTATCCGGGTGAGGCTATCGCAGTCACGGATACTGATGTGAAACGTAAAGGTATCCGGGCGAGGCTATCGCCGTCACGGATACTGATGCAGAAAAGTAAAGGTATCCGGGCGAGGCTATCGCAGTCACGGATACGGATGTGAAATGTAAAGGTATCCGGACGAGGCTATCACAGTCACGGATACTGATAGAGAAAAGTAAAGGTATCCGGGCAAGGCCATCGTAGTCACAGAGACTGATGCAGAAAAGTAAAGGTATCCGGACGAGGCTATCGCATTCACGAACGCTGATGCAGAAAAGTAAAGGTATCCGGGCGACGCTATCGTAGTCAGGGATACTGATGCAGAAAAGTAAAGGTATCCAGGCGAGGCTATCGCATTCACGGACGCTGATGCAGATATGTAAAGGTATCCGGGCGAGGCCATCGCAGTCACGGATCCTGATGCAGAAGAGTAAAGGTGTCCAGGCGAGGCTATCGCAATCATAGATACTGATGCAGAAAAGTAAAAGTATCCGGGCGAGGATATCGCAGTCACGGACGCTGATGCAGAAATGTAATGGTATCCGGGTGAGGCTATCGCAGTGACGGATACTAATGCAGAAATGTAAAGGTATCCGGGCGAGGCTATCGCAGTCACCGATACTGATGCAGAAAAGTAAAGGTATACGAGCGAGGCTATCGCAGTCACGGATACTCATGCAGAAAAATAAAGGTGTCCGGGCAAGGCTATCGCAGTTACAGTCGCTGATGCAGAAAAGTAAATGTATCCGGGCGAGGCTATGGCAGTCACGGATACTGATGCAGAAAAGTAAAGGTATCCGGCCGAGGCTATCGCAATCACGGATACTGATGTGAAATGTAAAGGTATCCGGGAGAGGCTATCACAGTCACGGATACAGATGCAGAAAAGTAAATGTATCCGGGCGAGGCTATCGCAGTCACGGATACTGATGCAGAAAACTAAAGGTATCCTGGCCAGGCTATCGCAGTCACAGACGCTGATGCAGAAAAGTAAAGGTATCCAGGCGAAGCTATCGCAGTCACGGATACTGATGAAGAAAAGTAAAGGTATCCAGGCAAGGCCATCGTAGTCACAGAGACTGATGCAGAAAAGTAAAGGTATCCGGACGAGGCTATCGCATTCACGGATACTGATAGAGAAAAGTAAAGGTATCCGGGCAAGGCCATCGTAGTCACAGAGACTGATCCAGAAAAGTAAAGGTAACCGGACGAGGCTATCGCATTCACGGACGCTGATGCAGAAAAGTAAAGGTATCCGGGCGACGCTATCGTAGTCAGGGATACTGATGCAGAAAAGTAAAGGTATCCAGGCGAGGCTATCGCATTCACGGACGCTGATGCAGAAATGTAAAGGTATCCGGGCGAGGCCATCGCAGTCACGGATCCTGATGCAGAAGAGTAAAGGTATCCAGGCGAGGCTATCGCAATCATAGATACTGATGCAGAAAAGTAAAAGTATCCAGGCGAGGATATCGCAGTCACGGACGCTGATGCAGAAATATAATGGTATTCGGATGAGGCTATCGCTGTGACGGATACTGATGTGAAATGTAAAGGTATCCGGGCGAGGCTATCGCAGTCACGGATACTGATGCAGAAAAGTAAAGGTATCCGGGCGAGGCTATCGCAGTCACGGATACTGATGCAGAAAAGTAAAGGTATCCGGGCAAGGCCATCGTAGTCACAGAGACTGATGCAGAAAAGTAAAGGTATCCGGACGAGGCTATCGCATTCACGAACGCTGATGCAGAAAAGTAAAGGTATCCGGGCGACGCTATCGTAGTCAGGGATACTGATGTAGAAAAGTAAAGGTATCCTGGTGAGGCTATCGCATTCACGGACGCTGATGCAGAAATGTAAAGGTATCCGGGCGAGGCCATCGCAGTCAAGGATCCTGATGCAGAAAAGTAAAGGTATCCGGACGAGGCGATAGCAATGATGGATACTGATGCAGAAAAGTAAAAGTATTCGAGCGAGGCTATCGCAGTCACGGACGGTGATGCAGAAATGTAAAGGTATCCAGGCGAGGCTATCCTAGTCACGGATACTGATGTGAAATGTAAAGGTATCCGGGAAAGGCTATCGCAGTCACGTATACTGACGCAGAAAAGTAAAGGTATCTGGGCGAGGCTATCGCAGTCATGGATACTGATGCAGAAAAGTGAAAGTATCCAGGCGAGGCTATCGCAGTAACGGACACTGATGCAGAAAGGACAAGGTATCCGGGCGAGGCTATCGCAGTCACGTATACTAACGCAGAAAAGTAAAGGTATCTGGGCGAGGCTATCGCAATCATGGATACTGATGCAGAAAAGTGAAAGTATCCAGGCGAGGCTATCGCAGTCACGGACGCTGATGCAGAAATGTCAAGGTATCCGGGCGAGGCTATCCCAGTCACGGATACTGATGTGAAAGGTAAAGGTATCCGGGAAAGGCTATCGCAGTCACGTATACTGACGCAGAAAAGTAAAGGTATCTGGGCGAGGCTATCGCAGTCATGGATACTGATGCAGAAAAGTGAAAGTATCCAGGCGAGGCTATCGCAGTCACGGACGCTGATGCAGAAAGGACAAGGTATCCGGGCGAGGCTATCGCAGTCACGTATACTGACGCAGAAAAGTAAAGGTATCTGGGCGAGGCTATCGCAATCATGGATACTGATGCAGAAAAGTGAAAGTATCCAGGCGAGGCTATCGCAGTCACGGACGCTGATGCAGAAATGTCAAGGTATCCGGGCGAGGCTATTGCAGTCACGGATACTGATGCAGAAATGTAAAGGTATCCGAGCGAGGTTATCGCATTCACGGATATTGATGTGAAATGTAAAGGTATCCGGGCGAGGCCAACGCAGTCACGGAAACTGATGCAGAAAAGTAAAGGTATCCGGGTGAGGTTATCGCAGTCACGGACGCTGATACAGAAAAGAAAAGGTATCCGGGCGAGGCTATCCCAGTCACGGAAACTGATGCAGAAAAGTAAAGGTATCCGAGCGAGGCTATCGCAGTCACGGACGGTGATGCAGAAATGTAAAGGTATCCGGGCGAGGCTATCCTAGTCACGGATACTGATGTGAAATGTAAAGGTATCCGGGAAAGGCTATCGCAGTCACGTATACTGACGCAGAAAAGTAAAGGTATCTGGGCGAGGCTATCGCAATCATGGATACTGATGCAGAAAAGTGAAAGTATCCAGGCGAGGCTATCGCAGTCACGGACGCTGATGCAGAAATGTCAAGGTATCCGGGCGAGGCTATCGCAGTCACGGACGCTGATGCAGAAAGGTCAAGGTATCCGGGCGAGGCTATCGAAGTCACGGATACTGATGCTGAAAAGTGAAAGTATCCGGGCGAGGCTATCGCAGTCATAGACTCTGATGCAGAAATGTCAAGGTATCCGGGCGAGGTTATCGCATTCACGGATACTGATGTGAAATATAAAGGTATCCGGGCGAGGCCAACGCAGTCACGGAAACTGATGCAGAAAAGTAAAGGTATTCGGGTGAGGTTATCGCAGTCACGGACGCTGATACAGAAAAGAAAAGGTATCCGGGCGAGGCTATCGCAGTCACGGATACTGATACAGAAATTAAAGGTATCTGGGCGAGCCTATCGCAGTCACAGACGCTGATACAGAAAAGTAAAGGTATTTGGGCGAGGCTGTCGCAGTGACGGATATTGATGCAGAAAATTAAAGGTATCCGGGCGACGCAATCGTAGTCAGGGATACTGATGCAGAAAAGTAAAGGTATCCAGGCGAGGCTATCGCATTCACGGACGCTGATGCAGAAATGTAAAGGTATCCGGGCGAGGCCATCGCAGTCACGGATCCTGAAGCAGAAAAGTAAAGGTATCCAGGCGAGGCTAACGCAATCATAGATACTAGTGCAGAGAAGTAAAAGTATCCGGGCGAGGATATCGCAGTCACGGACGCTGATGCAGAAATGTAAAGGTATCCGGGCGATCCTATCGCAGTCACGGATACCGATGTGAAATGTAAAGGTATCCGGGCGAGGCTATCGCAGTCACCGATACTGATGCAAAAAACTAAAGGTATACGAGCGAGGCTATCGCAGTCACGGATACTGATGCAGAAAAATAAAGGTGTCCGGGCAAGGCTATCGCAGTTACAGACGCTGATGCAGAAAAGTAAATGTATCCGGGCGAGTCTATCGCAGTCACGGATACTGATGCAGAAAAGTAAAGGTATCCAGGCGAGGCTATCGCAATCACGGATACTGATGCAGAAAACTAAAGGTATCCAGGCCAGGCTATCGTAGTCACAGACGCTGATGCAGAAAAGTAAAGGTATCCAGGCGAAGCTATCGCAGTCACGGATACTGATGAAGAAAAGTAAAGGTATCCAGGCGAGGCTATCGCAGTCACGGATACTGATAGAGAAAAGTAAAGGTATCCGGGCGAGGCCATCGTAGTCACGGAGACTGATGCAGAAAAGTAAAGGTATCCGGACGAGGCTATCGCATTCACGGACGCTGATGCAGAAAAGTAAAGGTATCCGGGCGACGCTATCGTAGTCAGGGATACTGATGCAGAAAAGTAAAGGAATCCGGGCGAGGCTATCGCAGTGACGGATACGGATGCAGAAATGTAAAGGTATCCGGGCGAGACTATCCCAGTCACGGATACTGATGTGAAATGTAAAGGTATCCGGGACAGGCTATCGCAGTCACGTATACTGACGCAGAAAAGTAAAGTTATCTGGGCGAGGCTATCGCAATCATGGATACTGATGCAGAAAAGTGAAAGTATCCAGGCGAGGCTATCGCAGTCACGGACGCTGATGCAGAAATGTCAAGGTATCCGGGCGAGGCTATCGCAGTCACGGACGTTGATGCAGAAAGGTCAAGGTATCCGGGCGAGGCTATCGCATTCACGGACGCTGATGCAGAAAAGTAAAGGTATCCGGGCGACGCTATCGTAGTCAGGGATACTGATGCAGAAAAGTAAAGGAATTCGGGCGAGGCTATCGCAGTGACGGATACGGATGCAGAAATGTAAAGGTATCCGGGCGAGGCTATCCCAGTCACGGATACTGATGTGAAATGTAAAGGTATACGGGACAGGCTATCGCAGTCACGTATACTGACGCAGAAAAGTAACGGTATCTGGGCGAGGCTATCGCAATCATGGATACTGATGCAGAAAAGTGAAAGTATCCAGGCGAGGCTATCGCACTCACGGACGCTGATGCAGAAATGTAAAGGTATCCGGGCGAGGCCATCGCAGTCACGGATCCTGATGCAGAAAAGTAAAGGTATCCAGGCGAGGCTACCGCAATCATAGATACTAGTGCAGAGAAGTAAAAGTATCCAGGCGAGGATATCGCAGTCACGGACGCTGATGCAGAAATGTAAAGGTATCCGGGCGATCCTATCGCAGTCACGGATACCGATGTGAAATGTAAAGGTATCCGGACGAGGCTATCACAGTCACGGATACTGATAGAGAAAAGTAAAGGTATCCGGGCAAGGCCATCATAGTCACAGAGACTGATGCAGAAAAGTAAAGGTATCCGGACGAGGCTATCGCATTCACGAACGCTGATGCAGAAAAGTAAAGGTATCCGGGCGACGCTATCGTAGTCAGGGATACTGATGTAGAAAAGTAAAGGTATCCTGGTGAGGCTATCGCATTCACGGACGCTGATGCAGAAATGTAAAGGTATCCGGGCGAGGCCATCGCAGTCACGGATCCTGATGCAGAAAAGTAAAGGTATCCGGACGAGGCGATAGCAATGATGGATACTGATGCAGAAAAGTAAAAGTATTCGAGCGAGGCTATCGCAGTCACGGACGGTGATGCAGAAATGTAAAGGTATCCAGGCGAGGCTATCCTAGTCACGGATACTGATGTGAAATGTAAAGGTATCCGGGAAAGGCTATCGCAGTCACGTATACTGACGCAGAAAAGTAAAGGTATCTGGGCGAGGCTATCGCAGTCATGGATACTGATGCAGAAAAGTGAAAGTATCCAGGCGAGGCTATCGCAGTAACGGACACTGATGCAGAAAGGACAAGGTATCCGGGCGAGGCTATCGCAGTCACGTATACTAACGCAGAAAAGTAAAGGTATCTGGGGGAGGCTATCGCAATCATGGATACTGATGCAGAAAAGTGAAAGTATCCAGGCGAGGCTATCGCAGTCACGGACGCTGATGCAGAAATGTCAAGGTATCCGGGCGAGGCTATCCCAGTCACGGATACTGATGTGAAATGTAAAGGTATCCGGGAAAGGCTATCGCAGTCACGTATACTGACGCAGAAAAGTAAAGGTATCTGGGCGAGGCTATCGCAGTCATGGATACTGATGCAGAAAAGTGAAAGTATCCAGGCGAGGCTATCGCAGTCACGGACGCTGATGCAGAAAGGACAAGGTATCCGGGCGAGGCTATCGCAGTCACGTATACTGATGCAGAAAAGTAAAGGTATCTGGGCGAGGCTATCGCAATCATGGATACTGATGCAGAAAAGTGAAAGTATCCAGGCGAGGCTATCGTAGTCACGGACGCTGATGCAGAAATGTCAAGGTATCCGGGCGAGGCTATTGCAGTCACGGATACTGATGCAGAAATGTAAAGGTATCCGAGCGAGGTTATCGCATTCACGGATATTGATGTAAATGTAAAGGTATCCGGGCGAGGCCAACGCAGTCACGGAAACTGATGCAGAAAAGTAAAGGTATCCGGGTGAGGTTATCGCAGTCACGGACGCTGATACAGAAAAGAAAAGGTATCCGGGCGAGGCTATCCCAGTCACGGAAACTGATGCAGAAAAGTAAAGGTATCCGGGTGAGGTTATCGCAGTCAGGGATACTGATGCAGAAAAGTAAAGGAATCCGGGCGATTCTATCCCAGTCACGGATACTGATGTGAAATGTAAAGGTATCCGGGACAGGCTATCGCAGTCACGTATACTGACGCAGAAAAGTAAAGGTATCTGGGCGAGGCTATCGCAATCATGGATACTGATGCAGAAAAGTGAAAGTATCCAGGCGAGGCTATCGCAGTCACGGACGCTGATGCAGAAATGTCAAGGTATCCGGGCGAGGCTATCGCAGTCACGGACGCTGATGCAGAAAGGTCAAGGAATCCGGGCGAGGCTATCGAAGTCACGGATACTGATGCTGAAAAGTGAAAGTATCCGGGCGAGGCTATCGCAGTCATAGACTCTGATGCAGAAATGTCAAGGTATCCAGGCGAGGTTATCGCATTCACGGATACTGATGTGAAATATAAAGGTATCCGGGCGAGGCCAACGCAGTCACGGAAACTGATGCAGAAAAGTAAAGGTATTCGGGTGAGGTTATCGCAGTCACGGACGCTGATACAGAAAAGAAAAGGTAACCGGGCGAGGCTATCGCAGTCACGGATACTGATACAGAAATTAAAGGTATCTGGGCGAGCCTATCGCAGTCACAGACGCTGATACAGAAAAGTAAAGGTATTTGGGCGAGGCTGTCGCAGTGACGGATATTGATGCAGAAAATTAAAGGTATCCGGGCGACGCAATCGTAGTCAGGGATACTGATGCAGAAAAGTAAAGGTATCCAGGCGAGGCTATCGCATTCACGGACGCTGATGCAGAAATGTAAAGGTATCCGGGCGAGGCCATCGCAGTCACGGATCCTGAAGCAGAAAAGTAAAGGTATCCAGGCGAGGCTAACGCAATCATAGATACTAGTGCAGAGAAGTAAAAGTATCCGGGCGAGGATATCGCAGTCACGGACGCTGATGCAGAAATGTAAAGGTATCCGGGCGATCCTATCGCAGTCACGGATACCGATGTGAAATGTAAAGGTATCCGGGCGAGGCTATCGTAGTCACCGATACTGATGCAAAAAACTAAAGGTATACGAGCGAGGCTATCGCAGTCACGGATACTGATGCAGAAAAATAAAGGTGTCCGGGCAAGGCTATCGCAGTTACAGACGCTGATGCAGAAAAGTAAATGTATCCGGGCGAGTCTATCGCAGTCACGTATACTGACGCAGAAAAGTAACGGTATCTGAGCGAGGCTATCGCAATCATGGATACTGATGCAGAAAAGTGAAAGTATCCAGGCGAGGCTATCGCACTCACGGACGCTGATGCAGAAATGTAAAGGTATCCGGGCGAGGCCATCGCAGTCACGGATCCTGATGCAGAAAAGTAAAGGTATCCAGGCGAGGCTACCGCAATCATAGATACTAGTGCAGAGAAGTAAAAGTATCCAGGCGAGGATATCGCAGTCACGGACGCTGATGCAGAAATGTAAAGGTATCCGGGCGATCCTATCGCAGTCACGGATACCGATGTGAAATGTAAAGGTATCCGAGCGAGGCTATCGCAGTCACCGATACTAATGCAGAAAACTAAAGGTATACGAGCGAGGCTATCGCAGTCACGGATACTGATGCAGAAAAATAAAGGTGTCCGGGCAAGGCTATCGCAGTTACAGACGCTGATGCAGAAAAGTAAATGTATCCGGGCGAGTCTATCGCAGTCACGGATACTGATGCAGAAAAGTAAAGGTATCCGGGCGAGGCTATCGCAATCACGGATACTGATGCAGAAAACTAAAGGTATCCAGGCCAGGCTATCGCAGTCACAGACGTTGATGCAGAAAAGTAAAGGTATCCAGGCGAAGCTATCGTAGTCACGGATACTGATGAAGAAAAGTAAAGGTATCCAGGCGAGGCTATCGCAGTCACGGATACTGATAAAGAAAAGTAAAGGTATCCGGGCGAGGCCATCGTAGTCACGGAGACTGATGCAGAAAAGTAAATGTATCCGGGCGAGGCTATCGCATTCACGGACGCTGATGCTGAAAAGTAAAGGTATCCGGGCGAGGCTATCGCAGTCACGGATACTGATGTGAAATGTATAGGTATCCGGGAAAGGCTATCGCAGTCACGTATACTGACGCAGAAAAGTAAAGGTATCTGGGCGAGGCTATCGCAATCATGGATACTGATGCAGAAAAGTGAAAGTATCCAGGCGAGGCTATCGCAGTCACGGACGCTGATGCAGAAATGTCAAGGTATCCGGGCGAGGCTATCGCAGTCACGGACGCTGATGCAGAAAGGTCAAGGTATCCGGGCGAGGCTATCGAAGTCACGGATACTGATGCTGAAAAGTGAAAGTATCCGGGCGAGGCTATCGCAGTCATAGACTCTGATGCAGAAATGTCAAGGTATCCGGGCGAGGTTATCGCATTCACGGATACTGATGTGAAATATAAAGGTATCCGGGCGAGGCCAACGCAGTCACGGAAACTGATGCAGAAAAGTAAAGGTATTCGGGTGAGGTTATCGCAGTCACGGACGCTGATACAGAAAAGAAAAGGTATCCGGGCGAGGCTATCGCAGTCACGGATACTGATACAGAAATTAAAGGTATCTGGGCGAGCCTATCGCAGTCACAGACGCTGATACAGAAAAGTAAAGGTATTTGGGCGAGGCTGTCGCAGTGACGGATATTGATGCAGAAAATTAAAGGTATCCGGGCGACGCAATCGTAGTCAGGGATACTGATGCAGAAAAGTAAAGGTATCCAGGCGAGGCTATCGCATTCACGGACGCTGATGCAGAAATGTAAAGGTATCCGGGCGAGGCCATCGCAGTCACGGATCCTGAAGCAGAAAAGTAAAGGTATCCAGGCGAGGCTAACGCAATCATAGATACTAGTGCAGAGAAGTAAAAGTATCCGGGCGAGGATATCGCAGTCACGGACGCTGATGCAGAAATGTAAAGGTATCCGGGCGATCCTATCGCAGTCACGGATACCGATGTGAAATGTAAAGGTATCCGGGCGAGGCTATCGCAGTCACCGATACTGATGCAAAAAACTAAAGGTATACGAGCGAGGCTATCGCAGTCACGGATACTGATGCAGAAAAATAAAGGTGTCCGGGCAAGGCTATCGCAGTTACAGACGCTGATGCAGAAAAGTAAATGTATCCGGGCGAGTCTATCGCAGTCACGGATACTGATGCAGAAAAGTAAAGGTATCCAGGCGAGGCTATCGCAATCACGGATACTGATGCAGAAAACTAAAGGTATCCAGGCCAGGCTATCGTAGTCACAGACGCTGATGCAGAAAAGTAAAGGTATCCAGGCGAAGCTATCGCAGTCACGGATACTGATGAAGAAAAGTAAAGGTATCCAGGCGAGGCTATCGCAGTCACGGATACTGATAGAGAAAAGTAAAGGTATCCGGGCGAGGCCATCGTAGTCACGGAGACTGATGCAGAAAAGTAAAGGTATCCGGACGAGGCTATCGCATTCACGGACGCTGATGCAGAAAAGTAAAGGTATCCGGGCGACGCTATCGTAGTCAGGGATACTGATGCAGAAAAGTAAAGGAATCCGGGCGAGGCTATCGCAGTGACGGATACGGATGCAGAAATGTAAAGGTATCCGGGCGAGACTATCCCAGTCACGGATACTGATGTGAAATGTAAAGGTATCCGGGACAGGCTATCGCAGTCACGTATACTGACGCAGAAAAGTAAAGTTATCTGGGCGAGGCTATCGCAATCATGGATACTGATGCAGAAAAGTGAAAGTATCCAGGCGAGGCTATCGCAGTCACGGACGCTGATGCAGAAATGTCAAGGTATCCGGGCGAGGCTATCGCAGTCACGGACGCTGATGCAGAAAGGTCAAGGTATCCGGGCGAGGCTATCGCATTCACGGACGCTGATGCAGAAAAGTAAAGGTATCCGGGCGACGCTATCGTAGTCAGGGATACTGATGCAGAAAAGTAAAGGAATTCGGGCGAGGCTATCGCAGTGACGGATACGGATGCAGAAATGTAAAGGTATCCGGGCGAGGCTATCCCAGTCACGGATACTGATGTGAAATGTAAAGGTATACGGGACAGGCTATCGCAGTCACGTATACTGACGCAGAAAAGTAACGGTATCTGGGCGAGGCTATCGCAATCATGGATACTGATGCAGAAAAGTGAAAGTATCCAGGCGAGGCTATCGCACTCACGGACGCTGATGCAGAAATGTAAAGGTATCCGGGCGAGGCCATCGCAGTCACGGATCCTGATGCAGAAAAGTAAAGGTATCCAGGCGAGGCTACCGCAATCATAGATACTAGTGCAGAGAAGTAAAAGTATCCAGGCGAGGATATCGCAGTCACGGACGCTGATGCAGAAATGTAAAGGTATCCGGGCGATCCTATCGCAGTCACGGATACCGATGTGAAATGTAAAGGTATCCGGACGAGGCTATCACAGTCACGGATACTGATAGAGAAAAGTAAAGGTATCCGGGCAAGGCCATCATAGTCACAGAGACTGATGCAGAAAAGTAAAGGTATCCGGACGAGGCTATCGCATTCACGAACGCTGATGCAGAAAAGTAAAGGTATCCGGGCGACGCTATCGTAGTCAGGGATACTGATGTAGAAAAGTAAAGGTATCCTGGTGAGGCTATCGCATTCACGGACGCTGATGCAGAAATGTAAAGGTATCCGGGCGAGGCCATCGCAGTCACGGATCCTGATGCAGAAAAGTAAAGGTATCCGGACGAGGCGATAGCAATGATGGATACTGATGCAGAAAAGTAAAAGTATTCGAGCGAGGCTATCGCAGTCACGGACGGTGATGCAGAAATGTAAAGGTATCCAGGCGAGGCTATCCTAGTCACGGATACTGATGTGAAATGTAAAGGTATCCGGGAAAGGCTATCGTAGTCACGTATACTGACGCAGAAAAGTAAAGGTATCTGGGCGAGGCTATCGCAGTCATGGATACTGATGCAGAAAAGTGAAAGTATCCAGGCGAGGCTATCGCAGTAACGGACACTGATGCAGAAAGGACAAGGTATCCGGGCGAGGCTATCGCAGTCACGTATACTAACGCAGAAAAGTAAAGGTATCTGGGGGAGGCTATCGCAATCATGGATACTGATGCAGAAAAGTGAAAGTATCCAGGCGAGGCTATCGCAGTCACGGACGCTGATGCAGAAATGTCAAGGTATCCGGGCGAGGCTATCCCAGTCACGGATACTGATGTGAAATGTAAAGGTATCCGGGAAAGGCTATCGCAGTCACGTATACTGACGCAGAAAAGTAAAGGTATCTGGGCGAGGCTATCGCAGTCATGGATACTGATGCAGAAAAGTGAAAGTATCCAGGCGAGGCTATCGCAGTCACGGACGCTGATGCAGAAAGGACAAGGTATCCGGGCGAGGCTATCGCAGTCACGTATACTGATGCAGAAAAGTAAAGGTATCTGGGCGAGGCTATCGCAATCATGGATACTGATGCAGAAAAGTGAAAGTATCCAGGCGAGGCTATCGTAGTCACGGACGCTGATGCAGAAATGTCAAGGTATCCGGGCGAGGCTATTGCAGTCACGGATACTGATGCAGAAATGTAAAGGTATCCGAGCGAGGTTATCGCATTCACGGATATTGATGTAAATGTAAAGGTATCCGGGCGAGGCCAACGCAGTCACGGAAACTGATGCAGAAAAGTAAAGGTATCCGGGTGAGGTTATCGCAGTCACGGACGCTGATACAGAAAAGAAAAGGTATCCGGGCGAGGCTATCCCAGTCACGGAAACTGATGCAGAAAAGTAAAGGTATCCGGGTGAGGTTATCGCAGTCAGGGATACTGATGCAGAAAAGTAAAGGAATCCGGGCGATTCTATCCCAGTCACGGATACTGATGTGAAATGTAAAGGTATCCGGGACAGGCTATCGCAGTCACGTATACTGACGCAGAAAAGTAAAGGTATCTGGGCGAGGCTATCGCAATCATGGATACTGATGCAGAAAAGTGAAAGTATCCAGGCGAGGCTATCGCAGTCACGGACGCTGATGCAGAAATGTCAAGGTATCCGGGCGAGGCTATCGCAGTCACGGACGCTGATGCAGAAAGGTCAAGGAATCCGGGCGAGGCTATCGAAGTCACGGATACTGATGCTGAAAAGTGAAAGTATCCGGGCGAGGCTATCGCAGTCATAGACTCTGATGCAGAAATGTCAAGGTATCCAGGCGAGGTTATCGCATTCACGGATACTGATGTGAAATATAAAGGTATCCGGGCGAGGCCAACGCAGTCACGGAAACTGATGCAGAAAAGTAAAGGTATTCGGGTGAGGTTATCGCAGTCACGGACGCTGATACAGAAAAGAAAAGGTAACCGGGCGAGGCTATCGCAGTCACGGATACTGATACAGAAATTAAAGGTATCTGGGCGAGCCTATCGCAGTCACAGACGCTGATACAGAAAAGTAAAGGTATTTGGGCGAGGCTGTCGCAGTGACGGATATTGATGCAGAAAATTAAAGGTATCCGGGCGACGCAATCGTAGTCAGGGATACTGATGCAGAAAAGTAAAGGTATCCAGGCGAGGCTATCGCATTCACGGACGCTGATGCAGAAATGTAAAGGTATCCGGGCGAGGCCATCGCAGTCACGGATCCTGAAGCAGAAAAGTAAAGGTATCCAGGCGAGGCTAACGCAATCATAGATACTAGTGCAGAGAAGTAAAAGTATCCGGGCGAGGATATCGCAGTCACGGACGCTGATGCAGAAATGTAAAGGTATCCGGGCGATCCTATCGCAGTCACGGATACCGATGTGAAATGTAAAGGTATCCGGGCGAGGCTATCGCAGTCACCGATACTGATGCAAAAAACTAAAGGTATACGAGCGAGGCTATCGCAGTCACGGATACTGATGCAGAAAAATAAAGGTGTCCGGGCAAGGCTATCGCAGTTACAGACGCTGATGCAGAAAAGTAAATGTATCCGGGCGAGTCTATCGCAGTCACGGATACTGATGCAGAAAAGTAAAGGTATCCAGGCGAGGCTATCGCAATCACGGATACTGATGCAGAAAACTAAAGGTATCCAGGCCAGGCTATCGTAGTCACAGACGCTGATGCAGAAAAGTAAAGGTATCCAGGCGAAGCTATCGCAGTCACGGATACTGATGAAGAAAAGTAAAGGTATCCAGGCGAGGCTATCGCAGTCACGGATACTGATAGAGAAAAGTAAAGGTATCCGGGCGAGGCCATCGTAGTCACGGAGACTGATGCAGAAAAGTAAAGGTATCCGGACGAGGCTATCGCATTCACGGACGCTGATGCAGAAAAGTAAAGGTATCCAGGCGACGCTATCGTAGTCAGGGATACTGATGCAGAAAAGTAAAGGAATCCGGGCGAGGCTATCGCAGTGACGGATACGGATGCAGAAATGTAAAGGTATCCGGGCGAGACTATCCCAGTCACGGATACTGATGTGAAATGTAAAGGTATCCGGGACAGGCTATCGCAGTCACGTATACTGACGCAGAAAAGTAAAGTTATCTGGGCGAGGCTATCGCAATCATGGATACTGATGCAGAAAAGTGAAAGTATCCAGGCGAGGCTATCGCAGTCACGGACGCTGATGCAGAAATGTCAAGGTATCCGGGCGAGGCTATCGCAGTCACGGACGCTGATGCAGAAAGGTCAAGGTATCCGGGCGAGGCTATCGCATTCACGGACGCTGATGCAGAAAAGTAAAGGTATCCGGGCGACGCTATCGTAGTCAGGGATACTGATGCAGAAAAGTAAAGGAATTCGGGCGAGGCTATCGCAGTGACGGATACGGATGCAGAAATGTAAAGGTATCCGGGCGAGGCTATCCCAGTCACGGATACTGATGTGAAATGTAAAGGTATACGGGACAGGCTATCGCAGTCACGTATACTGACGCAGAAAAGTAACGGTATCTGGGCGAGGCTATCGCAATCATGGATACTGATGCAGAAAAGTGAAAGTATCCAGGCGAGGCTATCGCACTCACGGACGCTGATGCAGAAATGTAAAGGTATCCGGGCGAGGCCATCGCAGTCACGGATCCTGATGCAGAAAAGTAAAGGTATCCAGGCGAGGCTACCGCAATCATAGATACTAGTGCAGAGAAGTAAAAGTATCCAGGCGAGGATATCGCAGTCACGGACGCTGATGCAGAAATGTAAAGGTATCCGGGCGATCCTATCGCAGTCACGGATACCGATGTGAAATGTAAAGGTATCCGGACGAGGCTATCACAGTCACGGATACTGATAGAGAAAAGTAAAGGTATCCGGGCAAGGCCATCATAGTCACAGAGACTGATGCAGAAAAGTAAAGGTATCCGGACGAGGCTATCGCATTCACGAACGCTGATGCAGAAAAGTAAAGGTATCCGGGCGACGCTATCGTAGTCAGGGATACTGATGTAGAAAAGTAAAGGTATCCTGGTGAGGCTATCGCATTCACGGACGCTGATGCAGAAATGTAAAGGTATCCGGGCGAGGCCATCGCAGTCACGGATCCTGATGCAGAAAAGTAAAGGTATCCGGACGAGGCGATAGCAATGATGGATACTGATGCAGAAAAGTAAAAGTATTCGAGCGAGGCTATCGCAGTCACGGACGGTGATGCAGAAATGTAAAGGTATCCAGGCGAGGCTATCCTAGTCACGGATACTGATGTGAAATGTAAAGGTATCCGGGAAAGGCTATCGCAGTCACGTATACTGACGCAGAAAAGTAAAGGTATCTGGGCGAGGCTATCGCAGTCATGGATACTGATGCAGAAAAGTGAAAGTATCCAGGCGAGGCTATCGCAGTAACGGACACTGATGCAGAAAGGACAAGGTATCCGGGCGAGGCTATCGCAGTCACGTATACTAACGCAGAAAAGTAAAGGTATCTGGGGGAGGCTATCGCAATCATGGATACTGATGCAGAAAAGTGAAAGTATCCAGGCGAGGCTATCGCAGTCACGGACGCTGATGCAGAAATGTCAAGGTATCCGGGCGAGGCTATCCCAGTCACGGATACTGATGTGAAATGTAAAGGTATCCGGGAAAGGCTATCGCAGTCACGTATACTGACGCAGAAAAGTAAAGGTATCTGGGCGAGGCTATCGCAGTCATGGATACTGATGCAGAAAAGTGAAAGTATCCAGGCGAGGCTATCGCAGTCACGGACGCTGATGCAGAAAGGACAAGGTATCCGGGCGAGGCTATCGCAGTCACGTATACTGATGCAGAAAAGTAAAGGTATCTGGGCGAGGCTATCGCAATCATGGATACTGATGCAGAAAAGTGAAAGTATCCAGGCGAGGCTATCGTAGTCACGGACGCTGATGCAGAAATGTCAAGGTATCCGGGCGAGGCTATTGCAGTCACGGATACTGATGCAGAAATGTAAAGGTATCCGAGCGAGGTTATCGCATTCACGGATATTGATGTAAATGTAAAGGTATCCGGGCGAGGCCAACGCAGTCACGGAAACTGATGCAGAAAAGTAAAGGTATCCGGGTGAGGTTATCGCAGTCACGGACGCTGATACAGAAAAGAAAAGGTATCCGGGCGAGGCTATCCCAGTCACGGAAACTGATGCAGAAAAGTAAAGGTATCCGGGTGAGGTTATCGCAGTCAGGGATACTGATGCAGAAAAGTAAAGGAATCCGGGCGATTCTATCCCAGTCACGGATACTGATGTGAAATGTAAAGGTATCCGGGACAGGCTATCGCAGTCACGTATACTGACGCAGAAAAGTAAAGGTATCTGGGCGAGGCTATCGCAATCATGGATACTGATGCAGAAAAGTGAAAGTATCCAGGCGAGGCTATCGCAGTCACGGACGCTGATGCAGAAATGTCAAGGTATCCGGGCGAGGCTATCGCAGTCACGGACGCTGATGCAGAAAGGTCAAGGAATCCGGGCGAGGCTATCGAAGTCACGGATACTGATGCTGAAAAGTGAAAGTATCCGGGCGAGGCTATCGCAGTCATAGACTCTGATGCAGAAATGTCAAGGTATCCAGGCGAGGTTATCGCATTCACGGATACTGATGTGAAATATAAAGGTATCCGGGCGAGGCCAACGCAGTCACGGAAACTGATGCAGAAAAGTAAAGGTATTCGGGTGAGGTTATCGCAGTCACGGACGCTGATACAGAAAAGAAAAGGTAACCGGGCGAGGCTATCGCAGTCACGGATACTGATACAGAAATTAAAGGTATCTGGGCGAGCCTATCGCAGTCACAGACGCTGATACAGAAAAGTAAAGGTATTTGGGCGAGGCTGTCGCAGTGACGGATATTGATGCAGAAAATTAAAGGTATCCGGGCGACGCAATCGTAGTCAGGGATACTGATGCAGAAAAGTAAAGGTATCCAGGCGAGGCTATCGCATTCACGGACGCTGATGCAGAAATGTAAAGGTATCCGGGCGAGGCCATCGCAGTCACGGATCCTGAAGCAGAAAAGTAAAGGTATCCAGGCGAGGCTAACGCAATCATAGATACTAGTGCAGAGAAGTAAAAGTATCCGGGCGAGGATATCGCAGTCACGGACGCTGATGCAGAAATGTAAAGGTATCCGGGCGATCCTATCGCAGTCACGGATACCGATGTGAAATGTAAAGGTATCCGGGCGAGGCTATCGCAGTCACCGATACTGATGCAAAAAACTAAAGGTATACGAGCGAGGCTATCGCAGTCACGGATACTGATGCAGAAAAATAAAGGTGTCCGGGCAAGGCTATCGCAGTTACAGACGCTGATGCAGAAAAGTAAATGTATCCGGGCGAGTCTATCGCAGTCACGGATACTGATGCAGAAAAGTAAAGGTATCCAGGCGTGGCTATCGCAATCACGGATACTGATGCAGAAAACTAAAGGTATCCAGGCCAGGCTATCGTAGTCACAGACGCTGATGCAGAAAAGTAAAGGTATCCAGGCGAAGCTATCGCAGTCACGGATACTGATGAAGAAAAGTAAAGGTATCCAGGCGAGGCTATCGCAGTCACGGATACTGATAGAGAAAAGTAAAGGTATCCGGGCGAGGCCATCGTAGTCACGGAGACTGATGCAGAAAAGTAAAGGTATCCGGACGAGGCTATCGCATTCACGGACGCTGATGCAGAAAAGTAAAGGTATCCGGGCGACGCTATCGTAGTCAGGGATACTGATGCAGAAAAGTAAAGGAATCCGGGCGAGGCTATCGCAGTGACGGATACGGATGCAGAAATGTAAAGGTATCCGGGCGAGACTATCCCAGTCACGGATACTGATGTGAAATGTAAAGGTATCTGGGACAGGCTATCGCAGTCACGTATACTGATGCAGAAAAGTGAAAGTATCCAGGCGAGGCTATCGCAGTCACGGACGCTGATGCAGAAATGTCAAGGTATCCGGGCGAGGCTATCGCAGTCACGGACGCTGATGCAGAAAGGTCAAGGTATCCGGGCGAGGCTATCGCATTCACGGACGCTGATGCAGAAAAGTAAAGGTATCCGGGCGACGCTATCGTAGTCAGGGATACTGATGCAGAAAAGTAAAGGAATTCGGGCGAGGCTATCGCAGAGACGGATACGAATGCAGAAATGTAAAGGTATCCGGGCGAGGCTATCCCAGTCACGGATACTGATGTGAAATGTAAAGGTATACGGGACAGGCTATCGCAGTCACGTATACTGACGCAGAAAAGTAACGGTATCTGAGCGAGGCTATCGCAATCATGGATACTGATGCAGAAAAGTGAAAGTATCCAGGCGAGGCTATCGCACTCACGGACGCTGATGCAGAAATGTAAAGGTATCCGGGCGAGGCCATCGCAGTCACGGATCCTGATGCAGAAAAGTAAAGGTATCCAGGCGAGGCTACCGCAATCATAGATACTAGTGCAGAGAAGTAAAAGTATCCAGGCGAGGATATCGCAGTCACGGACGCTGATGCAGAAATGTAAAGGTATCCGGGCGATCCTATCGCAGTCACGGATACCGATGTGAAATGTAAAGGTATCCGAGCGAGGCTATCGCAGTCACCGATACTAATGCAGAAAACTAAAGGTATACGAGCGAGGCTATCGCAGTCACGGATACTGATGCAGAAAAATAAAGGTGTCCGGGCAAGGCTATCGCAGTTACAGACGCTGATGCAGAAAAGTAAATGTATCCGGGCGAGTCTATCGCAGTCACGGATACTGATGCAGAAAAGTAAAGGTATCCGGGCGAGGCTATCGCAATCACGGATACTGATGCAGAAAACTAAAGGTATCCAGGCCAGGCTATCGCAGTCACAGACGTTGATGCAGAAAAGTAAAGGTATCCAGGCGAAGCTATCGTAGTCACGGATACTGATGAAGAAAAGTAAAGGTATCCAGGCGAGGCTATCGCAGTCACGGATACTGATAGAGAAAAGTAAAGGTATCCGGGCGAGGCCATCGTAGTCACGGAGACTGATGCAGAAAAGTAAATGTATCCGGGCGAGGCTATCGCATTCACGGACGCTGATGCTGAAAAGTAAAGGTATCTGGGCGAGGCTATCGCAGTCACGGATACTGATGTGAAATGTAAAGGTATCCGGACGAGGCTATCACAGTCACGGATACTGATAGAGAAAAGTAAAGGTATCCGGGCAAGGCCATCGTAGTCACAGAGACTGATGCAGAAAAGTAAAGGTATCCGGACGAGGCTATCGCATTCACGGACGCTGATGCAGAAAAGTAAAGGTATCCGGGCGACACTATCGTAGTCAGGGATACTGATGCAGAAAAGTAAAGGTATCCAGGCGAGGCTATCGCATTCACGGACGCTGATGCAGAAATGTAAAGGTATACGGGCGAGGCCATCGCAGTCACGGATCCTGATGCAGAAGAGTAAAGGTATCCAGGCGAGGCTATCGCAATCATAGATACTGATGCAGAAAAGTAAAAGTATCCGGGCGAGGATATCGCAGTCACGGACGCTGATGCAGAAATGTAATGGTATCCGGGTGAGGCTATCGCAGTGACGGATACTGATGCAGAAAAGTAAAGGTATCCGGGCGAGGCTATCGCAGTCACGGATACTGATGTGAAATGTAAAGGTATCCGGGCGAGGCTATCGCAGTCACGGATACTGATGCAGAAAAGTAAAGGTATCCGGGCGAGGCTATCGCAGTCACGGAGACTGATGTAGAAAAGTAAAGGTATCTGGGCGAGGCTATCGTAGTCATGGATACTGATGTAGAAAAGTAAAGGTATCCTGGTGAGGCTATCGCATTCACGGACGCTGATGCAGAAATGTAAAGGTATCCGGGCGAGGCCATCGCAGTCACGGATCCTGATGCAGAAAAGTAAAGGTATCCGGACGAGGCGATAGCAATGATGGATACTGATGCAGAAAAGTAAAAGTATCCGAGCGAGGCTATCGCAGTCACGGACGGTGATGCAGAAATGTAAAGGTATCCAGGCGAGGCTATCCTAGTCACGGATACTGATGTGAAATGTAAAGGTATCCGGGAAAGGCTATCGCAGTCACGTATACTGACGCAGAAAAGTAAAGGTATCTGGGCGAGGCTATCGCAGTCATGGATACTGATGCAGAAAAGTGAAAGTATCCAGGCGAGGCTATCGCAGTAACGGACACTGATGCAGAAAGGACAAGGTATCCGGGCGAGGCTATCGCAGTCACGTATACTAACGCAGAAAAGTAAAGGTATCTGGGCGAGGCTATCGCAATCATGGATACTGATGCAGAAAAGTGAAAGTATCCAGGCGAGGCTATCGCAGTCACGGACGCTGATGCAGAAATGTCAAGGTATCCGGGCGAGGCTATCCCAGTCACGGATACTGATGTGAAATTTAAAGGTATCCGGGAAAGGCTATCGCAGTCACGTATACTGACGCAGAAAAGTAAAGGTATCTGGGCGAGGCTATCGCAGTCATGGATACTGATGCAGAAAAGTGAAAGTATCCAGGCGAGGCTATCGCAGTCACAGGCGCTGATGCAGAAAGGACAAGGTATCCAGGCGAGGCTATCGCAGTCACGTATACTGACGCAGAAAAGTAAAGGTATCTGGGCGAGGCTATCGCAATCATGGATACTGATGCAGAAAAGTGAAAGTATCCAGGCGAGGCTATTGCAGTCACGGATACTGATGCAGAAATGTAAAGGTATCCGAGCGAGGTTATTGCATTCACGGATATTGATGTGAAATGTAAAGGTATCCGGGCGAGGCCAACGCAGTCACGGAAACTGATGCAGAAAAGTAAAGGTATCCGGGTGAGGTTATCGCAGTCACGGACGCTGATACAGAAAAGAAAAGGTATCCTGGCGAGGCTATCCCAGTCACGGAAACTGATGCAGAAAAGTAAAGGTATCCGGGTGAGGTTATCGCAGTCAGGGATACTGATGCAGAAAAGTAAAGGAATCCGGGCGATGCTATCGCAGTGACGGATACGGATGCAGAAATGTAAAGGTATCCGGGCGAGGCTATCCCAGTGACGGATACTGATGTGAAATGTAAAGGTATCCGGGACAGGCTATCGCAGTCACGTATACTGACGCAGAAAAGTAAAGGTATCTGGGCGAGGCTATCGCAATCATGGATACTGATGCAGAAAAGTGAAAGTATCCAGGCGAGGCTATCGCAGTCACGAATATTGATGTGAAATGTAAAGGTATCCGGGCGAGGCCAACGCAGTCACGGAAACTGATGCAGAAAAGTAAAGGTATCCGGGTGAGGTTATCGCAGTCACGGACGCTGATACAGAAAAGAAAAGGTATCCGGGCGAGGCTATCCCAGTCACGGAAACTGATGCAGAAAAGTAAAGGTATCCGGGTGAGGTTATCGCAGTCAGGGATACTGATGCAGAAAAGTAAAGGAATCCGGGCGATGCTATCGCAGTGACAGATACGAATGCAGAAATGTAAAGGTATCCGGGCGAGGCTATCGCAGTCACGGACGCTGATGCAGAAAGGTCAAGGTATCCGGGCGAGGCTATCGCATTCACGGACGCTGATGCAGAAAAGTAAAGGTATCCGGGCGACGCTATCGTAGTCAGGGATACTGATGCAGAAAAGTAAAGGAATTCGGGCGAGGCTATCGCAGTGACGGATACGGATTCAGAAATGTAAAGGTATCCGGGCGAGGCTATCCCAGTCACGGATACTGATGTGAAATGTAAAGGTATACGGGACAGGCTATCGCAGTCACGTATACTGACGCAGAAAAGTAACGGTATCTGGGCGAGGCTATCGCAATCATGGATACTGATGCAGAAAAGTGAAAGTATCCAGGCGAGGCTATCGCACTCACGGACGCTGATGCAGTAATGTAAAGGTATCCGGGCGAGGCCATCGCAGTCACGGATCCTGATGCAGAAAAGTAAAGGTATCCAGGCGAGGCTACCGCAATCATAGATACTAGTGCAGAGAAGTAAAAGTATCCAGGCGAGGATATCGCAGTCACGGACGCTGATGCAGAAATGTAAAGGTATCCGGGCGATCCTATCGCAGTCACGGATACCGATGTGAAATGTAAAGGTATCCGAGCGAGGCTATCGCAGTCACCGATACTAATGCAGAAAACTAAAGGTATACGAGCGAGGCTATCGCAGTCACGGATACTGATGCAGAAAAATAAAGGTGTCCGGGCAAGGCTATCGCAGTTACAGACGCTGATGCAGAAAAGTAAATGTATCCGGGCGAGTCTATCGCAGTCACGGATACTGATGCAGAAAAGTAAAGGTATCCGGGCGAGGCTATCGCAATCACGGATACTGATGCAGAAAACTAAAGGTATCCAGGCCAGGCTATCGCAGTCACAAACGTTGATGCAGAAAAGTAAAGGTATCCAGGCGAAGCTATCGTAGTCACGGATACTGATGAAGAAAAGTAAAGGTATCCAGGCGAGGCTATCGCAGTCACGGATACTGATAGAGAAAAGTAAAGGTATCCGGGCGAGGCCATCGTAGTCACGGAGACTGATGCAGAAAAGTAAAGGTATCCGGGCGAGGCTATCGCATTCACGGACGCTGATGCTGAAAAGTAAAGGTATCCGGGCGTGGCTATCGCAGTCACGGATACTGATGTGAAATGTAAAGGTATCCGGACGAGGCTATCACAGTCACGGATACTGATAGAGAAAAGTAAAGGTATCCGGGCAAGGCCATCGTAGTCACAGAGACTGATGCAGAAAAGTAAAGGTATCCGGACGAGGCTATCGCATTCACGGACGCTGATGCAGAAAAGTAAAGGTATCCGGGCGACGCTATCGTAGTCAGGGATACTGATGCAGAAAAGTAAAGGTATCCAGGCGAGGCTATCGCATTCACGGACGTTGGTGCAGAAATGTAAAGGTATCCGGGCGAGGCCATCGCAGTCACGGATCCTGATGCAGAAGAGTAAGGGTATCCAGGCGAGGCTATCGCAATCATAGATACTGATGCAGAAAAGTAAAAGTATCCGGGCGAGGATATCGCAGTCACGGACGCTGATGCAGAAATGTAATGGTATCCGGGTGAGGCTATCGCAGTGACGGATACTGATGCAGAAAAGTAAAGGTATCCGGGCGAGGCTATCGCAGTCACGGATACTGATGTGAAATGTAAAGGTATCCGGGCGAGGCTATCGCAGTCACGGATACTGATGCAGAAAAGTAAAGGTATCCGGGCGAGGCTATCGCAGTCTCGGAGACTGATGTAGAAAAGTAAAGGTATCTGGGCGAGGCTATCGTAGTCATGGATACTGATGTAGAAAAGTAAAGGTATCCTGGTGAGGCTATCGCATTCACGGACGCTGATGCAGAAATGTAAAGGTATCCGGGTGAGGCCATCGCAGTCACGGATCCTGATGCAGAAAAGTAAAGGTATCCGGACGAGGCGATAGCAATGATGAATACTGATGCAGAAAAGTAAAAGTATCCGAGCGAGGCTATCGCAGTCACGGACGGTGATGCAGAAATGTAAAGGTATCCAGGCGAGGCTATCCTAGTCACGGATACTGATGTGAAATGTAAAGGTATCCGGGAAAGGCTATCGCAGTCACGTATACTGACGCAGAAAAGTAAAGGTATCTGGGCGAGGCTATCGCAGTCATGGATACTGATGCAGAAAAGTGAAAGTATCCAGGCGAGGCTATCGCAGTAACGGACACTGATGCAGAAAGGACAAGGTATCCGGGCGAGGCTATCGCAGTCACGTATACTAACGCAGAAAAGTAAAGGTATCTGGGCGAGGCTATCGCAATCATGGATACTGATGCAGAAAAGTGAAAGTATCCAGGCGAGGCTATCGCAGTCACGGACGCTGATGCAGAAATGTCAAGGTATCCGGGCGAGGCTATCCCAGTCACGGATACTGATGTGAAATTTAAAGGTATCCGGGAAAGGCTATCGCAGTCACGTATACTGACGCAGAAAAGTAAAGGTATCCGGGCGAGGCTATCCCAGTCACGGATACTGATGTGAAATTTAAAGGTATCCGGGAAAGGCTATCGCAGTCACGTATACTGATGCAGAAAAGTAAAGGTATCTGGGCGAGGCTATCGCAGTCATGGATACTGATGCAGAAAAGTGAAAGTATCCAGGCGAGGCTATCGCAGTCACGGGCGCTGATGCAGAAAGGACAAGGTATCCGGGCGAGGCTATCGCAGTCACGTATACTGACGCAGAAAAGTAAAGGAATCTGGGCGAGGCTATCGCAATCATGGATACTGATGCAGAAAAGTGAAAGTATCCAGGCGAGGCTATCGCAGTCACGGACGCTGATGCAGAAATGTCAAGGTATCCGGGCGAGGCTATTGCAGTCACGGATACTGATGCAGAAATGTAAAGGTATCCGAGCGAGGTTATCGCATTCACGGATATTGATGTGAAATGTAAAGGTATCCGGGCGAGGCCAACGCAGTCACGGAAACTGATGCAGAAAAGTAAAGGTATCCAGGTGAGGTTATCGCAGTCACGGACGCTGATACAGAAAAGAAAAGGTATCCGGGCGAGGCTATCCCAGTCACGGAAACTGATGCAGAAAAGTAAAGGTATCCGGGTGAGGTTATCGCAGTCAGGGATACTGATGCAGAAAAGTAAAGGAATCCGGGCGATGCTATTGCAGTGACGGATACGGATGCAGAAATGTAAAGGTATCCGGGCGAGGCTATCCCAGTCACGGATACTGATGTGAAATGTAAAGGTATCCGGGACAGGCTCTCGCAGTCACGTATACTGACGCAGAAAAGTAAAGGTATCTGGGCGAGGCTATCGCAATCATGGATACTGATGCAGAAAAGTGAAAGTATCCAGGCGAGGCTATCGCAGTCACGAATATTGATGTGAAATGTAAAGGTATCCGGGCGAGGCCAACGCAGTCACGGAAACTGATGCAGAAAAGTAAAGGTATCCGGGTGAGGTTATCGCAGTCACGGACGCTGATACAGAAAAGAAAAGGTATCCGGGCGAGGCTATCCCAGTCACGGAAACTGATGCAGAAAAGTAAAGGTATCCGGGTGAGGTTATCGCAGTCAGGGATACTGATGCAGAAAAGTAAAGGAATCCGGGCGATGCTATCGCAGTGACAGATACGAATGCAGAAATGTAAAGGTATCCGGGCGAGGCTATCCCAGTCACGGATACGGATGCAGAAATGTAAAGGTATCCGGGCGAGGCTATCCCAGTCACGGATACTGATGTGAAATGTAAAGGTATCCAGACGAGGCTATCGCATTCACGGACGCTGATGCAGAAAAGTAAAGGTATCCGGGCAACGCTATCGTAGTCAGGGATACTGATGCAGAAAAGTAAAGGAATCCGGGCGAGGCTATCGCAGTGACGGATACGGATGCAGAAATGTAAAGGTATCCGGGCGAGGCTATCCCAGTCACGGATACTGATGTGTAATGTAAAGGTATCCGGGACAGGCTATCGCAGTCACGTATACTGACGCAGAAAAGTAAAGTTATCTGGGCGAGGCTATCGCAATCATGGATACTGATGCAGAAAAGTGAAAGTATCCAGGCGAGGCAATCGCAGTCACGGACGCTGATGCAGAAATGTCAAGGTATCCGGGCGAGGCTATCGCAGTCACGGACGCTGATGCAGAAAGGTCAAGGTATCCGGGCGAGGCTATCGCATTCACGGACGCTGATGCAGAAAAGTAAAGGTATCCGGGCGACGCTATCGTAGTCAGGGATACTGATGCAGAAAAGTAAAGGAATTCGGGCGAGGCTATCGCAGTGACGGATACGGATGCAGAAATGTAAAGGTATCCGGGCGAGGCTATCCCAGTCACGGATACTGATGTGAAATGTAAAGGTATCCGGGACAGGCTATCGCAGTCACGTATACTGACGCAGAAAAGTAAAGGTATCTGGGCGAGGCTATCGCAATCATGGATACTGATGTAGAAAAGTGAAAGTATCCAGGCGAGGCTATCGCACTCACGGACGCTGATGCAGAAATGTAAAGGTATCCGGGCGAGGCCATCGCAGTCACGGATCCTGATGCAGAAAAGTAAAGGTATCCAGGCGAGGCTACCGCAATCATAGATACTAGTGCAGAGAAGTAAAAGTATCCAGGCGAGGATATCGCAGTCACGGACGCTGATGCAGAAATGTAAAGGTATCCGGCCATCCTATCGCAGTCACGGATACCGATGTGAAATGTAAAGGTATCCGAGCGAGGCTATTGCAGTCACCGATACTAATGCAGAAATGTAAAGGTATCCGGGCGAGGCTATCCCAGTCACGGATACTGATGTGAAATGTAAAGGTATCCGGGACAGGCTATCGCAGTCACGTATACTGACGCAGAAAAGTAAAGGTATCCGGGACAGGCTATCGCAGTCACGGACGCTGATGCAGAAAGGTCAAGGTATCCGGGCGAGGATATCGCAGTCACGGACGCTGATGCAGAAATGTAAAGGTATCCGGGCGATCCTATCGCAGTCACAGATACCGATGTGAAATGTAAAGGTATCCGGGCGAGGCTATCGCAGTCACCGATACTGATGCAAAAAACTAAAGGTATACGAGCGAGGCTATCGCAGTCACGGATACTGATGCAGAAAAATAAAGGTGTCCGGGCAAGGCTATCGCAGTTACAGACGCTGATGCAGAAAAGTAAATGTATCCGGGCGAGTCTATCGCAATCACGGATACTGATGCAGAAAAGTAAAGGTATCCAGGCGAGGCTATCGCAATCACGGATACTGATGCAGAAAACTAAAGGTATCCAGGCCAGGCTATCGTAGTCACAGACGCTGATTCAGAAAAGTAAAGGTATCCAGGCGAAGCTATCGCAGTCACGGATACTGATGAAGAAAAGTAAAGGTATCCAGGCGAGGCTATCGCAGTCACGGATACTGATAGAGAAAAGTAAAGGTATCCGGGCGAGGCCATCGTAGTCACGGAGACTGATGCAGAAAAGTAAAGGTATCCGGACGAGGCTATCGCATTCACGGACGCTGATGCAGAAAAGTAAAGGTATCCGGGCGACGCTATCGTAGTCAGGGATACTGATGCAGAAAAGTAAAGGAATCCGGGCGAGGCTATCGCAGTGACGGATACGGATGCAGAAATGTAAAGGTATCCGGGCGAGGCTATCCCAGTCACGGATACTGATGTGAAATGTAAAGGTATCCGGGACAGGCTATCGCAGTCACGTATACTGACGCAGAAAAGTAAAGTTATCTGGGCGAGGCTATCGCAATCATGGATACTGATGCAGAAAAGTGAAAGTATCCAGGCGAGGCTATCGCAGTCACGGACGCTGATGCAGAAATGTCAAGGTATCCGGGCGAGGCTATCGCAGTCACGGACGCTGATGCAGAAAGGTCAAGGTATCCGGGCGAGGCTATCGCATTCACGGACGCTGATGCAGAAAAGTAAAGGTATCCGGGCGACGCTATCGTAGTCAGGGATACTGATGCAGAAAAGTAAAGGAATCCGGGCGATGCTATCGCAGTGACGGATACGGATGCAGAAATGTAAAGGTATCCGGGCGAGGCTATCCCAGTCACGGATACTGATGTGAAATGTAAAGGTATCCGGGACAGGCTATCGCAGTCACGTATACTGACGCAAAAAAGTAAAGGTATCTGGGCGAGGCTATCGCAATCATGGATACTGATGCAGAAAAGTGAAAGTATCCAGGCGAGGCTATCGCAGTCACGGACGCTGATGCAGAAATGTCAAGGTATCCGGGCGAGGCTATCGCAGTCACGGACGCTGATGCAGAAAGGTCAAGGTATCCGGGCGAGGCTATCGAAGTCACGGATACTGATGCTGAAAAGTGAAAGTATCCGGGCGAGGCTATCGCAGTCATAGACTCTGATGCAGAAATGTCAAGGTATCCGGGCGAGGTTATCGCATTCACAGATACTGATGTGAAATGTAAAGGTATTCGGGTGAGGTTATCGCAGTCACGGACGCTGATACAGAAAAGAAAAGGTATCCGGGCGAGGCTATCGCAGTCACGGATACTGATACAAAAATTAAAGGTATCCGGGCGAGCCTATCGCAGTCACAGACGCTGATACAGAAAAGTAAAGGTATCTGGGCGAGGCTATCGCAGTGACGGATATTGATGCAGAAAATTAAAGGTATCCGGGCGACGCAATCGTATACAGGGATACTGATGCAGAAAACTAAAGGTATCCAGGCGAGGCTATCGCATTCACGGACGCTGATGCAGAAATGTAAAGGTATCCGGGCGAGGCCATCGCAGTCACGGATCCTGATGCAGAAAAGTAAAGGTATCCAGGCGAGGCTAACGCAATCATAGATACTAGTGCAGAGAAGTAAAAGTATCCGGGCGAGGATGTCGCAGTCACGGACGCTGATGCAGAAATGTAAAGGTATCCGGGCGATCCTATCGCAGTCACGGATACCGATGTGAAATGTAAAGGTATCCGGGCGAGGCTATCGCAGTCACCGATACTGATGCAGAAAACTAAAGGTATACGAGCGAGGCTATCACAGTCACGGATACTGATGCAGAAAAATAAAGGTGTCCGGGCTAGGCTATCGCAGTTACAGACGCTGATGCAGAAAAGTAAATGTATCCGGGCGAGTCTATCGCAGTCACGGACACTGATGCAGAAAAGTAAAGGTATCCGGGCGAGGCTACCGCAATCACGGATACTGATGCAGAAAACTAAAGGTATCCAGGCCAGGCTATCGCAGTCACAGACGCTGATGCAGAAAAGTAAAGGTATCAAGGCGAAGCTATCGCAGTCACGGATACTGATGAAGAAAATTAAAGGCATCCGGGCGAGGCTATCGCAGTCACGGATACTGATAGAGAAAAGTAAAGGTATCCGGGTCAGGCCATCGTAGTCACGGAGACTGATGCAGAAAAGTAAAGGTATCCGGGCGACGCTATCGTAGTCAGGGATACTGATGCAGAAAAGTAAAGGTATCCAGGCGAGGCTATCGCATTCACGGACGCTGATGCATAAATGTAATGGTATCCGGGCGATGCTATCGCAGTGAAGGATAATGATGCAGAAAAGTAAAGGTATCCGGGCGACGCTATCATAGACAGGGATACTGATGCAGAAAAGTAAAGGTATCCAGGCGAGGCTATCGCATTCACGGACGCTGATGCAGAAATGTAAAGGTATCCGGGCGAGGCCATCATAGTCACGGATCCTGATGCAGAAGAGTAAAGGTATCTAGGCAAGGCTATCGCAATCATAGATACTGATGCAGAAAAGTAAAAGTATCCGGGCGAGGATATCACAGTCACGGACGCTGATGCAGAAATGTAATGGTATCCGGGTGAGGCTATCGCAGTGACGGATACTGATGCAGAAAAATAAAGGTATCCGGGCGAGGCTATCGCAGTCACGGATACTGATGTGAAATGTAAAGGTATCCGGGCGAGGCTATCGCAGTCACGGATACTGATGCAGAAAAGTAAAGGTATCCGGGCGAGGCTATCGCAGTCACGGAGACTGATGTAGAAAAGTAAAGGTATCCGGGCGAAGCTATCGTAGTCATGGATACTGATGTAGAAAAGTAAAGGTATCCTGGCGAGGCTATCGCATTCACGGACGTTGATGCAGAAATGTAAAGGTATCCGGGCGAGGCTATCCCAGTCACGGATACTGATGTGAAATGTAAAGGTATCCGGGCGAGGCTATCGCAGTCACGGATACTGATAGAGAAAAGTAAAGGTATCCGGGCAAGGCCATCGTAGTCACAGAGACTGATGCAGAAAAGTAAAGGTATCCGGACGAGGCTATCGCATTCACGGACGCTGATGCAGAAAAGTAAAGGTATCCGGGCGACGCTATCGTAGTCAGGGATACTGATGCAGAAAAGTAAAGGTATCCAGGCGAGGCTATCGCATTCACGGACGCTGATGCAGAAATGTAAAGGTATCCGGGCGAGGCCATCGCAGTCACGGATCCTGATGCAGAACAGTAAAGGTATCCAGGCGAGGCTATCGCAATCATAGATACTGATGCAGAAAAGTAAAAGTATCCGGGCGAGGATATCGCAGTCACGGACGCTGATGCAGAAATGTAATGGTATCCGGGTGAGGCTATCGCAGTGACGGATACTGATGCAGAAAAGTAAAGGTATCCGGGCGAGGCTATCGCAGTCACGGATACTGATGTGAAATGTAAAGGTATCCGGGCGAGGCTATCGCAGTCACGGATACTGATGCAGAAAAGTAAAGGTATCCGGGCGAGGCTATCGCAGTCACGGAGACTGATGTAGAAAATTAAAGGTATCCGGGCGAGGCTATCGTAGTCATGGATACTGACGTAGAAAAGTAAAAGTATCCTGGCGAGGCTATCGCATTCACGGACGCTGATGAAGAAATGTAAAGGTATCCGGGTGAGGCCATCGCAGTCACGGATCCTGATGCAGAAAAGTAAAAGTATCCGAGCGAGGCTATCGCAGTCACGTACGGTGATGCAGAAATGTAAAGGTATGCGGGCGAGGCTATCCCAGTCACGGATACTGATGTGAAATGTAAAGGTATCCGGGAAAGGCTATCGCAGTCACGTATACTGACGTAGAAAAGTAAAGGTATCTGGGTGAGGCTATCGCAATCATGGATACAGATGCAGAAAAGTGAAAGTATCCATGCGACTCTATCGCAGTCACGGACGCTGATACAGAAAGGTCAAGGTATCTGGGTGAGGCTATCGAAGTCACGGATACTGATGCAGAAAAGTGAAAGTATTCGGGCGAGGCTATCGCAGTCATAGACTCTGATGCAGAAATGTCAAGGTATCCGGGCGAGGCTATCGTAGTCACGGATACTGATGCAGAAATGTAAAGGTATCCGGGCGAGGTTATCGCATTCACAGATACTGATGTGAAATGTAAAGGTATCCGGGCGAGGCTATCGCAGTCACGGATACTGATGCAGAAAAGTAAAGGTATCCGGGCGAGGCTATCGCAGTCACGGATACTGATGCAGAAAAGTAAAGGTATCCGGGCGAGGCTATCGCAGTCACGGAGACTGATGTAGAAAAGTAAAGGTATCCGAGCGAAGCTATCGTAGTCATGGATACTGATGTAGAAAAGTAAAGGTATCCTGGCGAGGCTATCGCATTCACGGACGCATTCACAGATACTGATGTGAAATGTAAAGGTATCCGGGCGAGGCTATCGCAGTCACGGATACTGATGCAGAAAAGTAAAGGTATCCGGGCGAGGCTATCGCAGTCACGGATACTGATGCAGAAAAGTAAAGGTATCCGGGCGAGGCTATCGCAGTCACGGAGACTGATGTAGAAAAGTAAAGGTATCCGAGCGAAGCTATCGTAGTCATGGATACTGATGTAGAAAAGTAAAGGTATCCTGGCGAGGCTATCGCATTCACAGACGCTGATGCAGAAATGTAAAGGTATCCGGGCGAGGCTATCCCAGTCACGGATACTGATGTGAAATGTAAAGGTATCCGGGCGAGGCTATCGCAGTCACGGAGACTGATGTAGGAAATTAAAGGTATCCGGGCGAGGCTATCGTAGTCATGGATACTGACGTAGAAAAGTAAAAGTATCCTGGCGAGGCTATCGCATTCACGGACGCTGATGAAGAAATGTAAAGGTATCCGGGCGAGGCCATCGCAGTCACGGATCCTGATGCAGAAAAGTAAAAGTATCCGAGCGAGGCTATCGCAGTCACGTACGGTGATGCAGAAATGTAAAGGTATGCGGGCGAGGTTATCCCAGTCACGGATACTGATGTGAAATGTAAAGGTATCCGGGAAAGGCTATCGCAGTCACGTATACTGACGTAGAAAAGTAAAGGTATCTGGGCGAGGCTATCGCAATCATGGATACAGATGCAGAAAAGTGAAAGTATCCAGGCGACGCTATCGCAGTCACGGACGCTGATGCAGAAAGGTCAAGGTATCTGGGTAAGGCTATCGAAGTCACGGATACTGATGCAGAAAAGTGAAAGTATTCGGGCGAGGCTATCACAGTCATAGACTCTGATGCAGAAATGTCAAGGTATCCGGGCGAGGCTATCGTAGTCACGGATACTGATGCAGAAATGTAAAGGTATCCGGGCGAGGTTATCGCATTCACGGATACTTATGTGAAATGTAAAGGTAGCCGGGCGAGGCCAACGCAGTAACGGAAACTGATGCAGAAAAGTAAAGGTATCCGGGTGAGGTTATCGTAGTCACTGACGCTGATACAGAAAAGAAAAGGTATCCGGGCGAGGCTATCGCAGTCACGGATACTGATACAGAAATTAAAGGTATCCGGGCGAGCCTATCGCAGTCACAGACGCTGATACAGAAAAGTAAAGGTATCTGGGCGAGGCTATCACAGTGACGGATACTGATGCAGAAAATTAAAGGTATCCGGGCGACGCTATCGTAGTCAGGGATACTGATGCAGAAAAGTAAAGGTATCCAGGCGTGGCTATCGCATTCATGGACGCTGATGCATAAATGTAATGGTATCCGGGCGATGCTATCGCAGTGAAGGATAGTGATGCAGAAAAGTAAAGGTATCCGGGCGACGCTATCATAGTCAGGGATACTGATGCAGAAAAGTAAAGGTATCCAGGCGAGGCTATCGCATTCACGGACGCTGATGCAGAAATGTAAAGGTATCCGGGCGAGGCCATCACAGTCACGGATCCTGATGCAGAAGAGTAAAGGTATCTAGGCAAGGCTATCGCAATCATAGATACTGATGCAGAAAAGTAAAAGTATCCGGGCGAGGATATCACAGTCACGGACGCTGATGCAGAAATGTAATGGTATCCGGGTGAGGCTATCGCAGTGACGGATACTGATGCAGAAAAATAAAGGTATCCGGGCGAGGCTATCACAGTCACGGATAATGATGTGAAATGTAAAGGTATCCGGGCGAGGCTATCGCAGTCACGGATACTGATGCAGAAAAGTAAAGGTATCCGGGCGAGGCTATCGCAGTCACGGAGACTGATGTAGAAAAGTAAAGGTATCCGGGCGAAGCTATCGTAGTCATGGATACTGATGTAGAAAAGTAAATGTATCCGAGCGAGGCTATCGCAGTCACGGACGGTGATGCAGATATGTACGGGTATCCGGGCGAGGCTATCCCAGTCACGGATACTGATGTGAAATGTAAAGGTATCCGGGCGAGGCCAACGCAGTAACGGAAACTGATGCAGAAAAGTAAAGGTATCCGGGTGAGGTTATCGCAGTCACGGACGCTGATACAGAAAAGAAAAGGTATCCGGGCGAGGCTATCGCAGTCACGGATACTGATACAGAAATTAAAGGTATCCGGGCGAGGCTATCCCAGTCACGGATACTGATGTGAAATGTAAAGGTATCCGGGCGAGGCTAGCGCAGTCACGGATACTGATGCAGAAAAGTAAAGGTATCCGGGCGAGGCTATCGCAGTCATAGACTCTGATGCAGAAAGGTCAAGGTATCCGGGCGAGGCTATCGAAGTCACGGATACTGATGCAGAAAAGTGAAAGTATCCGGGCGAGGCTATCGCAGTCATAGACTCTGATGCAGAAATGTCAATGTATCCGGGCGAGGCTATCGCAGTCACGGAGACTGATGTAGAAAAGTAAAGGTATCCGGGCGAAGCTATCGTAGTCATGGATACTGATGTAGAAAAGTAAAGGTATCCTGGCGAGGCTATCGCATTCACGGACGCTGATGCAGAAATGTAAAGGTATCCGGGCGAGGCTATCCCAGTCACGGATACTGATGTGAAATGTAAAGGTATCCGGGCGAGGCTATCGCAGTCACGGATACTGATGCAGAAAAGTAAAGGTATCCGGGCGAGGCTATCGCAGTCACGGAGACTGATGTAGAAAAGTAAAGGTATCCGGGCGAAGCTATCGTAGTCATGGATACTGATGTAGAAAAGTAAAGGTATCCTGGCGAGGTTATCGCATTCACGGACGCTGATGCAGAAATGTAAAGGTATCCGGGCGAGGCTATCCCAGTCACGGATCCTGATGCAGAAAAGTAAAAGTATCCGAGCGAGGCTATCGCAGTCACGTACGGTGATGCAGAAATGTAAAGGTATGCGTGCGAGGCTATCCCAGTCACGGATACTGATGTGAAATGTAAAGGTATCCGGGAAAGGCTATCGCAGTCACGTATACTGACGTAGAAAAGTAAAGGTATCTGGGCGAGGCTATCGCAATCATGGATACAGATGCAGAAAAGTGAAAGTATCCAGGCGACGCTATCGCAGTCACGGACGCTGATGAAGAAATGTAAAGGTATCCGGGCGAGGCCATCGCAGTCACGGATCCTGATGCAGAAAAGTAAAAGTATCCGAGCGAGGCTATCGCAGTCACGTACGGTGATGCACAAATGTAAAGTTATGCGGGCGAGGCTATCCCAGTCACGGATACTGATGTGAAATGTAAAGGTATCCGGGAAAGGCTATCGCAGTCACGTATACTGACGTAGAAAAGTAAAGGTATCTGGGCGAGGCTATCGCAATCATGGATACAGATGCAGAAAAGTGAAAGTATCCAGGCGACGCTATCGCAGTCACGGACGCTGATGCAGAAAGGTCAAGGTATCTGGGTGAGGCTATCGAAGTCACGGATACTGATGCAGAAAAGTGAAAGTATTCGGGTGAGGCTATCGCAGTCACGGACGCTGATGCAGAAAGGTCAAGGTATCTGGGTGAGGCTATCGAAGTCACGGATACTGATGCAGAAAAGTGAAAGTATTCGGGCGAGGCTATCGCAGTCATAGACTCTGATGCAGAAATGTCAAGGTATCCGGGCGAGGCTATCGTAGTCACGGATACTGATGCAGAAATGTAAAGGTATCCGGGCGAGGTTATCGCATTCACGGATACTGATGTGAAATGTAAAGGTATCCGGGCGAGGCCAACGCAGTAACGGAAACTGATGCAGAAAAGTAAAGGTATCCGGGTGAGGTTATCGCAGTCACGGACGCTGATACAGAAAAGAAAAGGTATCCGGGCGAGGCTATCGCAGTCACGGATACTGATACAGAAATTAAAGGTATCCGGGCGAGCCTATCGCAGTCACAGACGCTGATACAGAAAAGTACAGGTATCTGGGCGAGGCTATCGCAGTGACGGATACTAATGCAGAAAATTAAAGGTATCCGGGCGACGCTATCGTAGTCAGGGATACTGATGCAGAAAAGTAAAGGTATCCAGGCGAGGCTATCGCATTCACGGACGCTGATGCATAAATGTAATGGTATCCGGGCGATGCTATCGCTGTGAAGGATAGTGATGCAGAAAAGTAAAGGTATCCGGGCGACGCTATCATAGTCAGGGATACTGATGCAGAAATGTAAAGGTATCCAGGCGAGGCTATCTCATTCATGGAAGCTGATGCACAAATGTAAAGGTATCCAGGCGAGGCCATCACAGTCACGGATCCGGATGCAGAAGAGTAAAGGTATCTAGGCAAGGCTATCGCAATCATAGATACTGATGCAGAAAAGTAAAAGTATCCGGGCGAGGATATCACAGTCACGGACGCTATTGCAGAAATGTAATGGTATCCGGGTGAGGCTATCGCAGTGACGGATACTGATGCAGAAAAATAAAGGTATCCGGGCGAGGCTATCGCAGTCACGGATACTGATGTGAAATGTAAAGGTATCTGGGCGAGGCTATCGCAGTCACGGATACTGATGCAGAAAAGTAAAGGTATCCGGGCGAGGCTATCGCAGTCACGGAGACTGATGTAGAAAAGTAAAGGTATCCGGGCGAAGCTATCGTAGTCATGGATACTGATGTAGAAAAGTAAAGGTATCCTGGCGAGGCTATCGCATTCACGGACGCTGATGCAGAAATGTAAAGGTATCCGGGCGAGGCTATCCCAGTCACGGATACTGATGTGAAATGTAAAGGTATCCGGGCGAGGCTATCGCAGTCACGGATACTGATGCAGAAAAGTAAAGGTATCCGGGCGAGGCTATCGCAGTCACGGAGACTGATGTAGAAAAGTAAAGGTATCCGGGCGAAGCTATCGTAGTCATGGATACTGATGTAGAAAAGTAAATGTATCCGAGCGAGGCTATCGCAGTCACGGACGGTGATGCAGAAATGTACGGGTATCCGGGCGAGGCTATCGAAGTCACGGATACTGATGCAGAAAAGTGAAAGTATCCGGGCGAGGCTATCGCAGTCATAGACTCTGATGCAGAAATGTCAATGTATCCGGGCGAGGCTATCGCAGTCACGGAGACTGATGTAGAAAAGTAAAGGTATCCGGGCGAAGCTATCGTAGTCATGGATACTGATGTAGAAAAGTAATGGTATCCTGGCGAGGCTATCGCATTCACGGACGCTGATGCAGAAATGTAAAGGTATCCGGGCGAGGCTATCCCAGTCACGGATACTGATGTGAAATGTAAAGGTATCCGGGCGAGGCTATCGCAGTCACGGATACTGATGCAGAAAAGTAAAGGTATCCGGGCGAGGCTATCGCAGTCACGGAGACTGATGTAGAAAAGTAAAGGTATCTGGGCGAAGCTATCGTAGTCATGGATACTGATGTAGAAAAGTAAATGTATCCGAGCGAGGCTATCGCAGTCACGGACGGTGATGCAGAAATGTACGGGTATCCGGGCGAGGCTATCCCAGTCACGGATACTGATGTGAAATGTAAAGGTATCCAGGAAAGGCTATCGCAGTCACGTATACTGACGCAGAAAAGTAATGGTATCTGGGCGAGGCTATCGCAATCATGGATATTGATGCAGAAAAGTGAAAGTATCCAGGCGAGGCTATCGCAGTCACGGACGCTGATGCAGAAAGGTCAAGGTATCCGGGAGAGGCTATCGAAGTCACGGATACTGATGCAGAAAAGTGAAAGTATCCGGGCGAGGATATCGCAGTCATAGACTCTGATGCAGAAATGTCAATGTATCCGGGCGAGGCTATCGCAGTCACGGAGACTGATGTAGAAAAGTAAAGGTATCCGGGCGAAGCTATCGTAGTCATGGATACTGATGTAGAAAAGTAATGGTATCCTGGCGAGGCTATCGCATTCACGGACGCTGATGCAGAAATGTAAAGGTATCCGGGCGAGGCTATCCCAGTCACGGATACTGATGTGAAATGTAAAGGTATCCGGGCGAGGCTATCGCAGTCACGGATACTGATGCAGAAAAGTAAAGGTATCCGGGCGAGGCTATCGCAGTCACGGAGACTGATGTAGAAAAGTAAAGGTATCTGGGCGAAGCTATCGTAGTCATGGATACTGATGTAGAAAAGTAAATGCATCCGAGCGAGGCTATCGCAGTCACGGACGGTGATGCAGAAATGTACGGGTATCCGGGCGAGGCTATCCCAGTCACGGATACTGATGTGAAATGTAAAGGTATCCGGGAAAGGCTATCGCAGTCACGTATACTGACGCAGAAAAGTAAAGGTATCTGGGCGAGGCTATCGCAATCATGGATACTGATGCAGAAAAGTGAAAGTATCCAGGCGAGGCTATCGCAGTCACGGACGCTGATGCAGAAAGGTCAAGGTATCCGGGCGAGGCTATCGAAGTCACGGATACTGATGCAGAAAAGTGAAAGTATCCGGGCGAGGCTATCGCAGTCATAGACTCTGATGCAGAAATGTCAATGTATCCGGGCGAGGCTATCGCAGTCACGGATACTGATGCAGAAATGTAAAGGTATCCGGGCGAGGTTATCGCATTCACGGATACTGATGTGAAATGTAAAGGTATCCAGGCGAGGCTATCGCAGTCACGGATACTGATGTAGAAAAGTAAAGGTATCCGGGCGAGACTATCGCAGTCATGGAGACTGATGTATAAAGTATAGGTATCCGAGCGAGGCTATCGTAGTCATGGATACTGATGTAGAAAAGTAAAGGTATCCAGGCGAGGCTATCGCATTCACGGACGCTGATGCAGAAATGTAAAGGTATCCGGGCGAGGCCATCGCAGTCATGGATCCTGATGCAGAAGAGTAAAGGTATCCAGGCGAGGCTATCGCAATCATAGATACTGATGCAGAAAAGTAAAGGTATCCGGGCGAGGCTATCGCATTCACGGACGCTGATGCAGAAATGTAATGGTATCCGGGTGAGGCTATCGCAGTGACGGATACAGATGCAAAAAAGTAAAGGTATCCGGGCGAGGCTATCGCAGTCACGGATACTGATGTGAAATGTAAAGGTATCCGGGCGAGGCTATCGCAGTCACGGATACTGATGCAGAAAAGTAAAGGTATCCGGGCGAGGCTATCGCAGTCACGGATACTGATGTGAAATTTAAAGGTATCCGGGCGGGGCTATCGCAGTCACGGAGACTGATGTGGAAAATTAAAGGTATCCGGGTGAGGCTATCGTAGTCATGGATACTGACGTAGAAAAGTAAAAGTATCCTGCCGAGGCTATCGTATTCACGGACGCTGATGAAGAAATGTAAAGGTATCCGGGCGAGGCCATCGCAGTCACGGATCCTGATGCAGAAAAGTAAAAGTATCCGAGCGAGGCTATCGCAGTCACGTACGGTGATGCAGAAATGTAAAGGTATGCGGGCGAGGCTATCCCAGTCATGGATACTGATGTGAAATGTAAAGGTATCCGGGAAAGGCTATCGCAGTCACGTATACTGACGTAGAAAAGTAAAGGTATCTGGGCGAGGCTATCGCAATCATGGATACAGATGCAGAAAAGTGAAAGTATCCAGGCGACGCTATCGCAGTCACGGACGCTGATGCAGAAAGGTCAAGGTATCTGGGTGAGGCTATCGAAGTCACGGATACTGATGCCGAAAAGTGAAAGTATTCGGGCGAGGCTATCGCAGTCGTAGACTCTGATGCAGAAATGTCAAGGTATCCGGGCGAGGCTATCGTAGTCACGGATACTGATGCAGAAATGTAAAGGTATCCGGGCGAGGTTATCGCATTCACGGATACTGATGTGAAATGTAAAGGTATCCGGGCGAGGCCAACGCAGTAACGGAAACTGATGCAGAAAAGTAAAGGTATCCGGGTGAGGTTATCGCAGTCACGGACGCTGATACAGAAAAGAAAAGGTATCCGGGCGAGGCTATCGCAGTCACGGATACTGATACAGAAATTAAAGGTATCCGGGCGAGCCTATCGCAATCACAGACGCTGATACAGAAAAGTAAAGGTATCTGGGCGAGGCTATCGCAGTGACGGATACTGATGCAGAAAATTAAAGGTATCCGGGCGACGCTATCGTAGTCAGGGATACTGATGCAGAAAAGTAAAGGTATCCAGGCGAGGCTATCGCATTCACGGACGCTGATGCATAAATGCAAATGGTATCCGGGCGATGCTATCGCAGTGAAGGATAGTGATGCAGAAAAGTAAAGGTATCTGGGCGACGCTATCATAGTCAGGGATACTGATGCAGAAAAGTAAAGGTATCCAGGCGAGGCTATCGCATTCACGGACGCTGATGCAGAAATGTAAAGGTATCCGGGCGACGCCATCACAGTCACGGATCCTGATGCAGAAGAGTAAAGGTATCTAGGCAAGGCTATCGCAATCATAGATACTGATGCAGAAAAGTAGAAGTATCCGGGCGAGGATATCACAGTCACGGACGCTGATGCAGAAATGTAATGGTATCCGGGTGAGGATATCGCAGTGACAGATACTGATGCAGAAAAATAAAGGTATCCGGGCGAGGCTCTCGCAGTCACGGATACTGATGTGAAATGTAAAGGTATCCGGGCGAGGCTATCGCAGTCACGGATACTGATGCAGAAAAGTAAAGGTATCCGGGCGAGGCTATCGCAGTCACGGAGACTGATGTAGAAAAGTAAAGGTATCCGGGCGAAGCTATCGTAGTCATGGATACTGATGTAGAAAAGTAAAGGTATCCTGGCGAAGCTATCGCATTCACGGACGCTGATGCAGAAATGTAAAGGTATCCGGGCGAGGCTATCCCAGTCACGGATACTGATGGGAAATGTAAAGGTATCCGGGCGAGGCTATCGCAGTCACGGATACTGATGCAGAAAAGTAAAGGTATCCGGGCGAGGCTATCGCAGTCACGGAGACTGATGTAGAAAAGTAAAGGTATCCGGGCGAAGCTATCGTAGTCATGGATACTGATGTAGAAAAGTAAATGTATCCGAGCGAGGCTATCGCAGTCACGGACGGTGATGCAGAAATGTACGGGTATCCGGGCGAGGCTATCCCAGTCACGGATACTGATGTGAAATGTAAAGGTATCCGGGAAAGGCTATCGCAGTCACGTATACTGACGCAGAAAAGTAAAGGTATCTGGGCGAGGCTATCGCAATCATGGATACTGATGCAGAAAAGTGAAAGTATCCAGGCGAGGCTATCGCAGTCACGGACGCTGATGCAGAAAGGTCAAGGTATCCGGGCGAGGCTATCGAAGTCACGGATACTGATGCAGAAAAGTGAAAGTATCCGGGCGAGGCTATCGCAGTCATAGACTCTGATGCAGAAATGTCAATGTATCCAGGCGAGGCTATCGCAGTCATGGAGACTGATGTAGAAAAGTAAAGGTATCCGGGCGAAGCTATCGTAGTCATGGATACTGATGTAGAAAAGTAAAGGTATCCTGGCGAGGCTATCGCATTCACGGACGCTGATGCAGAAATGTAAAGGTGTCCGGGCGAGGCTATCCCAGTCACGGATACTGATGTGAAAAGTAAAGGTATCCGGGCGAGGCTATCGCAGTCACGGAGACTGATGTAGAAAAGTAAAGGTATCTGGGCGAAGCTATCGTAGTCATGGATACTGATGTAGAAAAGTAAATGTATCCGAGCGAGGCTATCGCAGTCACGGACGGTGATGCAGAAATGTACGGGTATCCGGGCGAGGCTATCCCAGTCACGGATACTGATGTGAAATGTAAAGGTATCCGGGAAAGGCTATCGCAGTCACGTATACTGACGCAGAAAAGTAAAGGTATCTGGGCGAGGCTATCGCAATCATGGATACTGATGCAGAAAAGTGAAAGTATCCAGGCGAGGCTATCGCAGTCACGGACGCTGATGCAGAAAGGTCAAGGTATCCGGGTGAGGCTATCGAAGTAACGGATACTGATGCAGAAAAGTGAAAGTATCCGGGCGAGGCTATCGCAGTCATAGACTATGATGCAGAAATGTCAATGTATCCGGACGAGGCTATCGCAGTCACGGATACTGATGCAGAAATGTAAAGGTATCCGGGCGAGGTTATCGCATTCACGGATACTGATGTGAAATGTAAAGGTATCCAGGCGAGGCTATCGCAGTCACGGTTACTGATGTAGAAAAGTAAAGGTATCCGGGCGAGACTATCGCAGTCATGGAGACTGATGTATAAAAGTATAGGTATCCGGGCGAGGCTATCGTAGTCATGGATACTGATGTAGAAAAGTAAAGGTATCCAGGCGAGGCTATCGCATTCACGGACGCTGATGCAGAAATGTAAAGGTATCCGGGCGAGGCCATCGCAGTCATGGATCCTGATGCAGAAGAGCAAAGGTATCCAGGTGAGGCTATCGCAATCATAGATACTGATGCAGAAAAGTAAAGGTATCCGGGCGAGGCTATCGCATTCACGGACGCTGATGCAGAAATGTAATGGTATCCGGGTGAGGCTATCGCAGTGACGGATACAGATGCAAAAAAGTAAAGGTATCCGGGCGAGGCTATCGCACTCACGGATACTGATGTGAAATGTAAAGGTATCCGGGCGAGGCTATCGCAGTCACGGATACTGATGCAGAAAAGTAAAGGTATCCGGGCGAGGCTATCGCAGTCACGGATACTGATGTGAAATTTAAAGGTATCCGGGCGAGGCTATCGCAGTCACGGAGACTGATGCAGAAAAGTAAAGGTATCCGGGCGAGGCTATCGCAGTCACGGAGACTGATGTAGAAAAGTAAAGGTATCCGGGCGAAGCTATCGTAGTCATGGATACTGATGTAGAAAAGTAAAGGTATCCTGGCGAGGCTATCGCATTCACGGACGCTGATGCAGAAATGTAAAGGTATCCGGGCGAGGCTATCCCAGTCACGGATACTGATGTGAAATGTAAAGGTATCCGGGCGAGGCTATCGCAGTCACGGATACTGATGCAGAAAAGTAAAGGTATCCGGGCGAGGCTATCGCAGTCACGGAGACTGATGTAGAAAAGTAAAGGTATCCGGGCGAAGCTATCGTAGTCATGGATACTGATGTAGAAAAGTAAATGTATCCGAGCGAGGCTATCGCAGTCACGGACGGTGATGCAGAAATGTACGGGTATCCGGGCGAGGCTATCCCAGTCACGGATACTGATGTGAAATGTAAAGGTATCCGGGAAAGGCTATCGCAGTCACGTATACTGACGAAGAAAAGTAAAGGTATCTGGGCGAGGCTATCGCAATCATGGATACTGATGCAGAAAAGTGAAAGTATCCAGGCGAGGCTATCGCAGTCACGGACGCTGATGCAGAAAGGTCAAGGTATCCGGGTGAGGCTATCGAAGTCACGGATACTGATGCAGAAAAGTGAAAGTATCCGGGCGAGGCTATCGCAGTCATAGACTATGATGCAGAAATGTCAATGTATCCGGGCGAGGCTATCGCAGTCACGGATACTGATGCAGAAATGTAAAGGTATCCGGGCGAGGTTATCGCATTCACGGATACTGATGTGAAATGTAAAGGTATCCAGGCGAGGCTATCGCAGTCACGGATACTGATGTAGAAAAGTAAAGGTATCCGGGCGAGACTATCGCAGTCATGGAGACTGATGTATAAAAGTATAGGTATCCGGGCGAGGCTATCGTAGTCATGGATACTGATGTAGAAAAGTAAAGGTATCCAGGCGAGGCTATCGCATTCACGGACGCTGATGCAGAAATGTAAAGGTATCCGGGCGAGGCCATCGCAGTCATGGATTCTGATGCAGAAGAGCAAAGGTATCCAGGCGAGGCTATCGCAATCATAGATACTGATGCAGAAAAGTAAAGGTATCCGGGCGAGGCTATCGCATTCACGGACGCTGATGCAGAAATGTAATGGTATCCGGGTGAGGCTATCGCAGTGACGGATACAGATGCAAAAAAGTAAAGGTATCCGGGCGAGGCTATCGCACTCACGGATACTGATGTGAAATGTAAAGGTATCCGGGCGAGGCTATCGCAGTCACGGATACTGATGCAGAAAAGTAAAGGTATCCGGGCGAGGCTATCGCAGTCACGGATACTGATGTGAAATTTAAAGGTATCCGGGCGAGGCTATCGCAGTCACGGAGACTGATGCAGAAAAGTAAAGGTATCCGGGCGAGGCTATCGCAGTCACGGAGACTGATGTAGAAAAGTAAAGGTATCCGGGCGAAGCTATCGTAGTCATGGATACTGATGTAGAAAAGTAAAGGTATCCTGGCGAGGCTATCGCATTCACGGACGCTGATGCAGAAATGTAAAGGTATCCGGGCGAGGCTATCCCAGTCACGGATACTGATGTGAAATGTAAAGGTATCCGGGCGAGGCTATCGCAGTCACGGATACTGATGCAGAAAAGTAAAGGTATCCGGGCGAGGCTATCGCAGTCACGGAGACTGATGTAGAAAAGTAAAGGTATCCGGGCGAAGCTATCGTAGTCATGGATACTGATGTAGAAAAGTAAATGTATCCGAGCGAGGCTATCGCAGTCACGGACGGTGATGCAGAAATGTACGGGTATCCGGGCGAGGCTATCCCAGTCACGGATACTGATGTGAAATGTAAAGGTATCCGGGAAAGGCTATCGCAGTCACGTATACTGACGCAGAAAAGTAAAGGTATCTGGGCGAGGCTATCGCAATCATGGATACTGATGCAGAAAAGTGAAAGTATCCAGGCGAGGCTATCGCAGTCACGGACGCTGATGCAGAAAGGTCAAGGTATCCGGGTGAGGCTATCGAAGTCACGGATACTGATGCAGAAAAGTGAAAGTATCCGGGCGAGGCTATCGCAGTCATAGACTATGATGCAGAAATGTCAATGTATCCGGGCGAGGCTATCGCAGTCACGGATACTGATGCAGAAATGTAAAGGTATCCGGGCGAGGTTATCGCATTCACGGATACTGATGTGAAATGTAAAGGTATCCAGGCGAGGCTATCGCAGTCACGGATACTGATGTAGAAAAGTAAAGGTATCCGGGCGAGACTATCGCAGTCATGGAGACTGATGTATAAAAGTATAGGTATCCGGGCGAGGCTATCGTAGTCATGGATACTGATGTAGAAAAGTAAAGGTATCTAGGCGAGGCTATCGCATTCACGGACGCTGATGCAGAAATGTAAAGGTATCCAGGCGAGGCTATCGCAATCATAGATACTGATGCAGAAAAGTAAAGGTATCCGGGCGAGGCTATCACATTCACGGACGCTGATGCAGAAATGTAATGGTATCCGGGTGAGGCTATCGCAGTGACGGATACAGATGCAAAAAAGTAAAGGTATCCGGGCGAGGCTATCGCACTCACGGATACTGATGTGAAATGTAAAGGTATCCGGGCGAGGCTATCGCAGTCACGGATACTGATGCAGAAAAGTAAAGGTATCCGGGCGAGGCTATCGCAGTCACGGATACTGATGTGAAATTTAAAGGTATCCGGGCGAGGCTATCGCAGTCACGGAGACTGATGCAGAAAAGTAAAGGTATCCGGGCGAGGCTATCGCAGTCACGGAGACTGATGTAGAAAAGTAAAGGTATCCGGGCGAAGCTATCGTAGTCATGGATACTGATGTAGAAAAGTAAAGGTATCCTGGCGAGGCTATCGCATTCACGGACGCTGATGCAGAAATGTAAAGGTATCCGGGCGAGGCTATCCCAGTCACGGATACTGATGTGAAATGTAAAGGTATCCGGGCGAGGCTATCGCAGTCACGGATACTGATGCAGAAAAGTAAAGGTATCCGGGCGAGGCTATCGCAGTCACGGAGACTGATGTAGAAAAGTAAAGGTATCCGGGCGAAGCTATCGTAGTCATGGATACTGATGTAGAAAAGTAAATGTATCCGAGCGAGGCTATCGCAGTCACGGACGGTGATGCAGAAATGTACGGGTATCCGGGCGAGGCTATCCCAGTCACGGATACTGATGTGAAATGTAAAGGTATCCGGGAAAGGCTATCGCAGTCACGTATACTGACGCAGAAAAGTAAAGGTATCTGGGCGAGGCTATCTCAATCATGGATACTGATGCAGAAAAGTGAAAGTATCCAGGCGAGGCTATCGCAATCACGGACGCTGATGCAGAAAGGTCAAGGTATCCGGGTGAGGCTATCGAAGTCACGGATACTGATGCAGAACAGTGAAAGTATCCGGGCGAGGCTATCGCAGTCATAGACTCTGATGCAGAAATGTCAATGTATCCGGGCGAGGCTATCGCAGTCACGGATACTGATGCAGAAATGTAAAGGTATCCGGGCGAGGTTATCGCATTCACGGATACTGATGTGAAATGTAAAGGTATCCAGGCGAGGCTATCGCAGTCACGGATACTGATGTAGAAAAGTAAAGGTATCCGGGCGAGACTATCGCAGTCATGGAGACTGATGTATAAAAGTATAGGTATCCGGGCGAGGCTATCGTAGTCATGGATACTGATGTAGAAAAGTAAAGGTATCCAGGCGAGGCTATCGCATTCACGGACGCTGATGCAGAAATGTAAAGGTATCCGAGCGAGGCCATCGCAGTCATGGATCCTGATGCAGAAGAGTAAAGGTATCCAGGCGAGGCTATCGCAATCATAGATACTGATGCAGAAAAGTAAAGGTATCCGGGCGAGGCTATCGCATTCACGGACGCTGATGCAGAAATGTAATGGTATCCGGGTGAGGCTATCGCAGTGACGGATACAGATGCAAAAAAGTAAAGGTATCCGGGCGAGGCTATCGCACTCACGGATACTGATGTGAAATGTAAAGGTATCCGGGCGAGGCTATCGCAGTCACGGATACTGATGCAGAAAAGTAAAGGTATCCGGGCGAGGCTATCGCAGTCACGGATACTGATGTGAAATTTAAAGGTATCCGGGCGAGGCTATCGCAGTCACGGAGACTGATGTGGAAAATTAAAGGTATCCGGGCGAGGCTATCGCAGTCACGGAGACTGATGTAGAAAAGTAGAGGTATCCGGGCGAAGCTATCGTAGTCATGGATACTGATGTAGAAAAGTAAATGTATCCGAGCGAGGCTATCGCAGTCACGGACGGTGATGCAGAAATGTACGGGTATCCGGGCGAGGCTATCCCAGTCACGGATACTGATGTGAAATGTAAAGGTATCCGGGAAAGGCTATCGCAGTCACGTATACTGACGCAGAAAAGTAAAGGTATCTGGGCGAGGCTATCGCAATCATGGATACTGATGCAGAAAAGTGAAAGTATCCAGGCGAGGCTATCGCAGTCACGGACGCTGATGCAGAAAGGTCAAGGTATCCGGGCGAGGCTATCGAAGTCACGGATACTGATGCAGAAAAGTGAAAGTATCCGGGCGAGGCTATCGCAGTCATAGACTCTGATGCAGAAATGTCAATGTATCCGGGCGAGGCTATCGCAGTCACGAAGACTGATGTAGAAAAGTAAAGGTATCTGGGCGAAGCTATCATAGTCATGGATACTGATGTAGAAAAGTAAAGGTATCCTGGCGAGGCTATCGCATTCACGGACGCTGATGCAGAAATGTAAAGGTATCCGGGCGAGGCTATCCCAGTCACGGATACTGATGTGAAATGTAAAGGTATCCAGGCGAGGCTATCGCAGTCACGGATACTGATGCAGAAAAGTAAAGGTATCCGGGCGAGGCTATCGCAGTCACGGAGACTGATGTAGAAAAGTAAAGGTATCCGGGCGAAGCTATCGTAGTCATGGATACTGATGTAGAAAAGTAAATGTATCCGAGCGAGGCTATCGCAGTCACGGACGGTGATGCAGAAATGTACGGGTATCCGGGCGAGGCTATCCCAGTCACGGATACTGATGTGAAATGTAAAGGTATCCGGGAAAGGCTATCGCAGTCACGTATACTGACGCAGAAAAGTAAAGGTATCCAGGTGAGGCTATCGCAGTCACGGACGCTGATGCAGAAAGGTCAAGGTATCCGGGCGAGGCTATCGAAGTCACGGATACTGATGCAGAAAAGTGAAAGTATCCGGGCGAGGCTATCGCAGTCATAGACTCTGATGCAGAAATGTCAATGTATCCGGGCGAGGCTATCGCAGTCACGGATACTGATGCAGAAATGTAAAGGTATCCGGGCGAGGTTATCGCATTCACGGATACTGATGTGAAATGTAAAGGTATCCAGGCGAGGCTATCGCAGTCACGGATACTGATGTAGAAAAGTAAAGGTATCCGGGCGAGACTATCGCAGTCATGGAGACTGATGTATAAAAGTATAGGTATCCGGGCGAGGCTATCGTAGTCATGGATACTGATGTAGAAAAGTAAAGGTATCCAGGCGAGGTTATCGCATTCACGGACGCTGATGCAGAAATGTAAAGGTATCCGGGCGAGGCCATCGCAGTCATGGATCCTGATGCAGAAAAGTAAAGGTATCCAGGCGAGGCTATCGTAATCATAGATACTGATGCAGAAAAGTAAAGGTATCCGGGCGAGGCTATCGCATTCACGGACGCTGATGCAGAAATGTAATGGTATCCGGGTGAGGCTATCGCAGTGACGGATACAGATGCAAAAAAGTAAAGGTATCCGGGCGAGGCTATCGCAGTCACGGATACTGATGCAGAAAAGTAAAGGTATCCGGGCGAGGCTATCGCAGTCACGGATACTGATGCAGAAATGTAATGGTATCCGGGTGAGGCTATCGCAGTGACGGATACTGATGCAGAAAAATAAAGGTATCCGGGCGAGGCTATCGCAGTCACGGACGCTGATGCAGAAATGTAATCGTATCCGGGCGAGGCTATCGCAGTCACGGATACTGATGCAGAAAAGTAAAGGTATCCGGGCGAGGCTATCTCAGTCACGGAGACTGATGTAGAAAAGTAAAGGTATCCGGGCGAAGCTATCATAGTCATGGATACTGATGTAGAAAAGAAAAGGTATCCTGGCGAGGCTATCGCATTCACGGACGCTGATGCAGAAATGTAAAGGTATCCGGGCGAGGCTATCCCAGTCACGGATACTGATGTGAAATGTAAAGGTATCCGGGCGAGGCTATCGCAGTCACGGAGACTGATGTAGAAAAGTAGAGGTATCCGGGCGAAGCTATCGTAGTCATGGATACTGATATAGAAAAGTAAATGTATCCGAGCGAGGCTATCACAGTCACGGACGGTGATGCGGAAATGTACGGGTATCCGGGCGAGGCTATCCCAGTCACGGATACTGATGTGAAATGTAAAGGTATCCGGGAAAGGCTATCGCAGTCACGTATACTGACGCAGAAAAGTAAAGGTATCTGGGCGAGGCTATCGCAATCATGGATACTGATGCAGAAAAGTGAAAGTATCCAGGCGAGGCTATCGCAGTCACGGACGCTGATGCAAAAAGGTCAAGGTATCCGGGAGAGGCTATCGAAGTCACGGATACTGATGCAGAAAAGTGAAAGTATCCGGGCGAGGCTATCGCAGTCATAGACTCTGATGCAGAAATGTCAATGTATCCGGGCGAGGCTATCGCAGTCACGGATACTGATGCAGAAATGTAAAGGTATCCGGGCGAGGCTATCGCAGTCACGGAGACTGATGCAGAAAAGTAAAGGTATCCGGGCGAGGCTATCGCAGTCACGGAGACTGATGTAGAAAAGTAAAGGTATCCGGGCGAAGCTATCGGAGTCATGGATACTGATGTAGAAAAGTAAAGGTATCCTGGCGAGGCTATCGCATTCACGGACGCTGATGCAGAAATGTAAAGGTATCCGGGCGAGGCTATCCCAGTCACGGATACTGATGTGAAATGTAAAGGTATCCGGGCGAGGCTATCGCAGTCACGGATACTGATGCAGAAAAGTAAAGGTATCCGGGCGAGGCTATCGCAGTCACGGAGACTGATGTAGAAAAGTAAAGGTATCCGGGCGAAGCTATCGTAGTCATGGATACTGATGTAGAAAAGTAAATGTATCCGAGCGAGGCTATCGCAGTCACGGACGGTGATGCAGAAATGTACGGGTATCCGGGCGAGGCTATCCCAGTCACGGATACTGATGTGAAATGTAAAGGTATCCGGGAAAGGCTATCGCAGTCACGTATACTGGCGCAGAAAAGTAAAGGTATCTGGGCGAGGCTATCGCAATCATGGATACTGATGCAGAAAAGTGAAAGTATCCAGGCGAGGCTATCGCAGTCACGGACGCTGATGCAGAAAGGTCAAGGTATCCGGGTGAGGCTATCGAAGTCACGGATACTGATGCAGAAAAGTGAAAGTATCCGGGCGAGGCTATCGCAGTCATAGACTATGATGCAGAAATGTCAATGTATCCGGGCGAGGCTATCGCAGTCACGGATACTGATGCAGAAATGTAAAGGTATCCGGGCGAGGTTATCGCATTCACGGATACTGATGTGAAATGTAAAGGTATCCAGGCGAGGCTATCGCAGTCACGGATACTGATGTAGAAAAGTAAAGGTATCCGGGCGAGACTATCGCAGTCATGGAGACTGATGTATAAAAGTATAGGTATCCGGGCGAGGCTATCGTAGTCATGGATACTGATGTAGAAAAGTAAAGGTATCCAGGCGAGGCTATCGCATTCACGGACGCTGATGCAGAAATGTAAAGGTATCCAGGCGAGGCTATCGCAATCATAGATACTGATGCAGAAAAGTAAAGGTATCCGGGCGAGGCTATCACATTCACGGACGCTGATGCAGAAATGTAATGGTATCCGGGTGAGGCTATCGCAGTGACGGATACAGATGCAAAAAAGTAAAGGTATCCGGGCGAGGCTATCGCACTCACGGATACTGATGTGAAATGTAAAGGTATCCGGGCGAGGCTATCGCAGTCACGGATACTGATGCAGAAAAGTAAAGGTATCCGGGCGAGGCTATCGCAGTCACGGATACTGATGTGAAATTTAAAGGTATCCGGGCGAGGCTATCGCAGTCACGGAGACTGATGCAGAAAAGTAAAGGTATCCGGGCGAGGCTATCGCAGTCACGGAGACTGATGTAGAAAAGTAAAGGTATCCGGGCGAAGCTATCGTAGTCATGGATACTGATGTAGAAAAGTAAAGGTATCCTGGCGAGGCTATCGCATTCACGGACGCTGATGCAGAAATGTAAAGGTATCCGGGCGAGGCTATCCCAGTCACGGATACTGATGTGAAATGTAAAGGTATCCGGGCGAGGCTATCGCAGTCACGGATACTGATGCAGAAAAGTAAAGGTATCCGGGCGAGGCTATCGCAGTCACGGAGACTGATGTAGAAAAGTAAAGGTATCCGGGCGAAGCTATCGTAGTCATGGATACTGATGTAGAAAAGTAAATGTATCCGAGCGAGGCTATCGCAGTCACGGACGGTGATGCAGAAATGTACGGGTATCCGGGCGAGGCTATCCCAGTCACGGATACTGATGTGAAATGTAAAGGTATCCGGGAAAGGCTATCGCAGTCACGTATACTGACGCAGAAAAGTAAAGGTATCTGGGCGAGGCTATCTCAATCATGGATACTGATGCAGAAAAGTGAAAGTATCCAGGCGAGGCTATCGCAGTCACGGACGCTGATGCAGAAAGGTCAAGGTATCCGGGTGAGGCTATCGAAGTCACGGATACTGATGCAGAACAGTGAAAGTATCCGGGCGAGGCTATCGCAGTCATAGACTCTGATGCAGAAATGTCAATGTATCCGGGCGAGGCTATCGCAGTCACGGATACTGATGCAGAAATGTAAAGGTATCCGGGCGAGGTTATCGCATTCACGGATACTGATGTGAAATGTAAAGGTATCCAGGCGAGGCTATCGCAGTCACGGATACTGATGTAGAAAAGTAAAGGTATCCTGGCGAGACTATCGCAGTCATGGAGACTGATGTATAAAAGTATAGGTATCCGGGCGAGGCTATCGTAGTCATGGATACTGATGTAGAAAAGTAAAGGTATCCAGGCGAGGCTATCGCATTCACGGACGCTGATGCAGAAATGTAAAGGTATCCGAGCGAGGCCATCGCAGTCATGGATCCTGATGCAGAAGAGTAAAGGTATCCAGGCGAGGCTATCGCAATCATAGATACTGATGCAGAAAAGTAAAGGTATCCGGGCGAGGCTATCGCATTCACGGACGCTGATGCAGAAATGTAATGGTATCCGGGTGAGGCTATCGCAGTGACGGATACAGATGCAAAAAAGTAAAGGTATCCGGGCGAGGCTATCGCACTCACGGATACTGATGTGAAATGTAAAGGTATCCGGGCGAGGCTATCGCAGTCACGGATACTGATGCAGAAAAGTAAAGGTATCCGGGCGAGGCTATCGCAGTCACGGATACTGATGTGAAATTTAAAGGTATCCGGGCGAGGCTATCGCAGTCACGGAGACTGATGTGGAAAATTAAAGGTATCCGGGCGAGGCTATCGCAGTCACGGAGACTGATGTAGAAAAGTAGAGGTATCCGGGCGAAGCTATCGTAGTCATGGATACTGATGTAGAAAAGTAAATGTATCCGAGCGAGGCTATCGCAGTCACGGACGGTGATGCAGAAATGTACGGGTATCCGGGCGAGGCTATCCCAGTCACGGATACTGATGTGAAATGTAAAGGTATCCGGGAAAGGCTATCGCAGTCACGTATACTGACGCAGAAAAGTAAAGGTATCTGGGCGAGGCTATCGCAATCATGGATACTGATGCAGAAAAGTGAAAGTATCCAGGCGAGGCTATCGCAGTCACGGACGCTGATGCAGAAAGGTCAAGGTATCCGGGCGAGGCTATCGAAGTCACGGATACTGATGCAGAAAAGTGAAAGTATCCGGGCGAGGCTATCGCAGTCATAGACTCTGATGCAGAAATGTCAATGTATCCGGGCGAGGCTATCGCAGTCACGAAGACTGATGTAGAAAAGTAAAGGTATCTGGGCGAAGCTATCATAGTCATGGATACTGATGTAGAAAAGTAAAGGTATCCTGGCGAGGCTATCGCATTCACGGACGCTGATGCAGAAATGTAAAGGTATCCGGGCGAGGCTATCCCAGTCACGGATACTGATGTGAAATGTAAAGGTATCCAGGCGAGGCTATCGCAGTCACGGATACTGATGCAGAAAAGTAAAGGTATCCGGGCGAGGCTATCGCAGTCACGGAGACTGATGTAGAAAAGTAAAGGTATCCGGGCGAAGCTATCGTAGTCATGGATACTGATGTAGAAAAGTAAATGTATCCGAGCGAGGCTATCGCAGTCACGGACGGTGATGCAGAAATGTACGGGTATCCGGGCGAGGCTATCCCAGTCACGGATACTGATGTGAAATGTAAAGGTATCCGGGAAAGGCTATCGCAGTCACGTATACTGACGCAGAAAAGTAAAGGTATCCAGGTGAGGCTATCGCAGTCACGGACGCTGATGCAGAAAGGTCAAGGTATCCGGGCGAGGCTATCGAAGTCACGGATACTGATGCAGAAAAGTGAAAGTATCCGGGCGAGGCTATCGCAGTCATAGACTCTGATGCAGAAATGTCAATGTATCCGGGCGAGGCTATCGCAGTCACGGATACTGATGCAGAAATGTAAAGGTATCCGGGCGAGGTTATCGCATTCACGGATACTGATGTGAAATGTAAAGGTATCCAGGCGAGGCTATCGCAGTCACGGATACTGATGTAGAAAAGTAAAGGTATCCGGGCGAGACTATCGCAGTCATGGAGACTGATGTATAAAAGTATAGGTATCCGGGCGAGGCTATCGTAGTCATGGATACTGATGTAGAAAAGTAAAGGTATCCAGGCGAGGTTATCGCATTCACGGACGCTGATGCAGAAATGTAAAGGTATCCGGGCGAGGCCATCGCAGTCATGGATCCTGATGCAGAAAAGTAAAGGTATCCAGGCGAGGCTATCGTAATCATAGATACTGATGCAGAAAAGTAAAGGTATCCGGGCGAGGCTATCGCATTCACGGACGCTGATGCAGAAATGTAATGGTATCCGGGTGAGGCTATCGCAGTGACGGATACAGATGCAAAAAAGTAAAGGTATCCGGGCGAGGCTATCGCAGTCACGGATACTGATGCAGAAAAGTAAAGGTATCCGGGCGAGGCTATCGCAGTCACGGATACTGATGCAGAAATGTAATGGTATCCGGGTGAGGCTATCGCAGTGACGGATACTGATGCAGAAAAATAAAGGTATCCGGGCGAGGCTATCGCAGTCACGGACGCTGATGCAGAAATGTAATCGTATCCGGGCGAGGCTATCGCAGTCACGGATACTGATGCAGAAAAGTAAAGGTATCCGGGCGAGGCTATCTCAGTCACGGAGACTGATGTAGAAAAGTAAAGGTATCCGGGCGAAGCTATCATAGTCATGGATACTGATGTAGAAAAGAAAAGGTATCCTGGCGAGGCTATCGCATTCACGGACGCTGATGCAGAAATGTAAAGGTATCCGGGCGAGGCTATCCCAGTCACGGATACTGATGTGAAATGTAAAGGTATCCGGGCGAGGCTATCGCAGTCACGGAGACTGATGTAGAAAAGTAGAGGTATCCGGGCGAAGCTATCGTAGTCATGGATACTGATATAGAAAAGTAAATGTATCCGAGCGAGGCTATCACAGTCACGGACGGTGATGCGGAAATGTACGGGTATCCGGGCGAGGCTATCCCAGTCACGGATACTGATGTGAAATGTAAAGGTATCCGGGAAAGGCTATCGCAGTCACGTATACTGACGCAGAAAAGTAAAGGTATCTGGGCGAGGCTATCGCAATCATGGATACTGATGCAGAAAAGTGAAAGTATCCAGGCGAGGCTATCGCAGTCACGGACGCTGATGCAAAAAGGTCAAGGTATCCGGGAGAGGCTATCGAAGTCACGGATACTGATGCAGAAAAGTGAAAGTATCCGGGCGAGGCTATCGCAGTCATAGACTCTGATGCAGAAATGTCAATGTATCCGGGCGAGGCTATCGCAGTCACGGAGACTGATGTAGAAAAGTAAAGGTATCCGGGCGAAGCTATCGCATTCACGGACGCTGATGCAGAAATGTAAAGGTATCCGGGCGAGGCTATCCCAGTCACGGATACTGATGTGAAATGTAAAGGTATCCAGGCGAGGCTATCGCAGTCACGGATACTGATGCAGAAAAGTAAAGGTATCCGGGCGAGGCTATCGCAGTCACGGAGACTGATGTAGAAAAGTAAAGGTATCCGGGCGAGGCTATCGCAGTCACGGAGACTGATGCAGAAATGTAAAGGTATCCGGGCGAAGCTATCGTAGTCATGGATACTGATGTAGAAAAGTAAATGTATCCGAGCGAGGCTATCGCAGTCACGGACGGTGATGCAGAAATGTACGGGTATCCGGGCGAGGCTATCCCAGTCACGGATACTGATGTGAAATGTAAAGGTATCCGGGAAAGGCTATCGCAGTCACGTATACTGACGCAGAAAAGTAAAGGTATCTGGGCGAGGCTATCTCAATCATGGATACTGATGCAGAAAAGTGAAAGTATCCAGGCGAGGCTATCGCAGTCACGGACGCTGATGCAGAAAGGTCAAGGTATCCGGGTGAGGCTATCGAAGTCACGGATACTGATGCAGAACAGTGAAAGTATCCGGGCGAGGCTATCGCAGTCATAGACTCTGATGCAGAAATGTCAATGTATCCGGGCGAGGCTATCGCAGTCACGGATACTGATGCAGAAATGTAAAGGTATCCGGGCGAGGTTATCGCATTCACGGATACTGATGTGAAATGTAAAGGTATCCAGGCGAGGCTATCGCAGTCACGGATACTGATGTAGAAAAGTAAAGGTATCCGGGCGAGACTATCGCAGTCATGGAGACTGATGTATAAAAGTATAGGTATCCGGGCGAGGCTATCGTAGTCATGGATACTGATGTAGAAAAGTAAAGGTATCCAGGCGAGGCTATCGCATTCACGGACGCTGATGCAGAAATGTAAAGGTATCCGAGCGAGGCCATCGCAGTCATGGATCCTGATGCAGAAGAGTAAAGGTATCCAGGCGAGGCTATCGCAATCATAGATACTGATGCAGAAAAGTAAAGGTATCCGGGCGAGGCTATCGCATTCACGGACGCTGATGCAGAAATGTAATGGTATCCGGGTGAGGCTATCGCAGTGACGGATACAGATGCAAAAAAGTAAAGGTATCCGGGCGAGGCTATCGCACTCACGGATACTGATGTGAAATGTAAAGGTATCCGGGCGAGGCTATCGCAGTCACGGATACTGATGCAGAAAAGTAAAGGTATCCGGGCGAGGCTATCGCAGTCACGGATACTGATGTGAAATTTAAAGGTATCCGGGCGAGGCTATCGCAGTCACGGAGACTGATGTGGAAAATTAAAGGTATCCGGGCGAGGCTATCGCAGTCACGGAGACTGATGTAGAAAAGTAGAGGTATCCGGGCGAAGCTATCGTAGTCATGGATACTGATGTAGAAAAGTAAATGTATCCGAGCGAGGCTATCGCAGTCACGGACGGTGATGCAGAAATGTACGGGTATCCGGGCGAGGCTATCCCAGTCACGGATACTGATGTGAAATGTAAAGGTATCCGGGAAAGGCTATCGCAGTCACGTATACTGACGCAGAAAAGTAAAGGTATCTGGGCGAGGCTATCGCAATCATGGATACTGATGCAGAAAAGTGAAAGTATCCAGGCGAGGCTATCGCAGTCACGGACGCTGATGCAGAAAGGTCAAGGTATCCGGGCGAGGCTATCGAAGTCACGGATACTGATGCAGAAAAGTGAAAGTATCCGGGCGAGGCTATCGCAGTCATAGACTCTGATGCAGAAATGTCAATGTATCCGGGCGAGGCTATCGCAGTCACGAAGACTGATGTAGAAAAGTAAAGGTATCTGGGCGAAGCTATCATAGTCATGGATACTGATGTAGAAAAGTAAAGGTATCCTGGCGAGGCTATCGCATTCACGGACGCTGATGCAGAAATGTAAAGGTATCCGGGCGAGGCTATCCCAGTCACGGATACTGATGTGAAATGTAAAGGTATCCAGGCGAGGCTATCGCAGTCACGGATACTGATGCAGAAAAGTAAAGGTATCCGGGCGAGGCTATCGCAGTCACGGAGACTGATGTAGAAAAGTAAAGGTATCCGGGCGAAGCTATCGTAGTCATGGATACTGATGTAGAAAAGTAAATGTATCCGAGCGAGGCTATCGCAGTCACGGACGGTGATGCAGAAATGTACGGGTATCCGGGCGAGGCTATCCCAGTCACGGATACTGATGTGAAATGTAAAGGTATCCGGGAAAGGCTATCGCAGTCACGTATACTGACGCAGAAAAGTAAAGGTATCCAGGTGAGGCTATCGCAGTCACGGACGCTGATGCAGAAAGGTCAAGGTATCCGGGCGAGGCTATCGAAGTCACGGATACTGATGCAGAAAAGTGAAAGTATCCGGGCGAGGCTATCGCAGTCATAGACTCTGATGCAGAAATGTCAATGTATCCGGGCGAGGCTATCGCAGTCACGGATACTGATGCAGAAATGTAAAGGTATCCGGGCGAGGTTATCGCATTCACGGATACTGATGTGAAATGTAAAGGTATCCAGGCGAGGCTATCGCAGTCACGGATACTGATGTAGAAAAGTAAAGGTATCCGGGCGAGACTATCGCAGTCATGGAGACTGATGTATAAAAGTATAGGTATCCGGGCGAGGCTATCGTAGTCATGGATACTGATGTAGAAAAGTAAAGGTATCCAGGCGAGGTTATCGCATTCACGGACGCTGATGCAGAAATGTAAAGGTATCCGGGCGAGGCCATCGCAGTCATGGATCCTGATGCAGAAAAGTAAAGGTATCCAGGCGAGGCTATCGTAATCATAGATACTGATGCAGAAAAGTAAAGGTATCCGGGCGAGGCTATCGCATTCACGGACGCTGATGCAGAAATGTAATGGTATCCGGGTGAGGCTATCGCAGTGACGGATACAGATGCAAAAAAGTAAAGGTATCCGGGCGAGGCTATCGCAGTCACGGATACTGATGCAGAAAAGTAAAGGTATCCGGGCGAGGCTATCGCAGTCACGGATACTGATGCAGAAATGTAATGGTATCCGGGTGAGGCTATCGCAGTGACGGATACTGATGCAGAAAAATAAAGGTATCCGGGCGAGGCTATCGCAGTCACGGACGCTGATGCAGAAATGTAATCGTATCCGGGCGAGGCTATCGCAGTCACGGATACTGATGCAGAAAAGTAAAGGTATCCGGGCGAGGCTATCTCAGTCACGGAGACTGATGTAGAAAAGTAAAGGTATCCGGGCGAAGCTATCATAGTCATGGATACTGATGTAGAAAAGAAAAGGTATCCTGGCGAGGCTATCGCATTCACGGACGCTGATGCAGAAATGTAAAGGTATCCGGGCGAGGCTATCCCAGTCACGGATACTGATGTGAAATGTAAAGGTATCCGGGCGAGGCTATCGCAGTCACGGAGACTGATGTAGAAAAGTAGAGGTATCCGGGCGAAGCTATCGTAGTCATGGATACTGATATAGAAAAGTAAATGTATCCGAGCGAGGCTATCACAGTCACGGACGGTGATGCGGAAATGTACGGGTATCCGGGCGAGGCTATCCCAGTCACGGATACTGATGTGAAATGTAAAGGTATCCGGGAAAGGCTATCGCAGTCACGTATACTGACGCAGAAAAGTAAAGGTATCTGGGCGAGGCTATCGCAATCATGGATACTGATGCAGAAAAGTGAAAGTATCCAGGCGAGGCTATCGCAGTCACGGACGCTGATGCAAAAAGGTCAAGGTATCCGGGAGAGGCTATCGAAGTCACGGATACTGATGCAGAAAAGTGAAAGTATCCGGGCGAGGCTATCGCAGTCATAGACTCTGATGCAGAAATGTCAATGTATCCGGGCGAGGCTATCGCAGTCACGGAGACTGATGTAGAAAAGTAAAGGTATCCGGGCGAAGCTATCGCATTCACGGACGCTGATGCAGAAATGTAAAGGTATCCGGGCGAGGCTATCCCAGTCACGGATACTGATGTGAAATGTAAAGGTATCCAGGCGAGGCTATCGCAGTCACGGATACTGATGCAGAAAAGTAAAGGTATCCGGGCGAGGCTATCGCAGTCACGGAGACTGATGTAGAAAAGTAAAGGTATCCGGGCGAAGCTATCGTAGTCATGGATACTGATGTAGAAAAGTAAATGTATCCGAGCGAGGCTATTGCAGTCACGGATACTGATGTGAAATGTAAAGGTATCCGGGAAAGGCTATCGCAGTCACGTATACTGACGCAGAAAAGTAAAGGTATCTGGGCGAGGCTATCGCAATCATGGATACTGATGCAGAAAAGTGAAAGTATCCAGGCGAGGCTATCGCAGTCACGGACGCTGATGCAGAAAGGTCAAGGTATCCGGGCGAGGCTATCGAAGTCACGGATACTGATGCAGAAAAGTGAAAGAATCCGGGCGAGGCTATCGCAGTCATAGACTCTGATGCAGAAATGTCAATGTATCCGGGCGAGGCTATCGCAGTCACGGATACTGATGCAGAAATGTAAAGGTATCCGGGCGAGGTTATCGCATTCACGGATACTGATGTGAAATGTAAAGGTATCCAGGCGAGGCTATCGCAGTCACGGATACTGATGTAGAAAAGTAAAGGTATCCGGGCGAGACTATCGCAGTCATGGAGACTGATGTATAAAAGTATAGGTATCCGGGCGAGGCTATCGTAGTCATGGATACTGATGTAGAAAAGTAAAGGTATCCAGGCGAGGCTATCGCATTCACGGACGCTGATGCAGAAATGTAAAGGTATCCGAGCGAGGCCATCGCAGTCATGGATCCTGATGCAGAAGAGTAAAGGTATCCAGGCGAGGCTATCGCAATCATAGATACTGATGCAGAAAAGTAAAGGTATCCGGGCGAGGCTATCGCATTCACGGACGCTGATGCAGAAATGTAATGGTATCCGGGTGAGGCTATCGCAGTGACGGATACAGATGCAAAAAAGTAAAGGTATCCGGGCGAGGCTATCGCACTCACGGATACTGATGTGAAATGTAAAGGTATCCGGGCGAGGCTATCGCAGTCACGGATACTGATGCAGAAAAGTAAAGGTATCCGGGCAAGGCTATCGCAGTCACGGATACTGATGTGAAATTTAAAGGTATCCGGGCGAGGCTATCGCAGTCACGGAGACTGATGTGGAAAATTAAAGGTATCCGGGCGAGGCTATCGCAGTCACGGAGACTGATGTAGAAAAGTAGAGGTATCCGGGCGAAGCTATCGTAGTCATGGATACTGATGTAGAAAAGTAAATGTATCCGAGCGAGGCTATCGCAGTCACGGACGGTGATGCAGAAATGTACGGGTATCCGGGCGAGGCTATCCCAGTCACGGATACTGATGTGAAATGTAAAGGTATCCGGGAAAGGCTATCGCAGTCACGTATACTGACGCAGAAAAGTAAAGGTATCCAGGTGAGGCTATCGCAGTCACGGACGCTGATGCAGAAAGGTCAAGGTATCCGGGCGAGGCTATCGAAGTCACGGATACTGATGCAGAAAAGTGAAAGTATCCGGGCGAGGCTATCGCAGTCATAGACTCTGATGCAGAAATGTCAATGTATCCGGGCGAGGCTATCGCAGTCACGGATACTGATGCAGAAATGTAAAGGTATCCGGGCGAGGTTATCGCATTCACGGATACTGATGTGAAATGTAAAGGTATCCAGGCGAGGCTATCGCAGTCACGGATACTGATGTAGAAAAGTAAAGGTATCCGGGCGAGACTATCGCAGTCATGGAGACTGATGTATAAAAGTATAGGTATCCGGGCGAGGCTATCGTAGTCATGGATACTGATGTAGAAAAGTAAAGGTATCCAGGCGAGGTTATCGCATTCACGGACGCTGATGCAGAAATGTAAAGGTATCCGGGCGAGGCCATCGCAGTCATGGATCCTGATGCAGAAAAGTAAAGGTATCCAGGCGAGGCTATCGTAATCATAGATACTGATGCAGAAAAGTAAAGGTATCCGGGCGAGGCTATCGCATTCACGGACGCTGATGCAGAAATGTAATGGTATCCGGGTGAGGCTATCGCTGTGACGGATACAGATGCAAAAAAGTAAAGGTATCCGGGCGAGGCTATCGCAGTCACGGATACTGATGTGAAATGTAAAGGTATCCGGGCGAGGCTATCGCAGTCACGGATACTGATGCAGAAAAGTAAAGGTATCCGGGCGAGGCTATCGCAGTCACGGATACTGATGCAGAAATGTAATGGTATCCGGGTGAGGCTATCGCAGTGACGGATACTGATGCAGAAAAATAAAGGTATCCGGGCGAGGCTATCGCAGTCACGGACGCTGATGCAGAAATGTAATCGTATCCGGGCGAGGCTATCGCAGTCACGGATACTGATGCAGAAAAGTAAAGGTATCCGGGCGAGGCTATCTCAGTCACGGAGACTGATGTAGAAAAGTAAAGGTATCCGGGCGAAGCTATCATAGTCATGGATACTGATGTAGAAAAGAAAAGGTATCCTGGCGAGGCTATCGCATTCACGGACGCTGATGCAGAAATGTAAAGGTATCCGGGCGAGGCTATCCCAGTCACGGATACTGATGTGAAATGTAAAGGTATCCGGGCGAGGCTATCGCAGTCACGGATACTGATGCAGAAAAGTAAAGGTATCCGGGCGAGGCTATCGCAGTCACGGAGACTGATGTAGAAAAGTAGAGGTATCCGGGCGAAGCTATCGTAGTCATGGATACTGATATAGAAAAGTAAATGTATCCGAGCGAGGCTATCACAGTCACGGACGGTGATGCGGAAATGTACGGGTATCCTGGCGAGGCTATCCCAGTCACGGATACTGATGTGAAATGTAAAGGTATCCGGGAAAGGCTATCGCAGTCACGTATACTGACGCAGAAAAGTAAAGGTATCTGGGCGAGGCTATCGCAATCATGGATACTGATGCAGAAAAGTGAAAGTATCCAGGCGAGGCTATCGCAGTCACGGACGCTGATGCAGAAAGGTCAAGGTATCCGGGAGAGGCTATCGAAGTCACGGATACTGATGCAGAAAAGTGAAAGTATCCGGGCGAGGCTATCGCAGTCATAGACTCTGATGCAGAAATGTCAATGTATCCGGGCGAGGCTATCGCAGTCACGGAGACTGATGTAGAAAAGTAAAGGTATCCGGGCGAAGCTATCGCATTCACGGACGCTGATGCAGAAATGAAAAGGTATCCGGGCGAGGCTATCCCAGTCACGGATACTGATGTGAAATGTAAAGGTATCCAGGCGAGGCTATCGCAGTCACGGATACTGATGCAGAAAAGTAAAGGTATCCGGGCGAGGCTATCGCAGTCACGGAGACTGATGTAGAAAAGTAAAGGTATCCGGGCGAAGCTATCGTAGTCATGGATACTGATGTAGAAAAGTAAATGTATCCGAGCGAGGCTATTGCAGTCACGGATACTGATGTGAAATGTAAAGGTATCCTGGAAAGGCTATCGCAGTCACGTATACTGACGCAGAAAAGTAAAGGTATCTGGGCGAGGCTATCGCAATCATGGATACTGATGCAGAAAAGTGAAAGTATCCAGGCGAGGCTATCGCAGTCACGGACGCTGATGCAGAAAGGTCAAGGTATCCGGGCGAGGCTATCGAAGTCACGGATACTGATGCAGAAAAGTGAAAGAATCCGGGCGAGGCTATCGCAGTCATAGACTCTGATGCAGAAATGTCAATGTATCCGGGCGAGGCTATCGCAGTCACGGATACTGATGCAGAAATGTAAAGGTATCCGGGCGAGGTTATCGCATTCACGGATACTGATGTGAAATGTAAAGGTATCCAGGCGAGGCTATCGCAGTCACGGATACTGATGTAGAAAAGTAAAGGTATCCGGGCGAGACTATCGCAGTCATGGAGACTGATGTATAAAAGTATAGGTATCCGGGCGAGGCTATCGTAGTCATGGATACTGATGTAGAAAAGTAAAGGTATCCAGGCGAGGCTATCGCATTCACGGACGCTGATGCAGAAATGTAAAGGTATCTGGGCGAGGCCATCGCAGTCATGGATCCTGATGCAGAAGAGTAAAGTTATCCAGGCGAGGCTATCGCAATCATAGATACTGATGTAGAAAAGTAAAGGTATCCGGGCGAGGCTATCGCATTCACGGACGCTGATGCATAAATGTAATGGTATCCGGGTGAGGCTATCGCAGTGACGGATACTGATGCAAAAAAGTAAAGGTATCCGGGCGAGGCTATCGCAGTCACGGATACTGATGTGAAATGTAAAGGTATCCGGGCGAGGCTATCACAGTCACGGATACTGATGTAGAAAAGTAAAGGTATCCGGGCGAGGCTATCGCAGTCACGGAGACTGATGTATAAAAGTATAAGTATCCGGGCGAGGCTATCGTAGTCATGGATACTGATGTAGAAAAGTAAAGGTATCCTGGCGAGGCTATCGCATTCACGGACGCTGATGCAGAAATGTAAAGGTATCCGGGCGAGGCCATCGCAGTCATGGATCCTGATGCAGAAGAGTAAAGGTATCCAAGCGACGCTATCGCAATCATAGATACTGATGCAGAAAAGTAAAGGTATCCGGGCGAGGCTATCGCATTCACGGACGCTGATGCAGAAATGTAATGGTATCCGGGTGAGGCTATCGCAGTGACGGATACTGATGCAAAAAAGTGAAAGTATTCGGGCGAGGCTATCGCAGTGACGGATACTGATGCAAAAAAGTAAAGGTATCCGGGCGAGGCTATCGCAGTCACGGATACTGATGTGAAATGTAAAGGTATCCGGGCGAGGCTATCGCAGTCACGGATACTGATGTGAAATGTAAAGGTATCCGGGCGAGGCTATCGCAGTCACGGAGACTGATGTGGAAAATTAAAGGTATCCGGGCGAGGCTATCGTAGTCATGGATACTGACGTAGAAAAGTAAAAGTATCCTGGCGAGGCTATCGCATTCACGGACGCTAATGCAGAAATGTAAAGGTATCCGGGCGAGGCCATCGCAGTCACGGATCCTGATGCAGAAAAGTAAAAGTATCCGAGCGAGGCTATCACAGTCACGTACGGTGATGCAGAAATGTAAAGGTATGCGGGCGAGGCTATCCCAGTCACGGATACTGATGTGAAATGTAAAGGTATCCGGGAAAGGCTATCGCAGTCACGTATACTGACGCAGAAAAGTAAAGGTATCTGGGCGAGGCTATCGCAATCATGGATACAGATGCAGAAAAGTGAAAGTATCCAGGCGACGCTATCGCAGTCACGGACGCTGATGCAGAAAGGTCAAGGTATCCGGGTGAGGCTATCGAAGTCACGGATACTGATGCAGAAAAGTGAAAGTATTCGCGCGAGGCTATCGCATTCACGGATACTGATGTGAAATGTAAAGGTATCCGGGCGAGGCCATCGCAGTCACGGATACTGATGCAGAAATGTCAAGGTATCCGGGCGAGGCTATCGCAGTCGAGGACGTTGATACAGAAAAGAAAAGGTGTCCAGGCGAGGCAATCGCAGTCACGGATACTGATACAGAAATTAAAGGTATCCGGGCGAGCCTATCGCAGTCACAGACGCTGATACAGAAAAGTAAAGGTATCTGGGCGAGGCTATCGCAGTGACGGATACTGATGCAGAAAATTAAAGGTATCCGGGCGACGCTGTCGTAGTCAGGGATACTGATGCAGAAAAGTAAAGGTATCCAGGCGAGGCTATCGCATTCACGGACGCTGATGCATAAATGTAATGGTATCCGGGCGATGCTATCGCAGTGAAGGATAGTGATGCAGAAAAGTAAAGGTATCCGGGCGACGCTATCATAGTCAGGGATACTGATGCAGAAAAGTAAAGGTATCCAGGCGAGGCTATCGCAGTCACGGAGACTGATGTAGAAAAGTAGAGGTATCCGGGCGAAGCTATCGTAGTCATGGATACTGATGTAGAAAAGTAAATGTATCCGAGCGAGGCTATCGCAGTCACGGACGGTGATGCAGAAATGTACGGGTATCCGGGCGAGGCTATCCCAGTCACGGATACTGATGTGAAATGTAAAGGTATCCGGGAAAGGCTATCGCAGTCACGTATACTGACGCAGAAAAGTAAAGGTATCTGGGCGAGGCTATCGCAATCATGGATACTGATGCAGAAAAGTGAAAGTATCCAGGCGAGGCTATCGCAGTCACGGACGCTGATGCAGAAAGGTCAAGGTATCCGGGCGAGGCTATCGAAGTCACGGATACTGATGCAGAAAAGTGAAAGTATCCGGGCGAGGCTATCGCAGTCATAGACTCTGATGCAGAAATGTCAATGTATCCGGGCGAGGCTATCGCAGTCACGAAGACTGATGTAGAAAAGTAAAGGTATCTGGGCGAAGCTATCGTAGTCATGGATACTGATGTAGAAAAGTAAAGGTATCCAGGCGAGGCTATCGCAGTCACGGATACTGATGTAGAAAAGTAAAGGTATCCGGGCGAGGCTATCGCAGTCACGGAGACTGATGTAGAAAAGTAAAGGAATCCGGGCGAAGCTATCGTAGTCATGGATACTGATGTAGAAAAGTAAATGTATCCGAGCGAGGCTATCGCAGTCACGGACGGTGATGCAGAAATGTACGGGTATCCGGGCGAGGCTATCCCAGTCACGGATACAGATGTGAAATGTAAAGGTATCCGGGAAAGGCTATCGCAGTCACGTATACTGACGCAGAAAAGTAAAGGTATCCAGGCGAGGCTATCGCAGTCACGGACGCTGATGCAGAAAGGTCAAGGTATCCGGGCGAGGCTATCGAAGTCACGGATACTGATGCAGAAAAGTGAAAGTATCCGGGCGAGGCTATCGCAGTCATAGACTCTGATGCAGAAATGTCAATGTATCCGGGCGAGGCTATCGCAGTCACGGATACTGATGCAGAAATGTAAAGGTATCCGGGCGAGGTTATCGCATTCACGGATACTGATGTGAAATGTAAAGGTATCCAGGCGAGGCTATCGCAGTCACGGATACTGATGTAGAAAAGTAAAGGTATCCGGGCGAGCCTATCGCAGTCATGGAGACTGATGTATAAAAGTATAGGTATCCGGGCGAGGCTATCGTAGTCATGGATACTGATGTAGAAAAGTAAAGGTATCCAGGCGAGGCTATCGCATTCACGGACGCTGATGTAGAAATGTAAAGGTATCCGGGCGAGGCCATCGCAGTCATGGATCCTGATGCAGAAAAGTAAAGGTATCCAGGCGAGGCTATCGTAATCATAGATACTGATGCAGAAAAGTAAAGGTATCCGGGCGAGGCTATCGCATTCACGGACGCTGATGCAGAAATGTAATGGTATCCGGGTGAGGCTATCGCAGTGACGGATACAGATGCAAAAAAGTAAAGGTATCCGGGCGAGGCTATCGCAGTCACGGATACTGATGTGAAATGTAAAGGTATCCGGGCGAGGCTATCGCAGTCACGGATACTGATGCAGAAAAGTAAAGGTATCCGGGCGAGGCTATCGCAGTCACGGATACTGATGCTGAAATGTAATGGTATCCGGGTGAGGCTATCGCAGTGACGGATACTGATGCAGAAAAATAAAGGTATCCGGGCGAGGCTATCGCAGTCACGGACGCTGATGCAGAAATGTAATCGTGTCGGGCGAGGCTATCGCAGTCACGGATACTGATGCAGAAAAGTAAAGGTATCCGGGCGAGGCTATCTCAGTCACGGAGACTGATGTAGAAAAGTAAAGGTATCCGGGCGAAGCTATCGTAGTCATGGATACTGATGTAGAAAAGAAAAGGTATCCTGGCGAGGCTATCGCATTCACGGACGCTGATGCAGAAATGTAAAGGTATCCGGGCGAGGCTATCCCAGTCACGGATACTGATGTGAAATGTAAAGGTATCCGGGCGAGGCTATCGCAGTCACGGATACTGATGCAGAAAAGTAAAGGTATCCGGGCGAGGCTATCGCAGTCACGGAGACTGATGTAGAAAAGTAGAGGTATCCGGGCGAAGCTATCGTAGTCATGGATACTGATATAGAAAAGTAAATGTATCCGAGCGAGGCTATCACAGTCACGGACGGTGATGCAGAAATGTACGGGTATCCGGGCGAGGCTATCCCAGTCACGGATACTGATGTGAAATGTAAAGGTATCCGGGAAAGGCTATCGCAGTCACGTATACTGACGCAGAAAAGTAAAGGTATCTGGGCGAGGCTATCGCAATCATGGATACTGATGCAGAAAAGTGAAAGTATCCAGGCGAGGCTATCGCAGTCACGGACGCTGATGCAGAAAGGTCAAGGTATCCGGGCGAGGCTATCGAAGTCACGGATACTGATGCAGAAAAGTGAAAGTATCCGGGCGAGGCTATCGCAGTCATAGACTCTGATGCAGAAATGTCAATGTATCCGGGCGAGGCTATCGCAGTCACGGAGACTGATGTAGAAAAGTAAAGGTATCCGGGCGAAGCTATCGTAGTCATGGATACTGATGTAGAAAAGTAAAGGTATCCTGGCGAGGCTATCGCATTCACGGACGCTGATGCAGAAATGTAAAGGTATCCGGGCGAGGCTATCCCAGTCACGGATACTGATGTGAAATGTAAAGGTATCCAGGCGAGGCTATCGCAGTCACGGATACTGATGCAGAAAAGTAAAGGTATCCGGGCGAGGCTATCGCAGTCACGGAGACTGATGTAGAAAAGTAAAGGTATCCGGGCGAAGCTATCGTAGTCATGGATACTGATGTAGAAAAGTAAATGTATCCGAGCGAGGCTATTGCAGTCACGGATACTGATGTGAAATGTAAAGGTATCCGGTAAAGGCTATCGCAGTCACGTATACTGACGCAGCAAAGTAAAGGTATCTGGGCGAGGCTATCGCACTCATGGATACTGATGCAGAAAAGTGAAAGTATCCAGGCGAGGCTATCGCAGTCACGGACGCTGATGCAGAAAGGTCAAGGTATCCGGGCGAGGCTATCGAAGTCACGGATACTGATGCAGAAAAGTGAAAGAATCCGGGCGAGGCTATCGCAGTCATAGACTCTGATGCAGAAATGTCAATGTATCCGGGCGAGGCTATCGCAGTCACGGATACTGATGCAGAAATGTAAAGGTATCCGGGCGAGGTTATCGCATTCACGGATACTGATGTGAAATGTAAAGGTATCCAGGCGAGGCTATCGCAGTCACGGATACTGATGTAGAAAAGTAAAGGTATCCGGGCGAGACTATCGCAGTCATGGAGACTGATGTATAAAAGTATAGGTATCCGGGCGAGGCTATCGTAGTCATGGATACTGATGTAGAAAAGTAAAGGTATCCAGGCGAGGCTATCGCATTCACGGACGCTGATGCAGAAATGTAAAGGTATCCGGGCGAGGCCATCGCAGTCATGGATCCTGATGCAGAAGAGTAAAGTTATCCAGGCGAGGCTATCGCAATCATAGATACTGATGTAGAAAAGTAAAGGTATCCGGGCGAGGCTATCGCATTCACGGACGCTGATGCATAAATGTAATGGTATCCGGGTGAGGCTATCGCAGTGACGGATACTGATGCAAAAAAGTAAAGGTATCCGGGCGAGGCTATCGCAGTCACGGATACTGATGTGAAATGTAAAGGTATCCGGGCGAGGCTATCACAGTCACGGATACTGATGTAGAAAAGTAAAGGTATCCGGGCGAGGCTATCGCAGTCACGGAGACTGATGTATAAAAGTATAAGTATCCGGGCGAGGCTATCGTAGTCATGGATACTGGTGTAGAAAAGTAAAGGTATCCTGGCGAGGCTATCGCATTCACGGACGCTGATGCAGAAATGTAAAGGTATCCGGGCGAGGCCATCGCAGTCATGGATCCTGATGCAGAAGAGTAAAGGTATCCAGGCGACGCTATCGCAATCATAGATACTGATGCAGAAAAGTAAAGGTATCCGGGCGAGGCTATCGCATTCACGGACGCTGATGCAGAAATGTAATGGTATCCGGGTGAGGCTATCGCAGTGACGGATACTGATGCAAAAAAGTGAAAGTATTCGGGCGAGGCTATCGCAGTGACGGATACTGATGCAAAAAAGTAAAGGTATCCGGGCGAGGCTATCGCAGTCACGGATACTGATGTGAAATGTAAAGGTATCCGGGCGAGGCTATCGCAGTCACGGATACTGATGCAGAAAAGTAAAGGTATCCGAGCGAGGCTATCGCAGTCACGGATACTGATGTGAAATGTAAAGGTATCCGGGCGAGGCTATCGCAGTCACGGAGACTGATGTGGAAAATTAAAGGTATCCGGGCGAGGCTATCGTAGTCATGGATACTGACGTAGAAAAGTAAAAGTATCCTGGCGAGGCTATCGCATTCACGGACGCTAATGCAGAAATGTAAAGGTATCCGGGCGAGGCCATCGCAGTCACGGATCCTGATGCAGAAAAGTAAAAGTATCCGAGCGAGGCTATCACAGTCACGTACGGTGATGCAGAAATGTAAAGGTATGCGGGCGAGGCTATCCCAGTCACGGATACTGATGTGAAATGTAAAGGTATCCGGGAAAGGCTATCGCAGTCACGTATACTGACGCAGAAAAGTAAAGGTATCTGGGCGAGGCTATCGCAATCATGGATACAGATGCAGAAAAGTGAAAGTATCCAGGCGACGCTATCGCAGTCACGGACGCTGATGCAGAAAGGTCAAGGTATCCGGGTGAGGCTATCGAAGTCACGGATACTGATGCAGAAAAGTGAAAGTATTCGCGCGAGGCTATCGCATTCACGGATACTGATGTGAAATGTAAAGGTATCCGGGCGAGGCCATCGCAGTCACGGATACTGATGCAGAAATGTCAAGGTATCCGGGCGAGGCTATCGCAGTCGAGGACGTTGATACAGAAAAGAAAAGGTGTCCAGGCGAGGCAATCGCAGTCACGGATACTGATACAGAAATTAAAGGTATCCGGGCGAGCCTATCGCAGTCACAGACGCTGATACAGAAAAGTAAAGGTATCTGGGCGAGGCTATCGCAGTGACGGATACTGATGCAGAAAATTAAAGGTATCCGAGCGACGCTGTCGTAGTCAGGGATACTGATGCAGAAAAGTAAAGGTATCCAGGCGAGGCTATCGCATTCACGGACGCTGATGCATAAATGTAATGGTATCCGGGCGATGCTATCGCAGTGAAGGATAGTGATGCAGAAAAGTAAAGGTATCCGGGCGACGCTATCATAGTCAGGGATACTGATGCAGAAAAGTAAAGGTATCCAGGCGAGGCTATCGCATTCACGGACGCTGATGCAGAAATGTAAAGGTATCCGGGCGAGGCCATCACAGTCACGGATCCTCATGCAGAAAAGTAAAGGTATCCAGGCGAGGCTAACATAATCATAGATACTAGTGCAGAAAAGTAAAAGTATCCGGGCGAGGATATCGCAGTCACGGACGCTGATGCAGAAATGTAAAGGTATCCGGGCGAGGCTATCGCAGTCACGGATACTGATATGAAATGTAATGGTATCCGGGCGAGGCTATCGCAATCACGGATACTGATGCAGAAAAGTAAAGGTATCCGGGCGAGGCTATCGCAGTCACGGATACTGATGCAAAAAAGTAAAGGTATCCAGGCGAGGCTATCGCAGTCACGGGCGCTGATGCAGAAATGTAAAGGTATCCGCGTGAGGCCATCGCAGTCACGGATCCTGATGCAGAAAAGTAAAGGTATCCAGGCGAGGCTATCGCAATCATAGATACTGATGCAGAAAAGTAAAGGTATCCAGGCGAGGCTATCGCATTCACGGACGCTGATGCATAAATGTAATGGTATCCGGGCGATGCTATCGCAGTGAAGGATAGTGATGCAGAAAAGTAAAGGTATCCGGGCGACGCTATCATAGTCAGGGATACTGATGCAGAAAAGTAAAGGTATCCAGGCGAGGCTATCGCAGTCACGGAGACTGATGTAGAAAAGTAGAGGTATCCGGGCGAAGCTATCGTAGTCATGGATACTGATGTAGAAAAGTAAATGTATCCGAGCGAGGCTATCGCAGTCACGGACGGTGATGCAGAAATGTACGGGTATCCGGGCGAGGCTATCCCAGTCACGGATACTGATGTGAAATGTAAAGGTATCCGGGAAAGGCTATCGCAGTCACGTATACTGACGCAGAAAAGTAAAGGTATCTGGGCGAGGCTATCGCAATCATGGATACTGATGCAGAAAAGTGAAAGTATCCAGGCGAGGCTATCGCAGTCACGGACGCTGATGCAGAAAGGTCAAGGTATCCGGGCGAGACTATCGAAGTCACGGATACTGATGCAGAAAAGTGAAAGTATCCGGGCGAGGCTATCGCAGTCATAGACTCTGATGCAGAAATGTCAATGTATCCGGGCGAGGCTATCGCAGTCACGAAGACTGATGTAGAAAAGTAAAGGTATCTGGGCGAAGCTATCGTAGTCATGGATACTGATGTAGAAAAGTAAAGGTATCCTGGCGAGGCTATCGCATTCACGGACGCTGATGCAGAAATGTAAAGGTATCCGGGCGAGGCTATCCCAGTCACGGATACTGATGTGAAATGTAAAGGTATCCAGGCGAGGCTATCGCAGTCACGGATACTGATGCAGAAAAGTAAAGGTATCCGGGCGAGGTTATCGCAGTCACGGAGACTGATGTAGAAAAGTAAAGGAATCCGGGCGAAGCTATCGTAGTCATGGATACTGATGTAGAAAAGTAAATGTATCCGAGCGAGGCTATCGCAGTCACGGACGGTGATGCAGAAATGTACGGGTATCCGGGCGAGGCTATCCCAGTCACGGATACTGATGTGAAATGTAAAGGTATCCGGGAAAGGCTATCGTAGTCACGTATACTGACGCAGAAAAGTAAAGGTATCCAGGCGAGGCTATCGCAGTCACGGACGCTGATGCAGAAAGGTCAAGGTATCCGGGCGAGGCTATCGAAGTCACGGATACTGATGCAGAAAAGTGAAAGTATCCGGGCGAGGCTATCGCAGTCATAGACTCTGATGCAGAAATGTCAATGTATCCGGGCGAGGCTATCGCAGTCACGGATACTGATGCAGAAATGTAAAGGTATCCGGGCGAGGTTATCGCATTCACGGATATTGATGTGAAATGTAAAGGTATCCAGGCGAGGCTATCGCAGTCACGGATACTGATGTAGAAAAGTAAAGGTATCCGGGCGAGACTATCGCAGTCATGGAGACTGATGTATAAAAGTATAGGTATCCGGGCGAGGCTATCGTAGTCATGGATACTGATGTAGAAAAGTAAAGGTATCCAGGCGAGGCTATCGCATTCACGGACGCTGATGCAGAAATGTAAAGGTATCCGGGCGAGGCCATCGCAGTCATGGATCCTGATGCAGAAAAGTAAAGGTATCCAGGCGAGGCTATCGTAATCATAGATACTGATGCAGAAAAGTAAAGGTATCCGGGCGAGGCTATCGCATTCACGGACGCTGATGCAGAAATGTAATGGTATCCGGGTGAGGCTATCGCAGTGACGGATACAGATGCAAAAAAGTAAAGGTATCCGGGCGAGGCTATCGCAGTCACGGATACTGATGTGAAATGTAAAGGTATCCGGGCGAGGCTATCGCAGTCACGGATACTGATGCAGAAAAGTAAAGGTATCCGGGCGAGGCTATCGCAGTCACGGATACTGATGCAGAAATGTAATGGTATCCGGGTGAGGCTATCGCAGTGACGGATACTGATGCAGAAAAATAAAGGTATCCGGGCGAGGCTATCGCAGTCACGGACGCTGATGCAGAAATGTAATCGTGTCCGGGGGAGGCTATCGCAGTCACGGATACTGATGCAGAAAAGTAAAGGTATCCGGGCGAGGCTATCTCAGTCACGGAGACTGATGTAGAAAAGTAAAGGTATCCGGGCGAAGCTATCGTAGTCATGGATACTGATGTAGAAAAGAAAAGGAATCCTGGCGAGGCTATCGCATTCACGGACGCTGATGCAGAAATGTAAAGGTATCCGGGCGAGGCTATCCCAGTCACGGATACTGATGTGAAATGTAAAGGTATCCGGGCGAGGCTATCGCAGTCACGGATACTGATGCAGAAAAGTAAAGGTATCCGGGCGAGGCTATCGCAGTCACGGAGACTGATGTAGAAAAGTAGAGGTATCCGGGCGAAGCTATCGTAGTCATGGATACTGATATAGAAAAGTAAATGTATCCGAGCGAGGCTATCACAGTCACGGACGGTGATGCAGAAATGTACGGGTATCCGGGCGAGGCTATCCCAGTCACGGATACTGATGTGAAATGTAAAGGTATCCGGGAAAGGCTATCGCAGTCACGTATACTGACGCAGAAAAGTAAAGGTATCTGGGCGAGGCTATCGCAATCATGGATACTGATGCAGAAAAGTGAAAGTATCCAGGCGAGGCTATCGCAGTCACGGACGCTGATGCAGAAAGGTCAAGGTATCCGGGCGAGGCTATCGAAGTCACGGATACTGATGCAGAAAAGTGAAAGTATCCGGGCGAGGCTATCGCAGTCATAGACTCTGATGCAGAAATGTCAATGTATCCGGGCGAGGCTATCGCAGTCACGGAGACTGATGTAGAAAAGTAAAGGTATCCGGGCGAAGCTATCGTAGTCATGGATACTGATGTAGAAAAGTAAAGGTATCCTGGCGAGGCTATCGCATTCACGGACGCTGATGCAGAAATGTAAAGGTATCCGGGCGAGGCTATCCCAGTCACGGATACTGATGTGAAATGTAAAGGTATCCAGGCGAGGCTATCGCAGTCACGGATACTGATGCAGAAAAGTAAAGGTATCCGGGCGAGGCTATCGCAGTCACGGAGACTGATGTAGAAAAGTAAAGGTATCCGGGCGAAGCTATCGTAGTCATGGATACTGATGTAGAAAAGTAAATGTATCCGAGCGAGGCTATTGCAGTCACGGATACTGATGTGAAATGTAAAGGTATCCGGGAAAGGCTATCGCAGTCACGTATACTGACGCAGCAAAGTAAAGGTATCTGGGCGAGGCTATCGCAATCATGGATACTAACGCAGAAAAGTGAAAGTATCCAGGCGAGGCTATCGCAGTCACGGACGCTGATGCAGAAAGGTCATGGTATCCGGGCGAGGCTATCGAAGTCACGGATACTGATGCAGAAAAGTGAAAGAATCCGGGCGAGGCTATCGCAGTCATAGACTCTGATGCAGAAATGTCAATGTATCCGGGCGAGGCTATCGCAGTCACGGATACTGATGCAGAAATGTAAAGGTATCCGGGCGAGGTTATCGCATTCACGGATACTGATGTGAAATGTAAAGGTATCCAGGCGAGGCTATCGTAGTCACGGATACTGATGTAGAAAAGTAAAGGTATCCGGGCGAGACTATCGCAGTCATGGAGACTGATGTATAAAAGTATAGGTATCCGGGCGAGGCTATCGTAGTCATGGATACTGATGTAGAAAAGTAAAGGTATCCAGGCGAGGCTATCGCATTCACGGACGCTGATGCAGAAATGTAAAGGTATCCGGGCGAGGCTATCGCATTCACGGACGCTGATGCATAAATGTAATGGTATCCGGGTGAGGCTATCGCAGTGACGGATACTGATGCAAAAAAGTAAAGGTATCCGGGCGAGGCTATCGCAGTCACGGATACTGATGTGAAATGTAAAGGTATCCGGGCGAGGCTATCACAGTCACGGATACTGATGTAGAAAAGTAAAGGTATCCGGGCGAGGCTATCGCAGTCACGGAGACTGATGTATAAAAGTATAAGTATCCGGGCGAGGCTATCGTAGTCATGGATACTGGTGTAGAAAAGTAAAGGTATCCTGGCGAGGCTATCGCATTCACGGACGCTGATGCAGAAATGTAAAGGTATCCGGGCGAGGCCATCGCAGTCATGGATCCTGATGCAGAAGAGTAAAGGTATCCAGGCGACGCTATCGCAATCATAGATACTGATGCAGAAAAGTAAAGGTATCCGGGCGAGGCTATCGCATTCACGGACGCTGATGCAGAAATGTAATGGTATCCGGGTGAGGCTATCGCAGTGACGGATACTGATGCAAAAAAGTGAAAGTATTCGGGCGAGGCTATCGCAGTGACGGATACTGATGCAAAAAAGTAAAGGTATCCGGGCGAGGCTATCGCAGTCACGGATACTGATGTGAAATGTAAAGGTATCCGGGCGAGGCTATCGCAGTCACGGATACTGATGCAGAAAAGTAAAGGTATCCGAGCGAGGCTATCGCAGTCACGGATACTGATGTGAAATGTAAAGGTATCCGGGCGAGGCTATCGCAGTCACGGAGACTGATGTGGAAAATTAAAGGTATCCGGGCGAGGCTATCGTAGTCATGGATACTGACGTAGAAAAGTAAAAGTATCCTGGCGAGGCTATCGCATTCACGGACGCTAATGCAGAAATGTAAAGGTATCCGGGCGAGGCCATCGCAGTCACGGATCCTGATGCAGAAAAGTAAAAGTATCCGAGCGAGGCTATCACAGTCACGTACGGTGATGCAGAAATGTAAAGGTATGCGGGCGAGGCTATCCCAGTCACGGATACTGATGTGAAATGTAAAGGTATCCGGGAAAGGCTATCGCAGTCACGTATACTGACGCAGAAAAGTAAAGGTATCTGGGCGAGGCTATCGCAATCATGGATACAGATGCAGAAAAGTGAAAGTATCCAGGCGACGCTATCGCAGTCACGGACGCTGATGCAGAAAGGTCAAGGTATCCGGGTGAGGCTATCGAAGTCACGGATACTGATGCAGAAAAGTGAAAGTATTCGCGCGAGGCTATCGCATTCACGGATACTGATGTGAAATGTAAAGGTATCCGGGCGAGGCCATCGCAGTCACGGATACTGATGCAGAAATGTCAAGGTATCCGGGCGAGGCTATCGCAGTCGAGGACGTTGATACAGAAAAGAAAAGGTGTCCAGGCGAGGCAATCGCAGTCACGGATACTGATACAGAAATTAAAGGTATCCGGGCGAGCCTATCGCAGTCACAGACGCTGATACAGAAAAGTAAAGGTATCTGGGCGAGGCTATCGCAGTGACGGATACTGATGCAGAAAATTAAAGGTATCCGGGCGACGCTGTCGTAGTCAGGGATACTGATGCAGAAAAGTAAAGGTATCCAGGCGAGGCTATCGCATTCACGGACGCTGATGCATAAATGTAATGGTATCCGGGCGATGCTATCGCAGTGAAGGATAGTGATGCAGAAAAGTAAAGGTATCCGGGCGACGCTATCATAGTCAGGGATACTGATGCAGAAAAGTAAAGGTATCCAGGCGAGGCTATCGCATTCACGGACGCTGATGCAGAAATGTAAAGGTATCCGGGCGAGGCCATCACAGTCACGGATCCTCATGCAGAAAAGTAAAGGTATCCAGGCGAGGCTAACATAATCATAGATACTAGTGCAGAAAAGTAAAAGTATCCGGGCGAGGATATCGCAGTCACGGACGCTGATGCAGAAATGTAAAGGTATCCGGGCGAGGCTATCGCAGTCACGGATACTGATATGAAATGTAATGGTATCCGGGCGAGGCTATCGCAATCACGGATACTGATGCAGAAAAGTAAAGGTATCCGGGCGAGGCTATCGCAGTCACGGATACTGATGCAAAAAAGTAAAGGTATCCAGGCGAGGCTATCGCAGTCACGGACGCTGATGCAGAAATGTAAAGGTATCCGCGTGAGGCCATCGCAGTCACGGATCCTGATGCAGAAAAGTAAAGGTATCCAGGCGAGGCTATCGCAATCATAGATACTGATGCAGAAAAGTAAATGTTTCCGGGCGTGGATATCGCAGTCACGGACGCTGATGCAGAAATGTAAAGGTATCCGGGCGATCCTATCGCAGTCACGGATACCGATGTGAAATGTAAAGGTAACCGGGCGAGGCTATCGCAGTCACCAATACTGATGCAGAAAAGTAAAGGTATACGAGCGAGGCTATCGCAGTCACGGATACTGATGCAGAAAAATAAAGGTGTCCGGGCATGGCTATCGCAGTTACAGACGCTGATGCAGAAAAGTAAATGTATCCGGGCGAGGCTATCGTAGTCACGGATACTGATGCCGAAAAGTAAAGGTATCCGGGAGAGGCTATCACAGTCACGGATACAGATGCAGAAAAGTAAATGTATCCGGGCGAGGCTATCGCAGTCACGGATACTGATGTAGAAAACTAAAGGTATCCAGGCCAGGTTATCGCAGTCACAGACGCTGATGCAGAAAAGTAAAGGTATCCAGGCGAAGCTATCGCAGTCACGGATACTGATGAAGAAAAGTAAAGGTATCCGGGTGAGGCTATCGCAGTAACGGATACTGATAGAGAAAAGTAAAGGTATCCGGGCGAGGCCATCGTAGTCACGGAGACTGATGCAGAAAAGTAAAGGTATCCGGACGAGGCTATCGCATTCACGGACGCTGATGCAGAAAAGTAAAGGTATCCGGGCGACGCTATCGTAGTCAGGGATACTGATGCAGAAAAGTAAAGGTATCCAGGCGAGGCTATCGCATTCACGGACGCTGATGCAGAAATGTAAAGGTATCCGGGCGAGGCCATCACAGTCACGGATCCTAGTGCAGAAAAGTAAAAGTATCCGAGCGAGGATATCGCAGTCACGGACGCTGATGCAGAAATGTAAAGGTATACGGGCGATCCTATCGCAGTCACGGATACCGATGTGAAATGTAAAGGTAACCGGGCGAGGCTATCGCAGTCACCGATACTGATGCAGAAAAGTAAAGGTATACGAGCGAGGCTATCGCAGTCACGGATACTGATGCAGAAAAATAAAGGTGTCCGGGCATGGCTATCGCAGTTACAGACGCTGATGCAGAAAAGTAAATGTGTCCGGGCGAGGCTATCGCAGTCACGGATACTGATGCCGAAAAGTAAAGGTATCCGGGCGAGGCTATCGCAATCACAAATACTGATGTGAAATGTAAAGGTATCCGGGAGAGGCTATCACAGTCACGGATACAGATGCAGAAAAGTAAATGTATCCGGGCGAGGCTATCGAAGTCACGGCTACTGATGCAGAAAAGTGAAAGAATCCGGGCGAGGCTATCGCAGTCATAGACTCTGATGCAGAAATGTCAATGTATCCGGGCGAGGCTATCGCAGTCACGGATACTGATGCAGAAATGTAAAGGTATCCGGGCGAGGTTATCGCATTCACGGATACTGATGTGAAATGTAAAGGTATCCAGGCGAGGCTATCGCAGTCACGGATACTGATGTAGAAAAGTAAAGGTATCCGGGCGAGACTATCGCAGTCATGGAGACTGATGTATAAAAGTATAGGTATCCGGGCGAGGCTATCGTAGTCATGGATACTGATGTAGAAAAGTAAAGGTATCCAGGCGAGGCTATCGCATTCACGGACGCTGATGCAGAAATGTAAAGGTATCCGGGCGAGGCCATCGCAGTCATGGATCCTGATGCAGAAGAGTAAAGTTATCCAGGCGAGGCTATCGCAATCATAGATACTGATGTAGAAAAGTAAAGGTATCCGGGCGAGGCTATCGCATTCACGGACGCTGATGCATAAATGTAATGGTATCCGGGTGAGGCTATCGCAGTGACGGATACTGATGCAAAAAAGTAAAGGTATCCGGGCGAGGCTATCGCAGTCACGGATACTGATGTGAAATGTAAAGGTATCCGGGCGAGGCTATCACAGTCACGGATACTGATGTAGAAAAGTAAAGGTATCCGGGCGAGGCTATCGCAGTCACGGAGACTGATGTATAAAAGTATAAGTATCCGGGCGAGGCTATCGTAGTCATGGATACTGATGTAGAAAAGTAAAGGTATCCTGGCGAGGCTATCGCATTCACGGACGCTGATGCAGAAATGTAAAGGTATCCGGGCGAGGCCATCGCAGTCATGGATCCTGATGCAGAAGAGTAAAGGTATCCAGGCGACGCTATCGCAATCATAGATACTGATGCAGAAAAGTAAAGGTATCCGGGCGAGGCTATCGCATTCACGGACGCTGATGCAGAAATGTAATGGTATCCGGGTGAGGCTATCGCAGTGACGGATACTGATGCAAAAAAGTGAAAGTATTCGGGCGAGGCTATCGCAGTGACGGATACTGATGCAAAAAAGTAAAGGTATCCGGGCGAGGCTATCGCAGTCACGGATACTGATGTGAAATGTAAAGGTATCCGGGCGAGGCTATCGCAGTCACGGATACTGATGCAGAAAAGTAAAGGTATCCGAGCGAGGCTATCGCAGTCACGGATACTGATGTGAAATGTAAAGGTATCCGGGCGAGGCTATCGCAGTCACGGAGACTGATGTGGAAAATTAAAGGTATCCGGGCGAGGCTATCGTAGTCATGGATACTGACGTAGAAAAGTAAAAGTATCCTGGCGAGGCTATCGCATTCACGGACGCTAATGCAGAAATGTAAAGGTATCCGGGCGAGGCCATCGCAGTCACGGATCCTGATGCAGAAAAGTAAAAGTATCCGAGCGAGGCTATCACAGTCACGTACGGTGATGCAGAAATGTAAAGGTATGCGGGCGAGGCTATCCCAGTCACGGATACTGATGTGAAATGTAAAGGTATCCGGGAAAGGCTATCGCAGTCACGTATACTGACGCAGAAAAGTAAAGGTATCTGGGCGAGGCTATCGCAATCATGGATACAGATGCAGAAAAGTGAAAGTATCCAGGCGACGCTATCGCAGTCACGGACGCTGATGCAGAAAGGTCAAGGTATCCGGGTGAGGCTATCGAAGTCACGGATACTGATGCAGAAAAGTGAAAGTATTCGCGCGAGGCTATCGCATTCACGGATACTGATGTGAAATGTAAAGGTATCCGGGCGAGGCCATCGCAGTCACGGATACTGATGCAGAAATGTCAAGGTGTCCGGGCGAGGCTATCGCAGTCGAGGACGTTGATACAGAAAAGAAAAGGTGTCCAGGCGAGGCAATCGCAGTCACGGATACTGATACAGAAATTAAAGGTATCCGTGCGAGCCTATCGCAGTCACAGACGCTGATACAGAAAAGTAAAGGTATCTGGGCGAGGCTATCGCAGTGACGGATACTGATGCAGAAAATTAAAGGTATCCGGGCGACGCTGTCGTAGTCAGGGATACTGATGCAGAAAAGTAAAGGTATCCAGGCGAGGCTATCGCATTCACGGACGCTGATGCATAAATGTAATGGTATCCGGGCAATGCTATCGCAGTGAAGGATAGTGATGCAGAAAAGTAAAGGTATCCGGGCGACGCTATCATAGTCAGGGATACTGATGCAGAAAAGTAAAGGTATCCAGGCGAGGCTATCGCATTCACGGACGCTGATGCAGAAATGTAAAGGTATCCGGGCGAGGCCATCACAGTCACGGATCCTCATGCAGAAAAGTAAAGGTATCCAGGCGAGGCTAACATAATCATAGATACTAGTGCAGAAAAGTAAAAGTATCCGGGCGAGGATATCGCAGTCACGGACGCTGATGCAGAAATGTAAAGGTATCCGGGCGAGGCTATCGCAGTCACGGATACTGATATGAAATGTAATGGTATCCGGGCGAGGCTATCGCAATCACGGATACTGATGCAGAAAAGTAAAGGTATCCGGGCGAGGCTATCGCAGTCACGGATACTGATGCAAAAAAGTAAAGGTATCCAGGCGAGGCTATCGCAGTCACGGACGCTGATGCAGAAATGTAAAGGTATCCGCGTGAGGCCATCGCAGTCACGGATCCTGATGCAGAAAAGTAAAGGTATCCAGGCGAGGCTATCGCAATCATAGATACTGATGCAGAAAAGTAAATGTTTCCGGGCGTGGATATCGCAGTCACGGACGCTGATGCAGAAATGTAAAGGTATCCGGGCGATCCTATCGCAGTCACGGATACCGATGTGAAATGTAAAGGTAACCGGGCGAGGCTATCGCAGTCACCAATACTGATGCAGAAAAGTAAAGGTATACGAGCGAGGCTATCGCAGTCACGGATACTGATGCAGAAAAATAAAGGTGTCCGGGCATGGCTATCGCAGTTACAGACGCTGATGCAGAAAAGTAAATGTATCCGGGCGAGGCTATCGTAGTCACGGATACTGATGCCGAAAAGTAAAGGTATCCGGGAGAGGCTATCACAGTCACGGATACAGATGCAGAAAAGTAAATGTATCCGGGCGAGGCTATCGCAGTCACGGATACTGATGTAGAAAACTAAAGGTATCCAGGCCAGGTTATCGCAGTCACAGACGCTGATGCAGAAAAGTAAAGGTATCCAGGCGAAGCTATCGCAGTCACGGATACTGATGAAGAAAAGTAAAGGTATCCGGGTGAGGCTATCGCAGTAACGGATACTGATAGAGAAAAGTAAAGGTATCCGGGCGAGGCCATCGTAGTCACGGAGACTGATGCAGAAAAGTAAAGGTATCCGGACGAGGCTATCGCATTCACGGACGCTGATGCAGAAAAGTAAAGGTATCCGGGCGACGCTATCGTAGTCAGGGATACTGATGCAGAAAAGTAAAGGTATCCAGGCGAGGCTATCGCATTCACGGACGCTGATGCAGAAATGTAAAGGTATCCGGGCGAGGCCATCACAGTCACGGATCCTAGTGCAGAAAAGTAAAAGTATCCGAGCGAGGATATCGCAGTCACGGACGCTGATGCAGAAATGTAAAGGTATACGGGCGATCCTATCGCAGTCACGGATACCGATGTGAAATGTAAAGGTAACCGGGCGAGGCTATCGCAGTCACCGATACTGATGCAGAAAAGTAAAGGTATACGAGCGAGGCTATCGCAGTCACGGATACTGATGCAGAAAAATAAAGGTGTCCGGGCATGGCTATCGCAGTTACAGACGCTGATGCAGAAAAGTAAATGTGTCCGGGCGAGGCTATCGCAGTCACGGATACTGATGCCGAAAAGTAAAGGTATCCGGGCGAGGCTATCGCAATCACAAATACTGATGTGAAATGTAAAGGTATCCGGGAGAGGCTATCACAGTCACGGATACAGATGCAGAAAAGTAAATGTATCCGGGCGAGGCTATCGCAGTCACGGATACTGATGCAGAAAACTAAAGGTATCCAGGCCAGGTTATCGCAGTCACAGACGCTGATGCAGAAAAGTAAAGGTATCCAGGCGAAGCTATCGCAGTCACGGATACTGATGAAGAAAAGTAAAGGTATCCGGGCGAGGCTATCACAGTCACGGATACTGATAGAGAAAAGTAAAGGTATCCGGGCGAGGCCATCGTAGTCACGGAGACTGATGCAAAAAAGTAAAGGTATCCGGACGAGGCTATCGCATTCACGGACGCTGATGCAGAAAAGTAAAGGTATCCGGGCGACGCTATCGTAGTCAGGGATACTGATGCAGAAAAGTAAAGGTATCCAGGCGAGGCTATCGCATTCACGGACGCTGATGCAGAAATGTAAAGGTATCCGGGTGAGGCCATCGCAGTCACGGATCCTGATGCAGAAGAGTAAAGGTATCCAGACGAGGCTATCGCAATCATATATACTGATGCAGAAAAGTAAAAGTATCCGGGCGAGGATATCGCAGTCACGGACTCTGATGCAGAAATGTAAAGGTATCCGGGCGAGGCTATCGCAGTCACGGATACTGATATGAAATGTAATGGTATCCGGGCGAGGCTATCGCAATCACGGATACTGATGCAGAAAAGTAAAGGTATCCGGGCGAGGCTATCGCAGTCACGGATACTGATGCACAAAAGTAAAGGTATCCAGGCGAGGCTATCGCAGTCACGGACGCTGATGCAGAAATGTAAAGGTATCCGGGTGAGGCCATCGCAGTAACGGATCCTGATGCAGAAAAGTAAAGGTATCCAGGCGAGGCTATCGCAATCATAGATACTGATGCAGAAAAGTAAAAGTTTCCGGGCGTGGATATCGCAGTCACGGACGCTGATGCAGAAATGTAAAGGTATCCGGGCGATCCTATCGCAGTCACGGATACCTATGAAATGTAAAGGTAACCGGGCGAGGCTATCGCAGTCACCGATACTGATGCAGAAAAGTAAAGGTATACGAGCGAGGCTATCGTTGTCACGGATACTGATGCAGAAAAATAAAGGTGTCCGGGCATGGCTATCGCAGTTACAGACGCTGATGCAGAAAAGTAAATGTATCCGGGCGAGGCTATCGCAGTCACGGATACTGATGCCGAAAAGTAAAGGTATCCGGGCGAGGCTATCGCAATCACAGATACTGATGTGAAATGTATAGGTATCCGGGAGAGGCTATCACAGTCACGGATACAGATGCAGAAAAGTAAATGTATCCGGGCGAGGCTATCGCATTCACGGACGCTGATGCAGAAATGTAAAGGTATCCGGGTGAGGCCATCGCAGTCACGGATCCTGATGCAGAAGAGTAAAGGTATCCAGGCGAGGCTATCGCAATCATATATACTGATGCAGAAAAGTAAAGGTATCCAGGCGAGGATATCGCAGTCACGGACGCTGATGCAGAAATCTAAAGGTATCCGGGCGAGGCTATCGCAGTCATGGATACTGATATGAAATGTAATGGTATCCGGGCGAGGCTATCGCAGTCACGGATACTGATGCAGAAAAGTAAAGGTATCCGGGCGAGGCTATCGCAGTCACGGATACTGATGCAAAAAAGTAAAGGTATCCGGACGAGGCTATCGCATTCACGGACGCTGATGCAGAAAAGTAAAGGTATCCGGGCGAGGCTATCGTAGTCACGGATACTGATGTAGAAAAGTAAAGGTATCCGGGCAAGACGCTATCGCAGTCACGGATACTGATGCAGAAAAGTAAAGGTATCCAGGCGAGGCTATCGCAGTCACGGATACTGATAGAGAAAAGTAAAGGTATCCGGGCGAGGCCATCGTAGTCACGGAGACTGATGCAGAAAAGTAAAGGTATCCGGACGAGGCTATCGCATTCACGGACGCTGATGCAGAAAAGTAAAGGTATCCGGGCGACGCTATCGTAGTCAGGGATACTGATGCAGAAAAGTAAAGGTATCCAGGCGAGGCTATCGCATTCACGGACGCTGATGCAGAAATGTAAAGGTATCCGGGCGAGGCTATCGTAGTCACGGATACTCATGTAGAAAAGTAAAGGTATCCGGGCAAGACGCTATCGCAGTCACGGATACTGATGCAGAAAAGTAAAGGTATCCGGGCGAGGCTATCGCAGTCACGGATACTGATAGAGAAAAGTAAAGGTATCCGGGCGAGGCCATCGTAGTCACGGAGACTGATGCAGAAAAGTAAAGGTATCCGGACGAGGCTATCGCATTCACGGACGCTGATGCAGAAAAGTAAAGGTATCCGGGTGAGGCCATCGCAGTCACGGATCCTGATGCAGAAGAGTAAAGGTATCCAGGCGAGGCTATCGCAATCATATATACTGATGCAGAAAAGTAAAGGTATCCAGGCGAGGATATCGCAGTCACGGACGCTGATGCAGAAATCTAAAGGTATCCGGGCGAGGCTATCGCAGTCACGGATACTGATATGAAATGTAATGGTATCCGGGCGAGTCTATCGCAGTCACGGATACTGATGCAGAAAAGTAAAGGTATCCGGGCGAGGCTATCGCAGTCACGGATACTGATGCAAAAAAGTAAAGGTATCCAGGCGAGGCTATCGCAGTCACGGATACTGATGTGAAATGTAAAGGTATCCGGGCGAGGCTATCGCAGTCACGGATACTGATGCAAAAAAGTAAAGGTATCCGGGCGAGGCTATCGCAGCCACGGATACTGATGCAGAAAAGTATAGGTATCCGGGCGAGGCTATGGCAGTCACGGATCCTGATACAGAAAAGTAAAGGTATCCGGGAAAGGCTATCGCAGTTACGGATACTGATGCAGAAAAGTAAAGGTATCCGTGCGAGGCTATCGCAGTCACGGATACTGATGCAGAAAAGTGAAAGTATCCGGGCGAGGCTATCGCAGTCATATACTCTGATACAGAAATGTTAAGGAATCCGGGCGAGGCTATCGCAGTCACGGATACTGATGCAGAAATGTAAAGGTATCCGGGCGAGGCTATCGCATTCACGGATACTGATGTGAAATGTAAAGGTATCCGGGAGAGGCTATCACAGTTACGGATACAGATGCAGAAAAGTAAATGTATCCGGGTGAGGTTATAGCAGTCACGGACGCTGATACAGAAAAGTAAAGGTATCCGGGCGAGGCTATCGCAGTCACGTATACTTAGGCAGAAAAGTAAAGGTATCCGGGCAAGGCTATCGCAGTCACAGACGCTGATGCAGAAAAGTAAAGGTATCCGGGCGAGGCTATCGCAGTCACGGACGTTGATGTACAAATGTAAAGGTATCCGGGCGAGGCTATCGTAGTCACAGACGCTGATGCAGAAAAGTAAAGGTATCCGGGCGAGGCTATCGCAGTCACGGACGTTGATGTACAAATGAAAAGGTATCCGGGCGAGGCTATCGTAGTCACGGATACTGATGCAGAAAAGTAAAGGTATCCGAGTGAGGTTATAGCAGTCACGGACGCTTATACAGAAAAATAAAGGTATCCGGGCGAGGCTATCGCAGTCACAGACGCTGATATAGAAAAGTAAAGGTATCCGGGCGAGGCTATCGCAGTGACAGATACTGATGCAGAAAAGTAAAGGTATCCGAACGACGCTGTCGTAGTCAAGGATACTGATGCAGAAAAGTAAAGGTATCCAGGCGAGGCTATCGCATTCACGGACGCTGATGCAGATATGTAAAGGTATCCGGGCGAGGCCATCGCAGTCACGGAAACTGATGCAGAAAAGTAAAGGTATCCGGGTGAGGTTATCGCAGTCACGGACGCTGATACAGAAAAGAAAAGGTATCCGGGCGAGGCTATCGCAGTCACGGATACTGATGTAGAAAAGTAAAGGTATCCGGGCGAGGCTATTGTAGTCATGGACGCTGATACAGAAAAGTAACGGTATCTGGGCGAGGCTATCGCAGTGACGGATACTGATGCAGAAAATTAAAGGTATCCGAGCGACGCTATCGTAGTCAGGGATACTGATGCAGAAAAGTAAAGGTATCCAGGCGAGGCTATCGCATTCACGGACGCTGATGCAGAAATGTAATGGTATCCGGGCGAGGCTATCGCAGCGACGGATACTGATGAAGAAAAGTAAAGGTATCCGGGCGACACTATCGTAGTCAGGGATACTGATGCGGAAAAGTAAAGGTATCCAGGCAAGGCTATCGCATTCACGGACGCTGATGCAGAAATGTAAAGGTATCCGGGCGAGGCCATCGCAGTCACGGATCCTGATGCAGAAAAGTAAAGGTATCCTGGCGAGTCTATCGCAGTCACGGACACTGATGCAGAAATGTAAAGCTATCCGGGCGAGGCTATCGCAGTCACGGATACTGATATGAAATGTAATGGTATCCAGGCGAGGCTATCGCAGTCACGGATACTGATGCAGAAATGTAAAGGTATCCGGGCGAGGATCTCGCAGTCAAGGATACTGATGCAGAAAAGTAAAGGTATCCGAGAGAGGCTATCGCAGTCACGGATACTGATGCAGAAAAGTAAAGGTATCCGGGCAAGGCTATCGCAGTTACAGACGCTGATGCCGAAAAGTGAATGTATCCGGGCGAGGCTATCGCAGTCACGGATACTGATGCAGAAAAGTAAAGGTATCCGGGCGAGGCTATCCCAGTCAAGGATACTGATGTGAAATGTAAAGGTATCCGGGCGAGGCTATCGTAGTCACGTATACTGACGCAGAAAAGTAAAGGTATCTGGGTGAGGCTATTGCAATCATGGATACTGATGCAGAAAAGTGAAAGTATCCAGGCGAGGCTATCGCAGTCACGGACGCTGATGCACAAAGGTCAAGGTATCCGGGCGAGGCTATCGCAGTCACGGATACTGATACAGAAAAGTGAAAGTATTCGGGCGAGGCTATCGCACTCATATACTCTGATGCAGAAATGTCAAGGTATCCGGGCGAGGCTATCGCAGTCACGGATACTCATGCAGAAATGTAAAGGTATCCGGGCGAGGCTATCGCATTCACGGATACTGATGTGAAATGTAAAGGTATCCGGGAGAGGCTATCACAGTCACGGATACAGATGCAGAAAAGTAAATGTATCCGGGTGAGGTTATAGCAGTCACGGACGCTGATACAGAAAAGTAAAGGTATCCGGGCGAGGCTATTGCAGTCACAGACGCTGATACAGAAAAGTAAAGGTATCCGGGCGAGGCTATCGCAGTCACGGATACTGATGCAGAAAAGTAAAGGTATCCGGGCAAGGCTATCGCAGTCACAAACGCTGATGCAGAAAAGTAAAGGTATCCGGGCGAGGCTATTGCAGTCACAGACGGTGATACACAAAAGTAAAGGTATCCGGGCGAGGCTATCGCAGTCAGGGATACTGATGCAGAAGAGTAAAGGTATCCAGGCGAGGCTATCGCATTCACGGACGCTGATACAGAAATGTAAAGGTATCCGGGCGAGGCCATCGCAGTCACGGAAACTGATGCAGAAAAGTAAAGGTATCCGGGTGAGGTTATCGCAGTCACGGACGCTGATACGGAAAAGAAAAGGTATTCGGGCGAGGCTATCGCAGTCACGGATACTGATGTAGAAAAGTAAAGGTATCCGGGCGAGGCTATCGTAGTCATGGACGCTGATACAGAAAAGTAACGGTATCTGGGCGACGCTATCGTAGTCAGGGATACTGATGCAGAAAAGTAAAGGTATCCAGGTGAGGCTATCGCATTCACGGACGCTGATGCAGAAATGTAAAGGTATCCGGGCGAGGCCATCGCAGTCACGGATCCAGATGCAGAAAAGTAAAGGTATCTGAACGACGCTGTCGTAGTTAGGGATACTGATGCAGAAAAGTAAAGGTATCCAGGCGAGGCTATCGCATTCACGGACGCTGATGCAGAAATGTAAAGGTATCCGGGCGAGGCCATCGCAGTCACGGAAACTGATGCAGAAAAGTAAAGGTATCCGGGTGAGGTTATCGCAGTCACTTATACGGATGTAGAAAAGTAAAGGTATCCGGGCGAGGCTATCGTAGTCACGGATACTGATGTAGAAAAGTAAAGGTATCCGGGCAAGACGCTATCGCAGTCACGGATACTGATGCAGAAAAGTAAAGGTATCCGGGCGAGGCTATCGCAATCACAGATACTGATGTGAAATGTAAAGGTATCCGGGAGAGGCTATCACAGTCACGGATACAGATGCAGAAAAGTAAATGTATCCGGGCGAGGCTATCGCAGTCACGGATACAGATGTAGAAAACTAAAGGTATCCAGGCCAGGTTATCGCAGTCACGGATACAGATGCAGAAAAGTAAATGTATCCGGGCGAGGCTATCGCAGTCACGGATACTGATGCAGAAATGTAAAGGTATCCGGGCGAGGCTATCGCAGTGACAGATACTGATGCAGAAAAGTAAAGGTATCCGAACGACGCTGTCGTAGTCAAGGATACTGATGCAGAAAAGTAAAGGTATCCAGGCGAGGCTATCGCATTCACGGACGCTGATGCAGAAATGTAAAGGTATCCGGGCGAGGCCATCGCAGTCACGGAAACTGATGCAGAAAAGTAAAGCTATCCGGACGAGGCTATCGCATTCACGGACGCTGATGCAGAAAAGTAAAGGTATCCGGGCGACGCTATCGTAGTCAGGGATACTGATGCAGAAAAGTAAAGGTCTCCAGGCGAGGCTATCGCATTCACGGACGCTGATGCAGAAATATAAAGGTATCCGGGTGAGGCCATCGCAGTCACGGATCCTGATGCAGAAGAGTAAAGGTATCCAGGCGAGGCTATCGCAATCATATATACTGATGCAGAAAAGTAAAGGTATCCAGGCGAGGATATCGCACTCATGGACGCTGATGCAGAAATCTAAAGGTATCCGGGCGAGGCTATCGCAGTCACGGATACTGATATGAAATGTAATGGTATCCGGGCGAGGCTATCGCAGTCATGGATACTGATGCAGAAAAGTAAAGGTATCCGGGCGAGGCTATCGCAGTCACGGATACTGATGAAGAAAAGTAAAGGTATCCGGGCGACACTATCGTAGTCAGGGATACTGATGCGGAAAAGTAAAGGTATCCAGGCAAGGCTATCGCATTCACGGACGCTGATGTAGAAATGTAAAGGTATCCGGGCGAGGCCATCGCAGTCACGGATCCTGATGCAGAAAAGTAAAGGTATCCTGGCGAGTCTATCGCAGTCACGGACACTGATGCAGAAATGTAAAGTTATCCGGGCGAGGCTATCGCAGTCACGGATACTGATATCAAATGTAATGGTATCTAGGCGAGGCTATCGCAGTCACGGATACTGATATGAAATGTAATGGTATCCAGGCGAGGCTATCGCAGTCACGGATACTGATGCAGAAATGTAAAGGTATCCGGGCGAGGATCTCGCAGTCAAGGATACTGATGCAGAAAAGTAAAGGTATCCGGGAGAGGCTATCGCAGTCACGGATACTGATGCAGAAAAGTAAAGGTATCCGGGCAAGGCTATCGCAGTTACAGACGCTGATGCCGAAAAGTGAATGTATCCGGGCGAGGCTATCGCAGTCACGGATACTGATGCAGAAAAGTAAAGGTATCCGGGCGAGGCTATCCCAGTCAAGGATACTGATGTGAAATGTAAAGGTATCCGGGCGAGGCTATCGTAGTCACGTATACTGACGCAGAAAAGTAAAGGTATCTGGGCGAGGCTATTGCAATCATGGATACTGATGCAGTAAAGTGAAAGTATCCAGGCGAGGCTATCGCAGTCACGGATGCTGATGCACAAAGGTCAAGGTATCCGGGCGAGGCTATCGCAGTCACGGATACAGATACAGAAAAGTGAAAGTATTCGGGCGAGGCTATCGCACTCATATACTCTGATGCAGAAATGTCAAGGTATCCGGGCGAGGCTATCGCAGTCACGGATACTCATGCAGAAATGTAAAGGTATCTGGGCGAGGCTATCGCATTCACGGATACTGATGTGAAATGTAAAGGTATCCGGGAGAGGCTATCACAGTCACGGATACAGATGCAGAAAAGTAAATGTATCCGGGTGAGGTTATAGCAGTCACGGACGCTGATACAGAAAAGTAAAGGTATCCGGGCGAGGCTATTGCAGTCACAGACGCTGATACAGAAAAGTAAAGGTATCCGGGCGAGGCTATCGCAGTCACGGATACTGATGCAGAAAAGTAAAGGTATCCAGGCGAGGCTATCGCATTCACGGACGCTGATACAGAAATGTAAAGGTATCCGGGCGAGGCCATCGCAGTCACGGAAACTGATGCAGAAAAGTAAAGGTATCCGGGTGAGGTTATCGCAGTCACTTATACGGATGTAGAAAAGTAAAGGTATCCGGGCGAGGCTATCGTAGTCACGGATACTGATGTAGAAAAGTAAAGGTATCCGGGCAAGACGCTATCGCAGTCACGGATACTGATGCAGAAAAGTAAAGGTATCCGGGCGAGGCTATCGCAATCACAGATACTGATGTGAAATGTAAAGGTATCCGGGAGAGGCTATCACAGTCACGGATACAGATGCAGAAAAGTAAATGTATCCGGGCGAGGCTATCGCAGTCACGGATACAGATGTAGAAAACTAAAGGTATCCAGGCCAGGTTATCGCAGTCACGGATACAGATGCAGAAAAGTAAATGTATCCGGGCGAGGCTATCGCAGTCACGGATACTGATGCAGAAATGTAAAGGTATCCGGGCGAGGCTATCGCAGTGACAGATACTGATGCAGAAAAGTAAAGGTATCCGAACGACGCTGTCGTAGTCAAGGATACTGATGCAGAAAAGTAAAGGTATCCAGGCGAGGCTATCGCATTCACGGACGCTGATGCAGAAATGTAAAGGTATCCGGGCGAGGCCATCGCAGTCACGGAAACTGATGCAGAAAAGTAAAGCTATCCGGACGAGGCTATCGCATTCACGGACGCTGATGCAGAAAAGTAAAGGTATCCGGGCGACGCTATCGTAGTCAGGGATACTGATGCAGAAAAGTAAAGGTCTCCAGGCGAGGCTATCGCATTCACGGACGCTGATGCAGAAATATAAAGGTATCCGGGTGAGGCCATCGCAGTCACGGATCCTGATGCAGAAGAGTAAAGGTATCCAGGCGAGGCTATCGCAATCATATATACTGATGCAGAAAAGTAAAGGTATCCAGGCGAGGATATCGCACTCATGGACGCTGATGCAGAAATCTAAAGGTATCCGGGCGAGGCTATCGCAGTCACGGATACTGATATGAAATGTAATGGTATCCGGGCGAGGCTATCGCAGTCATGGATACTGATGCAGAAAAGTAAAGGTATCCGGGCGAGGCTATCGCAGTCACGGATACTGATGAAGAAAAGTAAAGGTATCCGGGCGACACTATCGTAGTCAGGGATACTGATGCGGAAAAGTAAAGGTATCCAGGCAAGGCTATCGCATTCACGGACGCTGATGCAGAAATGTAAAGGTATCCGGGCGAGGCCATCGCAGTCACGGATCCTGATGCAGAAAAGTAAAGGTATCCTGGCGAGTCTATCGCAGTCACGGACACTGATGCAGAAATGTAAAGTTATCCGGGCGAGGCTATCGCAGTCACGGATACTGATATCAAATGTAATGGTATCTAGGCGAGGCTATCGCAGTCACGGATACTGATATGAAATGTAATGGTATCCAGGCGAGGCTATCGCAGTCACGGATACTGATGCAGAAATGTAAAGGTATCCGGGCGAGGATCTCGCAGTCAAGGATACTGATGCAGAAAAGTAAAGGTATCCGGGAGAGGCTATCGCAGTCACGGATACTGATGCAGAAAAGTAAAGGTATCCGGGCAAGGCTATCGCAGTTACAGACGCTGATGCCGAAAAGTGAATGTATCCGGGCGAGGCTATCGCAGTCACGGATACTGATGCAGAAAAGTAAAGGTATCCGGGCGAGGCTATCCCAGTCAAGGATACTGATGTGAAATGTAAAGGTATCCGGGCGAGGCTATCGTAGTCACGTATACTGACGCAGAAAAGTAAAGGTATCTGGGCGAGGCTATTGCAATCATGGATACTGATGCAGTAAAGTGAAAGTATCCAGGCGAGGCTATCGCAGTCACGGATGCTGATGCACAAAGGTCAAGGTATCCGGGCGAGGCTATCGCAGTCACGGATACAGATACAGAAAAGTGAAAGTATTCGGGCGAGGCTATCGCACTCATATACTCTGATGCAGAAATGTCAAGGTATCCGGGCGAGGCTATCGCAGTCACGGATACTCATGCAGAAATGTAAAGGTATCTGGGCGAGGCTATCGCATTCACGGATACTGATGTGAAATGTAAAGGTATCCGGGAGAGGCTATCACAGTCACGGATACAGATGCAGAAAAGTAAATGTATCCGGGTGAGGTTATAGCAGTCACGGACGCTGATACAGAAAAGTAAAGGTATCCGGGCGAGGCTATTGCAGTCACAGACGCTGATACAGAAAAGTAAAGGTATCCGGGCGAGGCTATCGCAGTCACGGATACTGATGCAGAAAAGTAAAGGTATCCAGGCGAGGCTATCGCATTCACGGACGCTGATACAGAAATGTAAAGGTATCCGGGCGAGGCCATCGCAGTCACGGAAACTGATGCAGAAAAGTAAAGGTATCCGGGTGAGGTTATCGCAGTCACTTATACGGATGTAGAAAAGTAAAGGTATCCGGGCGAGGCTATCGTAGTCACGGATACTGATGTAGAAAAGTAAAGGTATCCGGGCAAGACGCTATCGCAGTCACGGATACTGATGCAGAAAAGTAAAGGTATCCGGGCGAGGCTATCACAATCACAGATACTGATGTGAAATGTAAAGGTATCCGGGAGAGGCTATCACAGTCACGGATACAGATGCAGAAAAGTAAATGTATCCGGGCGAGGCTATCGCAGTCACGGATACAGATGTAGAAAACTAAAGGTATCCAGGCCAGGTTATCGCAGTCACGGATACAGATGCAGAAAAGTAAATGTATCCGGGCGAGGCTATCGCAGTCACGGATACTGATGCAGAAATGTAAAGGTATCCGGGCGAGGCTATCGCAGTGACAGATACTGATGCAGAAAAGTAAAGGTATCCGAACGACGCTGTCGTAGTCAAGGATACTGATGCAGAAAAGTAAAGGTATCCAGGCGAGGCTATCGCATTCACGGACGCTGATGCAGAAATGTAAAGGTATCCGGGCGAGGCCATCGCAGTCACGGAAACTGATGCAGAAAAGTAAAGCTATCCGGACGAGGCTATCGCATTCACGGACGCTGATGCAGAAAAGTAAAGGTATCCGGGCGACGCTATCGTAGTCAGGGATACTGATGCAGAAAAGTAAAGGTCTCCAGGCGAGGCTATCGCATTCACGGACGCTGATGCAGAAATATAAAGGTATCCGGGTGAGGCCATCGCAGTCACGGATCCTGATGCAGAAGAGTAAAGGTATCCAGGCGAGGCTATCGCAATCATATATACTGATGCAGAAAAGTAAAGGTATCCAGGCGAGGATATCGCACTCATGGACGCTGATGCAGAAATCTAAAGGTATCCGGGCGAGGCTATCGCAGTCACGGATACTGATATGAAATGTAATGGTATCCGGGCGAGGCTATCGCAGTCATGGATACTGATGCAGAAAAGTAAAGGTATCCGGGCGAGGCTATCGCAGTCACGGATACTGATGAAGAAAAGTAAAGGTATCCGGGCGACACTATCGTAGTCAGGGATACTGATGCGGAAAAGTAAAGGTATCCAGGAAAGGCTATCGCATTCACGGACGCTGATGCAGAAATGTAAAGGTATCCGGGCGAGGCCATCGCAGTCACGGATCCTGATGCAGAAAAGTAAAGGTATCCTGGCGAGTCTATCGCAGTCACGGACACTGATGCAGAAATGTAAAGCTATCCGGGCGAGGCTATCGCAGTCACGGATACTGATATCAAATGTAATGGTATCTAGGCGAGGCTATCGCAGTCACGGATACTGATATGAAATGTAATGGTATCCAGGCGAGGCTATCGCAGTCACGGATACTGATGCAGAAATGTAAAGGTATCCGGGCGAGGATCTCGCAGTCAAGGATACTGATGCAGAAAAGTAAAGGTATCCGGGAGAGGCTATCGCAGTCACGGATACTGATGCAGAAAAGTAAAGGTATCCGGGCAAGGCTATCGCAGTTACAGACGCTGATGCCGAAAAGTGAATGTATCCGGGCGAGGCTATCGCAGTCACGGATACTGATGCAGAAAAGTAAAGGTATCCGGGCGAGGCTATCCCAGTCAAGGATACTGATGTGAAATGTAAAGGTATCCGGGCGAGGCTATCGTAGTCACGTATACTGACGCAGAAAAGTAAAGGTATCTGGGCGAGGCTATTGCAATCATGGATACTGATGCAGTAAAGTGAAAGTATCCAGGCGAGGCTATCGCAGTCACGGATGCTGATGCACAAAGGTCAAGGTATCCGGGCGAGGCTATCGCAGTCACGGATACAGATACAGAAAAGTGAAAGTATTCGGGCGAGGCTATCGCACTCATATACTCTGATGCAGAAATGTCAAGGTATCCGGGCGAGGCTATCGCAGTCACGGATACTCATGCAGAAATGTAAAGGTATCTGGGCGAGGCTATCGCATTCACGGATACTGATGTGAAATGTAAAGGTATCCGGGAGAGGCTATCACAGTCACGGATACAGATGCAGAAAAGTAAATGTATCCGGGTGAGGTTATAGCAGTCACGGACGCTGATACAGAAAAGTAAAGGTATCCGGGCGAGGCTATTGCAGTCACAGACGCTGATACAGAAAAGTAAAGGTATCCGGGCGAGGCTATCGCAGTCACGGATACTGATGCAGAAAAGTAAAGGTATCCAGGCGAGGCTATCGCATTCACGGACGCTGATACAGAAATGTAAAGGTATCCGGGCGAGGCCATCGCAGTCACGGAAACTGATGCAGAAAAGTAAAGGTATCCGGGTGAGGTTATCGCAGTCACTTATACGGATGTAGAAAAGTAAAGGTATCCGGGCGAGGCTATCGTAGTCACGGATACTGATGTAGAAAAGTAAAGGTATCCGGGCAAGACGCTATCGCAGTCACGGATACTGATGCAGAAAAGTAAAGGTATCCGGGCGAGGCTATCGCAATCACAGATACTGATGTGAAATGTAAAGGTATCCGGGAGAGGCTATCACAGTCACGGATACAGATGCAGAAAAGTAAATGTATCCGGGCGAGGCTATCGCAGTCACGGATACAGATGTAGAAAACTAAAGGTATCCAGGCCAGGTTATCGCAGTCACGGATACAGATGCAGAAAAGTAAATGTATCCGGGCGAGGCTATCGCAGTCACGGATACTGATGCAGAAATGTAAAGGTATCCGGGCGAGGCTATCGCAGTGACAGATACTGATGCAGAAAAGTAAAGGTATCCGAACGACGTTGTCGTAGTCAAGGATACTGATGCAGAAAAGTAAAGGTATCCAGGCGAGGCTATCGCATTCACGGACGCTGATGCAGAAATGTAAAGGTATCCGGGCGAGGCCATCGCAGTCACGGAAACTGATGCAGAAAAGTAAAGCTATCCGGACGAGGCTATCGCATTCACGGACGCTGATGCAGAAAAGTAAAGGTATCCGGGCGACGCTATCGTAGTCAGGGATACTGATGCAGAAAAGTAAAGGTCTCCAGGCGAGGCTATCGCATTCACGGACGCTGATGCAGAAATATAAAGGTATCCGGGTGAGGCCATCGCAGTCACGGATCCTGATGCAGAAGAGTAAAGGTATCCAGGCGAGGCTATCGCAATCATATATACTGATGCAGAAAAGTAAAGGTATCCAGGCGAGGATATCGCACTCATGGACGCTGATGCAGAAATCTAAAGGTATCCGGGCGAGGCTATCGCAGTCACGGATACTGATATGAAATGTAATGGTATCCGGGCGAGGCTATCGCAGTCATGGATACTGATGCAGAAAAGTAAAGGTATCCGGGCGAGGCTATCGCAGTCACGGATACTGATGAAGAAAAGTAAAGGTATCCGGGCGACACTATCGTAGTCAGGGATACTGATGCGGAAAAGTAAAGGTATCCAGGCAAGGCTATCGCATTCACGGACGCTGATGCAGAAATGTAAAGGTATCCGGGCGAGGCCATCGCAGTCACGGATCCTGATGCAGAAAAGTAAAGGTATCCTGGCGAGGCTATCGCAGTCACGGATACTGATATCAAATGTAATGGTATCTAGGCGAGGCTATCGCAGTCACGGATACTGATATGAAATGTAATGGTATCCAGGCGAGGCTATCGCAGTCACGGATACTGATGCAGAAATGTAAAGGTATCCGTGCGAGGATCTCGCAGTCAAGGATACTGATGCAGAAAAGTAAAGGTATCCGGGAGAGGCTATCGCAGTCACGGATACTGATGCAGAAAAGTAAAGGTATCCGGGCAAGGCTATCGCAGTTACAGACGCTGATGCCGAAAAGTGAATGTATCCGGGCGAGGCTATCGCAGTCACGGATACTGATGCAGAAAAGTAAAGGTATCCGGGCGAGGCTATCCCAGTCAAGGATACTGATGTGAAATGTAAAGGTATCCGGGCGAGGCTATCGTAGTCACGTATACTGACGCAGAAAAGTAAAGGTATCTGGGCGAGGCTATTGCAATCATGGATACTGATGCAGTAAAGTGAAAGTATCCAGGCGAGGCTATCGCAGTCACGGATGCTGATGCACAAAGGTCAAGGTATCCGGGCGAGGCTATCGCAGTCACGGATACAGATACAGAAAAGTGAAAGTATTCGGGCGAGGCTATCGCACTCATATACTCTGATGCAGAAATGTCAAGGTATCCGGGCGAGGCTATCGCAGTCACGGATACTCATGCAGAAATGTAAAGGTATCTGGGCGAGGCTATCGCATTCACGGATACTGATGTGAAATGTAAAGGTATCCGGGAGAGGCTATCACAGTCACGGATACAGATGCAGAAAAGTAAATGTATCCGGGTGAGGTTATAGCAGTCACGGACGCTGATACAGAAAAGTAAAGGTATCCGGGCGAGCCTATTGCAGTCACAGACGCTGATACAGAAAAGTAAAGGTATCCGGGCGAGGCTATCGCAGTCACGGATACTGATGCAGAAAAGTAAAGGTATCCAGGCGAGGCTATCGCATTCACGGACGCTGATACAGAAATGTAAAGGTATCCGGGCGAGGCCATCGCAGTCACGGAAACTGATGCAGAAAAGTAAAGGTATCCGGGTGAGGTTATCGCAGTCACTTATACGGATGTAGAAAAGTAAAGGTATCCGGGCGAGGCTATCGTAGTCACGGATACTGATGTAGAAAAGTAAAGGTATCCGGGCAAGACGCTATCGCAGTCACGGATACTGATGCAGAAAAGTAAAGGTATCCGGGCGAGGCTATCGCAATCACAGATACTGATGTGAAATGTAAAGGTATCCGGGAGAGGCTATCACAGTCACGGATACAGATGCAGAAAAGTAAATGTATCCGGGCGAGGCTATCGCAGTCACGGATACAGATGTAGAAAACTAAAGGTATCCAGGCCAGGTTATCGCAGTCACGGATACAGATGCAGAAAAGTAAATGTATCCGGGCGAGGCTATCGCAGTCACGGATACTGATGCAGAAATGTAAAGGTATCCGGGCGAGGCTATCGCAGTGACAGATACTGATGCAGAAAAGTAAAGGTATCCGAACGACGCTGTCGTAGTCAAGGATACTGATGCAGAAAAGTAAAGGTATCCAGGCGAGGCTATCGCATTCACGGACGCTGATGCAGAAATGTAAAGGTATCCGGGCGAGGCCATCGCAGTCACGGAAACTGATGCAGAAAAGTAAAGCTATCCGGACGAGGCTATCGCATTCACGGACGCTGATGCAGAAAAGTAAAGGTATCCGGGCGACGCTATCGTAGTCAGGGATACTGATGCAGAAAAGTAAAGGTCTCCAGGCGAGGCTATCGCATTCACGGACGCTGATGCAGAAATATAAAGGTATCCGGGTGAGGCCATCGCAGTCACGGATCCTGATGCAGAAGAGTAAAGGTATCCAGGCGAGGCTATCGCAATCATATATACTGATGCAGAAAAGTAAAGGTATCCAGGCGAGGATATCGCACTCATGGACGCTGATGCAGAAATCTAAAGGTATCCGGGCGAGGCTATCGCAGTCACGGATACTGATATGAAATGTAATGGTATCCGGGCGAGGCTATCGCAGTCATGGATACTGATGCAGAAAAGTAAAGGTATCCGGGCGAGGCTATCGCAGTCACGGATACTGATGAAGAAAAGTAAAGGTATCCGGGCGACACTATCGTAGTCAGGGATACTGATGCGGAAAAGTAAAGGTATCCAGGAAAGGCTATCGCATTCACGGACGCTGATGCAGAAATGTAAAGGTATCCGGGCGAGGCCATCGCAGTCACGGATCCTGATGCAGAAAAGTAAAGGTATCCTGGCGAGTCTATCGCAGTCACGGACACTGATGCAGAAATGTAAAGCTATCCGGGCGAGGCTATCGCAGTCACGGATACTGATATCAAATGTAATGGTATCTAGGCGAGGCTATCGCAGTCACGGATACTGATATGAAATGTAATGGTATCCAGGCGAGGCTATCGCAGTCACGGATACTGATGCAGAAATGTAAAGGTATCCGGGCGAGGATCTCGCAGTCAAGGATACTGATGCAGAAAAGTAAAGGTATCCGGGAGAGGCTATCGCAGTCACGGATACTGATGCAGAAAAGTAAAGGTATCCGGGCAAGGCTATCGCAGTTACAGACGCTGATGCCGAAAAGTGAATGTATCCGGGCGAGGCTATCGCAGTCACGGATACTGATGCAGAAAAGTAAAGGTATCCGGGCGAGGCTATCCCAGTCAAGGATACTGATGTGAAATGTAAAGGTATCCGGGCGAGGCTATCGTAGTCACGTATACTGACGCAGAAAAGTAAAGGTATCTGGGCGAGGCTATTGCAATCATGGATACTGATGCAGTAAAGTGAAAGTATCCAGGCGAGGCTATCGCAGTCACGGATGCTGATGCACAAAGGTCAAGGTATCCGGGCGAGGCTATCGCAGTCACGGATACAGATACAGAAAAGTGAAAGTATTCGGGCGAGGCTATCGCACTCATATACTCTGATGCAGAAATGTCAAGGTATCCGGGCGAGGCTATCGCAGTCACGGATACTCATGCAGAAATGTAAAGGTATCTGGGCGAGGCTATCGCATTCACGGATACTGATGTGAAATGTAAAGGTATCCGGGAGAGGCTATCACAGTCACGGATACAGATGCAGAAAAGTAAATGTATCCGGGTGAGGTTATAGCAGTCACGGACGCTGATACAGAAAAGTAAAGGTATCCGGGCGAGGCTATTGCAGTCACAGACGCTGATACAGAAAAGTAAAGGTATCCGGGCGAGGCTATCGCAGTCACGGATACTGATGCAGAAAAGTAAAGGTATCCAGGCGAGGCTATCGCATTCACGGACGCTGATACAGAAATGTAAAGGTATCCGGGCGAGGCCATCGCAGTCACGGAAACTGATGCAGAAAAGTAAAGGTATCCGGGTGAGGTTATCGCAGTCACTTATACGGATGTAGAAAAGTAAAGGTATCCGGGCGAGGCTATCGTAGTCACGGATACTGATGTAGAAAAGTAAAGGTATCCGGGCAAGACGCTATCGCAGTCACGGATACTGATGCAGAAAAGTAAAGGTATCCGGGCGAGGCTATCGCAATCACAGATACTGATGTGAAATGTAAAGGTATCCGGGAGAGGCTATCACAGTCACGGATACAGATGCAGAAAAGTAAATGTATCCGGGCGAGGCTATCGCAGTCACGGATACAGATGTAGAAAACTAAAGGTATCCAGGCCAGGTTATCGCAGTCACGGATACAGATGCAGAAAAGTAAATGTATCCGGGCGAGGCTATCGCAGTCACGGATACTGATGCAGAAATGTAAAGGTATCCGGGCGAGGCTATCGCAGTGACAGATACTGATGCAGAAAAGTAAAGGTATCCGAACGACGCTGTCGTAGTCAAGGATACTGATGCAGAAAAGTAAAGGTATCCAGGCGAGGCTATCGCATTCACGGACGCTGATGCAGAAATGTAAAGGTATCCGGGCGAGGCCATCGCAGTCACGGAAACTGATGCAGAAAAGTAAAGCTATCCGGACGAGGCTATCGCATTCACGGACGCTGATGCAGAAAAGTAAAGGTATCCGGGCGACGCTATCGTAGTCAGGGATACTGATGCAGAAAAGTAAAGGTCTCCAGGCGAGGCTATCGCATTCACGGACGCTGATGCAGAAATATAAAGGTATCCGGGTGAGGCCATCGCAGTCACGGATCCTGATGCAGAAGAGTAAAGGTATCCAGGCGAGGCTATCGCAATCATATATACTGATGCAGAAAAGTAAAGGTATCCAGGCGAGGATATCGCACTCATGGACGCTGATGCAGAAATCTAAAGGTATCCGGGCGAGGCTATCGCAGTCACGGATACTGATATGAAATGTAATGGTATCCGGGCGAGGCTATCGCAGTCATGGATACTGATGCAGAAAAGTAAAGGTATCCGGGCGAGGCTATCGCAGTCACGGATACTGATGAAGAAAAGTAAAGGTATCCGGGCGACACTATCGTAGTCAGGGATACTGATGCGGAAAAGTAAAGGTATCCAGGCAAGGCTATCGCATTCACGGACGCTGATGCAGAAATGTAAAGGTATCCGGGCGAGGCCATCGCAGTCACGGATCCTGATGCAGAAAAGTAAAGGTATCCTGGCGAGGCTATCGCAGTCACGGATACTGATATCAAATGTAATGGTATCTAGGCGAGGCTATCGCAGTCACGGATACTGATATGAAATGTAATGGTATCCAGGCGAGGCTATCGCAGTCACGGATACTGATGCAGAAATGTAAAGGTATCCGTGCGAGGATCTCGCAGTCAAGGATACTGATGCAGAAAAGTAAAGGTATCCGGGAGAGGCTATCGCAGTCACGGATACTGATGCAGAAAAGTAAAGGTATCCGGGCAAGGCTATCGCAGTTACAGACGCTGATGCCGAAAAGTGAATGTATCCGGGCGAGGCTATCGCAGTCACGGATACTGATGCAGAAAAGTAAAGGTATCCGGGCGAGGCTATCCCAGTCAAGGATACTGATGTGAAATGTAAAGGTATCCGGGCGAGGCTATCGTAGTCACGTATACTGACGCAGAAAAGTAAAGGTATCTGGGCGAGGCTATTGCAATCATGGATACTGATGCAGTAAAGTGAAAGTATCCAGGCGAGGCTATCGCAGTCACGGATGCTGATGCACAAAGGTCAAGGTATCCGGGCGAGGCTATCGCAGTCACGGATACAGATACAGAAAAGTGAAAGTATTCGGGCGAGGCTATCGCACTCATATACTCTGATGCAGAAATGTCAAGGTATCCGGGCGAGGCTATCGCAGTCACGGATACTCATGCAGAAATGTAAAGGTATCTGGGCGAGGCTATCGCATTCACGGATACTGATGTGAAATGTAAAGGTATCCGGGAGAGGCTATCACAGTCACGGATACAGATGCAGAAAAGTAAATGTATCCGGGTGAGGTTATAGCAGTCACGGACGCTGATACAGAAAAGTAAAGGTATCCGGGCGAGGCTATTGCAGTCACAGACGCTGATACAGAAAAGTAAAGGTATCCGGGCGAGGCTATCGCAGTCACGGATACTGATGCAGAAAAGTAAAGGTATCCAGGCGAGGCTATCGCATTCACGGACGCTGATACAGAAATGTAAAGGTATCCGGGCGAGGCCATCGCAGTCACGGAAACTGATGCAGAAAAGTAAAGGTATCCGGGTGAGGTTATCGCAGTCACTTATACGGATGTAGAAAAGTAAAGGTATCCGGGCGAGGCTATCGTAGTCACGGATACTGATGTAGAAAAGTAAAGGTATCCGGGCAAGACGCTATCGCAGTCACGGATACTGATGCAGAAAAGTAAAGGTATCCGGGCGAGGCTATCGCAATCACAGATACTGATGTGAAATGTAAAGGTATCCGGGAGAGGCTATCACAGTCACGGATACAGATGCAGAAAAGTAAATGTATCCGGGCGAGGCTATCGCAGTCACGGATACAGATGTAGAAAACTAAAGGTATCCAGGCCAGGTTATCGCAGTCACGGATACAGATGCAGAAAAGTAAATGTATCCGGGCGAGGCTATCGCAGTCACGGATACTGATGCAGAAATGTAAAGGTATCCGGGCGAGGCTATCGCAGTGACAGATACTGATGCAGAAAAGTAAAGGTATCCGAACGACGCTGTCGTAGTCAAGGATACTGATGCAGAAAAGTAAAGGTATCCAGGCGAGGCTATCGCATTCACGGACGCTGATGCAGAAATGTAAAGGTATCCGGGCGAGGCCATCGCAGTCACGGAAACTGATGCAGAAAAGTAAAGCTATCCGGACGAGGCTATCGCATTCACGGACGCTGATGCAGAAAAGTAAAGGTATCCGGGCGACGCTATCGTAGTCAGGGATACTGATGCAGAAAAGTAAAGGTCTCCAGGCGAGGCTATCGCATTCACGGACGCTGATGCAGAAATATAAAGGTATCCGGGTGAGGCCATCGCAGTCACGGATCCTGATGCAGAAGAGTAAAGGTATCCAGGCGAGGCTATCGCAATCATATATACTGATGCAGAAAAGTAAAGGTATCCAGGCGAGGATATCGCACTCACGGACGCTGATGCAGAAATCTAAAGGTATCCGGGCGAGGCTATCGCAGTCACGGATACTGAAATGAAATGTAATGGTATCCGGGCGAGGCTATCGCAGTCATGGATACTGATGCAGAAAAGTAAAGGTATCCGGGCGAGGCTATCGCAGTCACGGATACTGATGAAGAAAAGTAAAGGTATCCGGGCGACACTATCGTAGTCAGGGATACTGATGCGGAAAAGTAAAGGTATCCAGGCAAGGCTATCGCATTCACGGACGCTGATGCAGAAATGTAAAGGTATCCGGGCGAGGCCATCGCAGTCACGGATCCTGATGCAGAAAAGTAAAGGTATCCTGGCGAGTCTATCGCAGTCACGGACACTGATGCAGAAATGTAAAGCTATCCGGGCGAGGCTATCGCAGTCACGGATACTGATATCAAATGTAATGGTATCTAGGCGAGGCTATCGCAGTCACGGATACTGATATGAAATGTAATGGTATCCAGGCGAGGCTATCGCAGTCACGGATGCTGATGCAGAAATGTAAAGGTATCCGGGCGAGGATCTCGCAGTCAAGGATACTGATGCAGAAAAGTAAAGGTATCCGGGAGAGGCTATCGCAGTCACGGATACTGATGCAGAAAAGTAAAGGTATCCGGGCAAGGCTATCGCAGTTACAGACGCTGATGCAGAAATGTAAAGGTATCCGGGCGAGGCCATCGCAGTCACGGAAACTGATGCAGAAAAGTAAAGGTATCCGGGTGAGGTTATCGCAGTCACTTATATGGATGCAGAAATATAAAGGTATCCGGGTGAGGCCATCGCAGTCACGGATCCTGATGCAGAAGAGTAAAGGTATCCAGGCGAGGCTATCGCAATCATATATACTGATGCAGAAAAGTAAAGGTATCCAGGCGAGGATATCGCACTCACGGACGCTGATGCAGAAATCTAAAGGTATCCGGGCGAGGCTATCGCAGTCACGGATACTGATATGAAATGTAATGGTATCCGGGCGAGGCTATCGCAGTCATGGATACTGATGCAGAAAAGTAAAGGTATCCGGGCGAGGCTATCGCAGTCACGGATACTGATGAAGAAAAGTAAAGGTATCCGGGCGACACTATCGTAGTCAGGGATACTGATGCGGAAAAGTAAAGGTATCCAGGCAAGGCTATCGCATTCACGGACGCTGATGCAGAAATGTAAAGGTATCCGGGCGAGGCCATCGCAGTCACGGATCCTGATGCAGAAAAGTAAAGGTATCCTGGCGAGTCTATCGCAGTCACGGACACTGATGCAGAAATGTAAAGCTATCCGGGCGAGGCTATCGCAGTCACGGATACTGATATCAAATCTAATGGTATCTAGGCGAGGCTATCGCAGTCACGGATACTGATATGAAATGTAATGGTATCCAGGCGAGGCTATCGCAGTCACGGATACTCATGCAGAAATGTAAAGGTATCCGGGCGAGGATCTCGCAGTCAAGGATACTGATGCAGAAAAGTAAAGGTATCCGGGAGAGGCTATCGTAGTCACGGATACTGATGCAGAAAAGTAAAGGTATCCAGGCGAGGCTATCGCATTCACGGACGCTGATGCAGAAATGTAAAGGTATCCGGGCGAGGCCATCGCAGTCACGGAAACTGATGCAGAAAAGTAAAGGTATCCGGGTGAGGTTATCGCAGTCACTTATACGGATGTAGAAATGTAAAGGTATCCGGGCGAGGCTATCGTAGTCACGGATACTGATGTAGAAAAGTAAAGGTATCCGGGCAAGACGCTATCGCAGTCACGGATACTGATGCAGAAAAGTAAAGGTATCCGGGCGAGGCTATCGCAATCACAGATACTGATGTGAAATGTAAAGGTATCCGGGAGAGGCTATCACAGTCACGGATACAGATGCAGAAAAGTAAATGTATCCGGGCGAGGCTATCGCAGTCACGGATACTGATGTAGAAAACTAAAGGTATCCAGGCCAGGTTATCGCAGTCACGGATACAGATGCAGAAAAGTAAATGTATTCGGGCGAGGCTATCGCAGTCACGGATACTGATGCAGAAATGTAAAGGTATCCGGGCGAGGCTATCGCAGTGACAGATACTGATGCAGAAAAGTAAAGGTATCCGAACGACGCTGCCGTAGTCAAGGATACTGATGCAGAAAAGTAAAGGTATCCAGGCGAGGCTATCGCATTCACGGACGCTGATGCAGAAATGTAAAGGTATCCGGGCGAGGCCATCGCAGTCACGGAAACTGATGCAGAAAAGTAAAGGTATCCGGGTGAGGTTATCGCAGTCACGGACGCTGATACAGAAAAGAAAAGGTATTCGGACAAGGCTATCGCATTCACGGACGCTGATGCAGAAATGTAATGGTATCCGGGCGAGGCTATCGCAGCGACGGATACTGATGAAGAAAAGTAAAGGTATCCGGGCGACACTATCGTAGTCAGGGATACAGATGCGGAAAAGTAAAGGTATCCAGGCAAGGCTATCGCATTCACGGACGCTGATGCAGAAATGTAAAGGTATCCGGGCGAGGCCATCGCAGTCACGGATCCTGATGCAGAAAAGTAAAGGTATCCTGGCGAGTCTATCGCAGTCACGGACACTGATGCAGAAATTTAAAGCTATCCGGGCAAGGCTATCGCAGTCACGGATACTGATATGAAATGTAATGGTATCCAGGCGAGGCTATCGCAGTCACGGATACTGATGCAGAAATGTAAAGGTATCCGGGCGAGGATCTCGCAGTCAAGGATACTGATGCAGAAAAGTAAAGGTATCCGGGAGAGGCTATCGCAGTCACGGATACTGATGCAGAAAAGTAAAGGTATCCGGGCAAGGCTATCGCAGTTACAGACGCTGATGCCGAAAAGTGAATGTATCCGGGCGAGGCTATCGCAGTCACGGATACTGATGCAGAAAAGTAAAGGTATCCGGGCGAGGCTATCCCAGTCAAGGATACTGATGTGAAATGTAAAGGTATCCGGGCGAGGCTATCGTAGTCACGTATACTGACGCAGAAAAGTAAAGGTATCTGGGCGAGGCTATTGCAATCATGGATACTGATGCAGTAAAGTGAAAGTATCCAGGCGAGGCTATCGCAGTCACGGACACTGATGCACAAAGGTCAAGGTATCCGGGCGAGGCTATCGCAGTCACGGATACTGATACAGAAAAGTGAAAGTATTCGGGCGAGGCTATCGCACTCATATACTCTGATGCAGAAATGTCAAGGTATCCGGGCGAGGCTATCGCAGTCACGGATACTCATGCAGAAATGTAAAGGTATCTGGGCGAGGCTATCGCATTCACGGATACTGATGTGAAATGTAAAGGTATCCGGGAGAGGCTATCACAGTCACGGATACAGATGCAGAAAAGTAAATGTATCCGGGTGAGGTTATAGCAGTCACGGACGCTGATACAGAAAAGTAAAGGTATCCGGGCGAGGCTATCGCAGTCACGGATACTGATGCAGAAAAGTAAAGGTATCCGGGCAAGGCTATCGCAGTCACAGACGCTGATGCAGAAAAGTAAAGGTATCCGGGCGAGGCTATTGCAGTCACAGACGGTGATACACAAAAGTAAAGGTATCCGGGCGAGGCTATCGCAGTCAGGGATACTGATGCAGAAAAGTAAAGGTATCCAGGCGAGGCTATCGCATTCACGGACGCTGATACAGAAATGTAAAGGTATCCGGGCGAGGCCATCGCAGTCACGGAAACTGATGCAGAAAAGTAAAGGTATCCGGGTGAGGTTATCGCAGTCACGGACGCTGATACGGAAAAGAAAAGGTATTCGGGCGAGGCTATCGCAGTCACGGATACTGATGTAGAAAAGTAAAGGTATCCGGGCGAGGCTATCGTAGTCATGGACGCTGATACAGAAAAGTAACGGTATCTGGGCGACGCTATCGTAGTCATGGATACTGATGCAGAAAAGTAAAGGTATCCAGGTGAGGCTATCGCATTCACGGACGCTGATGCAGAAATGTAAAGGTATCCGGGCGAGGCCATCGCAGTCACAGATCCAGATGCAGAAAAGTAAAGGTATCTGAACGACGCTGTCGTAGTTAGGGATACTGATGCAGAAAAGTAAAGGTATCCAGGCGAGGCTATCGCATTCACGGACGCTGATGCAGAAATGTAAAGGTATCCGGGCGAGGCCATCGCAGTCACGGAAACTGATGCAGAAAAGTAAAGGTATCCGGGTGAGGTTATCGCAGTCACTTATACGGATGTAGAAAAGTAAAGGTATCCGGGCGAGGCTATCGTAGTCACGGATACTGATGTAGAAAAGTAAAGGTATCCGGGCAAGACGCTATCGCAGTCACGGATACTGATGTAGAAAAGTAAAGGTATCCGGGCAAGACGCTATCGCAGTCACGGATACTGATGCAGAAAAGTAAAGGTATCCAGGCGAGGATCTCGCAGTCAAGGATACTGATGCAGAAAAGTAAAGGTATCCGGGAGAGGCTATCGTAGTCACGGATACTGATGCAGAAAAGTAAAGGTATCCAGGCGAGGCTATCGCATTCACGGACGCTGATGCAGAAATGTAAAGGTATCCGGGCGAGGCCATCGCAGTCACGGAAACTGATGCAGAAAAGTAAAGGTATCCGGGTGAGGTTATCGCAGTCACTTATACGGATGTAGAAATGTAAAGGTATCCGGGCGAGGCTATCGTAGTCACGGATACTGATGTAGAAAAGTAAAGGTATCCGGGCAAGACGCTATCGCAGTCACGGATACTGATGCAGAAAAGTAAAGGTATCCGGGCGAGGCTATCGCAATCACAGATACTGATGTGAAATGTAAAGGTATCCGGGAGAGGCTATCACAGTCACGGATACAGATGCAGAAAAGTAAATGTATCCGGGCGAGGCTATCGCAGTCACGGATACTGATGTAGAAAACTAAAGGTATCCAGGCCAGGTTATCGCAGTCACGGATACAGATGCAGAAAAGTAAATGTATTCGGGCGAGGCTATCGCAGTCACGGATACTGATGCAGAAATGTAAAGGTATCCGGGCGAGGCTATCGCAGTGACAGATACTGATGCAGAAAAGTAAAGGTATCCGAACGACGCTGCCGTAGTCAAGGATACTGATGCAGAAAAGTAAAGGTATCCAGGCGAGGCTATTGCATTCACGGACGCTGATGCAGAAATGTAAAGGTATCCGGGCGAGGCCATCGCAGTCACGGAAACTGATGCAGAAAAGTAAAGGTATCCGGGTGAGGTTATCGCAGTCACGGACGCTGATACAGAAAAGAAAAGGTATTCGGACAAGGCTATCGCATTCACGGACGCTGATGCAGAAATGTAATGGTATCCGGGCGAGGCTATCGCAGCGACGGATACTGATGAAGAAAAGTAAAGGTATCCGGGCGACACTATCGTAGTCAGGGATACTGATGCGGAAAAGTAAAGGTATCCAGGCAAGGCTATCGCATTCACGGACGCTGATGCAGAAATGTAAAGGTATCCGGGCGAGGCCATCGCAGTCACGGATCCTGATGCAGAAAAGTAAAGGTATCCTGGCGAGTCTATCGCAGTCACGGACACTGATGCAGAAATTTAAAGCTATCCGGGCAAGGCTATCGCAGTCACGGATACTGATATGAAATGTAATGGTATCCAGGCGAGGCTATCGCAGTCACGGATACTGATGCAGAAATGTAAAGGTATCCGGGCGAGGATCTCGCAGTCAAGGATACTGATGCAGAAAAGTAAAGGTATCCGGGAGAGGCTATCGCAGTCACGGATACTGATGCAGAAAAGTAAAGGTATCCGGGCAAGGCTATCGCAGTTACAGACGCTGATGCCGAAAAGTGAATGTATCCGGGCGAGGCTATCGCAGTCACGGATACTGATGCAGAAAAGTAAAGGTATCCGGGCGAGGCTATCCCAGTCAAGGATACTGATGTGAAATGTAAAGGTATCCGGGCGAGGCTATCGTAGTCACGTATACTGACGCAGAAAAGTAAAGGTATCTGGGCGAGGCTATTGCAATCATGGATACTGATGCAGTAAAGTGAAAGTATCCAGGCGAGGCTATCGCAGTCACGGACACTGATGCACAAAGGTCAAGGTATCCGGGCGAGGCTATCGCAGTCACGGATACTGATACAGAAAAGTGAAAGTATTCGGGCGAGGCTATCGCACTCATATACTCTGATGCAGAAATGTCAAGGTATCCGGGCGAGGCTATCGCAGTCACGGATACTCATGCAGAAATGTAAAGGTATCTGGGCGAGGCTATCGCATTCACGGATACTGATGTGAAATGTAAAGGTATCCGGGAGAGGCTATCACAGTCACGGATACAGATGCAGAAAAGTAAATGTATCCGGGTGAGGTTATAGCAGTCACGGACGCTGATACAGAAAAGTAAAGGTATCCGGGCGAGGCTATCGCAGTCACGGATACTGATGCAGAAAAGTAAAGGTATCCGGGCAAGGCTATCGCAGTCACAGACGCTGATGCAGAAAAGTAAAGGTATCCGGGCGAGGCTATTGCAGTCACAGACGGTGATACACAAAAGTAAAGGTATCCGGGCGAGGCTATCGCAGTCAGGGATACTGATGCAGAAAAGTAAAGGTATCCAGGCGAGGCTATCGCATTCACGGACGCTGATACAGAAATGTAAAGGTATCCGGGCGAGGCCATCGCAGTCACGGAAACTGATGCAGAAAAGTAAAGGTATCCGGGTGAGGTTATCGCAGTCACGGACGCTGATACGGAAAAGAAAAGGTATTCGGGCGAGGCTATCGCAGTCACGGATACTGATGTAGAAAAGTAAAGGTATCCGGGCGAGGCTATCGTAGTCATGGACGCTGATACAGAAAAGTAACGGTATCTGGGCGACGCTATCGTAGTCATGGATACTGATGCAGAAAAGTAAAGGTATCCAGGTGAGGCTATCGCATTCACGGACGCTGATGCAGAAATGTAAAGGTATCCGGGCGAGGCCATCGCAGTCACAGATCCAGATGCAGAAAAGTAAAGGTATCTGAACGACGCTGTCGTAGTTAGGGATACTGATGCAGAAAAGTAAAGGTATCCAGGCGAGGCTATCGCATTCACGGACGCTGATGCAGAAATGTAAAGGTATCCGGGCGAGGCCATCGCAGTCACGGAAACTGATGCAGAAAAGTAAAGGTATCCGGGTGAGGTTATCGCAGTCACTTATACGGATGTAGAAAAGTAAAGGTATCCGGGCGAGGCTATCGTAGTCACGGATACTGATGTAGAAAAGTAAAGGTATCCGGGCAAGACGCTATCGCAGTCACGGATACTGATGTAGAAAAGTAAAGGTATCCGGGCAAGACGCTATCGCAGTCACGGATACTGATGCAGAAAAGTAAAGGTATCCGGGCGAGGCTATCGCAATCACAGATACTGATGTGAAATGTAAAGGTATCCGGGAGAGGCTATCACAGTCACGGATACAGATGCAGAAAAGTAAATGTATCCGGGCAAGGCTATCGCAGTCACGGATACAGATGTAGAAAACTAAAGGTATCCAGGCCAGGTTATCGCAGTCACGGATACAGATGCAGAAAAGTAAATGTATCCGGGCGAGGCTATCGCAGTCACGGATACTGATGCAGAAATGTAAAGGTATCCGGGCGAGGCTATCGCAGTGACAGTTACTGATGCAGAAAAGTAAAGGTATCCGAACGACGCTGTCGTAGTCAAGGATACTGATGCAGAAAAGTAAAGGTATCCAGGCGAGGCTATCGCATTCACGGACGCTGATGCAGAAATGTAAAGGTATCCGGGCGAGGCCATCGCAGTCACGGAAACTGATGCAGAAAGTAAAGCTATCCGGACGAGGCTATCGCATTCACGGACGCTGATGCAGAAAAGTAAAGGTATCCGGGCGACGCTATCGTAGTCAGGGATACTGATGCAGAAAAGTAAAGGTCTCCAGGCGAGGCTATCGCATTCACGGACGCTGATGCAGAAATATAAAGGTATCCGGGTGAGGCCATCGCAGTCACGGATCCTGATGCAGAAAAGTAAAGGTATCCTGGCGAGGCTATCGCAATCATATATACTGATGCAGAAAAGTAAAGGTATCCAGGCGAGGATATCGCACTCACGGACGCTGATGCAGAAATCTAAAGGTATCCGGGCGAGGCTATCGCAGTCACGGATACTGATATGAAATGTAATGGTATCCGGGCGAGGCTATCGCAGTCATGGATACTGATGCAGAAAAGTAAAGGTATCCGGGCGAGGCTATCGCAGTCACGGATACTGATGAAGAAAAGTAAAGGTATCCGGGCGACACTATCGTAGTCAGGGATACTGATGCGGAAAAGTAAAGGTATCCAGGCAAGGCTATCGCATTCACGGACGCTGATGCAGAAATGTAAAGGTATCCGGGCGAGGCCATCGCAGTCACGGATCCTGATGCAGAAAAGTAAAGGTATCCTGGCGAGTCTATAGCAGTCACGGACGCTGATACAGAAAAGTAAAGGTATCCGGGTGAGGTTATCGCAGTCACTTATACGGATATAGAAAAGTAAAGGTATCCGGGCGAGGCTATCGTAGTCACGGATACTGATGTAGAAAAGTAAAGGTATCCGGGCAAGACGCTATCGCAGTCACGGATACTGATGCAGAAAAGTAAAGGTATCCGGGCGAGGCTATCGCAATCACAGATACTGATGTGAAATGTAAAGGTATCCGGGAGAGGCTATCACAGTCACGGATACAGATGCAGAAAAGTAAATGTATCCGGGCGAGGCTATCGCAGTCACGGATACTGATGTAGAAAACTAAAGGTATCCAGGCCAGGTTATCGCAGTCACGGATACAGATGCAGAAAAGTAAATGTATCCGGGCGAGGCTATCGCAGTCACGGATACTGATGCAGAAATGTAAAGGTATCCGGGCGAGGCTATCGCAGTGACAGATACTGATGCAGAAAAGTAAAGGTATCCGAACGACGCTGTCGTAGTCAAGGATACTGATGCAGAAAAGTAAAGGTATCCAGGCGAGGCTATCGCATTCACGGACGCTGATGCAGAAATGTAAAGGTATCCGGGCGAGGCCATCGCAGTCACGGAAACTGATGCAGAAAAGTAAAGGTATCCGGGCAAGACGCTATCGCAGTCACGGATACTGATGCCGAAAAGTAAAGGTATCCGGGCGAGGCTATCGCAATCACAGATACTGATGTGAAATGTAAAGGTATCCGGGAGAGGCTATCACAGTCACGGACGCTGATGCAGAAATGTAAAGGTATCCGGGCGAGGCCATCGCAGTCACGGAAACTGATGCAGAAAAGTAAAGGTATCCGGGTGAGGTTATCGCAGTCACGGACGCTGATACAGAAAAGAAAAGGTATCCGGGCGAGGCTATCGCAGTCACGGATACTGATGTAGAAAAGTAAAGGTATCCGGGCGAGGCTATTGTAGTCATGGACGCTGATACAGAAAAGTAACGGTATCTGCGCGAGGCTATCGCAGTGACGGATACTGATGCAGAAAATTAAAGGTATCCGGGCGACGCTATCGTAGTCAGGGGTACTGATGCAGAAAAGTAAAGGTATCCAGGCGAGGCTATCGCATTCACGGACGCTGATGCAGAAATGTAATGGTATCCGGGCGAGGCTATCGCAGCGACGGATACTGATGAAGAAAAGTAAAGGTATCCGGGCGACACTATCGTAGTCAGGGATACTGATGCGGAAAAGTAAAGGTATCCAGGCAAGGCTATCGCATTCACGGGCGCTGATGCAGAAATGTAAAGGTATCCGGGCGAGGACATCGCAGTCACGGATCCTGATGCAGAAAAGTAAAGGTATCCTGGCGAGTCTATCGCAGTCACGGACATTGATGCAGAAATGTAAAGCTATCCGGGCGACGCTATCGTAGTCACGGATACAGATGCAGAAAAGTAAATGTATCCGGGCGAGGCTATCGCATTCACGGACGCTGATGCAGAAATGTAAAGGTATCCGGGCGAGGCCATCGCAGTCACGGAAACTGATGCAGAAAAGTAAAGGTATCCGGGTGAGGTTATCGCAGTCACGGACGCTGATACAGAAAAGAAAAGGTATCCGGGCGAGGCTATCGCAGTCACGGATACTGATGTAGAAAAGTAAAGGTATCCGGGCGAGGCTATTGTAGTCATGGACGCTGATACAGAAAAGTAACGGTATCTGCGCGAGGCTATCGCAGTGACGGATACTGATGCAGAAAATTAAAGGTATCCGGGCGACGCTATCGTAGTCAGGGGTACTGATGCAGAAAAGTAAAGGTATCCAGGCGAGGCTATCGCATTCACGGACGCTGATGCAGAAATGTAATGGTATCCGGGCGAGGCTATCGCAGCGACGGATACTGATGAAGAAAAGTAAAGGTATCCGGGCGACACTATCGTAGTCAGGGATACTGATGCGGAAAAGTAAAGGTATCCAGGCAAGGCTATCGCATTCACGGGCGCTGATGCAGAAATGTAAAGGTATCCGGGCGAGGACATCGCAGTCACGGATCCTGATGCAGAAAAGTAAAGGTATCCTGGCGAGTCTATCGCAGTCACGGACATTGATGCAGAAATGTAAAGCTATCCGGGTGAGGCTATCGCAGTCACGGATACTGATATGAAATGTAATGGTATCTAGGCGAGGCTATCGCAGTCACGGATACTGATATGAAATGTAATGGTATCCAGGCGAGGCTATCCCAGTCACGGATACTGATGCAGAAATGTAAAGGTATCCGGGCGAGGATCTCGCAGTCAAGGATACTGATGCAGAAAAGTAAAGGTATCCGGGAGAGGCTATCGCAGTCACGGATACTGATGCAGAAAAGTAAAGGTATCCGGGCAAGGCTATCGCAGTTACAGACGCTGATGCCGAAAAGTGAATGTATCCGGGCGAGGCTATCGCAGTCACGGATACTGATGCAGAAAAGTAAAGGTATCCGGGCGAGGCTATCCCAGTCAAGGATACTGATGTGAAATGTAAAGGTATCCGGGCGAGGCTATCGTAGTCACGTATACTGACGCAGAAAAGTAAAGGTATCTGGGCGAGGCTTTTGCAATCATGGATACTGATGCAGTAAAGTGAAAGTATCCAGGCGAGGCTATCGCAGTCACGGACGCTGATGCACAAAGGTCAAGGTATCCGGGCGAGGCTATCGCAGTCACGGATACTGATACAGAAAAGTGAAAGTATTCGGGCGAGGCTATCGCACTCATATACTCTGATGCAGAAATGTCAAGGTATCCGGGCGAGGCTATCGCAGTCACGGATACTCATGCAGAAATGTAAAGGTATCTGGGCGAGGCTATCGCATTCACGGATACTGATGTGAAATGTAAAGGTATCCGGGAGAGGCTATCACAGTCACGGATACAGATGCAGAAAAGTAAATGTATCCGGGTGAGGTTATAGCAGTCACGGACGCTGATACAGAAAAGTAAAGGTATCCGGGCGAGGCTATTGCAGTCACAGACGCTGATACAGAAAAGTAAAGGTATCCGGGCGAGGCTATCGCAGTCACGGATACTGATGCAGAAAAGTAAAGGTATCCGGGCAAGGCTATCGCAGTCACATACGCTGATGCAGAAAAGTAAAGGCATCCGGGCGAGGCTATTGCAGTCACAGACGGTGATACAGAAAAGTAAAGGTATCCGGGCGAGGCTATCGCAGTCAGGGATACTGATGCAGAAAAGTAAAGGTATCCAGGCGAGGCTATCGCATTCACGGACGCTGATACAGAAATGTAAAGGTATCCGGGCGAGGCCATCGCAGTCACGGAAACTGATGCAGAAAAGTAAAGGTATCCGGGTGAGGTTATCGCAGTCACGGACGCTGATACGGAAAAGAAAAGGTATTCGGGCGAGGCTATCGCAGTCACGGATACTGATGTAGAAAAGTAAAGGTATCCGGGCGAGGCTATCGTAGTCATGGACGTTGATACAGAAAAGTAACGGTATCTGGGCGACGCTATCGTAGTCAGGGATACTGATGCAGAAAAGTAAAGGTATCCAGGTGAGGCTATCGCATTCACGGACGCTGATGCAAAAATGTAAAGGTATCCGGGCGAGGCCATCGCAGTCACGGATCCAGATGCAGAAAAGTAAAGGTATCTGAACGACGCTGTCGTAGTCAGGGATACTGATGCAGAAAAGTAAAGGTATCCAGGCGAGGCTATCGCATTCACGGACGCTGATGCAGAAATGTAAAGGTATCCGGGCGAGGCCATCGCAGTCACGGAAACTGATGCAGAAAAGTAAAGGTATCCGGGTGAGGTTATCGCAGTCACTTATACGGATGTAGAAAAGTAAAGGTATCCGGGCGAGGCTATCGTAGTCACGGATACTGATGTAGAAAAGTAAAGGTATCCGGGCAAGACGCTATCGCAGTCACGGATACTGATGCAGAAAAGTAAAGGTATCCGGGCGAGGCTATCGCAATCACAGATACTGATGTGAAATGTAAAGGTATCCGGGAGAGGCTATCACAGTCACGGATACAGATGCAGAAAAGTAAATGTATCCGGGCGAGGCTATCGCAGTCACGGATACTGATGTAGAAAACTAAAGGTATCCAGGCCAGGTTATCGCAGTCACGGATACAGATGCAGAAAAGTAAATGTATCCGGGCGAGGCTATCGCAGTCACGGATACTGATGCAGAAATGTAAAGGTATCCGGGCGAGGCTATCGCAGTGACAGATACTGATGCAGAAAAGTAAAGGTATCCGAACGACGCTGTCGTAGTCAAGGAGACTGATGCAGAAAAGTAAAGGTATCCAGGCGAGGCTATCGCATTCGCGGACGCTGATGCAGAAATGTAAAGGTATCCGGGCGAGGCCATCGCAGTCACGGAACCTGATGCAGAAAAGTAAAGCTATCCGGACGAGGCTATCGCATTCACGGACGCTGATGCAGAAAAGTAAAGGTATCCGGGCGACGCTATCGTAGTCAGGGATACTGATGCAGAAAAGTAAAGGTATCCAGGCGAGGCTATCGCATTCACGGACGCTGATGCAGAAATATAAAGGTATCCGGGTGAGGCCATCGCAGTCACGGATCCTGATGCAGAAGAGTAAAGGTATCCAGGTGAGGCTATCGCAATCATATATACTGATGCAGAAACGTAAAGGTATCCAGGCGAGGATATCGCACTCACGGACGCTGATGCAGAAATCTAAAGGTATCCGGGCGAGGCTATCGCAGTCACGGATACTGATATGAAATGTAATGGTATCCGGGCGAGGCTATCGCAGTCATGGATACGGATGCAGAAAAGTAAAGGTATCCGGGCGAGGCTATCGCAGTCACGGATACTGATGAAGAAAAGTAAAGGTATCCGGGCGACACTATCGTAGTCAGGGATACTGATGCGGAAAAGTAAAGGTATCCAGGCAAGGCTATCGCATTCACGGACGCTGATGCAGAAATGTAAAGGTATCCGGGCGAGGCCATCGCAGTCACGGAAACTGATGCAGAAAAGTAAAGGTATCCGGGTGAGGTTATCGCAGTCACGGACGCTGATACAGAAAAGAAAAGGTATCCGGGCGAGGCTATCGCAGTCACGGATACTGATGCAGAAAAGTAAAGGTATCCGAACGACGCTGTCGTAGTCAAGGATACTGATGCAGAAAAGTAAAGGTATCCAGGCAAGGCTATCGCATTCACGGACGCTGATGCAGAAATGTAAAGGTATCCGGGCGAGGCCATCGCAGTCACGGAAACTGATGCAGAAAAGTAAAGGTATCCGGGTGAGGTTATCGCAGTCACGGACGCTGATACAGAAAAGAAAAGGTATCCGGGCGAGGCTATCGCAGTCACGGATACTGATGTAGAAAAGTAAAGGTATCCGGGCGAGGCTATTGTAGTCATGGACGCTGATACAGAAAAGTAACGGTATCTGGGCGAGGCTATCGCAGTGACGGATACTGATGCAGAAAATTAAAGGTATCCGGACGACGCTATCGTAGTCAGGGATACTGATGCAGAAAAGTAAAGGTATCCAGGCGAGGTTATCGCATTCACGGACGCTGATGCAGAAATGTAATGGTATCCGGGCGAGGCTATCGCAGCGACGGATACTGATGCAGAAAATTAAAGGTATCCGGGCGACACTATCGTAGTCAGGGATACTGATGCGGAAAAGTAAAGGTATCCAGGCAAGGCTATCGCATTCACGGACGCTGATGCAGAAATGTAAAGGTATCCGGGCGAGGCCATCGCAGTCACAGATCCTGATGCAGAAAAGTAAAGGTATCCTGGCGAGTCTATCGCAGTCACGGACACTGATGCAGAAATGTAACGCTATCCGGGCGAGGCTATCGCAGTCACGGATACTGATATGAAATGTAATGGTATCTAGGCGAGGCTATCGCAGTCACGGATACTGATATGAAATGTAATGGTATCCAGGCGAGGCTATCGCAGTCACGGATACTGATGCAGAAATGTAAAGGTATCCGGGCGAGGATGTCGCAGTCAAGGATACTGATGCAGAAAAGTAAAGGTATCCGGGCAAGGCTATCGCAGTTACAGACGCTGATGCCGAAAAGTGAATGTATCCGGGCGAGGATCTCGCAGTCACGGATACTGATATGAAATGTAATGGTATCCAGGCGAGGCAATCGCAGTCACGGATACTGATGCAGAAATGTAAAGGTATCCGGGCGAGGATCTCGCAGTCAAGGATACTGATGCAGAAATGTAAAGGTATCCGGGCGAGGATCTCGCAGTCACGGATACTGATGCAGAAAAGTAAAGGTATCCGGGCAAGGCTATCGCAGTTACAGACGCTGATGCCGAAAAGTGAATGTATCCGGGCGAGGCTATCGCAGTCACGGATACTGATGCAGAAAAGTAAAGGTATCCGGGCGAGGCTATCCCAGTCAAGGATACTGATGTGAAATGTAAAGGTATCCGGGCGAGGCTATCGTAGTCACGTATACTGACGCAGAAAAGTAAAGGTATCTGGGCGAGGCTATTGCAATCATGGATACTGATGCTGAAAAGTGAAAGTATCCAGGCGAGGCTATCGCAGTCACGGACGCTGATGCACAAAGGTCAAGGTATCCGGGCGAGGCTATCGCAGTCACGGATACTGATACAGAAAAGTGAAAGTATTCGGGCGAGGCTATCGCACTCATATACTCTGATGCAGAAATGTCAAGGTATCCGGGCGAGGCTATCGCAGTCACGGATACTCATTCAGAAATGTAAAGGTATCCGGGCGAGGCTATCGCATTCACGGATACTGATGTGAAATGTAAAGGTATCCGGGAGAGGCTATCACAGTCACGGATACAGATGCAGAAAAGTAAATGTATCCGGGTGAGGTTATAGCAGTCACGGACGCTGATTCAGAAAAGTAAAGGTATCCGAGCGAGGCTATTGCAGTCACAGATGCTGATACAGAAAAGTAAAGGTATCCGGGCGAGGCTATCGCAGTCACGGATACTGATGCAGAAAAGTAAAGGTATCCGGGCCAGGCTATCGCAGTCACAGACGCTGATGCAGAAAAGTAAAGGTATCCGGGCGAGGCTATTGCAGTCACAGACGGTGATACAGAAAAGTAAAGGTATCCGGGCGAGGCTATCGCAGTCAGGGATACTGATGCAGAAAAGTAAAGGTATCCAGGCGAGGCTATCGCATTCACGGACGCTGATACAGAAATGTAAAGGTATCCGGGCGAGGCCATCGCAGTCACGGAAACTGATGCAGAAAAGTAAAGGTATCCGGGTGAGGTTATCGCAGTCACGGACGCTGATACGGAAAAGAAAAGGTATTCGGGCGAGGCTATCGCAGTCACGGATACTGATGTAGAAAAGTAAAGGTATCCGGGCGAGGCTATCGTAGTCATGGACGCTGATACAGAAAAGTAACGGTATCTGGGCGACGCTATCGTAGTCAGGGATACTGATGCAGAAAAGTAAAGGTATCCAGGTGAGGCTATCGCATTCACGGACGCTGATGCAGAAATGTAAAGGTATCCGGGCGAGGCCATCGCAGTCACGGATCCAGATGCAGAAAAGTAAAGGTATCTGAACGACGCTGTCGTAGTCAGGGATACTGATGCAGAAAAGTAAAGGTATCCAGGCGAGGCTATCGCATTCACGGACGCTGATGCAGAAATGTAAAGGTATCCGGGCGAGGCCATCGCAGTCACGGAAACTGATGCAGAAAAGTAAAGGTATCCGGGCGAGGCTATCGTAGTCACGGATACTGATGTAGAAAAGTAAAGGTATCCGGGCAAGACGCTATCGCAGTCACGGATACTGATGCAGAAAAGTAAAGGTATCCGGGCGAGGCTATCGCAATCACAGATACTGATGTGAAATGTAAAGGTATCCGGGAGAGGCTATCACAGTCACGGATACAGATGCAGAAAAGTAAATGTATCCGGGCGAGGCTATCGCAGTCACGGACGCTGATACAGAAAAGTAAAGGTATCCGGGCGAGGCTATTGCAGTCACAGACGCTGATACAGAAAAGTAAAGGTATCCGGGCGAGGCTATCGCAGTCACGGATACTGATGCAGAAAAGTAAAGGTATCCGGGCAAGGCTATCGCAGTCACATACGCTGATGCAGAAAAGTAAAGGCATCCGGGCGAGGCTATTGCAGTCACAGACGGTGATACAGAAAAGTAAAGGTATCCGGGCGAGGCTATCGCAGTCAGGGATACTGATGCAGAAAAGTAAAGGTATCCAGGCGAGGCTATCGCATTCACGGACGCTGATACAGAAATGTAAAGGTATCCGGGCGAGGCCATCGCAGTCACGGAAACTGATGCAGAAAAGTAAAGGTATCCGGGTGAGGTTATCGCAGTCACGGACGCTGATACGGAAAAGAAAAGGTATTCGGGCGAGGCTATCGCAGTCACGGATACTGATGTAGAAAAGTAAAGGTATCCGGGCGAGGCTATCGTAGTCATGGACGTTGATACAGAAAAGTAACGGTATCTGGGCGACGCTATCGTAGTCAGGGATACTGATGCAGAAAAGTAAAGGTATCCAGGTGAGGCTATCGCATTCACGGACGCTGATGCAAAAATGTAAAGGTATCCGGGCGAGGCCATCGCAGTCACGGATCCAGATGCAGAAAAGTAAAGGTATCTGAACGACGCTGTCGTAGTCAGGGATACTGATGCAGAAAAGTAAAGGTATCCAGGCGAGGCTATCGCATTCACGGACGCTGATGCAGAAATGTAAAGGTATCCGGGCGAGGCCATCGCAGTCACGGAAACTGATGCAGAAAAGTAAAGGTATCCGGGTGAGGTTATCGCAGTCACTTATACGGATGTAGAAAAGTAAAGGTATCCGGGCGAGGCTATCGTAGTCACGGATACTGATGTAGAAAAGTAAAGGTATCCGGGCAAGACGCTATCGCAGTCACGGATACTGATGCAGAAAAGTAAAGGTATCCGGGCAAGGCTATCGCAATCACAGATACTGATGTGAAATGTAAAGGTATCCGGGAGAGGCTATCACAGTCACGGATACAGATGCAGAAAAGTAAATGTATCCGGGCGAGGCTATCGCAGTCACGGATACTGATGTAGAAAACTAAAGGTATCCAGGCCAGGTTATCGCAGTCACGGATACAGATGCAGAAAAGTAAATGTATCCGGGCGAGGCTATCGCAGTCACGGATACTGATGCAGAAATGTAAAGGTATCCGGGCGAGGCTATCGCAGTGACAGATACTGATGCAGAAAAGTAAAGGTATCCGAACGACGCTGTCGTAGTCAAGGAGACTGATGCAGAAAAGTAAAGGTATCCAGGCGAGGCTATCGCATTCGCGGACGCTGATGCAGAAATGTAAAGGTATCCGGGCGAGGCCATCGCAGTCACGGAACCTGATGCAGAAAAGTAAAGCTATCCGGACGAGGCTATCGCATTCACGGACGCTGATGCAGAAAAGTAAAGGTATCCGGGCGACGCTATCGTAGTCAGGGATACTGATGCAGAAAAGTAAAGGTATCCAGGCGAGGCTATCGCATTCACGGACGCTGATGCAGAAATATAAAGGTATCCGGGTGAGGCCATCGCAGTCACGGATCCTGATGCAGAAGAGTAAAGGTATCCAGGTGAGGCTATCGCAATCATATATACTGATGCAGAAACGTAAAGGTATCCAGGCGAGGATATCGCACTCACGGACGCTGATGCAGAAATCTAAAGGTATCCGGGCGAGGCTATCGCAGTCACGGATACTGATATGAAATGTAATGGTATCCGGGCGAGGCTATCGCAGTCATGGATACGGATGCAGAAAAGTAAAGGTATCCGGGCGAGGCTATCGCAGTCACGGATACTGATGAAGAAAAGTAAAGGTATCCGGGCGACACTATCGTAGTCAGGGATACTGATGCGGAAAAGTAAAGGTATCCAGGCAAGGCTATCGCATTCACGGACGCTGATGCAGAAATGTAAAGGTATCCGGGCGAGGCCATCGCAGTCACGGAAACTGATGCAGAAAAGTAAAGGTATCCGGGTGAGGTTATCGCAGTCACGGACGCTGATACAGAAAAGAAAAGGTATCCGGGCGAGGCTATCGCAGTCACGGATACTGATGCAGAAAAGTAAAGGTATCCGAACGACGCTGTCGTAGTCAAGGATACTGATGCAGAAAAGTAAAGGTATCCAGGCAAGGCTATCGCATTCACGGACGCTGATGCAGAAATGTAAAGGTATCCGGGCGAGGCCATCGCAGTCACGGAAACTGATGCAGAAAAGTAAAGGTATCCGGGTGAGGTTATCGCAGTCACGGACGCTGATACAGAAAAGAAAAGGTATCCGGGCGAGGCTATCGCAGTCACGGATACTGATGTAGAAAAGTAAAGGTATCCGGGCGAGGCTATTGTAGTCATGGACGCTGATACAGAAAAGTAACGGTATCTGGGCGAGGCTATCGCAGTGACGGATACTGATGCAGAAAATTAAAGGTATCCGGACGACGCTATCGTAGTCAGGGATACTGATGCAGAAAAGTAAAGGTATCCAGGCGAGGTTATCGCATTCACGGACGCTGATGCAGAAATGTAATGGTATCCGGGCGAGGCTATCGCAGCGACGGATACTGATGCAGAAAATTAAAGGTATCCGGGCGACACTATCGTAGTCAGGGATACTGATGCGGAAAAGTAAAGGTATCCAGGCAAGGCTATCGCATTCACGGACGCTGATGCAGAAATGTAAAGGTATCCGGGCGAGGCCATCGCAGTCACGGATCCTGATGCAGAAAAGTAAAGGTATCCTGGCGAGTCTATCGCAGTCACGGACACTGATGCAGAAATGTAACGCTATCCGGGCGAGGCTATCGCAGTCACGGATACTGATATGAAATGTAATGGTATCTAGGCGAGGCTATCGCAGTCACGGATACTGATATGAAATGTAATGGTATCCAGGCGAGGCTATCGCAGTCACGGATACTGATGCAGAAATGTAAAGGTATCCGGGCGAGGATGTCGCAGTCAAGGATACTGATGCAGAAAAGTAAAGGTATCCGGGCAAGGCTATCGCAGTTACAGACGCTGATGCCGAAAAGTGAATGTATCCGGGCGAGGATCTCGCAGTCACGGATACTGATATGAAATGTAATGGTATCCAGGCGAGGCTATCGCAGTCACGGATACTGATGCAGAAATGTAAAGGTATCCGGGCGAGGATCTCGCAGTCAAGGATACTGATGCAGAAATGTAAAGGTATCCGGGCGAGGATCTCGCAGTCACGGATACTGATGCAGAAAAGTAAAGGTATCCGGGCAAGGCTATCGCAGTTACAGACGCTGATGCCGAAAAGTGAATGTATCCGGGCGAGGCTATCGCAGTCACGGATACTGATGCAGAAAAGTAAAGGTATCCGGGCGAGGCTATCCCAGTCAAGGATACTGATGTGAAATGTAAAGGTATCCGGGCGAGGCTATCGTAGTCACGTATACTGACGCAGAAAAGTAAAGGTATCTGGGCGAGGCTATTGCAATCATGGATACTGATGCTGAAAAGTGAAAGTATCCAGGCGAGGCTATCGCAGTCACGGACGCTGATGCACAAAGGTCAAGGTATCCGGGCGAGGCTATCGCAGTCACGGATACTGATACAGAAAAGTGAAAGTATTCGGGCGAGGCTATCGCACTCATATACTCTGATGCAGAAATGTCAAGGTATCCGGGCGAGGCTATCGCAGTCACGCATACTCATTCAGAAATGTAAAGGTATCCGGGCGAGGCTATCGCATTCACGGATACTGATGTGAAATGTAAAGGTATCCGGGAGAGGCTATCACAGTCACGGATACAGATGCAGAAAAGTAAATGTATCCGGGTGAGGTTATAGCAGTCACGGACGCTGATACAGAAAAGTAAAGGTATCCGAGCGAGGCTATTGCAGTCACAGATGCTGATACAGAAAAGTAAAGGTATCCGGGCGAGGCTATCGCAGTCACGGATACTGATGCAGAAAAGTAAAGGTATCCGGGCCAGGCTATCGCAGTCACAGACGCTGATGCAGAAAAGTAAAGGTATCCGGGCGAGGCTATTGCAGTCACAGACGGTGATACAGAAAAGTAAAGGTATCCGGGCGAGGCTATCGCAGTCAGGGATACTGATGCAGAAAAGTAAAGGTATCCAGGCGAGGCTATCGCATTCACGGACGCTGATACAGAAATGTAAAGGTATCCGGGCGAGGCCATCGCAGTCACGGAAACTGATGCAGAAAAGTAAAGGTATCCGGGTGAGGTTATCGCAGTCACGGACGCTGATACGGAAAAGAAAAGGTATTCGGGCGAGGCTATCGCAGTCACGGATACTGATGTAGAAAAGTAAAGGTATCCGGGCGAGGCTATCGTAGTCATGGACGCTGATACAGAAAAGTAACGGTATCTGGGCGACGCTATCGTAGTCAGGGATACTGATGCAGAAAAGTAAAGGTATCCAGGTGAGGCTATCGCATTCACGGACGCTGATGCAGAAATGTAAAGGTATCCGGGCGAGGCCATCGCAGTCACGGAAACTGATGCAGAAAAGTAAAGGTATCCGGGCAAGACGCTATCGCAGTCACGGATACTGATGCAGAAAAGTAAAGGTATCCGGGCGAGGCTATCGCAATCACAGATACTGATGTGAAATGTAAAGGTATCCGGGAGAGGCTATCACAGTCACGGATACAGATGCAGAAAAGTAAATGTATCCGGGCGAGGCTATCGCAGTCACGGATACTGATGTAGAAAACTAAAGGTATCCAGGCCAGGTTATCGCAGTCACGGATAAAGTAAAGGTATCCGGGCGAGGCTATCGCAGTCACGGATACTGATGCATAAAAATAAAGGTGTCCCTGCAAGGCTATCGTAGTTACAGACGCTGATACAGAAAAGTAAATGTATCCGGGCGAGGCTATCGCAGTTACGGATACTGATGCAGAAAAGTAAAGGTATCCGGGCGAGGCTATCGCAGTCACGGATACTGATGCAGAAAAGTGAAAGTATCCGGGCGAGGCTATCGCATTCATATACTCTGATGCAGAAATGTCAAAGTATCCGGGCGAGGCTATCGCATTCACGGATACTGATGCAGAAAAGTAAAGGTATCCGGGCGAGGCTATCGTAGTCACGGATACTGATGCAGAAAAGTAAAGGTATCCTGGCGAGGCTATCGCAATCATAGATACTGATGCAGAAAAGTAAAAGTTTCCGGGCGTGGATATCGCAGTCACGGATGCTGATGCAGAAATGTAAAGGTATCCGGGCGATCCTATCGCAGTCACGGATACCGATGTGAAATGTAAAGGTAACCGGGCGAGGCTATCGCAGTCACCGATACTGATGCAGAAAAGTAAAGGTAACGAGCGAGGCCATCGCAGTCACGAAAACTGATGCAGAAAAGTAAAGGTATCCGGGCGACGCTATCGTAGTCAGGGATACTGATGCAGAAAAGTAAAGGTATTCAGGCGAGGCTATCGCATTCACGGACGCTGATGCAGAAATGTAAAGGTATCCGGGTGAGGCCATCGCAGTCACGGATCCTGATGCAGAAGAGTAAAGGTATCCGGGCAAGACGCTATCGCAGTCACGGATACTGATGCCGAAAAGTAAAGGTATCCGGGCGAGGCTATCGCAATCACAGATACTGATGTGAAATGTAAAGGTATCCGGGAGAGGCTATCACAGTCACGGACGCTGATGCAGAAATGTAAAGGTATCCGGGCGAGGCCATCGCAGTCACGGAAACTGATGCAGAAAAGTAAAGGTATCCGGGTGAGGTTATCGCAGTCACGGACGCTGATACAGAAAAGAAAAGGTATCCGGGCGAGGCTATCGCAGTCACGGATACTGATGTAGAAAAGTAAAGGTATCCAGGCGAGGCTATTGTAGTCATGGACGCTGATACAGAAAAGTAACGGTATCTGCGCGAGGCTATCGCAGTGACGGATACTGATGCAGAAAATTAAAGGTATCCGGGCGACGCTATCGTAGTCAGGGGTACTGATGCAGAAAAGTAAAGGTATCCAGGCGAGGCTATCGCATTCACGGACGCTGATGCAGAAATGTAATGGTATCCGGGCGAGGCTATCGCAGCGACGGATACTGATGAAGAAAAGTAAAGGTATCCGGGCGACACTATCGTAGTCAGGGATACTGATGCGGAAAAGTAAAGGTATCCAGGCAAGGCTATCGCATTCACGGGCGCTGATGCAGAAATGTAAAGGTATCCGGGCGAGGACATCGCAGTCACGGATCCTGATGCAGAAAAGTAAAGGTATCCTGGCGAGTCTATCGCAGTCACGGACATTGATGCAGAAATGTAAAGCTATCCGGGTGAGGCTATCGTAGTCACGGATACAGATGCAGAAAAGTAAATGTATCCGGGCGAGGCTATCGCATTCACGGACGCTGATGCAGAAATGTAAAGGTATCCGGGCGAGGCCATCGCAGTCACGGAAACTGATGCAGAAAAGTAAAGGTATCCGGGTGAGGTTATCGCAGTCACGGACGCTGATACAGAAAAGAAAAGGTATCCGGGCGAGGCTATCGCAGTCACGGATACTGATGTAGAAAAGTAAAGGTATCCGGGCGAGGCTATTGTAGTCATGGACGCTGATACAGAAAAGTAACGGTATCTGCGCGAGGCTATCGCAGTGACGGATACTGATGCAGAAAATTAAAGGTATTCAGGCGAGGCTATCGCATTCACGGACGCTGATGCAGAAATGTAAAGGTATCCGGGTGAGGCCATCGCAGTCACGGATCCTGATGCAGAAGAGTAAAGGTATCCGGGCAAGACGCTATCGCAGTCACGGATACTGATGCCGAAAAGTAAAGGTATCCGGGCGAGGCTATCGCAATCACAGATACTGATGTGAAATGTAAAGGTATCCGGGAGAGGCTATCACAGTCACGGATACAGATGCAGAAAAGTAAATGTATCCGGGCGAGGCTATCGCAGTCACGGATACTGATGTAGAAAACTAAAGGTATCCAGGCCAGGTTATCGCAGTCACGGATACAGATGCAGAAAAGTAAATGTATCCAGGCGAGGCTATCGCAGTCACGGATAAAGTAAAGGTATCCGGGCGAGGCTATCGCAGTCACGGATACTGATGCAGAAAAGTAAAGGTATCCGGGCAAGGCTATCGCAGTCACAGACGCTGACGCAGAAAAGTAAAGGTATCCGGGCGAGGCTAATGCAGTCACAGACGGTGATACAGAAAAGTAAAGGTATCCGGGCGAGGTTATCGCAGTCAGGGATACTGATGCAGAAAAGTAAAGGTATCCAGGTGAGGCTATCGCATTCACGGACGCTGATACAGAAATGTAAAGGTATCCGGGCGAGGCCATCGCAGTCACGGAAACTGATGCAGAAAAGTAAAGGTATCCGGGTGAGGTTATCGCAGTCACGGACACTGATACGGAAAAGAAAAGGTATTCGGGCGAGGCTATCGCAGTCACGGATACTGATGTAGAAAAGTAAAGGTATCCGGGCGAGACTATCGTAGTCATGGACGCTGATACAGAAAAGTAACGGTATCTGGGCGACGCTATCGTAGTCAGGGATACTGATGCAGAAAAGTAAAGGTATCCAGGTGAGGCTATCGCATTCACGGACGCTGATGCAGAAATGTAAAGGTATCCGGGCGAGCCCACCGCAGTCACGGATCCAGATGCAGAAAAGTAAAGGTATCTGAACGACGCTGTCGTAGTCAGGGATACTGATGCAGAAAAGTAAAGGTATCCAGGCGAGGCTATCGCATTCACGGACGCTGATGCAGAAATGTAAAGGTATCCGGGCGAGGCCATCGCAGTCACGGAAACTGATGCAGAAAAGTAAAGGTATCCGGGTGAGGTTATCGCAGTCACGGATACGGATGTAGAAAAGTAAAGGTATCCGGGCGAGGCTATCGTAGTCACGGATACTGATGTAGAAAAGTAAAGGTATCCGGGCAAGACGCTATCGCAGTCACGGATACTGATGCCGAAAAGTAAAGGTATCCGGGCGAGGCTATCGCAATCACAGATACTGATGTGAAATGTAAAGGTATCCGGGAGAGGCTATCACAGTCACGGATACAGATGCAGAAAAGTAAATGTATCCGGGCGAGGCTATCGCAGTCACGGATACTGATGTAGAAAACTAAAGGTATCCAGGCCAGGTTATCGCAGTCACGGATACAAATGCAGAAAAGTAAATGTATCCGGGCGAGGCTATCGCAGTCACGGATAAAGTAAAGGTATCCGGGCGAGGCTATCGCAGTCACGGATACTGATGCAGAAAAATAAAGGTGTCCCTGCAAGGCTATCGTAGTTACAGACGCTGATACAGAAAAGTAAATGTATCCGGGCGAGGCTATCGTAGTTACGGATACTGATGCAGAAAAGTAAAGGTATCCGGGCGAGGCTATCGCAGTCACGGATACTGATGCAGAAAAGTGAAAGTATCCGGGCGAGGCTATCGCATTCATATACTCTGATGCAGAAATGTCAAAGTATCCGGGCGAGGCTATCGCATTCACGGATACTGATGCAGAAAAGTAAAGGTATCCGGGCGAGGCTATCGTAGTCACGGATACTGATGCAGAAATGTAAAGGTATCCTGGCGAGGCTATCGCAATCATAGATACTGATGCAGAAAAGTAAAAGTTTCCGGGCGTGGATATCGCAGTCACGGACGCTGATGCAGAAATGTAAAGGTATCCGGGCGATCCTATCGCAGTCACGGATACCGATGTGAAATGTAAAGGTAACCGGGCGAGGCTATCGCAGTCACCGATACTGATGCAGAAAAGTAAAGGTAACGAGCGAGGCTATCGCAGTCACGGATACTGATGCCGAAAAGTAAAGGTATCCGGGCGAGGCTATCGCAATCACAGATACTGATGTGAAATGTAAAGGTATCCGGGAGAGGCTATCACAGTCACGGATACAGATGCAGAAAAGTAAATGTATCCGGGCGAGGCTATCGCAGTCACGGATACTGATGTAGAAAACTAAAGGTATCCAGGCCAGGTTATCGCAGTCACAGACGCTGATGCAGAAAAGTAAAGGTATCCAGGCGAAGCTATCGCAGTCACGGATACTGGTGAAGAAAAGTAAAGGTATCCGGGCGAGGCTATCGCAGTCACGGATACTGATAGAGAAAAGTAAAGGTATCCGGGCGAGGCCATCGTAGTCACGGAGACTGATGCAGAAAAGTAAAGGTATCCGGACGAGGCTATCGCATTCACGGACGCTGATGCAGAAAAGTAAAGGTATCCGGGCGACGCTATCGTAGTCAGGGATACTGATGCAGAAAAGTAAAGGTATCCAGGCGAGGCTATCGCATTCACGGACGCTGATGCAGAAATGTAAAGGTATCCGGGTGAGGCCATCGCAGTCACGGATCCTGATGCAGAAGAGTAAAGGTATCCAGGCGAGGCTATCGCAATCATATATACTGATGCAGAAAAGTAAAGGTATCCAGGCGAGGCTATCGCATTCACGGACGCTGATGCAGAAATGTAAAGGTATCCGGGCGAGGCCATCGCAGTCACGAAAACTGATGCAGAAAAGTAAAGGTATCCGGGCGACGCTATCGTAGTCAGGGATACTGATGCAGAAAAGTAAAGGTATTCAGGCGAGGCTATCGCATTCACGGACGCTGATGCAGAAATGTAAAGGTATCCGGGTGAGGCCATCGCAGTCACGGATCCTGATGCAGAAGAGTAAAGGTATCCGGGCAAGACGCTATCGCAGTCACGGATACTGATGCCGAAAAGTAAAGGTATCCGGGCGAGGCTATCGCAATCACAGATACTGATGTGAAATGTAAAGGTATCCGGGAGAGGCTATCACAGTCACGGATACAGATGCAGAAAAGTAAATGTATCCGGGCGAGGCTATCGCAGTCACGGATACTGATGTAGAAAACTAAAGGTATCCAGGCCAGGTTATCGCAGTCACGGATACAGATGCAGAAAAGTAAATGTATCCAGGCGAGGCTATCGCAGTCACGGATAGAGTAAAGGTATCCGGCGAGGCTATCGCAGTCACGGATACTGATGCAGAAAAGTAAAGGTATCCGGGCAAGGCTATCGCAGTCACAGACGCTGACGCAGAAAAGTAAAGGTATCCGGGCGAGGCTAATGCAGTCACAGACGGTGATACAGAAAAGTAAAGGTATCCGGGCGAGGCTATCGCAGTCAGGGATACTGATGCAGAAAAGTAAAGGTATCCAGGTGAGGCTATCGCATTCACGGACGCTGATACAGAAATGTAAAGGTATCCGGGCGAGGCCATCGCAGTCACGGAAACTGATGCAGAAAAGTAAAGGTATCCGGGTGAGGTTATCGCAGTCACGGACACTGATACGGAAAAGAAAAGGTATTCGGGCGAGGCTATCGCAGTCACGGATACTGATGTAGAAAAGTAAAGGTATCCGGGCGAGACTATCGTAGTCATGGACGCTGATACAGAAAAGTAACGGTATCTGGGCGACGCTATCGTAGTCAGGGATACTGATGCAGAAAAGTAAAGGTATCCAGGTGAGGCTATCGCATTCACGGACGCTGATGCAGAAATGTAAAGGTATCCGGGCGAGCCCACCGCAGTCACGGATCCAGATGCAGAAAAGTAAAGGTATCTGAACGACGCTGTCGTAGTCAGGGATACTGATGCAGAAAAGTAAAGGTATCCAGGCGAGGCTATCGCATTCACGGACGCTGATGCAGAAATGTAAAGGTATCCGGGCGAGGCCATCGCAGTCACGGAAACTGATGCAGAAAAGTAAAGGTATCCGGGTGAGGTTATCGCAGTCACGGATACGGATGTAGAAAAGTAAAGGTATCCGGGCGAGGCTATCGTAGTCACGGATACTGATGTAGAAAAGTAAAGGTATCCGGGCAAGACGCTATCGCAGTCACGGATACTGATGCCGAAAAGTAAAGGTATCCGGGCGAGGCTATCGCAATCACAGATACTGATGTGAAATGTAAAGGTATCCGGGAGAGGCTATCACAGTCACGGATACAGATGCAGAAAAGTAAATGTATCCGGGCGAGGCTATCGCAGTCACGGATACTGATGTAGAAAACTAAAGGTATCCAGGCCAGGTTATCGCAGTCACGGATACAGATGCAGAAAAGTAAATGTATCCGGGCGAGGCTATCGCAGTCACGGATAAAGTAAAGGTATCCGGGCGAGGCTATCGCAGTCACGGATACTGATGCAGAAAAATAAAGGTGTCCCTGCAAGGCTATCGTAGTTACAGACGCTGATACAGAAAAGTAAATGTATCCGGGCGAGGCTATCGCAGTTACGGATACTGATGCAGAAAAGTAAAGGTATCCGGGCGAGGCTATCGCAGTCACGGATACTGATGCAGAAAAGTGAAAGTATCCGGGCGAGGCTATCGCATTCATATACTCTGATGCAGAAATGTCAAAGTATCCGGGCGAGGCTATCGCATTCACGGATACTGATGCAGAAAAGTAAAGGTATCCGGGCGAGGCTATCGTAGTCACGGATACTGATGCAGAAATGTAAAGGTATCCTGGCGAGGCTATCGCAATCATAGATACTGATGCAGAAAAGTAAAAGTTTCCGGGCGTGGATATCGCAGTCACGGACGCTGATGCAGAAATGTAAAGGTATCCGGGCGATCCTATCGCAGTCACGGATACCGATGTGAAATGTAAAGGTAACCGGGCGAGGCTATCGCAGTCACCGATACTGATGCAGAAAAGTAAAGGTAACGAGCGAGGCTATCGCAGTCACGGATACTGATGCCGAAAAGTAAAGGTATCCGGGCGAGGCTATCGCAATCACAGATACTGATGTGAAATGTAAAGGTATCCGGGAGAGGCTATCACAGTCACGGATACAGATGCAGAAAAGTAAATGTATCCGGGCGAGGCTATCGCAGTCACGGATACTGATGTAGAAAACTAAAGGTATCCAGGCCAGGTTATCGCAGTCACAGACGCTGATGCAGAAAAGTAAAGGTATCCAGGCGAAGCTATCGCAGTCACGGATACTGGTGAAGAAAAGTAAAGGTATCCGGGCGAGGCTATCGCAGTCACGGATACTGATAGAGAAAAGTAAAGGTATCCGGGCGAGGCCATCGTAGTCACGGAGACTGATGCAGAAAAGTAAAGGTATCCGGACGAGGCTATCGCATTCACGGACGCTGATGCAGAAAAGTAAAGGTATCCGGGCGACGCTATCGTAGTCAGGGATACTGATGCAGAAAAGTAAAGGTATCCAGGCGAGGCTATCGCATTCATGGACGCTGATGCAGAAATGTAAAGGTATCCGGGTGAGGCCATCGCAGTCACGGATCCTGATGCAGAAGAGTAAAGGTATCCAGGCGAGGCTATCGCAATCATATATACTGATGCAGAAAAGTAAAGGTATCCAGGCGAGGCTATCGCATTCACGGACGCTGATGCAGAAATGTAAAGGTATCCGGGCGAGGCCATCGCAGTCACGAAAACTGATGCAGAAAAGTAAAGGTATCCGGGTGACGCTATCGTAGTCAGGGATACTGATGCAGAAAAGTAAAGGTATCCAGGCGAGGCTATCGCATTCACGGACGCTGTAGCAGAAATGTAAAGGTATCCGGGTGAGGCCATCGCAGTCACGGATCCTGATGCAGAAGAGTAAATGTATCCGGGCAAGACGCTATCGCAGTCACGGATACTGATGCCGAAAAGTAAAGGTATCCGGGCGAGGCTATCGCAATCACAGATACTGATGTGAAATGTAAAGGTATCCGGGAGAGGCTATCACAGTCACGGATACAGATGCAGAAAAGTAAATGTATCTGGGCGAGGCTATCGCAGTCACGGATACTGATGTAGAAAACTAAAGGTATCCAGGCCAGGTTAGCGCAGTCACGGATACAGATGCAGAAAAGTAAATGTATCCAGGCGAGGCTATCGCAGTCACGGATAAAGTAAAGGTATCCGGGCGAGGCTATCGCAGTCACGGATACTGATGCAGAAAAATAAAGGTGTCCGGGCAAGGCTATCGTAGTTACAGACGCTGATACAGAAAAGTAAATGTATCCGGGCGAGGCTATCGCAGTTACGGATACTGATGCAGAAAAGTAAAGGTATCCGGGCGAGGCTATCGCAGTCACGGATACTGATGCAGAAAAGTGAAAGTATCCGGGCGAGGCTATCGCAGTCATATACTCTGATGCAGAAATATCAAAGTATCCGGGCGAGGCTATCGCAGTCACGGATACTGATGCAGAAAAGTAAAGGTATCCGGGCGAGGCTATCGCAGTCACGGATACTGATGTAGAAAAATAAAGGTGTCCGGGCAAGGCTATCGTAGTTACAGACGCTGATACAGAAAAGTAAAGGTATCCGGGCGAGGCTATCGCAGTCACGGATACTGATGCAGAAAAGTAAAGGTATCCAGGCGAGGCTATCGCAACCATAGATACTGATGCAGAAAAGTAAAAGTTTCCGGGCGTGGATATCGCAGTCACGGACGCTGATGCAGAAATGTAAAGGTATCCGGGCGATCCTATCGCAGTCACAGATACCGATGTGAAATGTAAAGGTAACCGGGCGAGGCTATCGCAGTCACCGATACTGATGCAGAAAAGTAAAGGTAACGAGCGAGGCTATCGCAGTCACGAATACTGATGCCGAAAAGTAAAGGTATCCGGGCGAGGCTATCGCAATCACAAATACTGATGTGAAATGTAAAGGTATCCGGGAGAGGCTATCACAGTCACGGATACAGATGCAGAAAAGTAAATGTATCCGGGCGAGGCTATCGCAGTCACGGATACTGATGTAGAAAACTAAAGGTATCCAGGCCAGGTTATCGCAGTCACAGACGCTGATGCAGAAAAGTAAAGGTATCCAGGCGAAGCTATCGCAGTCACGGATACTGGTGAAGAAAAGTAAAGGTATCCGGGCGAGGCTATCGCAGTCACGGATACTGATAGAGAAAAGTAAAGGTATCCGGGCGAGGCCATCGTAGTCACGGAGACTGATGCAGAAAAGTAAATGTATCCGGACGAGGCTATCGCATTCACGGACGCTGATGCAGAAAAGTAAAGGTATCCGGGCGACGCTATCGTAGTCAGGGATACTGATGCAGAAAAGTAAAGGTATCCAGGCGAGGCTATCGCATTCACGGACGCTGATGCAGAAATGTAAAGGTATCCGGGTGAGGCCATCGCAGTCACGGATCCTGATGCAGAAGAGTAAAGGTATCCAGGCGAGGCTATCGCAATCATATATACTGATGCAGAAAAGTAAAGGTATCCAGGCGAGGCTATCGCATTCACGGACGCTGATGCAGAAATGTAAAGGTATCCGGGCGAGGCCATCGCAGTCACGAAAACTGATGCAGAAAAGTAAAGGTATCCGGGCGACGCTATCGTAGTCAGGAATACTGATGCAGAAAAGTAAAGGTATCCAGGCGAGGCTATCGCATTCACGGACGCTGATGCAGAAATGTAAAGGTATCCGGGTGAGGCCATCGCAGTCACGGATCCTGATGCAGAAGAGTAAAGGTATCCGGGCAAGACGCTATCGCAGTCACGGATACTGATGCCGAAAAGTAAAGGTATCCGGGCGAGGCTATCGCAATCACAGATACTGATGTGAAATGTAAAGGTATCCGGGAGAGGCTATCACAGTCACGGATACAGATGCAGAAAAGTAAATGTATCCGGGAGAGGCTATCGCAGTCACGGATACTGATGTAGAAAACTAAAGGTATCCAGGCCAGGTTATCGCAGTCACGGATACAGATGCAGAAAAGTAAATGTATCCAGGCGAGGCTATCGCAGTCACGGATAAAGTAAAGGTATCCGGGCGAGGCTATCGCAGTCACGGATACTGATGCAGAAAAATAAAGGTGTCCAGGCAAGGCTATCGTAGTTACAGACGCTGATACAGAAAAGTAAATGTATCCGGGCGAGGCTATCGCAGTTACGGATACTGATGCAGAAAAGTAAAGGTATCCGGGCGAGGCTATCGCAGTCACGGATACTGATGCAGAAAAGTGAAAGTATCCGGGCGAGGCTATCGCAGTCATATACTCTGATGCAGAAATATCAAAGTATCCGGGCGAGGCTATCGCAGTCACGGATACTGATGCAGAAAAGTAAAGGTATCCGGGCGAGGCTATCGCAGTCACGGATACTGATGTAGAAAAATAAAGGTGTCCGGGCAAGGCTATCGTAGTTACAGACGCTGATACAGAAAAGTAAAGGTATCCGGGCGAGGCTATCGCAGTCACGGATACTGATGCAGAAAAGTAAAGGTATCCAGGCGAGGCTATCGCAATCATAGATACTGATGCAGAAAAGTAAAAGTTTCCGGGCGTGGATATCGCAGTCACGGACGCTGATGCGGAAATGTAAAGGTATCCGGGCGATCCTATCGCAGTCACGGATACCGATGTGAAATGTAAAGGTAACCGGGCGAGGCTATCGCAGTAACCGATACTGATGCAGAAAAATAAAGGTGTCCGGGCATGGCTAACGCAGTTACAGACGCTGATGCAGAAAAGTAAATGTATCCGGGCGAGGCTATCGCAGTCACGGATACTGATGCCGAAAAGTAAAGGTATCCGGGCGAGGCTATCGCAATCACAGATACTGATGTGAAATGTAAAGGTATCCGGGAGAGGCTATCACAGTCACGGATACAGATGCAGAAAAGTAAATGTATCCGGGCGAGGCTATCGCAGTCACGGATACTGATGTAGAAAACTAAAGGTATCCAGGCCAGGTTATCGCAGTCACAGACGCTGATGCAGAAAAGTAAAGGTATCCAGGCGAAGCTATCGCAGTCACGGATACTGATGAAGAAAAGTAAAGGTATCCGGGCGAGGCTATCGCAGTCACGGATACTGATAGAGAAAAGTAAAGGTATCCGGGCGAGGCCATCGTAGTCACGGAGACTGATGCAGAAAAGTAAAGGTATCCGGACGAGGCTATCGCATTCACGGACGCTGATGCAGAAAAGTAAAGGTATCCAGGCGAAGCTATCGCAGTCACGGATACTGGTGAAGAAAAGTAAAGGTATCCGGGCGAGGCTATCGCAGTCACGGATACTGATAGAGAAAAGTAAAGGTATCCGGGCGAGGCCATCGTAGTCACGGAGACTGATGCAGAAAAGTAAAGGTATCCGGACGAGGCTATCGCATTCACGGACGCTGATGCAGAAAAGTAAAGGTATCCGGGCGACGCTATCGTAGTCAGGGATACTGATGCAGAAAAGTAAAGGTATCCAGGCGAGGCTATCGCATTCACGGACGCTGATGCAGAAATGTAAAGGTATCCGGGTGAGGCCATCGCAGTCACGGATCCTGATGCAGAAGAGTAAAGGTATCCAGGCGAGGCTATCGCAATCATATATACTGATGCAGAAAAGTAAAGGTATCCAGGCGAGGCTATCGCATTCACGGACGCTGATGCAGAAATGTAAAGGTATCCGGGCGAGGCCATCGCAGTCACGGAAACTGATGCAGAAAAGTAAAGGTATCCGGGTGAGGTTATCGCAGTCACGGACACTGATACGGAAAAGAAAAGGTATTCGGGCGAGGCTATCGCAGTCACGGATACTGATGTAGAAAAGTAAAGGTATCCGGGCGAGGCTATCGTAGTCATGGACGCTGATACAGAAAAGTAACGGTATATGGGCGACGCTATCGTAGTCAGGGATACTGATGCAGAAAAGTAAAGGTATCCAGGTGAGGCTATCGCATTCACGGGCGCTGATGCAGAAATGTAAAGGTATCCGGGCGAGCCCACCGCAGTCACGGATCCAGATGCAGAAAAGTAAAGGTATCTGAACGACGCTGTCGTAGTCAGGGATACTGATGCAGAAAAGTAAAGGTATCCAGGCGAGGCTATCGCATTCACGGACGCTGATGCAGAAATGTAAAGGTATCCGGGCGAGGCCATCGCAGTCACGGAAACTGATGCAGAAAAGTAAAGGTATCCGGGTGAGGTTATCGCAGTCACGGATACGGATGTAGAAAAGTAAAGGTATCCGGGCGAGGCTATCGTAGTCACGGATACTGATGTAGAAAAGTAAAGGTATCCGGGCGAGGCTATCGCAATCACAGATACTGATGTGAAATGTAAAGGTATCCGGGAGAGGCTATCACAGTCACGGATACAGATGCAGAAAAGTAAATGTATCCGGGCGAGGCTATCGCAGTCACGGATACTGATGTAGAAAACTAAAGGTATCCAGGCCAGGTTATCGCAGTCACGGATACAGATGCAGAAAAGTAAATGTATCCGGGCGAGGCTATCGCAGTCACGGATAAAGTAAAGGTATCCGGGCGAGGCTATCGCAGTCACGGATACTGATGCACAAAAATAAAGGTGTCCCTGCAAGGCTATCGTAGTTACAGACGCTGATACAGAAAAGTAAATGTATCCGGGCGAGGCTATCGCAGTTACGGATACTGATGCAGAAAAGTAAAGGTATCCGGGCGAGGCTATCGCAGTCACGGATACTGATGCAGAAAAGTGAAAGTATCCGGGCGAGGCTATCGCATTCATATACTCTGATGCAGAAATGTCAAAGTATCCGGGCGAGGCTATCGCATTCACGGATACTGATGCAGAAAAGTAAAGGTATCCGGGCGAGGCTATCGTAGTCACGGATACTGATGCAGAAAAGTAAAGGTATCCTGGCGAGGCTATCGCAATCATAGATACTGATGCAGAAAAGTAAAAGTTTCCGGGCGTGGATATCGCAGTCACGGACGCTGATGCAGAAATGTAAAGGTATCCGGGCGATCCTATCGCAGTCACGGATACCGATGTGAAATGTAAAGGTAACCGGGCGAGGCTATCGCAGTCACCGATACTGATGCAGAAAAGTAAAGGTAACGAGCGAGGCTATCGCAGTCACGGATACTGATGCCGAAAAGTAAAGGTATCCGGGCGAGGCTATCGCAATCACAGATACTGATGTGAAATGTAAAGGTATCCGGGAGAGGCTATCACAGTCACGGATACAGATGCAGAAAAGTAAATGTATCCGGGCGAGGCTATCGCAGTCACGGATACTGATGTAGAAAACTAAAGGTATCCAGGCCAGGTTATCGCAGTCACAGACGCTGATGCAGAAAAGTAAAGGTATCCAGGCGAAGCTATCGCAGTCACGGATACTGGTGAAGAAAAGTAAAGGTATCCGGGCGAGGCTATCGCAGTCACGGATACTGATAGAGAAAAGTAAAGGTATCCGGGCGAGGCCATCGTAGTCACGGAGACTGATGCAGAAAAGTAAAGGTATCCGGACGAGGCTATCGCATTCACGGACGCTGATGTAGAAAAGTAAAGGTATCCGGGCGACGCTATCGTAGTCAGGGATACTGATGCAGAAAAGTAAAGGTATCCAGGCGAGGCTATCGCATTCACGGACGCTGATGCAGAAATGTAAAGGTATCCGGGTGAGGCCATCGCAGTCACGGATCCTGATGCAGAAGAGTAAAGGTATCCAGGCGAGGCTATCGCAATCATATATACTGATGCAGAAAAGTAAAGGTATCCAGGCGAGGCTATCGCATTCACGGACGCTGATGCAGAAATGTAAAGGTATCCGGGCGAGGCCATCGCAGTCACGAAAACTGATGCAGAAAAGTAAAGGTATCCGGGCGACGCTATCGTAGTCAGGGATACTGATGCAGAAAAGTAAAGGTATCCAGGCGAGGCTATCGCATTCACGGACGCTGATGCAGAAATGTAAAGGTATCCGGGTGAGGCCATCGCAGTCACGGATCCTGATGCAGAAGAGTAAAGGTATCCGGGCAAGACGCTATCGCAGTCACGGATACTGATGCCGAAAAGTAAAGGTATCCGGGCGAGGCTATCGCAATCACAGATACTGATGTGAAATGTAAAGGTATCCGGGAGAGGCTATCACAGTCACGGATACAGATGCAGAAAAGTAAATGTATCCGGGCGAGGCTATCGCAGTCACGGATACTGATGTAGAAAACTAAAGGTATCCAGGCCAGGTTATCGCAGTCACGGATACAGATGCAGAAAAGTAAATGTATCCAGGCGAGGCTATCGCAGTCACGGATAAAGTAAAGGTATCCGGGCGAGGCTCTCGCAGTCACGGATACTGATGCAGAAAAGTAAAGGTATCCGGGCAAGGCTATCGCAGTCACAGACGCTGATGCAGAAAAGTAAAGGTATCCGGGCGAGGCTATTGCAGTCACAGACGGTGATACAGAAAAGTAAAGGTATCCGGGCGAGGCTATCGCAGTCAGGGATACTGATGCAGAAAAGTAAAGGTATCCAGGTGAGGCTATCGCATTCACGGACGCTGATACAGAAATGTAAAGGTATCCGGGCGAGGCCATCGCAGTCACGGAAACTGATGCAGAAAAGTAGAGGTATCCGGGTGAGGTTATCGCAGTCACGGACACTGATTCGGAAAAGAAAAGGTATTCGGGCGAGGCTATCGCAGTCACGGATACTGATGTAGAAAAGTAAAGGTATCCGGGCGAGGCTATCGTAGTCATGGACGCTGATACAGAAAAGTAACGGTATCTGGGCGACGCTATCGTAGTCAGGGATACTGATGCAGAAAAGTAAAGGTATCCAGGCGAGGCTATCGCATTCACGGGCGCTGATGCAGAAATGTAAAGGTATCCGGGCGAGCCCACCGCAGTCACGGATCCAGATGCAGAAAAGTAAAGGTATCTGAACGACGCTGTCGTAGTCAGGGATACTGATGCAGAAAAGTAAAGGTATCCAGGCGAGGCTATCGCATTCACGGACGCTGATGCAGAAATGTAAAGGTATCCGGGCGAGGCCATCGCAGTCACGGAAACTGATGCAGAAAAGTAAAGGTATCCGGGTGAGGTTATCGCAGTCACGGATACGGATGTAGAAAAGTAAAGGTATCCGGGCGAGGCTATCGTAGTCACGGATACTGATGTAGAAAAGTAAAGGTATCCGGGCGAGGCTATCGCAATCACAGATACTGATGTGAAATGTAAAGGTATCCGGGAGAGGCTATCACAGTCACGGATACAGATGCAGAAAAGTAAATGTATCCGGGCGAGGCTATCGCAGTCACGGATACTGATGTAGAAAACTAAAGGTATCCAGGCCAGGTTATCGCAGTCACGGATACAGATGCAGAAAAGTAAATGTATCCGGGCGAGGCTATCGCAGTCACGGATAAAGTAAAGGTATCCGGGCGAGGGTATCGCAGTCACGGATACTGATGCACAAAAATAAAGGTGTCCCTGCAAGGCTATCGTAGTTACAGACGCTGATACAGAAAAGTAAATGTATCCGGGCGAGGCTATCGCAGTTACGGATACTGATGCAGAAAAGTAAAGGTATCCGGGCGAGGCTATCGCAGTCACGGATACTGATGCAGAAAAGTGAAAGTATCCGGGCGAGGCTATCGCATTCATATACTCTGATGCAGAAATGTCAAAGTATCCGGGCGAGGCTATCGCATTCACGGATACTGATGCAGAAAAGTAAAGGTATCCGGGCGAGGCTATCGTAGTCACGGATACTGATGCAGAAAAGTAAAGGTATCCTGGCGAGGCTATCGCAATCATAGATACTGATGCAGAAAAGTAAAAGTTTCCGGGCGTGGATATCGCAGTCACGGACGCTGATGCAGAAATGTAAAGGTATCCGGGCGATCCTATCGCAGTCACGGATACCGATGTGAAATGTAAAGGTAACCGGGCGAGGCTATCGCAGTCACCGATACTGATGCAGAAAAGTAAAGGTAACGAGCGAGGCTATCGCAGTCACGGATACTGATGCCGAAAAGTAAAGGTATCCGGGCGAGGCTATCGCAATCACAGATACTGATGTGAAATGTAAAGGTATCCGGGAGAGGCTATCACAGTCACGGATACAGATGCAGAAAAGTAAATGTATCCGGGCGAGGCTATCGCAGTCACGGATACTGATGTAGAAAACTAAAGGTATCCAGGCCAGGTTATCGCAGTCACAGACGCTGATGCAGAAAAGTAAAGGTATCCAGGCGAAGCTATCGCAGTCACGGATACTGGTGAAGAAAAGTAAAGGTATCCGGGCGAGGCTATCGCAGTCACGGATACTGATAGGGAAAAGTAAAGGTATCCGGGCGAGGCCATCGTAGTCACGGAGACTGATGCAGAAAAGTAAAGGTATCCGGACGAGGCTATCGCATTCACGGACGCTGATGTAGAAAAGTAAAGGTATCCGGGCGACGCTATCGTAGTCAGGGATACTGATGCAGAAAAGTAAAGGTATCCAGGCGAGGCTATCGCATTCACGGACGCTGATGCAGAAATGTAAAGGTATCCGGGTGAGGCCATCGCAGTCACGGATCCTGATGCAGAAGAGTAAAGGTATCCAGGCGAGGCTATCGCAATCATATATACTGATGCAGAAAAGTAAAGGTATCCAGGCGAGGCTATCGCATTCACGGACGCTGATGCAGAAATGTAAAGGTATCTGGGCGAGGCCATCGCAGTCACGAAAACTGATGCAGAAAAGTAAAGGTATCCGGGCGACGCTATCGTAGTCAGGGATACTGATGCAGAAAAGTAAAGGTATCCAGGCGAGGCTATCGCATTCACGGACGCTGATGCAGAAATGTAAAGGTATCCGGGTGAGGCCATCGCAGTCACGGATCCTGATGCAGAAGAGTAAAGGTATCCGGGCAAGACGCTATCGCAGTCACGGATACTGATGCCGAAAAGTAAAGGTATCCGGGCGAGGCTATCGCAATCACAGATACTGATGTGAAATGTAAAGGTATCCGGGAGAGGCTATCACAGTCACGGATACAGATGCAGAAAAGTAAATGTATCCGGGCGAGGCTATCGCAGTCACGGATACTGATGTAGAAAACTAAAGGTATCCAGGCCAGGTTATCGCAGTCACGGATACAGATGCAGAAAAGTAAATGTATCCAGGCGAGGCTATCGCAGTCACGGATAAAGTAAAGGTATTCGGGCGAGGCTCTCGCAGTCACGGATACTGATGCAGAAAAGTAAAGGTATCCGGGCAAGGCTATCGCAGTCACAGACGCTGATGCAGAAAAGTAAAGGTATCCGGGCGAGGCTATTGCAGTCACAGACGGTGATACAGAAAAGTAAAGGTATCCGGGCGAGGCTATCGCAGTCAGGGATACTGATGCAGAAAAGTAAAGGTATCCAGGTGAGGCTATCGCATTCACGGACGCTGATACAGAAATGTAAAGGTATCCGGGCGAGGCCATCGCAGTCACGGAAACTGATGCAGAAAAGTAGAGGTATCCGGGTGAGGTTATCGCAGTCACGGACACTGATTCGGAAAAGAAAAGGTATTCGGGCGAGGCTATCGCAGTCACGGATACTGATGTAGAAAAGTAAAGGTATCCGGGCGAGGCTATCGTAGTCATGGACGCTGATACAGAAAAGTAACGGTATCTGGGCGACGCTATCGTAGTCAGGGATACTGATGCAGAAAAGTAAAGGTATCCAGGCGAGGCTATCGCATTCACGGGCGCTGATGCAGAAATGTAAAGGTATCCGGGCGAGCCCACCGCAGTCACGGATCCAGATGCAGAAAAGTAAAGGTATCTGAACGACGCTGTCGTAGTCAGGGATACTGATGCAGAAAAGTAAAGGTATCCAGGCGAGGCTATCGCATTCACGGACGCTGATGCAGAAATGTAAAGGTATCCGGGCGAGGCCATCGCAGTCACGGAAACTGATGCAGAAAAGTAAAGGTATCCGGGTGAGGTTATCGCAGTCACGGATACGGATGTAGAAAAGTAAAGGTATCCGGGCGAGGCTATCGCAATCACAGATACTGATGTGAAATGTAAAGGTATCCGGGAGAGGCTATCACAGTCACGGATACAGATGCAGAAAAGTAAATGTATCCGGGCGAGGCTATCGCAGTCACGGATACTGATGTAGAAAACTAAAGGTATCCAGGCCAGGTTATCGCAGTCACGGATACAGATGCAGAAAAGTAAATGTATCCGGGCGAGGCTATCGCAGTCACGGATAAAGTAAAGGTATCCGGGCGAGGCTATCGCAGTCACGGATACTGATGCACAAAAATAAAGGTGTCCCTGCAAGGCTATCGTAGTTACAGACGCTGATACAGAAAAGTAAATGTATCCGGGCGAGGCTATCGCAGTTACGGATACTGATGCAGAAAAGTAAAGGTATCCGGGCGAGGCTATCGCAGTCACGGATACTGATGCAGAAAAGTGAAAGTATCCGGGCGAGGCTATCGCATTCATATACTCTGATGCAGAAATGTCAAAGTATCCGGGCGAGGCTATCGCATTCACGGATACTGATGCAGAAAAGTAAAGGTATCCGGGCGAGGCTATCGTAGTCACGGATACTGATGCAGAAAAGTAAAGGTATCCTGGCGAGGCTATCGCAATCATAGATACTGATGCAGAAAAGTAAAAGTTTCCGGGCGTGGATATCGCAGTCACGGACGCTGATGCAGAAATGTAAAGGTATCCGGGCGATCCTATCGCAGTCACGGATACCGATGTGAAATGTAAAGGTAACCGGGCGAGGCTATCGCAGTCACCGATACTGATGCAGAAAAGTAAAGGTAACGAGCGAGGCTATCGCAGTCACGGATACTGATGCCGAAAAGTAAAGGTATCCGGGCGAGGCTATCGCAATCACAGATACTGATGTGAAATGTAAAGGTATCCGGGAGAGGCTATCACAGTCACGGATACAGATGCAGAAAAGTAAATGTATCCGGGCGAGGCTATCGCAGTCACGGATACTGATGTAGAAAACTAAAGGTATCCAGGCCAGGTTATCGCAGTCACAGACGCTGATGCAGAAAAGTAAAGGTATCCAGGCGAAGCTATCGCAGTCACGGATACTGGTGAAGAAAAGTAAAGGTATCCGGGCGAGGCTATCGCAGTCACGGATACTGATAGAGAAAAGTAAAGGTATCCGGGCGAGGCCATCGTAGTCACGGAGACTGATGCAGAAAAGTAAAGGTATCCGGACGAGGCTATCGCATTCACGGACGCTGATGTAGAAAAGTAAAGGTATCCGGGCGACGCTATCGTAGTCAGGGATACTGATGCAGAAAAGTAAAGGTATCCAGGCGAGGCTATCGCATTCACGGACGCTGATGCAGAAATGTAAAGGTATCCGGGTGAGGCCATCGCAGTCACGGATCCTGATGCAGAAGAGTAAAGGTATCCAGGCGAGGCTATCGCAATCATATATACTGATGCAGAAAAGTAAAGGTATCCAGGCGAGGCTATCGCATTCACGGACGCTGATGCAGAAATGTAAAGGTATCCGGGCGAGGCCATCGCAGTCACGAAAACTGATGCAGAAAAGTAAAGGTATCCGGGCGACGCTATCGTAGTCAGGGATACTGATGCAGAAAAGTAAAGGTATCCAGGCGAGGCTATCGCATTCACGGACGCTGATGCAGAAATGTAAAGGTATCCGGGTGAGGCCATCGCAGTCACGGATCCTGATGCAGAAGAGTAAAGGTATCCGGGCAAGACGCTATCGCAGTCACGGATACTGATGCCGAAAAGTAAAGGTATCCGGGCGAGGCTATCGCAATCACAGATACTGATGTGAAATGTAAAGGTATCCGGGAGAGGCTATCACAGTCACGGATACAGATGCAGAAAAGTAAATGTATCCGGGCGAGGCTATCGCAGTCACGGATACTGATGTAGAAAACTAAAGGTATCCAGGCCAGGTTATCGCAGTCACGGATACAGATGCAGAAAAGTAAATGTATCCAGGCGAGGCTATCGCAGTCACGGATAAAGTAAAGGTATCCGGGCGAGGCTCTCGCAGTCACGGATACTGATGCAGAAAAGTAAAGGTATCCGGGCAAGGCTATCGCAGTCACAGACGCTGATGCAGAAAAGTAAAGGTATCCGGGCGAGGCTATTGCAGTCACAGACGGTGATACAGAAAAGTAAAGGTATCCGGGCGAGGCTATCGCAGTCAGGGATACTGATGCAGAAAAGTAAAGGTATCCAGGTGAGGCTATCGCATTCACGGACGCTGATACAGAAATGTAAAGGTATCCGGGCGAGGCCATCGCAGTCACGGAAACTGATGCAGAAAAGTAGAGGTATCCGGGTGAGGTTATCGCAGTCACGGACACTGATTCGGAAAAGAAAAGGTATTCGGGCGAGGCTATCGCAGTCACGGATACTGATGTAGAAAAGTAAAGGTATCCGGGCGAGGCTATCGTAGTCATGGACGCTGATACAGAAAAGTAACGGTATCTGGGCGACGCTATCGTAGTCAGGGATACTGATGCAGAAAAGTAAAGGTATCCAGGTGAGGCTATCGCATTCACGGGCGCTGATGCAGAAATGTAAAGGTATCCGGGCGAGCCCACCGCAGTCACGGATCCAGATGCAGAAAAGTAAAGGTATCTGAACGACGCTGTCGTAGTCAGGGATACTGATGCAGAAAAGTAAAGGTATCCAGGCGAGGCTATCGCATTCACGGACGCTGATGCAGAAATGTAAAGGTATCCAGGCGAAGCTATCGCAGTCACGGATACTGGTGAAGAAAAGTAAAGGTATCCGGGCGAGGCTATCGCAGTCACGGATACTGATAGAGAAAAGTAAAGGTATCCGGGCGAGGCCATCGTAGTCACGGAGACTGATGCAGAAAAGTAAAGGTATCCGGACGAGGCTATCGCATTCACGGACGCTGATGCAGAAAAGTAAAGGTATCCGGGCGACGCTATCGTAGTCAGGGATACTGATGCAGAAAAGTAAAGGTATCCAGGCGAGGCTATCGCATTCACGGACGCTGATGCAGAAATGTAAAGGTATCCGGGTGAGGCCATCGCAGTCACGGATCCTGATGCAGAAGAGTAAAGGTATCCAGGCGAGGCTATCGCAATCATATATACTGATGCAGAAAAGTAAAGGTATCCAGGCGAGGCTATCGCATTCACGGACGCTGATGCAGAAATGTAAAGGTATCCGGGCGAGGCCATCGCAGTCACGGAAACTGATGCAGAAAAGTAAAGGTATCCGGGTGAGGTTATCGCAGTCACGGACACTGATACGGAAAAGAAAAGGTATTCGGGCGAGGCTATCGCAGTCACGGATACTGATGTAGAAAAGTAAAGGTATCCGGGCGAGGCTATCGTAGTCATGGACGCTGATACAGAAAAGTAACGGTATATGGGCGACGCTATCGTAGTCAGGGATACTGATGCAGAAAAGTAAAGGTATCCAGGTGAGGCTATCGCATTCACGGGCGCTGATGCAGAAATGTAAAGGTATCCGGGCGAGCCCACCGCAGTCACGGATCCAGATGCAGAAAAGTAAAGGTATCTGAACGACGCTGTCGTAGTCAGGGATACTGATGCAGAAAAGTAAAGGTATCCAGGCGAGGCTATCGCATTCACGGACGCTGATGCAGAAATGTAAAGGTATCCGGGCGAGGCCATCGCAGTCACGGAAACTGATGCAGAAAAGTAAAGGTATCCGGGTGAGGTTATCGCAGTCACGGATACGGATGTAGAAAAGTAAAGGTATCCGGGCGAGGCTATCGTAGTCACGGATACTGATGTAGAAAAGTAAAGGTATCCGGGCGAGGCTATCGCAATCACAGATACTGATGTGAAATGTAAAGGTATCCGGGAGAGGCTATCACAGTCACGGATACAGATGCAGAAAAGTAAATGTATCCGGGCGAGGCTATCGCAGTCACGGATACTGATGTAGAAAACTAAAGGTATCCAGGCCAGGTTATCGCAGTCACGGATACAGATGCAGAAAAGTAAATGTATCCGGGCGAGGCTATCGCAGTCACGGATAAAGTAAAGGTATCCGGGCGAGGCTATCGCAGTCACGGATACTGATGCACAAAAATAAAGGTGTCCCTGCAAGGCTATCGTAGTTACAGACGCTGATACAGAAAAGTAAATGTATCCGGGCGAGGCTATCGCAGTTACGGATACTGATGCAGAAAAGTAAAGGTATCCGGGCGAGGCTATCGCAGTCACGGATACTGATGCAGAAAAGTGAAAGTATCCGGGCGAGGCTATCGCATTCATATACTCTGATGCAGAAATGTCAAAGTATCCGGGCGAGGCTATCGCATTCACGGATACTGATGCAGAAAAGTAAAGGTATCCGGGCGAGGCTATCGTAGTCACGGATACTGATGCAGAAAAGTAAAGGTATCCTGGCGAGGCTATCGCAATCATAGATACTGATGCAGAAAAGTAAAAGTTTCCGGGCGTGGATATCGCAGTCACGGACGCTGATGCAGAAATGTAAAGGTATCCGGGCGATCCTATCGCAGTCACGGATACCGATGTGAAATGTAAAGGTAACCGGGCGAGGCTATCGCAGTCACCGATACTGATGCAGAAAAGTAAAGGTAACGAGCGAGGCTATCGCAGTCACGGATACTGATGCCGAAAAGTAAAGGTATCCGGGCGAGGCTATCGCAATCACAGATACTGATGTGAAATGTAAAGGTATCCGGGAGAGGCTATCACAGTCACGGATACAGATGCAGAAAAGTAAATGTATCCGGGCGAGGCTATCGCAGTCACGGATACTGATGTAGAAAACTAAAGGTATCCAGGCCAGGTTATCGCAGTCACAGACGCTGATGCAGAAAAGTAAAGGTATCCAGGCGAAGCTATCGCAGTCACGGATACTGGTGAAGAAAAGTAAAGGTATCCGGGCGAGGCTATCGCAGTCACGGATACTGATAGAGAAAAGTAAAGGTATCCGGGCGAGGCCATCGTAGTCACGGAGACTGATGCAGAAAAGTAAAGGTATCCGGACGAGGCTATCGCATTCACGGACGCTGATGTAGAAAAGTAAAGGTATCCGGGCGACGCTATCGTAGTCAGGGATACTGATGCAGAAAAGTAAAGGTATCCAGGCGAGGCTATCGCAGTCACGGATACTGATGCAGAAAAGTGAAAGTATCCGGGCGAGGCTATCGCAGTCATATACTCTGATGCAGAAATATCAAAGTATCCGGGCGAGGCTATCGCAGTCACGGATACTGATGCAGAAAAGTAAAGGTATCCGGGCGAGGCTATCGCAGTCACGGATACTGATGTAGAAAAATAAAGGTGTCCGGGCAAGGCTATCGTAGTTACAGACGCTGATACAGAAAAGTAAAGGTATCCGGGCGAGGCTATCGCAGTCACGGATACTGATGCAGAAAAGTAAAGGTATCCAGGCGAGGCTATCGCAATCATAGATACTGATGCAGAAAAGTAAAAGTTTCCGGGCGTGGATATCGCAGTCACGGACGCTGATGCGGAAATGTAAAGGTATCCGGGCGATCCTATCGCAGTCACGGATACCGATGTGAAATGTAAAGGTAACCGGGCGAGGCTATCGCAGTAACCGATACTGATGCAGAAAAATAAAGGTGTCCGGGCATGGCTAACGCAGTTACAGACGCTGATGCAGAAAAGTAAATGTATCCGGGCGAGGCTATCGCAGTCACGGATACTGATGCCGAAAAGTAAAGGTATCCGGGCGAGGCTATCGCAATCACAGATACTGATGTGAAATGTAAAGGTATCCGGGAGAGGCTATCACAGTCACGGATACAGATGCAGAAAAGTAAATGTATCCGGGCGAGGCTATCGCAGTCACGGATACTGATGTAGAAAACTAAAGGTATCCAGGCCAGGTTATCGCAGTCACAGACGCTGATGCAGAAAAGTAAAGGTATCCAGGCGAAGCTATCGCAGTCACGGATACTGATGAAGAAAAGTAAAGGTATCCGGGCGAGGCTATCGCAGTCACGGATACTGATAGAGAAAAGTAAAGGTATCCGGGCGAGGCCATCGTAGTCACGGAGACTGATGCAGAAAAGTAAAGGTATCCGGACGAGGCTATCGCATTCACGGACGCTGATGCAGAAAAGTAAAGGTATCCAGGCGAAGCTATCGCAGTCACGGATACTGGTGAAGAAAAGTAAAGGTATCCGGGCGAGGCTATCGCAGTCACGGATACTGATAGAGAAAAGTAAAGGTATCCGGGCGAGGCCATCGTAGTCACGGAGACTGATGCAGAAAAGTAAAGGTTTCCGGACGAGGCTATCGCATTCACGGACGCTGATGCAGAAAAGTAAAGGTATCCGGGCGACGCTATCGTAGTCAGGGATACTGATGCAGAAAAGTAAAGGTATCCAGGCGAGGCTATCGCATTCACGGACGCTGATGCAGAAATGTAAAGGTATCCGGGTGAGGCCATCGCAGTCACGGATCCTGATGCAGAAGAGTAAAGGTATCCAGGCGAGGCTATCGCAATCATATATACTGATGCAGAAAAGTAAAGGTATCCAGGCGAGGCTATCGCATTCACGGACGCTGATGCAGAAATGTAAAGGTATCCGGGCGAGGCCATCGCAGTCACGGAAACTGATGCAGAAAAGTAAAGGTATCCGGGTGAGGTTATCGCAGTCACGGACAATGATACGGAAAAGAAAAGGTATTCGGGCGAGGCTATCGCAGTCACGGATACTGATGTAGAAAAGTAAAGGTATCCGGGCGAGGCTATCGTAGTCATGGACGCTGATACAGAAAAGTAACGGTATATGGGCGACGCTATCGTAGTCAGGGATACTGATGCAGAAAAGTAAAGGTATCCAGGTGAGGCTATCGCATTCACGGGCGCTGATGCAGAAATGTAAAGGTATCCGGGCGAGCCCACCGCAGTCACGGATCCAGATGCAGAAAAGTAAAGGTATCTGAACGACGCTGTCGTAGTCAGGGATACTGATGCAGAAAAGTAAAGGTATCCAGGCGAGGCTATCGCATTCACGGACGCTGATGCAGAAATGTAAAGGTATCCGGGCGAGGCCATCGCAGTCACGGAAACTGATGCAGAAAAGTAAAGGTATCCGGGTGAGGTTATCGCAGTCACGGATACGGATGTAGAAAAGTAAAGGTATCCGGGCGAGGCTATCGTAGTCACGGATACTGATGTAGAAAAGTAAAGGTATCCGGGCGAGGCTATCGCAATCACAGATACTGATGTGAAATGTAAAGGTATCCGGGAGAGGCTATCACAGTCACGGATACAGATGCAGAAAAGTAAATGTATCCGGGCGAGGCTATCGCAGTCACGGATACTGATGTAGAAAACTAAAGGTATCCAGGCCAGGTTATCGCAGTCACGGATATAGATGCAGAAAAGTAAATGTATCCGGGCGAGGCTATCGCAGTCACGGATAAAGTAAAGGTATCCGGGCGAGGCTATCGCAGTCACGGATACTGATGCACAAAAATAAAGGTGTCCCTGCAAGGCTATCGTAGTTACAGACGCTGATACAGAAAAGTAAATGTATCCGGGCGAGGCTATCGCAGTTACGGATACTGATGCAGAAAAGTAAAGGTATCCGGGCGAGGCTATCGCAGTCACGGATACTGATGCAGAAAAGTGAAAGTATCCGGGCGAGGCTATCGCATTCATATACTCTGATGCAGAAATGTCAAAGTATCCGGGCGAGGCTATCGCATTCACGGATACTGATGCAGAAAAGTAAAGGTATCCGGGCGAGGCTATCGTAGTCACGGATACTGATGCAGAAAAGTAAAGGTATCCTGGCGAGGCTATCGCAATCATAGATACTGATGCAGAAAAGTAAAAGTTTCCGGGCGTGGATATCGCAGTCACGGACGCTGATGCAGAAATGTAAAGGTATCCGGGCGATCCTATCGCAGTCACGGATACCGATGTGAAATGTAAAGGTAACCGGGCGAGGCTATCGCAGTCACCGATACTGATGCAGAAAAGTAAAGGTAACGAGCGAGGCTATCGCAGTCACGGATACTGATGCCGAAAAGTAAAGGTATCCGGGCGAGGCTATCGCAATCACAGATACTGATGTGAAATGTAAAGGTATCCGGGAGAGGCTATCACAGTCACGGATACAGATGCAGAAAAGTAAATGTATCCGGGCGAGGCTATCGCAGTCACGGATACTGATGTAGAAAACTAAAGGTATCCAGGCCAGGTTATCGCAGTCACAGACGCTGATGCAGAAAAGTAAAGGTATCCAGGCGAAGCTATCGCAGTCACGGATACTGGTGAAGAAAAGTAAAGGTATCCGGGCGAGGCTATCGCAGTCACGGATACTGATAGAGAAAAGTAAAGGTATCCGGGCGAGGCCATCGTAGTCACGGAGACTGATGCAGAAAAGTAAAGGTATCCGGACGAGGCTATCGCATTCACGGACGCTGATGTAGAAAAGTAAAGGTATCCGGGCGACGCTATCGTAGTCAGGGATACTGATGCAGAAAAGTAAAGGTATCCAGGCGAGGCTATCGCATTCACGGACGCTGATGCAGAAATGTAAAGGTATCCGGGTGAGGCCATCGCAGTCACGGATCCTGATGCAGAAGAGTAAAGGTATCCAGGCGAGGCTATCGCAATCATATATACTGATGCAGAAAAGTAAAGGTATCCAGGCGAGGCTATCGCATTCACGGACGCTGATGCAGAAATGTAAAGGTATCCGGGCGAGGCCATCGCAGTCACGAAAACTGATGCAGAAAAGTAAAGGTATCCGGGCGACGCTATCGTAGTCAGGGATACTGATGCAGAAAAGTAAAGGTATCCAGGCGAGGCTATCGCATTCACGGACGCTGATGCAGAAATGTAAAGGTATCCGGGTGAGGCCATCGCAGTCACGGATCCTGATGCAGAAGAGTAAAGGTATCCGGGCAAGACGCTATCGCAGTCACGGATACTGATGCCGAAAAGTAAAGGTATCCGGGCGAGGCTATCGCAATCACAGATACTGATGTGAAATGTAAAGGTATCCGGGAGAGGCTATCACAGTCACGGATACAGATGCAGAAAAGTAAATGTATCCGGGCGAGGCTATCGCAGTCACGGATACTGATGTAGAAAACTAAAGGTATCCAGGCCAGGTTATCGCAGTCACGGATACAGATGCAGAAAAGTAAATGTATCCAGGCGAGGCTATCGCAGTCACGGATAAAGTAAAGGTATCCGGGCGAGGCTCTCGCAGTCACGGATACTGATGCAGAAAAGTAAAGGTATCCGGGCAAGGCTATCGCAGTCACAGACGCTGATGCAGAAAAGTAAAGGTATCCGGGCGAGGCTATTGCAGTCACAGACGGTGATACAGAAAAGTAAAGGTATCCGGGCGAGGCTATCGCAGTCAGGGATACTGATGCAGAAAAGTAAAGGTATCCAGGTGAGGCTATCACATTCACGGACGCTGATATAGAAATGTAAAGGTATCCGGGCGAGGCCATCGCAGTCACGGAAACTGATGCAGAAAAGTAGAGGTATCCGGGTGAGGTTATCGCAGTCACGGACACTGATTCGGAAAAGAAAAGGTATTCGGGCGAGGCTATCGCAGTCACGGATACTGATGTAGAAAAGTAAAGGTATCCGGGCGAGGCTATCGTAGTCATGGACGCTGATACAGAAAAGTAACGGTATATGGGCGACGCTATCGTAGTCAGGGATACTGATGCAGAAAAGTAAAGGTATCCAGGCGAGGCTATCGCATTCACGGGCGCTGATGCAGAAATGTAAAGGTATCCGGGCGAGCCCACCGCAGTCACGGATCCAGATGCAGAAAAGTAAAGGTATCTGAACGACGCTGTCGTAGTCAGGGATACTGATGCAGAAAAGTAAAGGTATCCAGGCGAGGCTATCGCATTCACGGACGCTGATGCAGAAATGTAAAGGTATCCGGGCGAGGCCATCGCAGTCACGGAAACTGATGCAGAAAAGTAAAGGTATCCGGGTGAGGTTATCGCAGTCACGGATACGGATGTAGAAAAGTAAAGGTATCCGGGCGAGGCTATCGTAGTCACGGATACTGATGTAGAAAAGTAAAGGTATCCGGGCGAGGCTATCGCAATCACAGATACTGATGTGAAATGTAAAGGTATCCGGGAGAGGCTATCACAGTCACGGATACAGATGCAGAAAAGTAAATGTATCCGGGCGAGGCTATCGCAGTCACGGATACTGATGTAGAAAACTAAAGGTATCCAGGCCAGGTTATCGCAGTCACGGATACAGATGCAGAAAAGTAAATGTATCCGGGCGAGGCTATCGCAGTCACGGATAAAGTAAAGGTATCCGGGCGAGGCTATCGCAGTCACGGATACTGATGCACAAAAATAAAGGTGTCCCTGCAAGGCTATCGTAGTTACAGACGCTGATACAGAAAAGTAAATGTATCCGGGCGAGGCTATCGCAGTTACGGATACTGATGCAGAAAAGTAAAGGTATCCGGGCGAGGCTATCGCAGTCACGGATACTGATGCAGAAAAGTGAAAGTATCCGGGCGAGGCTATCGCATTCATATACTCTGATGCAGAAATGTCAAAGTATCCGGGCGAGGCTATCGCATTCACGGATACTGATGCAGAAAAGTAAAGGTATCCGGGCGAGGCTATCGTAGTCACGGATACTGATGCAGAAAAGTAAAGGTATCCTGGCGAGGCTATCGCAATCATAGATACTGATGCAGAAAAGTAAAAGTTTCCGGGCGTGGATATCGCAGTCACGGACGCTGATGCAGAAATGTAAAGGTATCCGGGCGATCCTATCGCAGTCACGGATACCGATGTGAAATGTAAAGGTAACCGGGCGAGGCTATCGCAGTCACCGATACTGATGCAGAAAAGTAAAGGTAACGAGCGAGGCTATCGCAGTCACGGATACGGATGCCGAAAAGTAAAGGTATCCGGGCGAGGCTATCGCAATCACAGATACTGATGTGAAATGTAAAGGTATCCGGGAGAGGCTATCACAGTCACGGATACAGATGCAGAAAAGTAAATGTATCCGGGCGAGGCTATCGCAGTCACGGATACTGATGTAGAAAACTAAAGGTATCCAGGCCAGGTTATCGCAGTCACAGACGCTGATGCAGAAAAGTAAAGGTATCCAGGCGAAGCTATCGCAGTCACGGATACTGGTGAAGAAAAGTAAAGGTATCCGGGCGAGGCTATCGCAGTCACGGATACTGATAGAGAAAAGTAAAGGTATCCGGGCGAGGCCATCGTAGTCACGGAGACTGATGCAGAAAAGTAAAGGTATCCGGACGAGGCTATCGCATTCACGGACGCTGATGTAGAAAAGTAAAGGTATCCGGGCGACGCTATCGTAGTCAGGGATACTGATGCAGAAAAGTAAAGGTATCCAGGCGAGGCTATCGCATTCACGGACGCTGATGCAGAAATGTAAAGGTATCCGGGTGAGGCCATCGCAGTCACGGATCCTGATGCAGAAGAGTAAAGGTATCCAGGCGAGGCTATCGCAATCATATATACTGATGCAGAAAAGTAAAGGTATCCAGGCGAGGCTATCGCATTCACGGACGCTGATGCAGAAATGTAAAGGTATCCGGGCGAGGCCATCGCAGTCACGAAAACTGATGCAGAAAAGTAAAGGTATCCGGGCGACGCTATCGTAGTCAGGGATACTGATGCAGAAAAGTAAAGGTATCCAGGCGAGGCTATCGCATTCACGGACGCTGATGCAGAAATGTAAAGGTATCCGGGTGAGGCCATCGCAGTCACGGATCCTGATGCAGAAGAGTAAAGGTATCCGGGCAAGACGCTATCGCAGTCACGGATACTGATGCCGAAAAGTAAAGGTATCCGGGCGAGGCTATCGCAATCACAGATACTGATGTGAAATGTAAAGGTATCCGGGAGAGGCTATCACAGTCACGGATACAGATGCAGAAAAGTAAATGTATCCGGGCGAGGCTATCGCAGTCACGGATACTGATGTAGAAAACTAAAGGTATCCAGGACAGGTTATCGCAGTCACGGATACAGATGCAGAAAAGTAAATGTATCCAGGCGAGGCTATCGCAGTCACGGATAAAGTAAAGGTATCCGGGCGAGGCTCTCGCAGTCACGGATACTGATGCAGAAAAGTAAAGGTATCCGGGCAAGGCTATCGCAGTCACAGACGCTGATGCAGAAAAGTAAAGGTATCCGGGCGAGGCTATTGCAGTCACAGACGGTGATACAGAAAAGTAAAGGTATCCGGGCGAGGCTATCGCAGTCAGGGATACTGATGCAGAAAAGTAAAGGTATCCAGGTGAGGCTATCGCATTCACGGACGCTGATACAGAAATGTAAAGGTATCCGGGCGAGGCCATCGCAGTCACGGAAACTGATGCAGAAAAGTAGAGGTATCCGGGTGAGGTTATCGCAGTCACGGACACTGATTCGGAAAAGAAAAGGTATTCGGGCGAGGCTATCGCAGTCACGGATACTGATGTAGAAAAGTAAAGGTATCCGGGCGAGGCTATCGTAGTCATGGACGCTGATACAGAAAAGTAACGGTATCTGGGCGACGCTATCGTAGTCAGGGATACTGATGCAGAAAAGTAAAGGTATCCAGGTGAGGCTATCGCATTCACGGGCGCTGATGCAGAAATGTAAAGGTATCCGGGCGAGCCCACCGCAGTCACGGATCCAGATGCAGAAAAGTAAAGGTATCTGAACGACGCTGTCGTAGTCAGGGATACTGATGCAGAAAAGTAAAGGTATCCAGGCGAGGCTATCGCATTCACGGACGCTGATGCAGAAATGTAAAGGTATCCAGGCGAAGCTATCGCAGTCACGGATACTGGTGAAGAAAAGTAAAGGTATCCGGGCGAGGCTATCGCAGTCACGGATACTGATAGAGAAAAGTAAAGGTATCCGGGCGAGGCCATCGTAGTCACGGAGACTGATGCAGAAAAGTAAAGGTATCCGGACGAGGCTATCGCATTCACGGACGCTGATGCAGAAAAGTAAAGGTATCCGGGCGACGCTATCGTAGTCAGGGATACTGATGCAGAAAAGTAAAGGTATCCAGGCGAGGCTATCGCATTCACGGACGCTGATGCAGAAATGTAAAGGTATCCGGGTTAGGCCATCGCAGTCACGGATCCTGATGCAGAAGAGTAAAGGTATCCAGGCGAGGCTATCGCAATCATATATACTGATGCAGAAAAGTAAAGGTATCCAGGCGAGGCTATCGCATTCACGGACGCTGATGCAGAAATGTAAAGGTATCCGGGCGAGGCCATCGCAGTCACGGAAACTGATGCAGAAAAGTAAAGGTATCCGGGTGAGGTTATCGCAGTCACGGACACTGATACGGAAAAGAAAAGGTATTCGGGCGAGGCTATCGCAGTCACGGATACTGATGTAGAAAAGTAAAGGTATCCGGGCGAGGCTATCGTAGTCATGGACGCTGATACAGAAAAGTAACGGTATATGGGCGACGCTATCGTAGTCAGGGATACTGATGCAGAAAAGTAAAGGTATCCAGGTGAGGCTATCGCATTCACGGGCGCTGATGCAGAAATGTAAAGGTATCCGGGCGAGCCCACCGCAGTCACGGATCCAGATGCAGAAAAGTAAAGGTATCTGAACGACGCTGTCGTAGTCAGGGATACTGATGCAGAAAAGTAAAGGTATCCAGGCGAGGCTATCGCATTCACGGACGCTGATGCAGAAATGTAAAGGTATCCGGGCGAGGCCATCGCAGTCACGGAAACTGATGCAGAAAAGTAAAGGTATCCGGGTGAGGTTATCGCAGTCACGGATACGGATGTAGAAAAGTAAAGGTATCCGGGCGAGGCTATCGTAGTCACGGATACTGATGTAGAAAAGTAAAGGTATCCGGGCGAGGCTATCGCAATCACAGATACTGATGTGAAATGTAAAGGTATCCGGGAGAGGCTATCACAGTCACGGATACAGATGCAGAAAAGTAAATGTATCCGGGCGAGGCTATCGCAGTCACGGATACTGATGTAGAAAACTAAAGGTATCCAGGCCAGGTTATCGCAGTCACGGATACAGATGCAGAAAAGTAAATGTATCCGGGCGAGGCTATCGCAGTCACGGATAAAGTAAAGGTATCCGGGCGAGGCTATCGCAGTCACGGATACTGATGCACAAAAATAAAGGTGTCCCTGCAAGGCTATCGTAGTTACAGACGCTGATACAGAAAAGTAAATGTATCCGGGCGAGGCTATCGCAGTTACGGATACTGATGCAGAAAAGTAAAGGTATCCGGGCGAGGCTATCGCAGTCACGGATACTGATGCAGAAAAGTGAAAGTATCCGGGCGAGGCTATCGCATTCATATACTCTGATGCAGAAATGTCAAAGTATCCGGGCGAGGCTATCGCATTCACGGATACTGATGCAGAAAAGTAAAGGTATCCGGGCGAGGCTATCGTAGTCACGGATACTGATGCAGAAAAGTAAAGGTATCCTGGCGAGGCTATCGCAATCATAGATACTGATGCAGAAAAGTAAAAGTTTCCGGGCGTGGATATCGCAGTCACGGACGCTGATGCAGAAATGTAAAGGTAAACGGGCGATCCTATCGCAGTCACGGATACCGATGTGAAATGTAAAGGTAACCGGGCGAGGCTATCGCAGTCACCGATACTGATGCAGAAAAGTAAAGGTAACGAGCGAGGCTATCGCAGTCACGGATACTGATGCCGAAAAGTAAAGGTATCCGGGCGAGGCTATCGCAATCACAGATACTGATGTGAAATGTAAAGGTATCCGGGAGAGGCTATCACAGTCACGGATACAGATGCAGAAAAGTAAATGTATCCGGGCGAGGCTATCGCAGTCACGGATACTGATGTAGAAAACTAAAGGTATCCAGGCCAGGTTATCGCAGTCACAGACGCTGATGCAGAAAAGTAAAGGTATCCAGGCGAAGCTATCGCAGTCACGGATACTGGTGAAGAAAAGTAAAGGTATCCGGGCGAGGCTATCGCAGTCACGGATACTGATAGAGAAAAGTAAAGGTATCCGGGCGAGGCCATCGTAGTCACGGAGACTGATGCAGAAAAGTAAAGGTATCCGGACGAGGCTATCGCATTCACGGACGCTGATGTAGAAAAGTAAAGGTATCCGGGCGACGCTATCGTAGTCAGGGATACTGATGCAGAAAAGTAAAGGTATCCAGGCGAGGCTATCGCATTCACGGACGCTGATGCAGAAATGTAAAGGTATCCGGGTGAGGCCATCGCAGTCACGGATCCTGATGCAGAAGAGTAAAGGTATCCAGGCGAGGCTATCGCAATCATATATACTGATGCAGAAAAGTAAAGGTATCCAGGCGAGGCTATCGCATTCACGGACGCTGATGCAGAAATGTAAAGGTATCCGGGCGAGGCCATCGCAGTCACGAAAACTGATGCAGAAAAGTAAAGGTATCCGGGCGACGCTATCGTAGTCAGGGATACTGATGCAGAAAAGTAAAGGTATCCAGGCGAGGCTATCGCATTCACGGACGCTGATGCAGAAATGTAAAGGTATCCGGGTGAGGCCATCGCAGTCACGGATCCTGATGCAGAAGAGTAAAGGTATCCGGGCAAGACGCTATCGCAGTCACGGATACTGATGCCGAAAAGTAAAGGTATCCGGGCGAGGCTATCGCAATCACAGATACTGATGTGAAATGTAAAGGTATCCGGGAGAGGCTATCACAGTCACGGATACAGATGCAGAAAAGTAAATGTATCCGGGCGAGGCTATCGCAGTCACGGATACTGATGTAGAAAACTAAAGGTATCCAGGCCAGGTTATCGCAGTCACGGATACAGATGCAGAAAAGTAAATGTATCCAGGCGAGGCTATCGCAGTCACGGATAAAGTAAAGGTATCCGGGCGAGGCTCTCGCAGTCACGGATACTGATGCAGAAAAGTAAAGGTATCCGGGCAAGGCTATCGCAGTCACAGACGCTGATGCAGAAAAGTAAAGGTATCCGGGCGAGGCTATTGCAGTCACAGACGGTGATACAGAAAAGTAAAGGTATCCGGGCGAGGCTATCGCAGTCAGGGATACTGATGCAGAAAAGTAAAGGTATCCAGGTGAGGCTATCGCATTCACGGACGCTGATACAGAAATGTAAAGGTATCCGGGCGAGGCCATCGCAGTCACGGAAACTGATGCAGAAAAGTAGAGGTATCCGGGTGAGGTTATCGCAGTCACGGACACTGATTCGGAAAAGAAAAGGTATTCGGGCGAGGCTATCGCAGTCACGGATACTGATGTAGAAAAGTAAAGGTATCCGGGCGAGGCTATCGTAGTCATGGACGCTGATACAGAAAAGTAACGGTATCTGGGCGACGCTATCGTAGTCAGGGATACTGATGCAGAAAAGTAAAGGTATCCAGGTGAGGCTATCGCATTCACGGGCGCTGATGCAGAAATGTAAAGGTATCCGGGCGAGCCCACCGCAGTCACGGATCCAGATGCAGAAAAGTAAAGGTATCTGAACGACGCTGTCGTAGTCAGGGATACTGATGCAGAAAAGTAAAGGTATCCAGGCGAGGCTATCGCATTCACGGACGCTGATGCAGAAATGTAAAGGTATCCAGGCGAAGCTATCGCAGTCACGGATACTGGTGAAGAAAAGTAAAGGTATCCGGGCGAGGCTATCGCAGTCACGGATACTGATAGAGAAAAGTAAAGGTATCCGGGCGAGGCCATCGTAGTCACGGAGACTGATGCAGAAAAGTAAAGGTATCCGGACGAGGCTATCGCATTCACGGACGCTGATGCAGAAAAGTAAAGGTATCCGGGCGACGCTATCGTAGTCAGGGATACTGATGCAGAAAAGTAAAGGTATCCAGGCGAGGCTATCGCATTCACGGACGCTGATGCAGAAATGTAAAGGTATCCGGGTTAGGCCATCGCAGTCACGGATCCTGATGCAGAAGAGTAAAGGTATCCAGGCGAGGCTATCGCAATCATATATACTGATGCAGAAAAGTAAAGGTATCCAGGCGAGGCTATCGCATTCACGGACGCTGATGCAGAAATGTAAAGGTATCCGGGCGAGGCCATCGCAGTCACGGAAACTGATGCAGAAAAGTAAAGGTATCCGGGTGAGGTTATCGCAGTCACGGACACTGATACGGAAAAGAAAAGGTATTCGGGCGAGGCTATCGCAGTCACGGATACTGATGTAGAAAAGTAAAGGTATCCGGGCGAGGCTATCGTAGTCATGGACGCTGATACAGAAAAGTAACGGTATATGGGCGACGCTATCGTAGTCAGGGATACTGATGCAGAAAAGTAAAGGTATCCAGGTGAGGCTATCGCATTCACGGGCGCTGATGCAGAAATGTAAAGGTATCCGGGCGAGCCCACCGCAGTCACGGATCCAGATGCAGAAAAGTAAAGGTATCTGAACGACGCTGTCGTAGTCAGGGATACTGATGCAGAAAAGTAAAGGTATCCAGGCGAGGCTATCGCATTCACGGACGCTGATGCAGAAATGTAAAGGTATCCGGGCGAGGCCATCGCAGTCACGGAAACTGATGCAGAAAAGTAAAGGTATCCGGGTGAGGTTATCGCAGTCACGGATACGGATGTAGAAAAGTAAAGGTATCCGGGCGAGGCTATCGTAGTCACGGATACTGATGTAGAAAAGTAAAGGTATCCGGGCGAGGCTATCGCAATCACAGATACTGATGTGAAATGTAAAGGTATCCGGGAGAGGCTATCACAGTCACGGATACAGATGCAGAAAAGTAAATGTATCCGGGCGAGGCTATCGCAGTCACGGATACTGATGTAGAAAACTAAAGGTATCCAGGCCAGGTTATCGCAGTCACGGATACAGATGCAGAAAAGTAAATGTATCCGGGCGAGGCTATCGCAGTCACGGATAAAGTAAAGGTATCCGGGCGAGGCTATCGCAGTCACGGATACTGATGCACAAAAATAAAGGTGTCCCTGCAAGGCTATCGTAGTTACAGACGCTGATACAGAAAAGTAAATGTATCCGGGCGAGGCTATCGCAGTTACGGATACTGATGCAGAAAAGTAAAGGTATCCGGGCGAGGCTATCGCAGTCACGGATACTGATGCAGAAAAGTGAAAGTATCCGGGCGAGGCTATCGCATTCATATACTCTGATGCAGAAATGTCAAAGTATCCGGGCGAGGCTATCGCATTCACGGATACTGATGCAGAAAAGTAAAGGTATCCGGGCGAGGCTATCGTAGTCACGGATACTGATGCAGAAAAGTAAAGGTATCCTGGCGAGGCTATCGCAATCATAGATACTGATGCAGAAAAGTAAAAGTTTCCGGGCGTGGATATCGCAGTCACGGACGCTGATGCAGAAATGTAAAGGTATCCGGGCGATCCTATCGCAGTCACGGATACCGATGTGAAATGTAAAGGTAACCGGGCGAGGCTATCGCAGTCACCGATACTGATGCAGAAAAGTAAAGGTAACGAGCGAGGCTATCGCAGTCACGGATACTGATGCCGAAAAGTAAAGGTATCCGGGCGAGGCTATCGCAATCACAGATACTGATGTGAAATGTAAAGGTATCCGGGAGAGGCTATCACAGTCACGGATACAGATGCAGAAAAGTAAATGTATCCGGGCGAGGCTATCGCAGTCACGGATACTAATGTAGAAAACTAAAGGTATCCAGGCCAGGTTATCGCAGTCACAGACGCTGATGCAGAAAAGTAAAGGTATCCAGGCGAAGCTATCGCAGTCACGGATACTGGTGAAGAAAAGTAAAGGTATCCGGGCGAGGCTATCGCAGTCACGGATACTGATAGAGAAAAGTAAAGGTATCCGGGCGAGGCCATCGTAGTCACGGAGACTGATGCAGAAAAGTAAAGGTATCCGGACGAGGCTATCGCATTCACGGACGCTGATGTAGAAAAGTAAAGGTATCCGGGCGACGCTATCGTAGTCAGGGATACTGATGCAGAAAAGTAAAGGTATCCAGGCGAGGCTATCGCATTCACGGACGCTGATGCAGAAATGTAAAGGTATCCGGGTGAGGCCATCGCAGTCACGGATCCTGATGCAGAAGAGTAAAGGTATCCAGGCGAGGCTATCGCAATCATATATACTGATGCAGAAAAGTAAAGGTATCCAGGCGAGGCTATCGCATTCACGGACGCTGATGCAGAAATGTAAAGGTATCCGGGCGAGGCCATCGCAGTCACGAAAACTGATGCAGAAAAGTAAAGGTATCCGGGCGACGCTATCGTAGTCAGGGATACTGATGCAGAAAAGTAAAGGTATCCAGGCGAGGCTATCGCATTCACGGACGCTGATGCAGAAATGTAAAGGTATCCGGGTGAGGCCATCGCAGTCACGGATCCTGATGCAGAAGAGTAAAGGTATCCGGGCAAGACGCTATCGCAGTCACGGATACTGATGCCGAAAAGTAAAGGTATCCGGGCGAGGCTATCGCAATCACAGATACTGATGTGAAATGTAAAGGTATCCGGGAGAGGCTATCACAGTCACGGATACAGATGCAGAAAAGTAAATGTATCCGGGCGAGGCTATCGCAGTCACGGATACTGATGTAGAAAACTAAAGGTATCCAGGCCAGGTTATCGCAGTCACGGATACAGATGCAGAAAAGTAAATGTATCCAGGCGAGGCTATCGCAGTCACGGATAAAGTAAAGGTATCCGGGCGAGGCTCTCGCAGTCACGGATACTGATGCAGAAAAGTAAAGGTATCCGGGCAAGGCTATCGCAGTCACAGACGCTGATGCAGAAAAGTAAAGGTATCCGGGCGAGGCTATTGCAGTCACAGACGGTGATACAGAAAAGTAAAGGTATCCGGGCGAGGCTATCGCAGTCAGGGATACTGATGCAGAAAAGTAAAGGTATCCAGGTGAGGCTATCGCATTCACGGACGCTGATACAGAAATGTAAAGGTATCCGGGCGAGGCCATCGCAGTCACGGAAACTGATGCAGAAAAGTAGAGGTATCCGGGTGAGGTTATCGCAGTCACGGACACTGATTCGGAAAAGAAAAGGTATTCGGGCGAGGCTATCGCAGTCACGGATACTGATGTAGAAAAGTAAAGGTATCCGGGCGAGGCTATCGTAGTCATGGACGCTGATACAGAAAAGTAACGGTATCTGGGCGACGCTATCGTAGTCAGGGATACTGATGCAGAAAAGTAAAGGTATCCAGGTGAGGCTATCGCATTCACGGACGCTGATGCAGAAATGTAAAGGTATCCGGGCGAGCCCACCACAGTCACGGATCCAGATGCAGAAAAGTAAAGGTATCTGAACGACGCTGTCGTAGTCAGGGATACTGATGCAGAAAAGTAAAGGTATCCAGGCGAGGCTATCGCATTCACGGACGCTGATGCAGAAATGTAAAGGTATCCGGGCGAGGCCATCGCAGTCACGGAAACTGATGCAGAAAAGAAAAGGTATCCGGGTGAGGTTATCGCAGTCACGGATGCGGATGTAGAAAAGTAAAGGTATCCGGGCGAGGCTATCGTAGTCACGGATACTGATGTAGAAAAGTAAAGGTATCCGGGCGAGGCTATCGCAATCACAGATACTGATGTGAAATGTAAAGGTATCCGGGAGAGGCTATCACAGTCACGGATACAGATGCAGAAAAGTAAATGTATCCGGGCGAGGCTATCGCAGTCACGGATACTGATGTAGAAAACTAAAGGTATCCAGGCCAGGTTATCGCAGTCACGGATACAGATGCAGAAAAGTAAATGTATCCGGGCGAGGCTATCGCAGTCACGGATACTGATGCATAAAAATAAAGGTGTCCCTGCAAGGCTATCGTAGTTACAGACGCTGATACAGAAAAGTAAATGTATCCGGGCGAGGCTATCGCAGTTACGGATACTGATGCAGAAAAGTAAAGGTATCCGGGCGAGGCTATCGCAGTCACGGATACTGATGCAGAAAAGTGAAAGTATCCGGGCGAGGCTATCGCATTCATATACTCTGATGCAGAAATGTCAAAGTATCCGGGCGAGGCTATCGCATTCACGGATACTGATGCAGAAAAGTAAAGGTATCCGGGCGAGGCTATCGTAGTCACGGATACTGATGCAGAAAAGTAAAGGTATCCTGGCGAGGCTATCGCAATCATAGATACTGATGCAGAAAAGTAAAAGTTTCCGGGCGTGGATATCGCAGTCACGGACGCTGATGCAGAAATGTAAAGGTATCCGGGCGATCCTATCGCAGTCACGGATACCGATGTGAAATGTAAAGGTAACCGGGCGAGGCTATCGCAGTCACCGATACTGATGCAGAAAAGTAAAGGTAACGAGCGAGGCTATCGCAGTCACGGATACTGATGCCGAAAAGTAAAGGTATCCGGGCGAGGCTATCGCAATCACAGATACTGATGTGAAATGTAAAGGTATCCGGGAGAGGCTATCACAGTCACGGATACAGATGCAGAAAAGTAAATGTATCCGGGCGAGGCTATCGCAGTCACGGATACTGATGTAGAAAACTAAAGGTATCCAGGCCAGGTTATCGCAGTCACAGACGCTGATGCAGAAAAGTAAAGGTATCCAGGCGAAGCTATCGCAGTCACGGATACTGGTGAAGAAAAGTAAAGGTATCCGGGCGAGGCTATCGCAGTCACGGATACTGATAGAGAAAAGTAAAGGTATCCGGGCGAGGCCATCGTAGTCACGGAGACTGATGCAGAAAAGTAAAGGTATCCGGACGAGGCTATCGCATTCACGGACGCTGATGCAGAAAAGTAAAGGTATCCGGGCGACGCTATCGTAGTCAGGGACACTGATGCAGAAAAGTAAAGGTATCCAGGCGAGGCTATCGCATTCACGGACGCTGATGCAGAAATGTAAAGGTATCCGGGTGAGGCCATCGCAGTCACGGATCCTGATGCAGAAGAGTAAAGGTATCCAGGCGAGGCTATCGCAATCATATATACTGATGCAGAAAAGTAAAGGTATCCAGGCGAGGCTATCGCATTCACGGACGCTGATGCAGAAATGTAAAGGTATCCGGGCGAGGCCATCGCAGTCACGAAAACTGATGCAGAAAAGTAAAGGTATCCGGGCGACGCTATCGTAGTCAGGGATACTGATGCAGAAAAGTAAAGGTATCCAGGCGAGGCTATCGCATTCACGGACGCTGATGCAGAAATGTAAAGGTATCCGGGTGAGGCCATCGCAGTCACGGATCCTGATGCAGAAGAGTAAAGGTATCCGGGCAAGACGCTATCGCAGTCACGGATACTGATGCCGAAAAGTAAAGGTATCCGGGCGAGGCTATCGCAATCACAGATACTGATGTGAAATGTAAAGGTATCCGGGAGAGGCTATCACAGTCACGGATACAGATGCAGAAAAGTAAATGTATCCGGGCGAGGCTATCGCAGTCACGGATACTGATGTAGAAAACTAAAGGTATCCAGGCCAGGTTATCGCAGTCACGGATACAGATGCAGAAAAGTAAATGTATCCAGGCGAGGCTATCGCAGTCACGGATAAAGTAAAGGTATCCGGGCGAGGCTATCGCAGTCACGGATACTGATGCAGAAAAGTAAAGGTATCCGGGCAAGGCTATCGCAGTCACAGACGCTGATGCAGAAAAGTAAAGGTATCCGGGCGAGGCTATTGCAGTCACAGACGGTGATACAGAAAAGTAAAGGTATCCGGGCGAGGCTATCGCAGTCAGGGATACTGATGCAGAAAAGTAAAGGTATCCAGGTGAGGCTATCGCATTCACGGACGCTGATACAGAAATGTAAAGGTATCCGGGCGAGGCCATCGCAGTCACGGAAACTGATGCAGAAAAGTAAAGGTATCCGGGTGAGGTTATCGCAGTCACGGACACTGATTCGGAAAAGAAAAGGTATTCGGGCGAGGCTATCGCAGTCACGGATACTGATGTAGAAAAGTAAAGGTATCCGGGCGAGGCTATCGTAGTCATGGACGCTGATACAGAAAAGTAACGGTATCTGGGCGACGCTATCGTAGTCAGGGATACTGATGCAGAAAAGTAAAGGTATCCAGGTGAGGCTATCGCATTCACGGACGCTGATGCAGAAATGTAAAGGTATCCGGGCGAGCCCACCACAGTCACGGATCCAGATGCAGAAAAGTAAAGGTATCTGAACGACGCTGTCGTAGTCAGGGATACTGATGCAGAAAAGTAAAGGTATCCAGGCGAGGCTATCGCATTCACGGACGCTGATGCAGAAATGTAAAGGTATCCGGGCGAGGCCATCGCAGTCACGGAAACTGATGCAGAAAAGTAAAGGTATCCGGGTGAGGTTATCGCAGTCACGGATACGGATGTAGAAAAGTAAAGGTATCCGGGCGAGGCTATCGTAGTCACGGATACTGATGTAGAAAAGTAAAGGTATCCGGGCGAGGCTATCGCAATCACAGATACTGATGTGAAATGTCAAGGTATCCGGGAGAGGCTATCACAGTCAGGGATACAGATGCAGAAAAGTAAATGTATCCGGGCGAGGCTATCGCAGTCACGGATACTGATGTAGAAAACTAAAGGTATCCAGGCCAGGTTATCGCAGTCACGGATACAGATGCAGAAAAGTAAATGTATCCGGGCGAGGCTATCGCAGTCACGGATAAAGTAAAGGTATCCGGGCGAGGCTATCGCAGTCACGGATACTGATGCATAAAAATAAAGGTGTCCCTGCAAGGCTATCGTAGTTACAGACGCTGATACAGAAAAGTAAATGTATCCGTGCGAGGCTATCGCAGTTACGGATACTGATGCAGAAAAGTAAAGGTATCCGGGCGAGGCTATCGCAGTCACGGATACTGATGCAGAAAAGTGAAAGTATCCGGGCGAGGCTATCGCATTCATATACTCTGATGCAGAAATGTCAAAGTATCCGGGCGAGGCTATCGCATTCACGGATACTGATGCAGAAAAGTAAAGGTATCCGGGCGAGGCTATCGTAGTCACGGATACTGATGCAGAAAAGTAAAGGTATCCTGGCGAGGCTATCGCAATCATAGATACTGATGCAGAAAAGTAAAAGTTTCCGGGCGTGGATATCGCAGTCACGGACGCTGATGCAGAAATGTAAAGGTATCCGGGCGATCCTATCGCAGTCACGGATACCGATGTGAAATGTAAAGGTAACCGGGCGAGGCTATCGCAGTCACCGATACTGATGCAGAAAAGTAAAGGTAACGAGCGAGGCTATCGCAGTCACGGATACTGATGCCGAAAAGTAAAGGTATCCGGGCGAGGCTATCGCAATCACAGATACTGATGTGAAATGTAAAGGTATCCGGGAGAGGCTATCACAGTCACGGATACAGATGCAGAAAAGTAAATGTATCCGGGCGAGGCTATCGCAGTCACGGATACTGATGTAGAAAACTAAAGGTATCCAGGCCAGGTTATCGCAGTCACAGACGCTGATGCAGAAAAGTAAAGGTATCCAGGCGAAGCTATCGCAGTCACGGATACTGGTGAAGAAAAGTAAAGGTATCCGGGCGAGGCTATCGCAGTCACGGATACTGATAGAGAAAAGTAAAGGTATCCGGGCGAGGCCATCGTAGTCACGGAGACTGATGCAGAAAAGTAAAGGTATCCGGACGAGGCTATCGCATTCACGGACGCTGATGCAGAAAAGTAAAGGTATCCGGGCGACGCTATCGTAGTCAGGGACACTGATGCAGAAAAGTAAAGGTATCCAGGCGAGGCTATCGCATTCACGGACGCTGATGCAGAAATGTAAAGGTATCCGGGTGAGGCCATCGCAGTCACGGATCCTGATGCAGAAGAGTAAAGGTATCCAGGCGAGGCTATCGCAATCATATATACTGATGCAGAAAAGTAAAGGTATCCAGGCGAGGCTATCGCATTCACGGATACTGATGCAGAAAAGTAAAGGTATCCGGGCGAGGCTATCGCAGTCACGAAAACTGATGCAGAAAAGTAAAGGTATCCGGGCGACGCTATCGTAGTCAGGGATACTGATGCAGAAAAGTAAAGGTATCCAGGCGAGGCTATCGCATTCACGGACGCTGATGCAGAAATGTAAAGGTATCCGGGTGAGGCCATCGCAGTCACGGATCCTGATGCAGAAGAGTAAAGGTATCCGGGCAAGACGCTATCGCAGTCACGGATACTGATGCCGAAAAGTAAAGGTATCCGGGCGAGGCTATCGCAATCACAGATACTGATGTGAAATGTAAAGGTATCCGGGAGAGGCTATCACAGTCACGGATACAGATGCAGAAAAGTAAATGTATCCGGGCGAGGCTATCGCAGTCACGGATACTGATGTAGAAAACTAAAGGTATCCAGGCCAGGTTATCGCAGTCACGGATACAGATGCAGAAAAGTAAATGTATCCAGGCGAGGCTATCGCAGTCACGGATAAAGTAAAGGTATCCGGGCGAGGCTATCGCAGTCACGGATACTGATGCAGAAAAGTAAAGGTATCCGGGCAAGGCTATCGCAGTCACAGACGCTGATGCAGAAAAGTAAAGGTATCCGGGCGAGGCTATTGCAGTCACAGACGGTGATACAGAAAAGTAAAGGTATCCGGGCGAGGCTATCGCAGTCAGGGATACTGATGCAGAAAAGTAAAGGTATCCAGGTGAGGCTATCGCATTCACGGACGCTGATACAGAAATGTAAAGGTATCCGGGCGAGGCCATCGCAGTCACGGAAACTGATGCAGAAAAGTAAAGGTATCCGGGTGAGGTTATCGCAGTCACGGACACTGATTCGGAAAAGAAAAGGTATTCGGGCGAGGCTATCGCAGTCACGGATACTGATGTAGAAAAGTAAAGGTATCCGGGCGAGGCTATCGTAGTCATGGACGCTGATACAGAAAAGTAACGGTATCTGGGCGACGCTATCGTAGTCAGGGATACTGATGCAGAAAAGTAAAGGTATCCAGGTGAGGCTATCGCATTCACGGACGCTGATGCAGAAATGTAAAGGTATCCGGGCGAGCCCACCACAGTCACGGATCCAGATGCAGAAAAGTAAAGGTATCTGAACGACGCTGTCGTAGTCAGGGATACTGATGCAGAAAAGTAAAGGTATCCAGGCGAGGCTATCGCATTCACGGACGCTGATGCAGAAATGTAAAGGTATCCGGGCGAGGCCATCGCAGTCACGGAAACTGATGCAGAAAAGTAAAGGTATCCGGGTGAGGTTATCGCAGTCACGGATACGGATGTAGAAAAGTAAAGGTATCCGGGCGAGGCTATCGTAGTCACGGATACTGATGTAGAAAAGTAAAGGTATCCGGGCGAGGCTATCGCAATCACAGATACTGATGTGAAATGTCAAGGTATCCGGGAGAGGCTATCACAGTCAGGGATACAGATGCAGAAAAGTAAATGTATCCGGGCGAGGCTATCGCAGTCACGGATACTGATGTAGAAAACTAAAGGTATCCAGGCCAGGTTATCGCAGTCACGGATACAGATGCAGAAAAGTAAATGTATCCGGGCGAGGCTATCGCAGTCACGGATAAAGTAAAGGTATCCGGGCGAGGCTATCGCAGTCACGGATACTGATGCATAAAAATAAAGGTGTCCCTGCAAGGCTATCGTAGTTACAGACGCTGATACAGAAAAGTAAATGTATCCGTGCGAGGCTATCGCAGTTACGGATACTGATGCAGAAAAGTAAAGGTATCCGGGCGAGGCTATCGCAGTCACGGATACTGATGCAGAAAAGTGAAAGTATCCGGGCGAGGCTATCGCATTCATATACTCTGATGCAGAAATGTCAAAGTATCCGGGCGAGGCTATCGCATTCACGGATACTGATGCAGAAAAGTAAAGGTATCCGGGCGAGGCTATCGTAGTCACGGATACTGATGCAGAAAAGTAAAGGTATCCTGGCGAGGCTATCGCAATCATAGATACTGATGCAGAAAAGTAAAAGTTTCCGGGCGTGGATATCGCAGTCACGGACGCTGATGCAGAAATGTAAAGGTATCCGGGCGATCCTATCGCAGTCACGGATACCGATGTGAAATGTAAAGGTAACCGGGCGAGGCTATCGCAGTCACCGATACTGATGCAGAAAAGTAAAGGTAACGAGCGAGGCTATCGCAGTCACGGATACTGATGCCGAAAAGTAAAGGTATCCGGGCGAGGCTATCGCAATCACAGATACTGATGTGAAATGTAAAGGTATCCGGGAGAGGCTATCACAGTCACGGATACAGATGCAGAAAAGTAAATGTATCCGGGCGAGGCTATCGCAGTCACGGATACTGATGTAGAAAACTAAAGGTATCCAGGCCAGGTTATCGCAGTCACAGACGCTGATGCAGAAAAGTAAAGGTATCCAGGCGAAGCTATCGCAGTCACGGATACTGGTGAAGAAAAGTAAAGGTATCCGGGCGAGGCTATCGCAGTCACGGATACTGATAGAGAAAAGTAAAGGTATCCGGGCGAGGCCATCGTAGTCACGGAGACTGATGCAGAAAAGTAAAGGTATCCGGACGAGGCTATCGCATTCACGGACGCTGATGCAGAAAAGTAAAGGTATCCGGGCGACGCTATCGTAGTCAGGGACACTGATGCAGAAAAGTAAAGGTATCCAGGCGAGGCTATCGCATTCACGGACGCTGATGCAGAAATGTAAAGGTATCCGGGTGAGGCCATCGCAGTCACGGATCCTGATGCAGAAGAGTAAAGGTATCCAGGCGAGGCTATCGCAATCATATATACTGATGCAGAAAAGTAAAGGTATCCAGGCGAGGCTATCGCATTCACGGACGCTGATGCAGAAATGTAAAGGTATCCGGGCGAGGCCATCGCAGTCACGAAAACTGATGCAGAAAAGTAAAGGTATCCGGGCGACGCTATCGTAGTCAGGGATACTGATGCAGAAAAGTAAAGGTATCCAGGCGAGGCTATCGCATTCACGGACGCTGATGCAGAAATGTAAAGGTATCCGGGTGAGGCCATCGCAGTCACGGATCCTGATGCAGAAGAGTAAAGGTATCCGGGCAAGACGCTATCGCAGTCACGGATACTGATGCCGAAAAGTAAAGGTATCCGGGCGAGGCTATCGCAATCACAGATACTGATGTGAAATGTAAAGGTATCCGGGAGAGGCTATCACAGTCACGGATACAGATGCAGAAAAGTAAATGTATCCGGGCGAGGCTATCGCAGTCACGGATACTGATGTAGAAAACTAAAGGTATCCAGGCCAGGTTATCGCAGTCACGGATACAGATGCAGAAAAGTAAATGTATCCAGGCGAGGCTATCGCAGTCACGGATAAAGTAAAGGTATCCGGGCGAGGCTATCGCAGTCACGGATACTGATGCAGAAAAGTAAAGGTATCCGGGCAAGGCTATCGCAGTCACAGACGCTGATGCAGAAAAGTAAAGGTATCCGGGCGAGGCTATTGCAGTCACAGACGGTGATACAGAAAAGTAAAGGTATCCGGGCGAGGCTATCGCAGTCAGGGATACTGATGCAGAAAAGTAAAGGTATCCAGGTGAGGCTATCGCATTCACGGACGCTGATACAGAAATGTAAAGGTATCCGGGCGAGGCCATCGCAGTCACGGAAACTGATGCAGAAAAGTAAAGGTATCCGGGTGAGGTTATCGCAGTCACGGACACTGATTCGGAAAAGAAAAGGTATTCGGGCGAGGCTATCGCAGTCACGGATACTGATGTAGAAAAGTAAAGGTATCCGGGCGAGGCTATCGTAGTCATGGACGCTGATACAGAAAAGTAACGGTATCTGGGCGACGCTATCGTAGTCAGGGATACTGATGCAGAAAAGTAAAGGTATCCAGGTGAGGCTATCGCATTCACGGACGCTGATGCAGAAATGTAAAGGTATCCGGGCGAGCCCACCACAGTCACGGATCCAGATGCAGAAAAGTAAAGGTATCTGAACGACGCTGTCGTAGTCAGGGATACTGATGCAGAAAAGTAAAGGTATCCAGGCGAGGCTATCGCATTCACGGACGCTGATGCAGAAATGTAAAGGTATCCGGGCGAGGCCATCGCAGTCACGGAAACTGATGCAGAAAAGTAAAGGTATCCGGGTGAGGTTATCGCAGTCACGGATACGGATGTAGAAAAGTAAAGGTATCCGGGCGAGGCTATCGTAGTCACGGATACTGATGTAGAAAAGTAAAGGTATCCGGGCGAGGCTATCGCAATCACAGATACTGATGTGAAATGTCAAGGTATCCGGGAGAGGCTATCACAGTCAGGGATACAGATGCAGAAAAGTAAATGTATCCGGGCGAGGCTATCGCAGTCACGGATACTGATGTAGAAAACTAAAGGTATCCAGGCCAGGTTATCGCAGTCACGGATACAGATGCAGAAAAGTAAATGTATCCGGGCGAGGCTATCGCAGTCACGGATAAAGTAAAGGTATCCGGGCGAGGCTATCGCAGTCACGGATACTGATGCATAAAAATAAAGGTGTCCCTGCAAGGCTATCGTAGTTACAGACGCTGATACAGAAAAGTAAATGTATCCGTGCGAGGCTATCGCAGTTACGGATACTGATGCAGAAAAGTAAAGGTATCCGGGCGAGGCTATCGCAGTCACGGATACTGATGCAGAAAAGTGAAAGTATCCGGGCGAGGCTATCGCATTCATATACTCTGATGCAGAAATGTCAAAGTATCCGGGCGAGGCTATCGCATTCACGGATACTGATGCAGAAAAGTAAAGGTATCCGGGCGAGGCTATCGTAGTCACGGATACTGATGCAGAAAAGTAAAGGTATCCTGGCGAGGCTATCGCAATCATAGATACTGATGCAGAAAAGTAAAAGTTTCCGGGCGTGGATATCGCAGTCACGGACGCTGATGCAGAAATGTAAAGGTATCCGGGCGATCCTATCGCAGTCACGGATACCGATGTGAAATGTAAAGGTAACCGGGCGAGGCTATCGCAGTCACCGATACTGATGCAGAAAAGTAAAGGTAACGAGCGAGGCTATCGCAGTCACGGATACTGATGCCGAAAAGTAAAGGTATCCGGGCGAGGCTATCGCAATCACAGATACTGATGTGAAATGTAAAGGTATCCGGGAGAGGCTATCACAGTCACGGATACAGATGCAGAAAAGTAAATGTATCCGGGCGAGGCTATCGCAGTCACGGATACTGATGTAGAAAACTAAAGGTATCCAGGCCAGGTTATCGCAGTCACAGACGCTGATGCAGAAAAGTAAAGGTATCCAGGCGAAGCTATCGCAGTCACGGATACTGGTGAAGAAAAGTAAAGGTATCCGGGCGAGGCTATCGCAGTCACGGATACTGATAGAGAAAAGTAAAGGTATCCGGGCGAGGCCATCGTAGTCACGGAGACTGATGCAGAAAAGTAAAGGTATCCGGACGAGGCTATCGCATTCACGGACGCTGATGCAGAAAAGTAAAGGTATCCGGGCGACGCTATCGTAGTCAGGGACACTGATGCAGAAAAGTAAAGGTATCCAGGCGAGGCTATCGCATTCACGGACGCTGATGCAGAAATGTAAAGGTATCCGGGTGAGGCCATCGCAGTCACGGATCCTGATGCAGAAGAGTAAAGGTATCCAGGCGAGGCTATCGCAATCATATATACTGATGCAGAAAAGTAAAGGTATCCAGGCGAGGCTATCGCATTCACGGACGCTGATGCAGAAATGTAAAGGTATCCGGGCGAGACCATCGCAGTCACGAAAACTGATGCAGAAAAGTAAAGGTATCCGGGCGACGCTATCGTAGTCAGGGATACTGATGCAGAAAAGTAAAGGTATCCAGGCGAGGCTACCGCATTCACGGACGCTGATGCAGAAATGTAAAGGTATCCGGGTGAGGCCATCGCAGTCACGGATCCTGATGCAGAAGAGTAAAGGTATCCGGGCAAGACGCTATCGCAGTCACGGATACTGATGCCGAAAAGTAAAGGTATCCGGGCGAGGCTATCGCAATCACAGATACTGATGTGAAATGTAAAGGTATCCGGGAGAGGCTATCACAGTCACGGATACAGATGCAGAAAAGTAAATGTATCCGGGCGAGGCTATCGCAGTCACGGATACTGATGTAGAAAACTAAAGGTATCCAGGCCAGGTTATCGCAGTCACGGATACAGATGCAGAAAAGTAAATGTATCCAGGCGAGGCTATCGCAGTCACGGATAAAGTAAAGGTATCCGGGCGAGGCTCTCGCAGTCACGGATACTGATGCAGAAAAGTAAAGGTATCCGGGCAAGGCTATCGCAGTCACAGACGCTGATGCAGAAAAGTAAAGGTATCCGGGCGAGGCTATTGCAGTCACAGACGGTGATACAGAAAAGTAAAGGTATCCGGGCGAGGCTATCGCAGTCAGGGATACTGATGCAGAAAAGTAAAGGTATCCAGGTGAGGCTATCGCATTCACGGACGCTGATACAGAAATGTAAAGGTATCCGGGCGAGGCCATCGCAGTCACGGAAACTGATGCAGAAAAGTAGAGGTATCCGGGTGAGGTTATCGCAGTCACGGACACTGATTCGGAAAAGAAAAGGTATTCGGGCGAGGCTATCGCAGTCACGGATACTGATGTAGAAAAGTAAAGGTATCCGGGCGAGGCTATCGTAGTCATGGACGCTGATACAGAAAAGTAACGGTATCTGGGCGACGCTATCGTAGTCAGGGATACTGATGCAGAAAAGTAAAGGTATCCAGGTGAGGCTATCGCATTCACGGGCGCTGATGCAGAAATGTAAAGGTATCCGGGCGAGCCCACCGCAGTCACGGATCCAGATGCAGAAAAGTAAAGGTATCTGAACGACGCTGTCGTAGTCAGGGATACTGATGCAGAAAAGTAAAGGTATCCAGGCGAGGCTATCGCATTCACGGACGCTGATGCAGAAATGTAAAGGTATCCAGGCGAAGCTATCGCAGTCACGGATACTGGTGAAGAAAAGTAAAGGTATCCGGGCGAGGCTATCGCAGTCACGGATACTGATAGAGAAAAGTAAAGGTATCCGGGCGAGGCCATCGTAGTCACGGAGACTGATGCAGAAAAGTAAAGGTATCCGGACGAGGCTATCGCATTCACGGACGCTGATGCAGAAAAGTAAAGGTATCCGGGCGACGCTATCGTAGTCAGGGATACTGATGCAGAAAAGTAAAGGTATCCAGGCGAGGCTATCGCATTCACGGACGCTGATGCAGAAATGTAAAGGTATCCGGGTTAGGCCATCGCAGTCACGGATCCTGATGCAGAAGAGTAAAGGTATCCAGGCGAGGCTATCGCAATCATATATACTGATGCAGAAAAGTAAAGGTATCCAGGCGAGGCTATCGCATTCACGGACGCTGATGCAGAAATGTAAAGGTATCCGGGCGAGGCCATCGCAGTCACGGAAACTGATGCAGAAAAGTAAAGGTATCCGGGTGAGGTTATCGCAGTCACGGACACTGATACGGAAAAGAAAAGGTATTCGGGCGAGGCTATCGCAGTCACGGATACTGATGTAGAAAAGTAAAGGTATCCGGGCGAGGCTATCGTAGTCATGGACGCTGATACAGAAAAGTAATGGTATATGGGCGACGCTATCGTAGTCAGGGATACTGATGCAGAAAAGTAAAGGTATCCAGGTGAGGCTATCGCATTCACGGGCGCTGATGCAGAAATGTAAAGGTATCCGGGCGAGCCCACCGCAGTCACGGATCCAGATGCAGAAAAGTAAAGGTATCTGAACGACGCTGTCGTAGTCAGGGATACTGATGCAGAAAAGTAAAGGTATCCAGGCGAGGCTATCGCATTCACGGACGCTGATGCAGAAATGTAAAGGTATCCGGGCGAGGCCATCGCAGTCACGGAAACTGATGCAGAAAAGTAAAGGTATCCGGGTGAGGTTATCGCAGTCACGGATACGGATGTAGAAAAGTAAAGGTATCCGGGCGAGGCTATCGTAGTCACGGATACTGATGTAGAAAAGTAAAGGTATCCGGGCGAGGCTATCGCAATCACAGATACTGATGTGAAATGTAAAGGTATCCGGGAGAGGCTATCACAGTCACGGATACAGATGCAGAAAAGTAAATGTATCCGGGCGAGGCTATCGCAGTCACGGATACTGATGTAGAAAACTAAAGGTATCCAGGCCAGGTTATCGCAGTCACGGATACAGATGCAGAAAAGTAAATGTATCCGGGCGAGGCTATCGCAGTCACGGATAAAGTAAAGGTATCCGGGCGAGGCTATCGCAGTCACGGATACTGATGCACAAAAATAAAGGTGTCCCTGCAAGGCTATCGTAGTTACAGACGCTGATACAGAAAAGTAAATGTATCCGGGCGAGGCTATCGCAGTTACGGATACTGATGCAGAAAAGTAAAGGTATCCGGGCGAGGCTATCGCAGTCACGGATACTGATGCAGAAAAGTGAAAGTATCCGGGCGAGGCTATCGTATTCATATACTCTGATGCAGAAATGTCAAAGTATCCGGGCGAGGCTATCGCATTCACGGATACTGATGCAGAAAAGTAAAGGTATCCGGGCGAGGCTATCGTAGTCACGGATACTGATGCAGAAAAGTAAAGGTATCCTGGCGAGGCTATCGCAATCATAGATACTGATGCAGAAAAGTAAAAGTTTCCGGGCGTGGATATCGCAGTCACGGACGCTGATGCAGAAATGTAAAGGTATCCGGGCGATCCTATCGCAGTCACGGATACCGATGTGAAATGTAAAGGTAACCGGGCGAGGCTATCGCAGTCACCGATACTGATGCAGAAAAGTAAAGGTAACGAGCGAGGCTATCGCAGTCACGGATACTGATGCCGAAATGTAAAGGTATCCGGGCGAGGCTATCGCAATCACAGATACTGATGTGAAATGTAAAGGTATCCGGGAGAGGCTATCACAGTCACGGATACAGATGCAGAAAAGTAAATGTATCCGGGCGAGGCTATCGCAGTCACGGATACTGATGTAGAAAACTAAAGGTATCCAGGCCAGGTTATCGCAGTCACAGACGCTGATGCAGAAAAGTAAAGGTATCCAGGCGAAGCTATCGCAGTCACGGATACTGGTGAAGAAAAGTAAAGGTATCCGGGCGAGGCTATCGCAGTCACGGATACTGATAGAGAAAAGTAAAGGTATCCGGGCGAGGCCATCGTAGTCACGGAGACTGATGCAGAAAAGTAAAGGTATCCGGACGAGGCTATCGCATTCACGGACGCTGATGTAGAAAAGTAAAGGTATCCGGGCGACGCTATCGTAGTCAGGGATACTGATGCAGAAAAGTAAAGGTATCCAGGCGAGGCTATCGCATTCACGGACGCTGATGCAGAAATGTAAAGGTATCCGGGTGAGGCCATCGCAGTCACGGATCCTGATGCAGAAGAGTAAAGGTATCCAGGCGAGGCTATCGCAATCATATATACTGATGCAGAAAAGTAAAGGTATCCAGGCGAGGCTATCGCATTCACGGACGCTGATGCAGAAATGTAAAGGTATCCGGGCGAGGCCATCGCAGTCACGAAAACTGATGCAGAAAAGTAAAGGTATCCGGGCGACGCTATCGTAGTCAGGGATACTGATGCAGAAAAGTAAAGGTATCCAGGCGAGGCTATCGCATTCACGGACGCTGATGCAGAAATGTAAAGGTATCCGGGTGAGGCCATCGCAGTCACGGATCCTGATGCAGAAGAGTAAAGGTATCCGGGCAAGACGCTATCGCAGTCACGGATACTGATGCCGAAAAGTAAAGGTATCCGGGCGAGGCTATCGCAATCACAGATACTGATGTGAAATGTAAAGGTATCCGGGAGAGGCTATCACAGTCACGGATACAGATGCAGAAAAGTAAATGTATCCGGGCGAGGCTATCGCAGTCACGGATACTGATGTAGAAAACTAAAGGTATCCAGGCCAGGTTATCGCAGTCACGGATACAGATGCAGAAAAGTAAATGTATCCAGGCGAGGCTATCGCAGTCACGGATAAAGTAAAGGTATCCGGGCGAGGCTCTCGCAGTCACGGATACTGATGCAGAAAAGTAAAGGTATCCGGGCAAGGCTATCGCAGTCACAGACGCTGATGCAGAAAAGTAAAGGTATCCGGGCGAGGCTATTGCAGTCACAGACGGTGATACAGAAAAGTAAAGGTATCCGGGCGAGGCTATCGCAGTCAGGGATACTGATGCAGAAAAGTAAAGGTATCCAGGTGAGGCTATCGCATTCACGGACGCTGATACAGAAATGTAAAGGTATCCGGGCGAGGCCATCGCAGTCACGGAAACTGATGCAGAAAAGTAGAGGTATCCGGGTGAGGTTATCGCAGTCACGGACACTGATTCGGAAAAGAAAAGGTATTCGGGCGAGGCTATCGCAGTCACGGATACTGATGTAGAAAAGTAAAGGTATCCGGGCGAGGCTATCGTAGTCATGGACGCTGATACAGAAAAGTAACGGTATCTGGGCGACGCTATCGTAGTCAGGGATACTGATGCAGAAAAGTAAAGGTATCCAGGTGAGGCTATCGCATTCACGGACGCTGATGCAGAAATGTAAAGGTATCCGGGCGAGCCCACCACAGTCACGGATCCAGATGCAGAAAAGTAAAGGTATCTGAACGACGCTGTCGTAGTCAGGGATACTGATGCAGAAAAGTAAAGGTATCCAGGCGAGGCTATCGCATTCACGGACGCTGATGCAGAAATGTAAAGGTATCCGGGCGAGGCCATCGCAGTCACGGAAACTGATGCAGAAAAGAAAAGGTATCCGGGTGAGGTTATCGCAGTCACGGATGCGGATGTAGAAAAGTAAAGGTATCCGGGCGAGGCTATCGTAGTCACGGATACTGATGTAGAAAAGTAAAGGTATCCGGGCGAGGCTATCGCAATCACAGATACTGATGTGAAATGTAAAGGTATCCGGGAGAGGCTATCACAGTCACGGATACAGATGCAGAAAAGTAAATGTATCCGGGCGAGGCTATCGCAGTCACGGATACTGATGCATAAAAATAAAGGTGTCCCTGCAAGGCTATCGTAGTTACAGACGCTGATACAGAAAAGTAAATGTATCCGAGCGAGGCTATCGCAGTTACGGATACTGATGCAGAAAAGTAAAGGTATCCGGGCGAGGCCATCGCAGTCACGGAAACTGATGCAGAAAAGAAAAGGTATCCGGGTGAGGTTATCGCAGTCACGGATGCGGATGTAGAAAAGTAAAGGTATCCGGGCGAGGCTATCGTAGTCACGGATACTGATGTAGAAAAGTAAAGGTATCCAGGCGAGGCTATCGCAATCATATATACTGATGCAGAAAAGTAAAGGTATCCAGGCGAGGCTATCGCATTCACGGACGCTGATGCAGAAATGTAAAGGTATCCGGGCGAGGCCATCGCAGTCACGGAAACTGATGCAGAAAAGAAAAGGTATCCGGGTGAGGTTATCGCAGTCACGGATGCGGATGTAGAAAAGTAAAGGTATCCGGGCGAGGCTATCGTAGTCACGGATACTGATGTAGAAAAGTAAAGGTATCCGGGCGAGGCTATCGCAATCACAGATACTGATGTGAAATGTAAAGGTATCCGGGAGAGGCTATCACAGTCACGGATACAGATGCAGAAAAGTAAATGTATCCGGGCGAGGCTATCGCAGTCACGGATACTGATGTAGAAAACTAAAGGTATCCAGGCCAGGTTATCGCAGTCACGGATACAGATGCAGAAAAGTAAATGTATCCGGGCGAGGCTATCGCAGTCACGGATACTGATGCATAAAAATAAAGGTGTCCCTGCAAGGCTATCGTAGTTACAGACGCTGATACAGAAAAGTAAATGTATCCGGGCGAGGCTATCGCAGTTACGGATACTGATGCAGAAAAGTAAAGGTATCCGGGCGAGGCTATCGCAGTCACGGATACTGATGCAGAAAAGTGAAAGTATCCGGGCGAGGCTATCGCATTCATATACTCTGATGCAGAAATGTCAAAGTATCCGGGCGAGGCTATCGCATTCACGGATACTGATGCAGAAAAGTAAAGGTATCCGGGCGAGGCTATCGTAGTCACGGATACTGATGCAGAAAAGTAAAGGTATCCTGGCGAGGCTATCGCAATCATAGATACTGATGCAGAAAAGTAAAAGTTTCCGGGCGTGGATATCGCAGTCACGGACGCTGATGCAGAAATGTAAAGGTATCCGGGCGATCCTATCGCAGTCACGGATACCGATGTGAAATGTAAAGGTAACCGGGCGAGGCTATCGCAGTCACCGATACTGATGCAGAAAAGTAAAGGTAACGAGCGAGGCTATCGCAGTCACGGATACTGATGCCGAAAAGTAAAGGTATCCGGGCGAGGCTATCGCAATCACAGATACTGATGTGAAATGTAAAGGTATCCGGGAGAGGCTATCACAGTCACGGATACAGATGCAGAAAAGTAAATGTATCCGGGCGAGGCTATCGCAGTCACGGATACTGATGTAGAAAACTAAAGGTATCCAGGCCAGGTTATCGCAGTCACAGACGCTGATGCAGAAAAGTAAAGGTATCCAGGCGAAGCTATCGCAGTCACGGATACTGGTGAAGAAAAGTAAAGGTATCCGGGCGAGGCTATCGCAGTCACGGATACTGATAGAGAAAAGTAAAGGTATCCGGGCGAGGCCATCGTAGTCACGGAGACTGATGCAGAAAAGTAAAGGTATCCGGACGAGGCTATCGCATTCACGGACGCTGATGCAGAAAAGTAAAGGTATCCGGGCGACGCTATCGTAGTCAGGGACACTGATGCAGAAAAGTAAAGGTATCCAGGCGAGGCTATCGCATTCACGGACGCTGATGCAGAAATGTAAAGGTATCCGGGTGAGGCCATCGCAGTCACGGATCCTGATGCAGAAGAGTAAAGGTATCCAGGCGAGGCTATCGCAATCATATATACTGATGCAGAAAAGTAAAGGTATCCAGGCGAGGCTATCGCATTCACGGACGCTGATGCAGAAATGTAAAGGTATCCGGGCGAGGCCATCGCAGTCACGAAAACTGATGCAGAAAAGTAAAGGTATCCGGGCGACGCTATCGTAGTCAGGGATACTGATGCAGAAAAGTAAAGGTATCCAGGCGAGGCTATCGCATTCACGGACGCTGATGCAGAAATGTAAAGGTATCCGGGTGAGGCCATCGCAGTCACGGATCCTGATGCAGAAGAGTAAAGGTATCCGGGCAAGACGCTATCGCAGTCACGGATACTGATGCCGAAAAGTAAAGGTATCCGGGCGAGGCTATCGCAATCACAGATACTGATGTGAAATGTAAAGGTATCCGGGAGAGGCTATCACAGTCACGGATACAGATGCAGAAAAGTAAATGTATCCGGGCGAGGCTATCGCAGTCACGGATACTGATGTAGAAAACTAAAGGTATCCAGGCCAGGTTATCGCAGTCACGGATACAGATGCAGAAAAGTAAATGTATCCAGGCGAGGCTATCGCAGTCACGGATAAAGTAAAGGTATCCGGGCGAGGCTATCGCAGTCACGGATACTGATGCAGAAAAGTAAAGGTATCCGGGCAAGGCTATCGCAGTCACAGACGCTGATGCAGAAAAGTAAAGGTATCCGGGCGAGGCTATTGCAGTCACAGACGGTGATACAGAAAAGTAAAGGTATCCGGGCGAGGCTATCGCAGTCAGGGATACTGATGCAGAAAAGTAAAGGTATCCAGGTGAGGCTATCGCATTCACGGACGCTGATACAGAAATGTAAAGGTATCCGGGCGAGGCCATCGCAGTCACGGAAACTGATGCAGAAAAGTAAAGGTATCCGGGTGAGGTTATCGCAGTCACGGACACTGATTCGGAAAAGAAAAGGTATTCGGGCGAGGCTATCGCAGTCACGGATACTGATGTAGAAAAGTAAAGGTATCCGGGCGAGGCTATCGTAGTCATGGACGCTGATACAGAAAAGTAACGGTATCTGGGCGACGCTATCGTAGTCAGGGATACTGATGCAGAAAAGTAAAGGTATCCAGGTGAGGCTATCGCATTCACGGACGCTGATGCAGAAATGTAAAGGTATCCGGGCGAGCCCACCACAGTCACGGATCCAGATGCAGAAAAGTAAAGGTATCTGAACGACGCTGTCGTAGTCAGGGATACTGATGCAGAAAAGTAAAGGTATCCAGGCGAGGCTATCGCATTCACGGACGCTGATGCAGAAATGTAAAGGTATCCGGGCGAGGCCATCGCAGTCACGGAAACTGATGCAGAAAAGTAAAGGTATCCGGGTGAGGTTATCGCAGTCACGGATACGGATGTAGAAAAGTAAAGGTATCCGGGCGAGGCTATCGTAGTCACGGATACTGATGTAGAAAAGTAAAGGTATCCGGGCGAGGCTATCGCAATCACAGATACTGATGTGAAATGTCAAGGTATCCGGGAGAGGCTATCACAGTCAGGGATACAGATGCAGAAAAGTAAATGTATCCGGGCGAGGCTATCGCAGTCACGGATACTGATGTAGAAAACTAAAGGTATCCAGGCCAGGTTATCGCAGTCACGGATACAGATGCAGAAAAGTAAATGTATCCGGGCGAGGCTATCGCAGTCACGGATAAAGTAAAGGTATCCGGGCGAGGCTATCGCAGTCACGGATACTGATGCATAAAAATAAAGGTGTCCCTGCAAGGCTATCGTAGTTACAGACGCTGATACAGAAAAGTAAATGTATCCGTGCGAGGCTATCGCAGTTACGGATACTGATGCAGAAAAGTAAAGGTATCCGGGCGAGGCTATCGCAGTCACGGATACTGATGCAGAAAAGTGAAAGTATCCGGGCGAGGCTATCGCATTCATATACTCTGATGCAGAAATGTCAAAGTATCCGGGCGAGGCTATCGCATTCACGGATACTGATGCAGAAAAGTAAAGGTATCCGGGCGAGGCTATCGTAGTCACGGATACTGATGCAGAAAAGTAAAGGTATCCTGGCGAGGCTATCGCAATCATAGATACTGATGCAGAAAAGTAAAAGTTTCCGGGCGTGGATATCGCAGTCACGGACGCTGATGCAGAAATGTAAAGGTATCCGGGCGATCCTATCGCAGTCACGGATACCGATGTGAAATGTAAAGGTAACCGGGCGAGGCTATCGCAGTCACCGATACTGATGCAGAAAAGTAAAGGTAACGAGCGAGGCTATCGCAGTCACGGATACTGATGCCGAAAAGTAAAGGTATCCGGGCGAGGCTATCGCAATCACAGATACTGATGTGAAATGTAAAGGTATCCGGGAGAGGCTATCACAGTCACGGATACAGATGCAGAAAAGTAAATGTATCCGGGCGAGGCTATCGCAGTCACGGATACTGATGTAGAAAACTAAAGGTATCCAGGCCAGGTTATCGCAGTCACAGACGCTGATGCAGAAAAGTAAAGGTATCCAGGCGAAGCTATCGCAGTCACGGATACTGGTGAAGAAAAGTAAAGGTATCCGGGCGAGGCTATCGCAGTCACGGATACTGATAGAGAAAAGTAAAGGTATCCGGGCGAGGCCATCGTAGTCACGGAGACTGATGCAGAAAAGTAAAGGTATCCGGACGAGGCTATCGCATTCACGGACGCTGATGCAGAAAAGTAAAGGTATCCGGGCGACGCTATCGTAGTCAGGGACACTGATGCAGAAAAGTAAAGGTATCCAGGCGAGGCTATCGCATTCACGGACGCTGATGCAGAAATGTAAAGGTATCCGGGTGAGGCCATCGCAGTCACGGATCCTGATGCAGAAGAGTAAAGGTATCCAGGCGAGGCTATCGCAATCATATATACTGATGCAGAAAAGTAAAGGTATCCAGGCGAGGCTATCGCATTCACGGACGCTGATGCAGAAATGTAAAGGTATCCGGGCGAGACCATCGCAGTCACGAAAACTGATGCAGAAAAGTAAAGGTATCCGGGCGACGCTATCGTAGTCAGGGATACTGATGCAGAAAAGTAAAGGTATCCAGGCGAGGCTACCGCATTCACGGACGCTGATGCAGAAATGTAAAGGTATCCGAGTGAGGCCATCGCAGTCACGGATCCTGATGCAGAAGAGTAAAGGTATCCGGGCAAGACGCTATCGCAGTCACGGATACTGATGCCGAAAAGTAAAGGTATCCGGGCGAGGCTATCGCAATCACAGATACTGATGTGAAATGTAAAGGTATCCGGGAGAGGCTATCACAGTCACGGATACAGATGCAGAAAAGTAAATGTATCCGGGCGAGGCTATCGCAGTCACGGATACTGATGTAGAAAACTAAAGGTATCCAGGCCAGGTTATCGCAGTCACGGATACAGATGCAGAAAAGTAAATGTATCCAGGCGAGGCTATCGCAGTCACGGATAAAGTAAAGGTATCCGGGCGAGGCTATCGCAGTCACGGATACTGATGCAGAAAAGTAAAGGTATCCGGGCAAGGCTATCGCAGTCACAGACGCTGATGCAGAAAAGTAAAGGTATCCGGGCGAGGCTATTGCAGTCACAGACGGTGATACAGAAAAGTAAAGGTATCCGGGCGAGGCTATCGCAGTCAGGGATACTGATGCAGAAAAGTAAAGGTATCCAGGTGAGGCTATCGCATTCACGGACGCTGATACAGAAATGTAAAGGTATCCGGGCGAGGCCATCGCAGTCACGGAAACTGATGCAGAAAAGTAAAGGTATCCGGGTGAGGTTATCGCAGTCACGGACACTGATTCGGAAAAGAAAAGGTATTCGGGCGAGGCTATCGCAGTCACGGATACTGATGTAGAAAAGTAAAGGTATCCGGGCGAGGCTATCGTAGTCATGGACGCTGATACAGAAAAGTAACGGTATCTGGGCGACGCTATCGTAGTCAGGGATACTGATGCAGAAAAGTAAAGGTATCCAGGTGAGGCTATCGCATTCACGGACGCTGATGCAGAAATGTAAAGGTATCCGGGCGAGCCCACCACAGTCACGGATCCAGATGCAGAAAAGTAAAGGTATCTGAACGACGCTGTCGTAGTCAGGGATACTGATGCAGAAAAGTAAAGGTATCCAGGCGAGGCTATCGCATTCACGGACGCTGATGCAGAAATGTAAAGGTATCCGGGCGAGGCCATCGCAGTCACGGAAACTGATGCAGAAAAGTAAAGGTATCCGGGTGAGGTTATCGCAGTCACGGATACGGATGTAGAAAAGTAAAGGTATCCGGGCGAGGCTATCGTAGTCACGGATACTGATGTAGAAAAGTAAAGGTATCCGGGCAAGACGCTATCGCAGTCACGGATACTGATGCCGAAAAGTAAAGGTATCCGGGCGAGGCTATCGCAATCACAGATACTGATGTGAAATGTAAAGGTATCCGGGAGAGGCTATCACAGTCACGGATACAGATGCAGAAAAGTAAATGTATCCGGGCGAGGCTATCGCAGTCACGGATACTGATGTAGAAAACTAAAGGTATCCAGGCCAGGTTATCGCAGTCACGGATACAGATGCAGAAAAGTAAATGTATCCGGGCGAGGCTATCGCAGTCACGGATAAAGTAAAGGTATCCGGGCGAGGATATCGCAGTCACGGATACTGATGCAGAAAAATAAAGGTGTCCCTGCAAGGCTATCGTAGTTACAGACGCTGATACAGAAAAGTAAATGTATCCGGGCGAGGCTATCGCAGTCACGGATACTGATGCAGAAAAGTGAAAGTATCCGGGCGAGGCTATCGCATTCATATACTCTGATGCAGAAATGTCAAAGTATCCGGGCGAGGCTATCGCATTCACGGATACTGATGCAGAAAAGTAAAGGTATCCGGGCGAGGCTATCGTAGTCACGGATACTGATGCAGAAAAGTAAAGGTATCCTGGCGAGGCTATCGCAATCATAGATACTGATGCAGAAAAGTAAAAGTTTCCGGGCGTGGATATCGCAGTCACGGACGCTGATGCAGAAATGTAAAGGTATCCGGGCGATCCTATCGCAGTCACGGATACCGATGTGAAATGTAAAGGTAACCGGGCGAGGCTATCGCAGTCACCGATACTGATGCAGAAAAGTAAAGGTAACGAGCGAGGCTATCGCAGTCACGGATACTGATGCCGAAAAGTAAAGGTATCCGGGCGAGGCTATCGCAATCACAGATACTGATGTGAAATGTAAAGGTATCCGGGAGAGGCTATCACAGTCACGGATACAGATGCAGAAAAGTAAATGTATCCGGGCGAGGCTATCGCAGTCACGGATACTGATGTAGAAAACTAAAGGTATCCAGGCCAGGTTATCGCAGTCACAGACGCTGATGCAGAAAAGTAAAGGTATCCAGGCGAAGCTATCGCAGTCACGGATACTGGTGAAGAAAAGTAAAGGTATCCGGGCGAGGCTATCGCAGTCACGGATACTGATAGAGAAAAGTAAAGGTATCCGGGCGAGGCCATCGTAGTCACGGAGACTGATGCAGAAAAGTAAAGGTATCCGGACGAGGCTATCGCATTCACGGACGCTGATGCAGAAAAGTAAAGGTATCCGGGCGACGCTATCGTAGTCAGGGATACTGATGCAGAAAAGAAAAGGTATCCAGGCGAGGCTATCGCATTCACGGACGCTGATGCAGAAATGTAAAGGTATCCGGGTGAGGCCATCGCAGTCACGGATCCTGATGCAGAAGAGTAAAGGTATCCAGGCGAGGCTATCGCAATCATATATACTGATGCAGAAAAGTAAAGGTATCCAGGCGAGGCTATCGCATTCACGGACGCTGATGCAGAAATGTAAAGGTATCCGGGCGAGGCCATCGCAGTCACGAAAACTGATGCAGAAAAGTAAAGGTATCCGGGCGACGCTATCGTAGTCAGGGATACTGATGCAGAAAAGTAAAGGTATCCAGGCGAGGCTATCGCATTCACGGACGCTGATGCAGAAATGTAAAGGTATCCGGGTGAGGCCATCGCAGTCACGGATCCTGATGCAGAAGAGTAAAGGTATCCGGGCAAGACGCTATCGCAGTCACGGATACTGATGCCGAAAAGTAAAGGTATCCGGGCGAGGCTATCGCAATCACAGATACTGATGTGAAATGTAAAGGTATCCGGGAGAGGCTATCACAGTCACGGATACAGATGCAGAAAAGTAAATGTATCCGGGCGAGGCTATCGCAGTCACGGATACTGATGTAGAAAACTAAAGGTATCCAGGCCAGGTTATCGCAGTCACGGATACAGATGCAGAAAAGTAAATGTATCCAGGCGAGGCTATCGCAGTCACGGATAAAGTAAAGGTATCCGGGCGAGGCTATCGCAGTCACGGATACTGATGCAGAAAAATAAAGGTGTCCGGGCAAGGCTATCGTAGTTATAGACGCTGATACAGAAAAGTAAATGTATCCGGGCGAGGCTATCGCAGTTACGGATACTGATGCAGAAAAGTAAAGGTATCCGGGCGAGGCTATCGCAGTCACGGATACTGATGCAGAAAAGTGAAAGTATCCGGGCGAGGCTATCGCAGTCATATACTCTGATGCAGAAATATCAAAGTATCCGGGCGAGGCTATCGCAGTCACGGATACTGATGCAGAAAAGTAAAGGTATCCGGGCGAGGCTATCGCAGTCACGGATACTGATGTAGAAAAATAAAGGTGTCCGGGCAAGGCTATCGTAGTTACAGACGCTGATACAGAAAAGTAAAGGTATCCGGGCGAGGCTATCGCAGTCACGGATACTGATGCAGAAAAGTAAAGGTATCCAGGCGAGGCTATCGCAATCATAGATACTGATGCAGAAAAGTAAAAGTTTCCGGGCGTGGATATCGCAGTCACGGACGCTGATGCGGAAATGTAAAGGTATCCGGGCGATCCTATCGCAGTCACGGATACCGATGTGAAATGTAAAGGTAACCGGGCGAGGCTATCGCAGTAACCGATACTGATGCAGAAAAATAAAGGTGTCCGGGCATGGCTAACGCAGTTACAGACTCTGATGCAGAAAAGTAAATGTATCCGGGCGAGGCTATCGCAGTCACGGATACTGATGCCGAAAAGTAAAGGTATCCGGGCGAGGCTATCGCAATCACAGATACTGATGTGAAATGTAAAGGTATCCGGGAGAGGCTATCACAGTCACGGATACAGATGCAGAAAAGTAAATGTATCCGGGCGAGGCTATCGCAGTCACGGATACTGATGTAGAAAACTAAAGGTATCCAGGCCAGGTTATCGCAGTCACAGACGCTGATGCAGAAAAGTAAAGGTATCCAGGCGAAGCTATCGCAGTCACGGATACTGATGAAGAAAAGTAAAGGTATCCGGGCGAGGCTATCGCAGTCACGGATACTGATAGAGAAAAGTAAAGGTATCCGGGCGAGGCCATCGTAGTCACGGAGACTGATGCAGAAAAGTAAAGGTATCCGGACGAGGCTATCGCATTCACGGACGCTGATGCAGAAAAGTAAAGGTATCCAGGCGAAGCTATCGCAGTCACGGATACTGGTGAAGAAAAGTAAAGGTATCCGGGCGAGGCTATCGCAGTCACGGATACTGATAGAGAAAAGTAAAGGTATCCGGGCGAGGCCATCGTAGTCACGGAGACTGATGCAGAAAAGTAAAGGTATCCGGACGAGGCTATCGCATTCACGGACGCTGATGCAGAAAAGTAAAGGTATCCGGGCGACGCTATCGTAGTCAGGGATACTGATGCAGAAAAGTAAAGGTATCCAGGCGAGGCTATCGCATTCACGGACGCTGATGCAGAAATGTAAAGGTATCCGGGTGAGGCCATCGCAGTCACGGATCCTGATGCAGAAGAGTAAAGGTATCCAGGCGAGTCTATCGCAATCATATATACTGATGCAGAAAAGTAAAGGTATCCAGGCGAGGCTATCGCATTCACGGACGCTGATGCAGAAATGTAAAGGTATCCGGGCGAGGCCATCGCAGTCACGAAAACTGATGCAGAAAAGTAAAGGTATCCGGGCGACGCTATCGTAGTCAGGGATACTGATGCAGAAAAGTAAAGGTATCCAGGCGAGGCTATCGCATTCACGGACGCTGATGCAGAAATGTAAAGGTATCCGGGTGAGGCCATCGCAGTCACGGATCCTGATGCAGAAGAGTAAAGGTATCCGGGCAAGACGCTATCGCAGTCACGGATACTGATGCCGAAAAGTAAAGGTATCCGGGCGAGGCTATCGCAATCACAGATACTGATGTGAAATGTAAAGGTATCCGGGAGAGGCTATCACAGTCACGGATACAGATGCAGAAAAGTAAATGTATCCGGGCGAGGCTATCGCAGTCACGGATACTGATGTAGAAAACTAAAGGTATCCAGGCCAGGTTATCGCAGTCACGGATACAGATGCAGAAAAGTAAATGTATCCAGGCGAGGCTATCGCAGTCACGGATAAAGTAAAGGTATCCGGGCGAGGCTATCGCAGTCACGGATACTGATGCAGAAAAATAAAGGTGTCCGGGCAAGGCTATCGTAGTTATAGACGCTGATACAGAAAAGTAAAGGTATCCGGGCGAGGCTATCGCAGTTACGGATACTGATGCAGAAAAGTAAAGGTATCCGGGCGAGGCTATCGCAGTCACGGATACTGATGCAGAAAAGTGAAAGTATCCGGGCGAGGCTATCGCAGTCATATACTCTGATGCAGAAATATCAAAGTATCCGGGCGAGGCTATCGCAGTCACGGATACTGATGCAGAAAAGTAAAGGTATCCGGGCGAGGCTATCGCAGTCACGGATACTGATGTAGAAAAATAAAGGTGTCCGGGCAAGGCTATCGTAGTTACAGACGCTGATACAGAAAAGTAAAGGTATCCGGGCGAGGCTATCGCAGTCACGGATACTGATGCAGAAAAGTAAAGGTATCCAGGCGAGGCTATCGCAATCATAGATACTGATGCAGTAAAGTAAAAGTTTCCGGGCGTGGATATCGCAGTCACGGACGCTGATGCGGAAATGTAAAGGTATCCGGGCGATCCTATCGCAGTCACGGATACCGATGTGAAATGTAAAGGTAACCGGGCGAGGCTATCGCAGTAACCGATACTGATGCAGAAAAATAAAGGTGTCCGGGCATGGCTAACGCAGTTACAGACTCTGATGCAGAAAAGTAAATGTATCCGGGCGAGGCTATCGCAGTCACGGATACTGATGCCGAAAAGTAAAGGTATCCGGGCGAGGCTATCGCAATCACAGATACTGATGTGAAATGTAAAGGTATCCGGGAGAGGCTATCACAGTCACGGATACAGATGCAGAAAAGTAAATGTATCCGGGTGAGGCTATCGCAGTCACGGATACTGATGTAGAAAACTAAAGGTATCCAGGCCAGGTTATCGCAGTCACAGACGCTGATGCAGAAAAGTAAAGGTATCCAGGCGAAGCTATCGCAGTCACGGATACTGATGAAGAAAAGTAAAGGTATCCGGGCGAGGCTATCGCAGTCACGGATACTGATAGGGAAAAGTAAAGGTATCCGGGCGAGGCCATCGTAGTCACGGAGACTGATGCAGAAAAGTAAAGGTATCCGGACGAGGCTATCGCATTCACGGACGCTGATGCAGAAAAGTAAAGGTATCCAGGCGAAGCTATCGCAGTCACGGATACTGGTGAAGAAAAGTAAAGGTATCCGGGCGAGGCTATCGCAGTCACGGATACTGATAGAGAAAAGTAAAGGTATCCGGGCGAGGCCATCGTAGTCACGGAGACTGATGCAGAAAAGTAAAGGTATCCGGACGAGGCTATCGCATTCACGGACGCTGATGCAGAAAAGTAAAGGTATCCGGGCGACGCTATCGTAGTCAGGGATACTGATGCAGAAAAGTAAAGGTATCCAGGCGAGGCTATCGCATTCACGGACGCTGATGCAGAAATGTAAAGGTATCCGGGTGAGGCCATCGCAGTCACGGATCCTGATGCAGAAGAGTAAAGGTATCCAGGCGAGTCTATCGCAATCATATATACTGATGCAGAAAAGTAAAGGTATCCAGGCGAGGCTATCGCATTCACGGACGCTGATGCAGAAATGTAAAGGTATCCGGGCGAGGCCATCGCAGTCACGAAAACTGATGCAGAAAAGTAAAGGTATCCGGGCGACGCTATCGTAGTCAGGGATACTGATGCAGAAAAGTAAAGGTATCCAGGCGAGGCTATCGCATTCACGGACGCTGATGCAGAAATGTAAAGGTATCCGGGTGAGGCCATCGCAGTCACGGATCCTGATGCAGAAGAGTAAAGGTATCCGGGCAAGACGCTATCGCAGTCACGGATACTGATGCCGAAAAGTAAAGGTATCCGGGCGAGGCTATCGCAATCACAGATACTGATGTGAAATGTAAAGGTATCCGGGAGAGGCTATCACAGTCACGGATACAGATGCAGAAAAGTAAATGTATCCGGGCGAGGCTATCGCAGTCACGGATACTGATGTAGAAAACTAAAGGTATCCAGGCCAGGTTATCGCAGTCACGGATACAGATGCAGAAAAGTAAATGTATCCAGGCGAGGCTATCGCAGTCACGGATAAAGTAAAGGTATCCGGGCGAGGCTATCGCAGTCACGGATACTGATGCAGAAAAATAAAGGTGTCCGGGCAAGGCTATCGTAGTTATAGACGCTGATACAGAAAAGTAAATGTATCCGGGCGAGGCTATCGCAGTTACGGATACTGATGCAGAAAAGTAAAGGTATCCGGGCGAGGCTATCGCAGTCACGGATACTGATGCAGAAAAGTGAAAGTATCCGGGCGAGGCTATCGCAGTCATATACTCTGATGCAGAAATATCAAAGTATCCGGGCGAGGCTATCGCAGTCACGGATACTGATGCAGAAAAGTAAAGGTATCCGGGCGAGGCTATCGCAGTCACGGATACTGATGTAGAAAAATAAAGGTGTCCGGGCAAGGCTATCGTAGTTACAGACGCTGATACAGAAAAGTAAAGGTATCCGGGCGAGGCTATCGCAGTCACGGATACTGATGCAGAAAAGTAAAGGTATCCAGGCGAGGCTATCGCAATCATAGATACTGATGCAGAAAAGTAAAAGTTTCCGGGCGTGGATATCGCAGTCACGGACGCTGATGCGGAAATGTAAAGGTATCCGGGCGATCCTATCGCAGTCACGGATACCGATGTGAAATGTAAAGGTAACCGGGCGAGGCTATCGCAGTAACCGATACTGATGCAGAAAAATAAAGGTGTCCGGGCATGGCTAACGCAGTTACAGACTCTGATGCAGAAAAGTAAATGTATCCGGGCGAGGCTATCGCAGTCACGGATACTGATGCCGAAAAGTAAAGGTATCCGGGCGAGGCTATCGCAATCACAGATACTGATGTGAAATGTAAAGGTATCCGGGAGAGGCTATCACAGTCACGGATACAGATGCAGAAAAGTAAATGTATCCGGGCGAGGCTATCGCAGTCACGGATACTGATGTAGAAAACTAAAGGTATCCAGGCCAGGTTATCGCAGTCACAGACGCTGATGCAGAAAAGTAAAGGTATCCAGGCGAAGCTATCGCAGTCACGGATACTGATGAAGAAAAGTAAAGGTATCCGGGCGAGGCTATCGCAGTCACGGATACTGATAGAGAAAAGTAAAGGTATCCGGGCGAGGCCATCGTAGTCACGGAGACTGATGCAGAAAAGTAAAGGTATCCGGACGAAGCTATCGCATTCACGGACGCTGATGCAGAAAAGTAAAGGTATCCAGGCGAAGCTATCGCAGTCACGGATACTGGTGAAGAAAAGTAAAGGTATCCGGGCGAGGCTATCGCAGTCACGGATACTGATAGAGAAAAGTAAAGGTATCCGGGCGAGGCCATCGTAGTCACGGAGACTGATGCAGAAAAGTAAAGGTATCCGGACGAGGCTATCGCATTCACGGACGCTGATGCAGAAAAGTAAAGGTATCCGGGCGACGCTATCGTAGTCAGGGATACTGATGCAGAAAAGTAAAGGTATCCAGGCGAGGCTATCGCATTCGTGGACGCTGATGCAGAAATGTAAAGGTATCCGGGTGAGGCCATCGCAGTCACGGATCCTGATGCAGAAGAGTAAAGGTATCCAGGCGAGTCTATCGCAATCATATATACTGATGCAGAAAAGTAAAGGTATCCAGGCGAGGCTATCGCATTCACGGACGCTGATGCAGAAATGTAAAGGTATCCGGGCGAGGCCATCGCAGTCACGAAAACTGATGCAGAAAAGTAAAGGTATCCGGGCGACGCTATCGTAGTCAGGGATACTGATGCAGAAAAGTAAAGGTATCCAGGCGAGGCTATCGCATTCACGGACGCTGATGCAGAAATGTAAAGGTATCCGGGTGAGGCCATCGCAGTCACGGATCCTGATGCAGAAGAGTAAAGGTATCCGGGCAAGACGCTATCGCAGTCACGGATACTGATGCCGAAAAGTAAAGGTATCCGGGCGAGGCTATCGCAATCACAGATACTGATGTGAAATGTAAAGGTATCCGGGAGAGGCTATCACAGTCACGGATACAGATGCAGAAAAGTAAATGTATCCGGGCGAGGCTATCGCAGTCACGGATACTGATGTAGAAAACTAAAGGTATCCAGGCCAGGTTATCGCAGTCACGGATACAGATGCAGAAAAGTAAATGTATCCAGGCGAGGCTATCGCAGTCACGGATAAAGTAAAGGAATCCGGGCGAGGCTATCGCAGTCACGGATACTGATGCAGAAAAGTAAAGGTATCCGGGCAAGGCTATCGCAGTCACAGACGCTGATGCAGAAAAGTAAAGGTATCCGGGCGAGGCTATTGCAGTCACAGACGGTGATACAGAAAAGTAAAGGTATCCGGGCGAGGCTATCGCAGTCAGGGATACTGATGCAGAAAAGTAAAGGTATCCAGGTGAGGCTATCGCATTCACGGACGCTGATACAGAAATGTAAAGGTATCCGGGCGAGGCCATCGCAGTCACGGAAACTGATGCAGAAAAGTAAAGGTATCCGGGTGAGGTTATCGCAGTCACGGACACTGATACGGAAAAGAAAAGGTATTCGGGCGAGACTATCGCAGTCACGGATACTGATGAAGAAAAGTAAAGGTATCCGGGCGAGGCTATCGTAGCCATGGACGCTGATACAGAAAAGTAACGGTATCTGGGCGTCGCTATCGTAGTCAGGGATACTGATGCAGAAAAGTAAAGGTATCCAGGTGAGGCTATCGCATTCACGGACGCTGATGCAGAAATGTAAAGGTATCCGGGCGAGCCCACCGCAGTCACGGATCCAGATGCAGAAAAGTAAAGGTATCTGAACGACGCTGTCGTAGTCAGGGATACTGATGCAGAAAAGTAAAGGTATCCAGGCGAGGCTATCGCATTCACGGACGCTGATGCAGAAATGTAAAGGTATCCGGGCGAGGCCATCGCAGTCACGGAAACTGATGCAGAAAAGTAAAGGTATCCGGGTGAGGTTATCGCAGTCACGGATACGGATGTAGAAAAGTAAAGGTATCCGGGCGAGGCTATCGTAGTCACGGATACTGATGTAGAAAAGTAAAGGTATCCGGGCAAGACGCTATCGCAGTCACGGATACTGATGCCGAAAAGTAAAGGTATCCGGGCGAGGCTATCGCAATCACAGATACTGATGTGAAATGTAAAGGTATCCGGGAGAGGCTATCACAGTCACGGATACAGATGCAGAAAAGTAAATGTATCCGGGCGAGGCTATCGCAGTCACGGATACTGATGTAGAAAACTAAAGGTATCCAGGCCAGGTTATCGCAGTCACGGATACAGATGCAGAAAAGTAAATGTATCCGGGCGAGGCTATCGCAGTCACGGATAAAGTAAAGGTATCCGGGCGAGGCTATCGCAGTCACGGATACTGATGCAGAAAAATAAAGGTGTCCCTGCAAGGCTATCGTAGTTACAGACGCTGATACAGAAAAGTAAATGTATCCGGGCGAGGCTATCGCAGTTACGGATACTGATGCAGAAAAGTAAAGGTATCCGGGCGAGGCTATCGCAGTCACGGATACTGATGCAGAAAAGTGAAAGTATCCGGGCGAGGCTATCGCATTCATATACTCTGATGCAGAAATGTCAAAGTATCCGGGCGAGGCTATCGCATTCACGGATACTGATGCAGAAAAGTAAAGGTATCCGGGCGAGGCTATCGTAGTCACGGATACTGATGCAGAAAAGTAAAGGTATCCTGGCGAGGCTATCGCAATCATAGATACTGATGCAGAAAAGTAAAAGTTTCCGGGCGTGGATATCGCAGTCACGGACGCTGATGCAGAAATGTAAAGGTATCCGGGCGATCCTATCGCAGTCACGGATACCGATGTGAAATGTAAAGGTAACCGGGCGAGGCTATCGCAGTCACCGATACTGATGCAGAAAAGTAAAGGTAACGAGCGAGGCTATCGCAGTCACGGATACTGATGGCGAAAAGTAAAGGTATCCGGGCGAGGCTATCGCAATCACAGATACTGATGTGAAATGTAAAGGTATCCGGGAGAGGCTATCACAGTCACGGATACAGATGCAGAAAAGTAAATGTATCCGGGCGAGGCTATCGCAGTCACGGATACTGATGTAGAAAACTAAAGGTATCCAGGCCAGGTTATCGCAGTCACAGACGCTGATGCAGAAAAGTAAAGGTATCCAGGCGAAGCTATCGCAGTCACGGATACTGGTGAAGAAAAGTAAAGGTATCCGGGCGAGGCTATCGCAGTCACGGATACTGATAGAGAAATGTAAAGGTATCCGGGCGAGGCCATCGTAGTCACGGAGACTGATGCAGAAAAGTAAAGGTATCCGGACGAGGCTATCGCATTCACGGACGCTGATGCAGAAAAGTAAAGGTATCCGGGCGACGCTATCGTAGTCAGGGATACTGATGCAGAAAAGTAAAGGTATCCAGGCGAGGCTATCGCATTCACGGACGCTGATGCAGAAATGTAAAGGTATCCGGGTGAGGCCATCGCAGTCACGGATCCTGATGCAGAAGAGTAAAGGTATCCAGGCGAGGCTATCGCAATCATATATACTGATGCAGAAAAGTAAAGGTATCCAGGCGAGGCTATCGCATTCACGGACGCTGATGCAGAAATGTAAAGGTATCCGGGCGAGGCCATCGCAGTCACGAAAACTGATGCAGAAAAGTAAAGGTATCCGGGCGACGCTATCGTAGTCAGGGATACTGATGCAGAAAAGTAAAGGTATCCAGGCGAGGCTATCGCATTCACGGACGCTGATGCAGAAATGTAAAGGTATCCGGGTGAGGCCATCGCAGTCACGGATCCTGATGCAGAAGAGTAAAGGTATCCGGGCAAGACGCTATCGCAGTCACGGATACTGATGCCGAAAAGTAAAGGTATCCGGGCGAGGCTATCGCAATCACAGATACTGATGTGAAATGTAAAGGTATCCGGGAGAGGCTATCACAGTCACGGATACAGATGCAGAAAAGTAAATGTATCCGGGCGAGGCTATCGCAGTCACGGATACTGATGTAGAAAACTAAAGGTATCCAGGCCAGGTTATCGCAGTCACGGATACAGATGCAGAAAAGTAAATGTATCCAGGCGAGGCTATCGCAGTCACGGATAAAGTAAAGGTATCCGGGCGAGGCTATCGCAGTCACGGATACTGATGCAGAAAAATAAAGGTGTCCGGGCAAGGCTATCGTAGTTACAGACGCTGATACAGAAAAGTAAATGTATCCGGGCGAGGCTATCGCAGTTACGGATACTGATGCAGAAAAGTAAAGGTATCCGGGCGAGGCTATCGCAGTCACGGATACTGATGCAGAAAAGTGAAAGTATCCGGGCGAGGCTATCGCAGTCATATACTCTGATGCAGAAATATCAAAGTATCCGGGCGAGGCTATCGCAGTCACGGATACTGATGCAGAAAAGTAAAGGTATCCGGGCGAGGCTATCGCAGTCACGGATACTGATGTAGAAAAATAAAGGTGTCCGGGCAAGGCTATCGTAGTTACAGACGCTGATACAGAAAAGTAAAGGTATCCGGGCGAGGCTATCGCAGTCACGGATACTGATGCAGAAAAGTAAAGGTATCCAGGCGAGGCTATCGCAATCATAGATACTGATGCAGAAAAGTAAAAGTTTCCGGGCGTGGATATCGCAGTCACGGACGCTGATGCGGAAATGTAAAGGTATCCGGGCGATCCTATCGCAGTCACGGATACCGATGTGAAATGTAAAGGTAACCGGGCGAGGCTATCGCAGTAACCGATACTGATGCAGAAAAATAAAGGTGTCCGGGCATGGCTAACGCAGTTACAGACGCTGATGCAGAAAAGTAAATGTATCCGGGCGAGGCTATCGCAGTCACGGATACTGATGCCGAAAAGTAAAGGTATCCGGGCGAGGCTATCGCAATCACAGATACTGATGTGAAATGTAAAGGTATCCGGGAGAGGCTATCACAGTCACGGATACAGATGCAGAAAAGTAAATGTATCCGGGCGAGGCTATCGCAGTCACGGATACTGATGTAGAAAACTAAAGGTATCCAGGCCAGGTTATCGCAGTCACAGACGCTGATGCAGAAAAGTAAAGGTATCCAGGCGAAGCTATCGCAGTCACGGATACTGATGAAGAAAAGTAAAGGTATCCGGGCGAGGCTATCGCAGTCACGGATACTGATAGAGAAAAGTAAAGGTATCCGGGCGAGGCCATCGTAGTCACGGAGACTGATGCAGAAAAGTAAAGGTATCCGGACGAGGCTATCGCATTCACGGACGCTGATGCAGAAAAGTAAAGGTATCCGGGCGATGCTATCGTAGTCAGGGATACTGATGCAGAAAAGTAAAGGTATCCAGGCGAGGCTATCGCATTCACGGACGCTGATGCAGAAATGTAAAGGTATCCGGGTGAGGCCATCGCAGTCACGGATCCTGATGCAGAAGAGTAAAGGTATCCAGGCGAGGCTATCGCAATCATATATACTGATGTGAAATGTAAAGGTATCCGGGAGAGGCTATCACAGTCACGGATACAGATGCAGAAAAGTAAATGTATCCAGGCAAGGCTATCGCATTCACGGACGCTGATGCAGAAATGTAAAGGTATCCGGGTGAGGCCATCGCAGTCACGGATCCTGATGCAGAAGAGTAAAGGTATCCAGGCGAGGCTATCGCAATCATATATACTGATGTGAAATGTAAAGGTATCCGGGAGAGGCTATCACAGTCACGGATACAGATGCAGAAAAGTAAAGGTATCCAGGCAAGGCTATCGCATTCACGGACGCTGATGCAGAAATGTAAAGGTATCCGGGCGAGGCCATCGCAGTCACGGATCCTGATGCAGAAAAGTAAAGGTATCCTGGCGAGTGTATAGCAGTCACGGACGCTGATACAGAAAAGTAAAGGTATCCGGGTGAGGTTATCGCAGTCACTTATACGGATATAGAAAAGTAAAGGTATCCGGGCGAGGCTATCGTAGTCACGGATACTGATGTAGAAAAGTAAAGGTATCCGGGCAAGACGCTATCGCAGTCACGGATACTGATGCAGAAAAGTAAAGGTATCCGGGCGAGGCTATCGCAATCACAGATACTGATGTGAAATGTAAAGGTATCCGGGAGAGGCTATCACAGTCACGGATACAGATGCAGAAAAGTAAAGGTATCCGAACGACGCTGTCGTAGTCAAGGATACTGATGCAGAAAAGTAAAGGTATCCAGGCGAGGCTATCGCATTCACGGACGCTGATGCAGAAATGTAAAGGTATCCGGGCGAGGCCATCGCAGTCACGGAAACTGATGCAGAAAAGTAAAGGTATCCGGGTGAGGTTATCGCAGTCACGGACGCTGATACAGAAAAGAAATGGTATCCGGGCGAGGCTATCGCAGTCACGGATACTGATGTAGAAAAGTAAAGGTATCCGGGCGAGGCTATTGTAGTCATGGACGCTGATACAGAAAAGTAACGGTATCTGGGCGAGGCTATCGCAGTGACGGATACTGATGCAGAAAATTAAAGGTATCCGGGCGACGCTATCGTAGTCAGGGATACTGATGCAGAAAAGTAAAGGTATCCAGGCGAGGCTATCGCATTCACGGACGCTGATGCAGAAATGTAATGGTATTCGGGCGAGGCTATCGCAGCGACGGATACTGATGAAGAAAAGTAAAGGTATCCGGGCGACACTATCGTAGTCAGGGATACTGATGCGGAAAAGTAAAGGTATCCAGGCAAGGCTATCGCATTCACGGACGCTGATGCAGAAATGTAAAGGTATCCGGGCGAGGACATCGCAGTCACGGATCCTGATGCAGAAAAGTAAAGGTATCCTGGCGAGTCTATCGCAGTCACGGACACTGATGCAGAAACGTAAAGCTATCCGGGTGAGGCTATCGCAGTCACGGATACTGATATGAAATGTAATGGTATCTAGGCGAGGCTATAGCAGTCACGGATACTGATATGAAATGTAATGGTATCCAGGCGAGGCTATCGCAGTCACGGATACTGATGCAGAAATGTAAAGGTATCCGGGCGAGGATCTCGCAGTCAAGGATACTGATGCAGAAAAGTAAAGGTATCCGGGAGAGGCTATCGCAGTCACGGATACTGATGCAGAAAAGTAAAGGTATTCGGGCAAGGCTATCGCAGTTACAGACGCTGATGCCGAAAAGTGAATGTATCCGGGCGAGGCTATCGCAGTCACGGATACTGATGCAGAAAAGTAAAGGTATCCGGGCGAGGCTATCCCAGTCAAGGATACTGATGGTGAAAAGTAAAGGTATCCGGGCGAGGCTATCCCAGTCAAGGATACTGATGTGAAATGTAAACGTATCCGGGCGAGGCTATTGCAGTCACAGACGCTGATACAGAAAAGTAAAGGTATCCGGGCGAGGCTATCGCAGTCACGGATACTGATGCAGAAAAGTAAAGGTATCCGGGCAAGGCTATCGCAGTCACAGACGCTGATGCAGAAAAGTAAAGGTATCCGGGCGAGGCTATTGCAGTCACAGACGGTGATACAGAAAAGTAAAGGTATCCGGGCGAGGCTATCGCAGTCAGGGATACTGATGCAGAAAAGTAAAGGTATCCAGGCGAGGCTATCGCATTCACGGACGCTGATACAGAAATGTAAAGGTATCCGGGCGAGGCCATCGCAGTCACGGAAACTGATGCAGAAAAGTAAAGGTATCCGTGTGAGGTTATCGCAGTCACGGACGCTGATACGGAAAAGAAAAGGTATTCGGGCGAGGCTATCGCAGTCACGGATACTGATGTAGAAAGTAAAGGTATCCGGGCGAGGCTATCGTAGTCATGGACGCTGATACAGAAAAGTAACGGTATCTAGGCGACGCTATCGTAGTCAGGGATACTGATGCAGAAAAGTAAAGGTATCCAGGTGAGGCTATCGCATTCACGGACGCTGATGCAGAAATGTAAAGGTATCCGGGCGAGGCCATCGCAGTCACGGATCCAGATGCAGAAAAGTAAAAGTATCTGAACGACGCTGTCGTAGTCAGGGATACTGATGCAGAAAAGTAAAGGTATCCAGGCGAGGCTATCGCATTCACGGACGCTGATGCAGAAATGTAAAGGTATCCGGGCGAGGCCATCGCAGTCACGGAAACTGATGCAGAAAAGTAAAGGTATCCGGGTGAGGTTATCGCAGTCACTTATACGGATGTAGAAAAGTAAAGGTATCCGGGCGAGGCTATCGTAGTCACGGATACTGATGTAGAAAAGTAAAGGTATCCGGGCAAGACGCTATCGCAGTCACGGATACTGATGCAGAAAAGTAAAGGTATCCGGGCGAGGCTATCGCAATCACAGATACTGATGTGAAATGTAAAGGTATCCGGGAGAGGCTATCACAGTCACGGATACAGATGCAGAAAAGTAAATGTATCCGGGCGAGGCTATCGCAGTCACGGATACTGATGTAGAAAACTAAAGGTATCCAGGCCAGGTTATCGCAGTCACGGATACAGATGCAGAAACGTAAATGTATCCGGGCGAGGCTATCGCAGTCACGGATACTGATGCAGAAATGTAAAGGTATCCGGGCGAGGCTATCGCAGTGACAGATACTGATGCAGAAAAGTAAAGGTATCCGAACGACGCTGTCGTAGTCAAGGATACTGATGCAGAAAAGTAAAGGTATCCAGGCGAGGCTATCGCATTCGCGGACGCTGATGCAGAAATGTAAAGGTATCCGGGCGAGGCCATCGCAGTCACGGAAACTGATGCAGAAAAGTAAAGCTATCCGGACGAGGCTATCGCATTCACGGACGCTGATGCAGAAAAGTAAAGGTATCCGGGCGACGCTATCGTAGTCAGCGATACTGATGCAGAAAAGTAAAGGTATCCAGGCGAGGCTATCGCATTCACGGACGCTGATGCAGAAATATAAAGGTATCCGGGTAAGGCCATCGCAGTCACGGATCCTGATGCAGAAGAGTAAAGGTATCCAGGCGAGGCTATCGCAATCATATATACTGATGCAGAAAAGTAAAGGTATCCAGGCGAGGATATCGCACTCACGGACGCTGATGCAGAAATCTAAAGGTATCCGGGCGAGGCTATCGCAGTCACGGATACTGATATGAAATGTAATGGTATCCGGGCGAGGCTATCGCAGTCATGGATACGGATGCAGAAAAGTAAAGGTATCCGGGCGAGGCTATCGCAGTCACGGATACTGATGAAGAAAAGTAAAGGTATCCGGGCGACACTATCGTAGTCAGGGATACTGATGCGGAAAAGTAAAGGTATCCAGGCAAGGCTATCGCATTCACGGACGCTGATGCAGAAATGTAAAGGTATCCGGGCGAGGCCATCGCAGTCACGGAAACTGATGCAGAAAAGTAAAGGTATCCGGGTGAGGTTATCGCAGTCACGGACGCTGATACAGAAAAGAAAAGGTATCCGGGTGAGGCTATCGCAGTCACGGATACTGATGCAGAAAAGTAAAGGTATCCGAACGACGCTGTCGTAGTCAAGGATACTGATGCAGAAAAGTAAAGGTATCCAGGCAAGGCTATCGCATTCACGGACGCTGATGCAGAAATGTAAAGGTATCCGGGCGAGGCCATCGCAGTCACGGAAACTGATGCAGAAAAGTAAAGGTATCCGGGTGAGGTTATCGCAGTCACGGACGCTGATACAGAAAAGAAAAGGTATCCGGGCGAGGCTATCGCAGTCACGGATACTGATGTAGAAAAGTAAAGGTATCCGGGCGAGGCTATTGTAGTCATGGACGCTGATACAGAAAAGTAACGGTATCTGGGCGAGGCTATCGCAGTGACGGATACTGATGCAGAAAATTAAAGGTATCCGGACGACGCTATCGTAGTCAGGGATACTGATGCAGAAAAGTAAAGGTATCCAGGCGAGGCTATCGCATTCACGGACGCTGATGCAGAAATGTAATGGTATCCGGGCGAGGCTATCGCAGCGACGGATACTGATGAAGAAAAGTAAAGGTATCCGGGCGACACTATCGTAGTCAGGGATACTGATGCGGAAAAGTAAAGGTATCCAGGCAAGGCTATCGCATTCACGGACGCTGATGCAGAAATGTAAAGGTATCCGGGCGAGGCCATCGCAGTCACGGATCCTGATGCAGAAAAGTAAAGGTATCCTGGCGAGTCTATCGCAGTCACGGACACTGATGCAGAAATGTAAAGCTATCCGGGCGAGGCTATCGCAGTCACGGATACTGATATGAAATGTAATGGTATCTAGGCGAGGCTATCGCAGTCACGGATACTGATATGAAATGTAATGGTATCCAGGCGAGGCTATCGCAGTCACGGATACTGATGCAGAAATGTAAAGGTATCCGGGCGAGGATGTCGCAGTCAAGGATACTGATGCAGAAAAGTAAAGGTATCCGGGCAAGGCTATCGCAGTTACAGACGCTGATGCCGAAAAGTGAATGTATCCGGGCGAGGATCTCGCAGTCACGGATACTGATATGAAATGTAATGGTATCCAGGCGAGGCTATCGCAGTCACGGATACTGATGCAGAAATGTAAAGGTATCCGGGCGAGGATCTCGCAGTCAAGGATACTGATGCAGAAATGTAAAGGTATCCGGGCGAGGATCTCGCAGTCACGGATACTGATGCAGAAAAGTAAAGGTATCCGGGCAAGGCTATCGCAGTTACAGACGCTGATGCCGAAAAGTGAATGTATCCGGGCGAGGTTATCGCAGTCACGGATACTGATGCAGAAAAGTAAAGGTATCCGGGCGAGGCTATCCCAGTCAAGGATACTGATGTGAAATGTAAAGGTATCCGGGCGAGGCTATCGTAGTCACGTATACTGATGCACAAAGGTCAAGGTATCCGAACGACGCTGTCGTAGTCAAGGATACTGATGCAGAAAAGTAAAGGTATCCAGGCAAGGCTATCGCATTCACGGACGCTGATGCAAAAAAGTAAAGGTATCTGGGCGAGGCTATTGCAATCATGGATACTGATGCAGAAAAGTGAAAGTATCCAGGCGAGGCTATCGCAGTCACGGACGCTGATGCACAAAGGTCAAGGTATCCGGGCGAGGCTATCGCAGTCACGGATACTGATACAGAAAAGTGAAAGTATTCGGGCGAGGCTATCGCACTCATATACTCTGATGCAGAAATGTCAAGGTATCCGGGCGAGGCTATCGCAGTCACGGATACTCATGCAGAAATGTAAAGGTATCCGGGCGAGGCTATCGCATTCACGGATACTGATGTGAAATGTAAAGGTATCCGGGAGAGGCTATCACAGTCACGGATACAGATGCAGAAAAGTAAATGTATCCGGGTGAGGTTATAGCAGTCACGGATGCTGATACAGAAAAGTAAAGGTATCCGGGCGAGGCTATTGCAGTCACAGACGCTGATACAGAAAAGTAAAGGTATCCGGGCGAGGCTATCGCAGTCACGGATACTGATGCAGAAAAGTAAAGGTATCCGGGCAAGGCTATCGCAGTCACAGACGCTGATGCAGAAAAGTAAAGGTATCCGGGCGAGGCTATTGCAGTCACAGACGGTGATACAGAAAAGTAAAGGTATCCGGGCGAGGCTATCGCAGTCAGGGATACTGATGCAGAAAAGTAAAGGTATCCAGGCGAGGCTATCGCATTCACGGACGCTGATACAGAAATGTAAAGGTATCCGGGCGAGGCCATCGCAGTCACGGAAACTGATGCAGAAAAGTAAAGGTATCCGGGTGAGGTTATCGCAGTCACGGACACTGATACGGAAAAGAAAAGGTATTCGGGCGAGGCTATCGCAGTCACGGATACTGATGTAGAAAAGTAAAGGTATCCGGGCGAGGCTATCGTAGTCATGGACGCTGATACAGAAAAGTAACGGTATCTGGGCGACGCTATCGTAGTCAGGGATACTGATGCAGAAAAGTAAAGGTATCCAGGTGAGGCTATCGCATTCACGGACGCTGATGCAGAAATGTAAAGGTATCCGGGCGAGCCCACCGCAGTCACGGATCCAGATGCAGAAAAGTAAAGGTATCTGAACGACGCTGTCGTAGTCAGGGATACTGATGCAGAAAATTAAAGGTATCCGGGTGAGGTTATCGCAGTCACGGACACTGATACGGAAAAGAAAAGGTATTCGGGCGAGGCTATCGCAGTCACGGATACTGATGTAGAAAAGTAAAGGTATCCGGGCGAGGCTATCGTAGTCATGGACGCTGATACAGAAAAGTAACGGTATCTGGGCGACGCTATCGTAGTCAGGGATACTGATGCAGAAAAGTAAAGGTATCCAGGCGAGGCTATCGCATTCACGGACGCTGATGCAGAAATGTAAAGGTATCCGGGCGAGGCCATCGCAGTCACGGAAACTGATGCAGAAAAGTAAAGGTATTCGGGTGAGGTTATCGCAGTCACGGATACGGATGTAGAAAAGTAAAGGTATCCGGGCGAGGCTATCGTAGTCACGGATACTGATGTAGAAAAGTAAAGGTATCCGGGCCAGACGCTATCGCAGTCACGGATACTGATGCCGAAAAGTAAAGGTATCCGGGCGAGGCTATCGCAATCACAGATACTGATGTGAAATGTAAAGGTATCCGGGAGAGGCTATCACAGTCACGGATACAGATGCAGAAAAGTAAATGTATCCGGGCGAGGCTATCGCAGTCACGGATACTGATGTAGAAAACTAAAGGTATCCAGGCCAGGTTATCGCAGTCACGGATACAGATGTAGAAAAGTAAATGTATCCGGGCGAGGCTATCGCAGTCACGGATAAAGTAAAGGTATCCGGGCGAGGCTATCGCAGTCACGGATACTGATGCAGAAAAATAAAGGTGTCCCTGCAAGGCTATCGTAGTTACAGACGCTGATACAGAAAAGTAAATGTATCCGGGCGAGGCTATCGCAGTTACGGATACTGATGCAGAAAAGTAAAGGTATCCGGGCGAGGCTATCGCAGTCACGGATACTGATGCAGAAAAGTGAAAGTATCCGGGCGAGGCTATCGCATTCATATACTCTGATGCAGAAATGTCAAAGTATCCGGGCGAGGCTATCGCATTCACGGATACTGATGCAGAAAAGTAAAGGTATCCGGGCGAGGCTATCGTAGTCACGGATACTGATGCAGAAAAGTAAAGGTATCCGGGCGAGGCTATCGCAATCATAGATACTGATGCAGAAAAGTAAAAGTTTCCGGGCGTGGATATCGCAGTCACGGACGCTGATGCAGAAATGTAAAGGTATCCGGGCGATCCTATCGCAGTCACGGATACCGATGTGAAATGTAAAGGTAACCGGGCGAGGCTATCGCAGTCACCGATACTGATGCAGAAAAGTAAAGGTATACGAGCGAGGCTATCGCAGTCACGGATACTGATGCCGAAAAGTAAAGGTATCCGGGCGAGGCTATCGCAATCACCGATACTGATGTGAAATGTAAAGGTATCCGGGAGAGGCTATCACAGTCACGGATACAGATGCAGAAAAGTAAATGTATCCGGGCGAGGCTATCGCAGTCACGGATACTGATGTAGAAAACTAAAGGTATCCAGGCCAGGTTATCGCAGTCATAGACGCTGATGCAGAAAAGTAAAGGTATCCAGGCGAAGCTATCGCAGTCACGGATACTGGTGAAGAAAAGTAAAGGTATCCGGGCGAGGCTATCGCAGTCACGGATACTGATAGAGAAAAGTAAAGGTATCCGGGCGAGGCCATCGTAGTCACGGAGACTGATGCAGAAAAGTAAAGGTATCCGGACGAGGCTATCGCATTCACGGACGCTGATGCAGAAAAGTAAAGGTATCCGGGCGACGCTATCGTAGTCAGGGATACTGATGCAGAAAAGTAAAGGTATCCAGGCGAGGCTATCGCATTCACGGACGCTGATGCAGAAATGTAAAGGTATCCGGGTGAGGCCATCGCAGTCACGGATCCTGATGCAGAAGAGTAAAGGTATCCAGGCGAGGCTATCGCAATCATATATACTGATGCAGAAAAGTAAAGGTATCCAGGCGAGGCTATCGCATTCACGGACGCTGATGCAGAAATGTAAAGGTATCCGGGCGAGGCCATCGCAGTCACGAAAACTGATGCAGAAAAGTAAAGGTATCCGGGCGACGCTATCGTAGTCAGGGATACTGATGCAGAAAAGTAAAGGTATCCAGGCGAGGCTATCGTATTCACGGACGCTGATGCAGAAATGTAAAGGTATCCGGGTGAGGCCATCGGAGTCACGGATCCTGATGCAGAAGAGTAAAGGTATCCGGGCAAGACGCTATCGCAGTCACGGATACTGATGCCGAAAAGTAAAGGTATCCGGGCGAGGCTATCGCAATCACAGATACTGATGTGAAATGTAAAGGTATCCGGGAGAGGCTATCACAGTCACGGATACAGATGCAGAAAAGTAAATGTATCCGGGCGAGGCTATCGCAGTCACGGATACTGATGTAGAAAACTAAAGGTATCCAGGCCAGGTTATCGCAGTCACGGATACAGATGCAGAAAAGTAAATGTATCCAGGCGAGGCTATCGCAGTCACGGATAAAGTAAAGGTATCTGGGCGAGGCTATCGCAGTCACGGATACTGATGCAGAAAAATAAAGGTGTCCGGGCAAGGCTATCGTAGTTACAGACGCTGATACAGAAAAGTAAATGTATCCGGGCGAGGCTATCGCAGTTACGGATACTGATGCAGAAAAGTAAAGGTATCCGGGCGAGGCTATCGCAGTCACGGATACTGATGCAGAAAAGTGAAAGTATCCGGGCGAGGCTATCGCAGTCATATACTCTGATGCAGAAATATCAAAGTATCCGGGCGAGGCTATCGCAGTCACGGATACTGATGCAGAAAAGTAAAGGTATCCGGGCGAGGCTATCGCAGTCACGGATACTGATGCAGAAAAATAAAGGTATCCGGGCAAGGCTATCGCAGTCACAGACGCTGATGCAGAAAAGTAAAGGTATCCGGGCGAGGCTATTGCAGTCACAGACGGTGATACAGAAAAGTAAAGGTATCCGGGCGAGGCTATCGCAGTCAGGGATACTGATGCAGAAAAGTAAAGGTATCCAGGCGAGGCTATCGTATTCACGGACGCTGATACAGAAATGTAAAGGTATCCGGGCGAGGCCGTCGCAGTCACGGAAACTGATGCAGAAAAGTAAAGGTATCCGGGTGAGGTTATCGCAGTCACGGACACTGATACGGAAAAGAAAAGGTATTCGGGCGAGGCTATCGCAGTCACGGATACTGATGTAGAAAAGTAAAGGTATCCGGGCGAGGCTATCGTAGTCATGGACGCTGATACAGAAAAGTAACGGTATCTGGGCGACGCTATCGTAGTCAGGGATACTGATGCAGAAAAGTAAAGGTATCCAGGTGAGGCTATCGCATTCACGGACGCTGATGCAGAAATGTAAAGGTATCCGGGCGAGCCCACCGCAGTCACGGATCCAGATGCAGAAAAGTAAAGGTATCTGAACGACGCTGTCGTAGTCAGGGATACTGATGCAGAAAAGTAAAGGTATCCAGGCGAGGCTATCGCATTCACGGACGCTGATGCAGAAATGTAAAGGTATCCGGGCGAGGCCATCGCAGTCACGGAAACTGATGCAGAAAAGTAAAGGTATTCGGGTGAGGTTATCGCAGTCACGGATACGGATGTAGAAAAGTAAAGGTATCCGGGCGAGGCTATCGTAGTCACGGATACTGATGTAGAAAAGTAAAGGTATCCGGGCAAGACGCTATCGCAGTCACGGATACTGATGCCGAAAAGTAAAGGTATCCGGGCGAGGCTATCGCAATCACAGATACTGATGTGAAATGTAAAGGTATCCTGGAGAGGCTATCACAGTCACGGATACAGATGCAGAAAAGTAAATGTATCCGGGCGAGGCTATCGCAGTCACGGATACTGATGTAGAAAACTAAAGGTATCCAGGCCAGGTTATCGCAGTCACGGATAAAGTAAAGGTATCCGGGCGAGGCTATCGCAGTCACGGATACTGATGCAGAAAAATAAAGGTGTCCCTGCAAGGCTATCGTAGTTACAGACGCTGATACAGAAAAGTAAATGTATCCGGGCGAGGCTATCGCAGTTACGGATACTGATGCAGAAAAGTAAAGGTATCCGGGCGAGGCTATCGCAGTCACGGATACTGATGCAGAAAAGTGAAAGTATCCGGGCGAGGCTATCGCATTCATATACTCTGATGCAGAAATGTCAAAGTATCCGGGCGAGGCTATCGCATTCACGGATACTGATGCAGAAAAGTAAAGGTATCCGGGCGAGGCTATCGTAGTCACGGATACTGATGCAGAAAAGTAAAGGTATCCGGGCGAGGCTATCGCAATCATAGATACTGATGCAGAAAAGTAAAAGTTTCCGGGCGTGGATATCGCAGTCACGGACGCTGATGCAGAAATGTAAAGGTATCCGGGCGATCCTATCGCAGTCACGGATACCGATGTGAAATGTAAAGGTAACCGGGCGAGGCTATCGCAGTCACCGATACTGATGCAGAAAAGTAAAGGTATACGAGCGAGGCTATCGCAGTCACGGATACTGATGGCGAAAAGTAAAGGTATCCGGGCGAGGCTATCGCAATCACAGATACTGATGTGAAATGTAAAGGTATCCGGGAGAGGCTATCACAGTCACGGATACAGATGCAGAAAAGTAAATGTATCCGGGCGAGGCTATCGCAGTCACGGATACTGATGTAGAAAACTAAAGGTATCCAGGCCAGGTTATCGCAGTCACAGACGCTGATGCAGAAAAGTAAAGGTATCCAGGCGAAGCTATCGCAGTCACGGATACTGGTGAAGAAAAGTAAAGGTATCCGGGCGAGGCTATCGCAGTCACGGATACTGATAGAGAAAAGTAAAGGTATCCGGGCGAGGCCATCGTAGTCACGGAGACTGATGCAGAAAAGTAAAGGTATCCGGACGAGGCTATCGCATTCACGGACGCTGATGCAGAAAAGTAAAGGTATCCGGGCGATACTATCGTAGTCAGGGATACTGATGCAGAAAAGTAAAGGTATCCAGGCGAGGCTATCGCATTCACGGACGCTGATGCAGAAATGTAAAGGTATCCGGGTGAGGCCATCGCAGTCACGGATCCTGATGCAGAAGAGTAAAGGTATCCAGGCGAGGCTATCGCAATCATATATACTGATGCAGAAAAGTAAAGGTATCCAGGCGAGGCTATCGCATTCACGGACGCTGATGCAGAAATGTAAAGGTATCCGGGCGAGGCCATCGCAGTCACGAAAACTGATGCAGAAAAGTAAAGGTATCAGGGCGACGCTATCGTAGTCAGGGATACTGATGCAGAAAAGTAAAGGTATCCAGGCGAGGCTATCGCATTCACGGACGCTGATGCAGAAATGTAAAGGTATCCGGGTGAGGCCATCGCAGTCACGGATCCTGATGCAGAAGAGTAAAGGTATCCGGGCAAGACGCTATCGCAGTCACGGATACTGATGCCGAAAAGTAAAGGTATCCGGGCGAGGCTATCGCAATCACAGATACTGATGTGAAATGTAAAGGTATCCGGGAGAGGCTATCACAGTCACGGATACAGATGCAGAAAAGTAAATGTATCCGGGCGAGGCTATCGCAGTCACGGATACTGATGTAGAAAACTAAAGGTATCCAGGCCAGGTTATCGCAGTCACGGATACAGATGCAGAAAAGTAAATGTATCCAGGCGAGGCTATCGCAGTCACGGATAAAGTAAAGGTATCCGGGCGAGGCTATCGCAGTCACGGATACTGATGCAGAAAAATAAAGGTGTCCGGGCAAGGCTATCGTAGTTACAGACGCTGATACAGAAAAGTAAATGTATCCGGGCGAGGCTATCGCAGTTACGGATACTGATGCAGAAAAGTAAAGGTATCCGGGCGAGGCTATCGCAGTCACGGATACTGATGCAGAAAAGTGAAAGTATCCGGGCGAGGCTATCGCAGTCATATACTCTGATGCAGAAATATCAAAGTATCCGGGCGAGGCTACCGCAGTCACGGATACTGATGCAGAAAAGTAAAGGTATCCGGGCGAGGCTATCGCAGTCACGGATACTGATGCAGAAAAATAAAGGTGTCCGGGCAAGGCTATCGTAGTTACAGACGCTGATACAGAAAAGTAAAGGTATCCGGGCGAGGCTATCGCAGTCACGGATACTGATGCAGAAATGTAAAGGTATCCAGGCGAGGCTATGGCAATCATAGATACTGATGCAGAAAAGTAAAAGTTTCCGGGCGTGGATATCGCAGTCACGGACGCTGATGCGGAAATGTAAAGGTATCCGGGCGATCCTATCGCAGTCACGGATACCGATGTGAAATGTAAAGGTAACCGGGCGAGGCTATCGCAGTAACCGATACTGATGCAGAAAAATAAAGGTGTCCGGGCATGGCTAACGCAGTTACAGACGCTGATGCAGAAAAGTAAATGTATCCGGGCGAGGCTATCGCAGTCACGGATACTGATGCCGAAAAGTAAAGGTATCCGGGCGAGGCTATCGCAATCACAGATACTGATGTGAAATGTAAAGGTATCCGGGAGAGGCTATCACAGTCACGGATACAGATGCAGAAAAGTAAATGTATCCGGGCGAGGCTATCGCAGTCACGGATACTGATGTAGAAAACTAAAGGTATCCAGGCCAGGTTATCGCAGTCACAGACGCTGATGCAGAAAAGTAAAGGTATCCAGGCGAAGCTATTGCAGTCACGGATACTGATGAAGAAAAGTAAAGGTATCCGGGCGAGGCTATCGCAGTCACGGATACTGATAGAGAAAAGTAAAGGTATCCGGGCGAGGCCATCGTAGTCACAGACGCTGATGCAGAAAAGTAAAGGTATCCAGGCGAAGCTATCGCAGTCACGGATACTGGTGAAGAAAAGTAAAGGTATCCGGGCGAGGCTATCGCAGTCACGGATACTGATAGAGAAAAGTAAAGGTATCCGGGCGAGGCCATCGTAGTCACGGAGACTGATGCAGAAAAGTAAAGGTATCCGGACGAGGCTATCGCATTCACGGACGCTGATGCAGAAAAGTAAAGGTATCCGGGCGACGCTATCGTAGTCAGGGATACTGATGCAGAAAGGTAAAGGTATCCAGGCGAGGCTATCGCATTCACGGACGCTGATGCAGAAATGTAAAGGTATCCGGGTGAGGCCATCGCAGTCACGGATCCTGATGCAGAAGAGTAAAGGTATCCAGGCGAGGCTATCGCAATCATATATACTGATGCAGAAAAGTAAAGGTATCCAGGCGAGGCTATCGCATTCACGGACGCTGATGCAGAAATGTAAAGGTATCCGGGCGAGGCCATCGCAGTCACGAAAACTGATGCAGAAAAGTAAAGGTATCAGGGCGACGCTATCGTAGTCAGGGATACTGATGCAGAAAAGTAAAGGTATCCAGGCGAGGCTATCGCATTCACGGACGCTGATGCAGAAATGTAAAGGTATCCGGGTGAGGCCATCGCAGTCACGGATCCTGATGCAGAAGAGTAAAGGTATCCGGGCAAGACGCTATCGCAGTCACGGATACTGATGCCGAAAAGTAAAGGTATCCGGGCGAGGCTATCGCAATCACAGATACTGATGTGAAATGTAAAGGTATCCGGGAGAGGCTATCACAGTCACGGATACAGATGCAGAAAAGTAAATGTATCCGGGCGAGGCTATCGCAGTCACGGATACTGATGTAGAAAACTAAAGGTATCCAGGCCAGGTTATCGCAGTCACGGATACAGATGCAGAAAAGTAAATGTATCCAGGCGAGGCTATCGCAGTCACGGATAAAGTAAAGGTATCCGGGCGAGGCTATCGCAGTCACGGATACTGATGCAGAAAAATAAAGGTGTCCGGGCAAGGCTATCGTAGTTACAGACGCTGATACAGAAAAGTAAATGTATCCGGGCGAGGCTATCGCAGTTACGGATACTGATGCAGAAAAGTAAAGGTATCCGGGCGAGGCTATCGCAGTCACGGATACTGATGCAGAAAAGTGAAAGTATCCGGGCGAGGCTATCGCAGTCATATACTCTGATGCAGAAATATCAAAGTATCCGGGCGAGGCTACCGCAGTCACGGATACTGATGCAGAAAAGTAAAGGTATCCGGGCGAGGCTATCGCAGTCACGGATACTGATGCAGAAAAATAAAGGTGTCCGGGCAAGGCTATCGTAGTTACAGACGCTGATACAGAAAAGTAAAGGTATCCGGGCGAGGCTATCGCAGTCACGGATACTGATGCAGAAAAGTAAAGGTATCCAGGCGAGGCTATCGCAATCATAGATACTGATGCAGAAAAGTAAAAGTTTCCGGGCGTGGATATCGCAGTCACGGACGCTGATGCGGAAATGTAAAGGTATCCGGGCGATCCTATCGCAGTCACGGATACCGATGTGAAATGTAAAGGTAACCGGGCGAGGCTATCGCAGTAACCGATACTGATGCAGAAAAATAAAGGTGTCCGGGCATGGCTAACGCAGTTACAGACGCTGATGCAGAAAAGTAAATGTATCCGGGCGAGGCTATCGCAGTCACGGATACTGATGCCGAAAAGTAAAGGTATCCGGGCGAGGCTATCGCAATCACAGATACTGATGTGAAATGTAAAGGTATCCGGGAGAGGCTATCACAGTCACGGATACAGATGCAGAAAAGTAAATGTATCCGGGCGAGGCTATCGCAGTCACGGATACTGATGTAGAAAACTAAAGGTATCCAGGCCAGGTTATCGCAGTCACAGACGCTGATGCAGAAAAGTAAAGGTATCCAGGCGAAGCTATCGCAGTCACGGATACTGATGAAGAAAAGTAAAGGTATCCGGGCGAGGCTATCGCAGTCACGGATACTGATAGAGAAAAGTAAAGGTATCCGGGCGAGGCCATCGTAGTCACGGAGACTGATGCAGAAAAGTAAAGGTATCCGGACGAGGCTATCGCATTCACGGACGCTGATGCAGAAAAGTAAAGGTATCCGGGCGACGCTATCGTAGTCAGGGATACTGATGCAGAAAAGTAAAGGTATCCAGGCGAGGCTATCGCATTCACGGACGCTGATGCAGAAATGTAAAGGTATCCGGGTGAGGCCATCGCAGTCACGGATCCTGATGCAGAAGAGTAAAGGTATCCAGGCGAGGCTATCGCAATCATATATACTGATGCAGAAGAGTAAAGGTATCCAGGCGAGGCTATCGCATTCACGGACGCTGATGCAGAAATGTAAAGGTATCCGGGCGAGGCCATCGCAGTCACAAAAACTGATGCAGAAAAGTAAAGGTATCCGGGTGAGGTTATCGCAGTCACGGACGCTGATACAGAAAAGAAAAGGTATCCGGGCGAGGCTATCGCAGTCACGGATACTGATGTAGAAAAGTAAAGGTATCCGGGCGAGGCTATTGTAGTCATGGACGCTGATACAGAAAAGTAACGGTATCTGGGCGAGGCTATCGCAGTGACGGATACTGATGCAGAAAATTAAAGGTATCCGGGCGACGCTATCGTAGTCAGGGATACTGATGCAGAAAAGTAAAGGTATCCAGGCAAGGCTATCGCACTTACGGACGCTGATGCAGAAATGTAATGGTATCCGGGCGAGGCTATCGCAGCGACGAATACTGATGAAGAAAAGTAAAGGTATCCGGGCGACACTATCGTAGTCAGGATACTGATGCGGAAAAGTAAAGGTATCCAGGCAAGGCTATCGCATTCACGGACGCTGATGCAGAAATGTAAAGGTATCCGGGCGAGGCCATCGCAGTCACGGATCCTGATGCAGAAAAGTAAAGGTATCCTGGCGAGTCTATCGCAGTCACGGACACTGATGCAGAAATGTAAAGCTATCCGGGCGAGGCTATCGCAGTCACGGATACTGATATGAAATGTAAAGGTATCCAGGCGAGGCTATCGCAGTCACGGATACTGATATGAAATGTAATGGTATCCAGGCGAGGCTATCGCAGTCACGGATACTGATGCAGAAATGTAAAGGTATCCGGGCGAGGCTATCGCAGTCAAGGATACTGATGCAGAAAAGTAAAGGTATCAGGGAGAGGCTATCGCAGTCACGGATACTGATGCAGAAAAGTAAAGGTATCCGGGCAAGGCTATCGCAGTTACAGACGCTGATGCCGAAAAGTGAATGTATCCGGGCGAGGCTATCGCAGTCACGAATACTGATGCAGAAAAGTAAAGGTATCCGTGCGAGGCTATCGCAGTCACGGATACTGATGCAGAAATGTAAAGGTATCCGGGCGAGGCTATCGCAGTCAAGGATACTGATGCAGAAAAGTAAAGGTATCAGGGAGAGGCTATCGCAGTCACGGATACTGATGCAGAAAAGTAAAGGTATCCGGGCAAGGCTATCGCAGTTACAGACGCTGATGCCGAAAAGTGAATGTATCCGGGCGAGGCTATCGCAGTCACGGATACTGATGCAGAAAAGTAAAGGTATCCGTGCGAGGCTATCGCAGTCACGGATACTGATGTAGAAAAGTAAAGGTATCCGGGCGAGGCTATCGTAGTCACGGATACTGATGCAGAAATGTAAAGGTATCTGGGCGAGGCTATCCCAGTCTAGGATACTGATGTGAAATGTAAAGGTATCTGGGCGAGGCTATCGTAGTCACGTATACTGACGCAGAAAAGTAAAGGTAACTGGGCGAGGCTATTGCAATCATGGATACTGATGCAGAAAAGTGAAAGTATCCAGGCGAGGCTATCGCAGTCACGGACGCTGATGCACAAAGGTCAAGGTATCCGGGCGAGGCTATCGCAGTCACGGATACTGATACAGAAAAGTGAAAGTATTCGGGCGAGGCTATCGCACTCATATACTCTGATGCAGAAATGTCAAGGTATCCGGGCGAGGCTATCGCAGTCACGGATACTCATGCAGAAATGTAAAGGTATCCGGGCGAGGCTATCGCATTCACGGATACTGATGTGAAATGTAAAGGTATCCAGGAGAGGCTATCACAGTCACGGATACAGATGCAGAAAAGTAAATGTATCCGGGTGAGGTTATAGCAGTCACGGACGCTGATACAGAAAAGTAAAGGTATCCGGGCGAGGCTATTGCAGTCACAGACGCTGATACAGAAAAGTAAAGGTATCCGGGCGAGGCTATCGCAGTCACGGATACTGATGCAGAAAAGTAAAGATATCCGGGCAAGGCTATCGCAGTCACAGACGCTGATGCAGAAAAGTAAAGGTATCCGGGCGAGGCTATTGCAGTCACAGACGGTGATACAGAAAAGTAAAGGTATCCGGGCGAGGCTATCGTAGTCAGGGATACTGATGCAGAAAAGTAAAGGTATCCAGGCGAGGCTATCGCATTCACGGACGCTGATACAGAAATGTAAAGGTATCCGGGCGAGGCCATCGCAGTCACGGAAACTGATGCAGAAAAGTAAAGGTATCCGGGTGAGGTTATCGCAGTCACGGACGCTGATACGGAAAAGAAAAGGTATTCGGGCGAGGCTATCGCAGTCACGGATACTGATGTAGAAAAGTAAAGGTATCCGGGCGAGGCTATTGTAGTCATGGACGCTGATACAGAAAAGTAACGGTATCTGGGCGAGGCTATCGCAGTGACGGATACTGATGCAGAAAATTAAAGGTATCCGGGCGACGCTATCGTAGTCAGGGATACTGATGCAGAAAAGTAAAGGTATCCAGGCAAGGCTATCGCATTCACGGACGCTGATGCAGAAATGTAATGGTATCCGGGCGAGGCTATCGCAGCGACGAATACTGATGAAGAAAAGTAAAGGTATCCGGGCGACACTATCGTAGTCAGGGATACTGATGCGGAAAAGTAAAGGTATCCAGGCAAGGCTATCGCATTCACGGACGCTGATGCAGAAATGTAAAGGTATCCGGGCGAGGCCATCGCAGTCACTTTATCCTGATGCAGAAAAGTAAAGGTATCCTGGCGAGTCTATCGCAGTCACGGACACTGATGCAGAAATGTAAAGCTATCCGGGCGAGGCTATCGCAGTCACGGATACTGATATGAAATGTAAAGGTATCCAGGCGAGGCTATCGCAGTCACGGATACTGATATGAAATGTAATGGTATCCAGGCGAGGCTATCGCAGTCACGGATACTGATGCAGAAATGTAAAGGTATCCGGGCGAGGCTATCGCAGTCAAGGATACTGATGCAGAAAAGTAAAGGTATCAGGGAGAGGCTATCGCAGTCACGGATACTGATGCAGAAAAGTAAAGGTATCCGGGCAAGGCTATCGCAGTTACAGACGCTGATGCCGAAAAGTGAATGTATCCGGGCGAGGCTATCGCAGTCACGGATACTGATGCAGAAAAGTAAAGGTATCCGTGCGAGGCTATCGCAGTCACGGATACTGATGTAGAAAAGTAAAGGTATCCGGGCGAGGCTATCGTAGTCACGGATACTGATGCAGAAATGTAAAGGTATCTGGGCGAGGCTATCCCAGTCTAGGATACTGATGTGAAATGTAAAGGTATCCGGGCGAGGCTATCGTAGTCACGTATACTGACGCAGAAAAGTAAAGGTAACTGGGCGAGGCTATTGCAATCATGGATACTGATGCAGAAAAGTGAAAGTATCCAGGCGAGGCTATCGCAGTCACGGACGCTGATGCACAAAGGTCAAGGTATCCGGGCGAGGCTATCGCAGTCACGGATACTGATACAGAAAAGTGAAAGTATTCGGGCGAGGCTATCGCACTCATATACTCTGATGCAGAAATGTCAAGGTATCCGGGCGAGGCTATCGCAGTCACGGATACTCATGCAGAAATGTAAAGGTATCCGGGCGAGGCTATCGCATTCACGGATACTGATGTGAAATGTAAAGGTATCCGGGAGAGGCTATCACAGTCACGGATACAGATGCAGAAAAGTAAATGTATCCGGGTGAGGTTATAGCAGTCACGGACGCTGATACAGAAAAGTAAAGGTATCCGGGCGAGGCTATTGCAGTCACAGACGCTGATACAGAAAAGTAAAGGTATCCGGGCGAGGCTATCGCAGTCACGGATACTGATGCAGAAAAGTAAAGATATCCGGGCAAGGCTATCGCAGTCACAGACGCTGATGCAGAAAAGTAAAGGTATCCGGGCGAGGCTATTGCAGTCACAGACGGTGATACAGAAAAGTAAAGGTATCCGGGCGAGGCTATCGTAGTCAGGGATACTGATGCAGAAAAGTAAAGGTATCCAGGCGAGGCTATCGCATTCACGGACGCTGATACAGAAATGTAAAGGTATCCGGGCGAGGCCATCGCAGTCACGGAAACTGATGCAGAAAAGTAAAGGTATCCGGGTGAGGTTATCGCAGTCACGGACGCTGATACGGAAAAGAAAAGGTATTCGGGCGAGGCTATCGCAGTCACGGATACTGATGTAGAAAAGTAAAGGTATCCGGGCGAGGCTATCGTAGTCATGGACGCTGATACAGAAAAGTAACGGTATCTGGGCGAGGCTATCGTAGTCAGGGATACTGATGCAGAAAAGTAAAGGTATCCAGGTGAGGCTATCGCATTCACGGACGCTGATGCAGAAATGTAAAGGTATCTGGGCGAGGCCAAAACAGTCACGGATCCAGATGCAGAAAAGTAAAGGTATCTGAACGACGCTGTCGTAGTCAGGGATACTGATGCAGAAAAGTAAAGGTATCCAGGCAAGGCTATCGCATTCACGGACGCTGATGCAGAAATGTAAAGGTATCCGGGCGAGGCCATCGCAGTCACGGAAACTGATGCAGAAAAGTAAAGATATCCGGGTGAGGCTATCGCAGTCACGGATACTGATGTAGAAAAGTAAAGGTATCCGGGCGAGGCTATTGTAGTCATGGACGCTGATACAGAAAAGTAACGGTATCTGGGCGAGGCTATCGCAGTGACGGATACTGATGCAGAAAATTAAAGGTATCCGGGCGACGCTATCGTAGTCAGGGATACTGATGCAGAAAAGTAAAGGTATCCAGGCAAGGCTATCGCATTTACGGACGCTGATGCAGAAATGTAATGGTATCCGGGCGAGGCTATCGCAGCGACGAATACTGATGAAGAAAAGTAAAGGTATCCGGGCGACACTATCGTAGTCAGGGATACTGATGCGGAAAAGTAAAGGTATCCAGGCAAGGCTATCGCATTCACGGACGCTGATGCAGAAATGTAAAGGTATCCGGGCGAGGCCATCGCAGTCACGGATCCTGATGCAGAAAAGTAAAGGTATCCTAGCGAGTCTATCGCAGTCACGGACACTGATGCAGAAATGTAAAGCTATCCGGGCGAGGCTATCGCAGTCACGGATACTGATATGAAATGTAAAGGTATCCAGGCGAGGCTATCGCAGTCACGGATACTGATATGAAATGTAATGGTATCCAGGCGAGGCTATCGCAGTCACGGATACTGATGCAGAAATGTAAAGGTATCCGGGCGAGGCTATCGCAGTCAAGGATACTGATGCAGAAAAGTAAAGGTATCAGGGAGAGGCTATCGCAGTCACGGATACTGATGCAGAAAAGTAAAGGTATCCGGGCAAGGCTATCGCAGTTACAGACGCTGATGCCGAAAAGTGAATGTATCCGGGCGAGGCTATCGCAGTCACGGATACTGATGCAGAAAAGTAAAGGTATCCGTGCGAGGCTATCGCAGTCACGGATACTGATGTAGAAAAGTAAAGGTATCCGGGCGAGGCTATCGTAGTCACGGATACTGATGCAGAAATGTAAAGGTATCTGGGCGAGGCTATCCCAGTCTAGGATACTGATGTGAAATGTAAAGGTATCCGGGCGAGGCTATCGTAGTCACGTATACTGACGCAGAAAAGTAAAGGTAACTGGGCGAGGCTATTGCAATCATGGATAGTGATGCAGAAAAGTGAAAGTATCCAGGCGAGGCTATCGCAGTCACGGACGCTGATGCACAAAGGTCAAGGTATCCGGGCGAGGCTATCGCAGTCACGGATACTGATACAGAAAAGTGAAAGTATTCGGGCGAGGCTATCGCACTCATATACTCTGATGCAGAAATGTCAAGGTATCCGGGCGAGGCTATCGCAGTCACGGATACTCATGCAGAAATGTAAAGGTATCCGGGCGAGGCTATCGCATTCACGGATACTGATGTGAAATGTAAAGGTATCCGGGAGAGGCTATCACAGTCACGGATACAGATGCAGAAAAGTAAATGTATCCGGGTGAGGTTATAGCAGTCACGGACGCTGATACAGAAAAGTAAAGGTATCCGGGCGAGGCTATTGCAGTCACAGACGCTGATACAGAAAAGTAAAGGTATCCGGGCGAGGCTATCGCAGTCACGGATACTGATGCAGAAAAGTAAAGATATCCGGGCAAGGCTATCGCAGTCACAGACGCTGATGCAGAAAAGTAAAGGTATCCGGGCGAGGCTATTGCAGTCACAGACGGTGATACAGAAAAGTAAAGGTATCCGGGCGAGGCTATCGTAGTCAGGGATACTGATGCAGAAAAGTAAAGGTATCCAGGCGAGGCTATCGCATTCACGGACGCTGATACAGAAATGTAAAGGTATCCGGGCGAGGCCATCGCAGTCACGGAAACTGATGCAGAAAAGTAAAGGTATCCGGGTGAGGTTATCGCAGTCACGGACGCTGATACGGAAAAGAAAAGGTATTCGGGCGAGGCTATCGCAGTCACGGATACTGATGTAGAAAAGTAAAGGTATCCGGGCGAGGCTATCGTAGTCATGGACGCTGATACAGAAAAGTAACGGTATCTGGGCGAGGCTATCGTAGTCAGGGATACTGATGCAGAAAAGTAAAGGTATCCAGGTGAGGCTATCGCATTCACGGACGCTGATGCAGAAATGTAAAGGTATCTGGGCGAGGCCAAAACAGTCACGGATCCAGATGCAGAAAAGTAAAGGTATCTGAACGACGCTGTCGTAGTCAGGGATACTGATGCAGAAAAGTAAAGGTATCCAGGCAAGGCTATCGCATTCACGGACGCTGATGCAGAAATGTAAAGGTATCCGGGCGAGGCCATCGCAGTCACGGAAACTGATGCAGAAAAGTAAAGATATCCGGGTGAGGCTATCGCAGTCACGGATACTGATGTAGAAAAGTAAAGGTATCCGGGCGAGGCTATTGTAGTCATGGACGCTGATACAGAAAAGTAACGGTATCTGGGCGAGGCTATCGCAGTGACGGATACTGATGCAGAAAATTAAAGGTATCCGGGCGACGCTATCGTAGTCAGGGATACTGATGCAGAAAAGTAAAGGTATCCAGGCAAGGCTATCGCATTTACGGACGCTGATGCAGAAATGTAATGGTATCCGGGCGAGGCTATCGCAGCGACGAATACTGATGAAGAAAAGTAAAGGTATCCGGGCGACACTATCGTAGTCAGGGATACTGATGCGGAAAAGTAAAGGTATCCAGGCAAGGCTATCGCATTCACGGACGCTGATGCAGAAATGTAAAGGTATCCGGGCGAGGCCATCGCAGTCACGGATCCTGATGCAGAAAAGTAAAGGTATCCTAGCGAGTCTATCGCAGTCACGGACACTGATGCAGAAATGTAAAGCTATCCGGGCGAGGCTATCGCAGTCACGGATACTGATATGAAATGTAAAGGTATCCAGGCGAGGCTATCGCAGTCACGGATACTGATATGAAATGTAATGGTATCCAGGCGAGGCTATCGCAGTCACGGATACTGATGCAGAAATGTAAAGGTATCCGGGCGAGGCTATCGCAGTCAAGGATACTGATGCAGAAAAGTAAAGGTATCAGGGAGAGGCTATCGCAGTCACGGATACTGATGCAGAAAAGTAAAGGTATCCGGGCAAGGCTATCGCAGTTACAGACGCTGATGCCGAAAAGTGAATGTATCCGGGCGAGGCTATCGCAGTCACGGATACTGATGCAGAAAAGTAAAGGTATCCGTGCGAGGCTATCGCAGTCACGGATACTGATGTAGAAAAGTAAAGGTATCCGGGCGAGGCTATCGTAGTCACGGATACTGATGCAGAAATGTAAAGGTATCTGGGCGAGGCTATCCCAGTCTAGGATACTGATGTGAAATGTAAAGGTATCCGGGCGAGGCTATCGTAGTCACGTATACTGACGCAGAAAAGTAAAGGTAACTGGGCGAGGCTATTGCAATCATGGATAGTGATGCAGAAAAGTGAAAGTATCCAGGCGAGGCTATCGCAGTCACGGACGCTGATGCACAAAGGTCAAGGTATCCGGGCGAGGCTATCGCAGTCACGGATACTGATACAGAAAAGTGAAAGTATTCGGGCGAGGCTATCGCACTCATATACTCTGATGCAGAAATGTCAAGGTATCCGGGCGAGGCTATCGCAGTCACGGATACTCATGCAGAAATGTAAAGGTATCCGGGCGAGGCTATCGCATTCACGGATACTGATGTGAAATGTAAAGGTATCCGGGAGAGGCTATCACAGTCACGGATACAGATGCAGAAAAGTAAATGTATCCGGGTGAGGTTATAGCAGTCACGGACGCTGATACAGAAAAGTAAAGGTATCCGGGCGAGGCTATTGCAGTCACAGACGCTGATACAGAAAAGTAAAGGTATCCGGGCGAGGCTATCGCAGTCACGGATACTGATGCAGAAAAGTAAAGATATCCGGGCAAGGCTATCGCAGTCACAGACGCTGATGCAGAAAAGTAAAGGTATCCGGGCGAGGCTATTGCAGTCACAGACGGTGATACAGAAAAGTAAAGGTATCCGGGCGAGGCTATCGTAGTCAGGGATACTGATGCAGAAAAGTAAAGGTATCCAGGCGAGGCTATCGCATTCACGGACGCTGATACAGAAATGTAAAGGTATCTGGGCGAGGCCATCGCAGTCACGGAAACTGATGCAGAAAAGTAAAGGTATCCGGGTGAGGTTATCGCAGTCACGGACGCTGATACGGAAAAGAAAAGGTATTCGGGCGAGGCTATCGCAGTCACGGATACTGATGTAGAAAAGTAAAGGTATCCGGGCGAGGCTATTGTAGTCATGGACGCTGATACAGAAAAGTAACGGTATCTGGGCGAGGCTATCGCAGTGACGGATACTGATGCAGAAAATTAAAGGTATCCGGGCGACGCTATCGTAGTCAGGGATACTGATGCAGAAAAGTAAAGGTATCCAGGCAAGGCTATCGCATTCACGGACGCTGATGCAGAAATGTAATGGTATCCGGGCGAGGCTATCGCAGCGACGAATACTGATGAAGAAAAGTAAAGGTATCCGGGCGACACTATCGTAGTCAGGGATACTGATGCGGAAAAGTAAAGGTATCCAGGCAAGGCTATCGCATTCACGGACGCTGATGCAGAAATGTAAAGGTATCCGGGCGAGGCCATCGCAGTCACTTTATCCTGATGCAGAAAAGTAAAGGTATCCTGGCGAGTCTATCGCAGTCACGGACACTGATGCAGAAATGTAAAGCTATCCGGGCGAGGCTATCGCAGTCACGGATACTGATATGAAATGTAAAGGTATCCAGGCGAGGCTATCGCAGTCACGGATACTGATATGAAATGTAATGGTATCCAGGCGAGGCTATCGCAGTCACGGATACTGATGCAGAAATGTAAAGGTATCCGGGCGAGGCTATCGCAGTCAAGGATACTGATGCAGAAAAGTAAAGGTATCAGGGAGAGGCTATCGCAGTCACGGATACTGATGCAGAAAAGTAAAGGTATCCGGGCAAGGCTATCGCAGTTACAGACGCTGATGCCGAAAAGTGAATGTATCCGGGCGAGGCTATCGCAGTCACGGATACTGATGCAGAAAAGTAAAGGTATCCGTGCGAGGCTATCGCAGTCACGGATACTGATGTAGAAAAGTAAAGGTATCCGGGCGAGGCTATCGTAGTCACGGATACTGATGCAGAAATGTAAAGGTATCTGGGCGAGGCTATCCCAGTCTAGGATACTGATGTGAAATGTAAAGGTATCCGGGCGAGGCTATCGTAGTCAGGGATACTGATGCAGAAAAGTAAAGGTATCCAGGCGAGGCTATCGCATTCACGGACGCTGATACAGAAATGTAAAGGTATCCGGGCGAGGCCATCGCAGTCACGGAAACTGATGCAGAAAAGTAAAGGTATCCGGGTGAGGTTATCGCAGTCACGGACGCTGATACGGAAAAGAAAAGGTATTCGGGCGAGGCTATCGCAGTCACGGATACTGATGTAGAAAAGTAAAGGTATCCGGGCGAGGCTATCGTAGTCATGGACGCTGATACAGAAAAGTAACGGTATCTGGGCGAGGCTATCGTAGTCAGGGATACTGATGCAGAAAAGTAAAGGTATCCAGGTGAGGCTATCGCATTCACGGACGCTGATGCAGAAATGTAAAGGTATCTGGGCGAGGCCAAAACAGTCACGGATCCAGATGCAGAAAAGTAAAGGTATCTGAACGACGCTGTCGTAGTCAGGGATACTGATGCAGAAAAGTAAAGGTATCCAGGCAAGGCTATCGCATTCACGGACGCTGATGCAGAAATGTAAAGGTATCCGGGCGAGGCCATCGCAGTCACGGAAACTGATGCAGAAAAGTAAAGATATCCGGGTGAGGCTATCGCAGTCACGGATACTGATGTAGAAAAGTAAAGGTATCCGGGCGAGGCTATTGTAGTCATGGACGCTGATACAGAAAAGTAACGGTATCTGGGCGAGGCTATCGCAGTGACGGATACTGATGCAGAAAATTAAAGGTATCCGGGCGACGCTATCGTAGTCAGGGATACTGATGCAGAAAAGTAAAGGTATCCAGGCAAGGCTATCGCATTTACGGACGCTGATGCAGAAATGTAATGGTATCCGGGCGAGGCTATCGCAGCGACGAATACTGATGAAGAAAAGTAAAGGTATCCGGGCGACACTATCGTAGTCAGGGATACTGATGCGGAAAAGTAAAGGTATCCAGGCAAGGCTATCGCATTCACGGACGCTGATGCAGAAATGTAAAGGTATCCGGGCGAGGCCATCGCAGTCACGGATCCTGATGCAGAAAAGTAAAGGTATCCTGGCGAGTCTATCGCAGTCACGGACACTGATGCAGAAATGTAAAGCTATCCGGGCGAGGCTATCGCAGTCACGGATACTGATATGAAATGTAAAGGTATCCAGGCGAGGCTATCGCAGTCACGGATACTGATACGAAATGTAATGGTATCCAGGCGAGGCTATCGCAGTCACGGATACTGATGCAGAAATGTAAAGGTATCCGGGCGAGGCTATCGCAGTCAAGGATACTGATGCAGAAAAGTAAAGGTATCAGGGAGAGGCTATCGCAGTCACGGATACTGATGCAGAAAAGTAAAGGTATCCGGGCAAGGCTATCGCAGTTACAGACGCTGATGCCGAAAAGTGAATGTATCCGGGCGAGGCTATCGCAGTCACGGATACTGATGCAGAAAAGTAAAGGTATCCGTGCGAGGCTATCGCAGTCACGGATACTGATGTAGAAAAGTAAAGGTATCCGGGCGAGGCTATCGTAGTCACGGATACTGATGCAGAAATGTAAAGGTATCTGGGCGAGGCTATCCCAGTCTAGGATACTGATGTGAAATGTAAAGGTATCCGGGCGAGGCTATCGTAGTCACGTATACTGACGCAGAAAAGTAAAGGTAACTGGGCGAGGCTATTGCAATCATGGATACTGATGCAGAAAAGTGAAAGTATCCAGGCGAGGCTATCGCAGTCACGGACGCTGATGCACAAAGGTCAAGGTATCCGGGCGAGGCTATCGCAGTCACGGATACTGATACAGAAAAGTGAAAGTATTCGGGCGAGGCTATCGCACTCATATACTCTGATGCAGAAATGTCAAGGTATCCGGGCGAGGCTATCGCAGTCACGGATACTCATGCAGAAATGTAAAGGTATCCGGGCGAGGCTATCGCATTCACGGATACTGATGTGAAATGTAAAGGTATCCGGGAGAGGCTATCACAGTCACGGATACAGATGCAGAAAAGTAAATGTATCCGGGTGAGGTTATAGCAGTCACGGACGCTGATACAGAAAAGTAAAGGTATCCGGGCGAGGCTATTGCAGTCACAGACGCTGATACAGAAAAGTAAAGGTATCCGGGCGAGGCTATCGCAGTCACGGATACTGATGCAGAAAAGTAAAGATATCCGGGCAAGGCTATCGCAGTCACAGACGCTGATGCAGAAAAGTAAAGGTATCCGGGCGAGGCTATTGCAGTCACAGACGGTGATACAGAAAAGTAAAGGTATCCGGGCGAGGCTATCGTAGTCAGGGATACTGATGCAGAAAAGTAAAGGTATCCAGGCGAGGCTATCGCATTCACGGACGCTGATACAGAAATGTAAAGGTATCTGGGCGAGGCCATCGCAGTCACGGAAACTGATGCAGAAAAGTAAAGGTATCCGGGTGAGGTTATCGCAGTCACGGACGCTGATACGGAAAAGAAAAGGTATTCGGGCGAGGCTATCGCAGTCACGGATACTGATGTAGAAAAGTAAAGGTATCCGGGCGAGGCTATTGTAGTCATGGACGCTGATACAGAAAAGTAACGGTATCTGGGCGAGGCTATCGCAGTGACGGATACTGATGCAGAAAATTAAAGGTATCCGGGCGACGCTATCGTAGTCAGGGATACTGATGCAGAAAAGTAAAGGTATCCAGGCAAGGCTATCGCATTCACGGACGCTGATGCAGAAATGTAATGGTATCCGGGCGAGGCTATCGCAGCGACGAATACTGATGAAGAAAAGTAAAGGTATCCGGGCGACACTATCGTAGTCAGGGATACTGATGCGGAAAAGTAAAGGTATCCAGGCAAGGCTATCGCATTCACGGACGCTGATGCAGAAATGTAAAGGTATCCGGGCGAGGCCATCGCAGTCACTTTATCCTGATGCAGAAAAGTAAAGGTATCCTGGCGAGTCTATCGCAGTCACGGACACTGATGCAGAAATGTAAAGCTATCCGGGCGAGGCTATCGCAGTCACGGATACTGATATGAAATGTAAAGGTATCCAGGCGAGGCTATCGCAGTCACGGATACTGATATGAAATGTAATGGTATCCAGGCGAGGCTATCGCAGTCACGGATACTGATGCAGAAATGTAAAGGTATCCGGGCGAGGCTATCGCAGTCAAGGATACTGATGCAGAAAAGTAAAGGTATCAGGGAGAGGCTATCGCAGTCACGGATACTGATGCAGAAAAGTAAAGGTATCCGGGCAAGGCTATCGCAGTTACAGACGCTGATGCCGAAAAGTGAATGTATCCGGGCGAGGCTATCGCAGTCACGGATACTGATGCAGAAAAGTAAAGGTATCAGGGAGAGGCTATCGCAGTCACGGATACTGATGCAGAAAAGTAAAGGTATCCGGGCAAGGCTATCGCAGTTACAGACGCTGATGCCGAAAAGTGAATGTATCCGGGCGAGGCTATCGCAGTCACGGATACTGATGCAGAAAAGTAAAGGTATCCGTGCGAGGCTATCGCAGTCACGGATACTGATGTAGAAAAGTAAAGGTATCCGGGCGAGGCTATCGTAGTCACGGATACTGATGCAGAAATGTAAAGGTATCTGGGCGAGGCTATCCCAGTCTAGGATACTGATGTGAAATGTAAAGGTATCCGGGCGAGGCTATCGTAGTCACGTATACTGACGCAGAAAAGTAAAGGTAACTGGGCGAGGCTATTGCAATCATGGATACTGATGCAGAAAAGTGAAAGTATCCAGGCGAGGCTATCGCAGTCACGGACGCTGATGCACAAAGGTCAAGGTATCCGGGCGAGGCTATCGCAGTCACGGATACTGATACAGAAAAGTGAAAGTATTCGGGCGAGGCTATCGCACTCATATACTCTGATGCAGAAATGTCAAGGTATCCGGGCGAGGCTATCGCAGTCACGGATACTCATGCAGAAATGTAAAGGTATCCGGGCGAGGCTATCGCATTCACGGATACTGATGTGAAATGTAAAGGTATCCGGGAGAGGCTATCACAGTCACGGATACAGATGCAGAAAAGTAAATGTATCCGGGTGAGGTTATAGCAGTCACGGACGCTGATACAGAAAAGTAAAGGTATCCGGGCGAGGCTATTGCAGTCACAGACGCTGATACAGAAAAGTAAAGGTATCCGGGCGAGGCTATCGCAGTCACGGATACTGATGCAGAAAAGTAAAGATATCCGGGCAAGGCTATCGCAGTCACAGACGCTGATGCAGAAAAGTAAAGGTATCCGGGCGAGGCTATTGCAGTCACAGACGGTGATACCGAAAAGTAAAGGTATCCGGGCGAGGCTATCGTAGTCAGGGATACTGATGCAGAAAAGTAAAGGTATCCAGGCGAGGCTATCGCATTCACGGACGCTGATACAGAAATGTAAAGGTATCTGGGCGAGGCCATCGCAGTCACGGAAACTGATGCAGAAAAGTAAAGGTATCCGGGTGAGGTTATCGCAGTCACGGACGCTGATACGGAAAAGAAAAGGTATTCGGGCGAGGCTATCGCAGTCACGGATACTGATGTAGAAAAGTAAAGGTATCCGGGCGAGGCTATTGTAGTCATGGACGCTGATACAGAAAAGTAACGGTATCTGGGCGAGGCTATCGCAGTGACGGATACTGATGCAGAAAATTAAAGGTATCCGGGCGACGCTATCGTAGTCAGGGATACTGATGCAGAAAAGTAAAGGTATCCAGGCAAGGCTATCGCATTCACGGACGCTGATGCAGAAATGTAATGGTATCCGGGCGAGGCTATCGCAGCGACGAATACTGATGAAGAAAAGTAAAGGTATCCGGGCGACACTATCGTAGTCAGGGATACTGATGCGGAAAAGTAAAGGTATCCAGGCAAGGCTATCGCATTCACGGACGCTGATGCAGAAATGTAAAGGTATCCGGGCGAGGCCATCGCAGTCACTTTATCCTGATGCAGAAAAGTAAAGGTATCCTGGCGAGTCTATCGCAGTCACGGACACTGATGCAGAAATGTAAAGCTATCCGGGCGAGGCTATCGCAGTCACGGATACTGATATGAAATGTAAAGGTATCCAGGCGAGGCTATCGCAGTCACGGATACTGATATGAAATGTAATGGTATCCAGGCGAGGCTATCGCAGTCACGGATACTGATGCAGAAATGTAAAGGTATCCGGGCGAGGCTATCGCAGTCAAGGATACTGATGCAGAAAAGTAAAGGTATCAGGGAGAGGCTATCGCAGTCACGGATACTGATGCAGAAAAGTAAAGGTATCCGGGCAAGGCTATCGCAGTTACAGACGCTGATGCCGAAAAGTGAATGTATCCGGGCGAGGCTATCGCAGTCACGGATACTGATGCAGAAAAGTAAAGGTATCCGTGCGAGGCTATCGCAGTCACGGATACTGATGTAGAAAAGTAAAGGTATCCGGGCGAGGCTATCGTAGTCACGGATACTGATGCAGAAATGTAAAGGTATCTGGGCGAGGCTATCCCAGTCTAGGATACTGATGTGAAATGTAAAGGTATCTGGGCGAGGCTATCGTAGTCACGTATACTGACGCAGAAAAGTAAAGGTAACTGGGCGAGGCTATTGCAATCATGGATACTGATGCAGAAAAGTGAAAGTATCCAGGCGAGGCTATCGCAGTCACGGACGCTGATGCACAAAGGTCAAGGTATCCGGGCGAGGCTATCGCAGTCACGGATACTGATACAGAAAAGTGAAAGTATTCGGGCGAGGCTATCGCACTCATATACTCTGATGCAGAAATGTCAAGGTATCCGGGCGAGGCTATCGCAGTCACGGATACTCATGCAGAAATGTAAAGGTATCCGGGCGAGGCTATCGCATTCACGGATACTGATGTGAAATGTAAAGGTATCCAGGAGAGGCTATCACAGTCACGGATACAGATGCAGAAAAGTAAATGTATCCGGGTGAGGTTATAGCAGTCACGGACGCTGATACAGAAAAGTAAAGGTATCCGGGCGAGGCTATTGCAGTCACAGACGCTGATACAGAAAAGTAAAGGTATCCGGGCGAGGCTATCGCAGTCACGGATACTGATGCAGAAAAGTAAAGATATCCGGGCAAGGCTATCGCAGTCACAGACGCTGATGCAGAAAAGTAAAGGTATCCGGGCGAGGCTATTGCAGTCACAGACGGTGATACAGAAAAGTAAAGGTATCCGGGCGAGGCTATCGTAGTCAGGGATACTGATGCAGAAAAGTAAAGGTATCCAGGCGAGGCTATCGCATTCACGGACGCTGATACAGAAATGTAAAGGTATCCGGGCGAGGCCATCGCAGTCACGGAAACTGATGCAGAAAAGTAAAGGTATCCGGGTGAGGTTATCGCAGTCACGGACGCTGATACGGAAAAGAAAAGGTATTCGGGCGAGGCTATCGCAGTCACGGATACTGATGTAGAAAAGTAAAGGTATCCGGGCGAGGCTATCGTAGTCATGGACGCTGATACAGAAAAGTAACGGTATCTGGGCGAGGCTATCGTAGTCAGGGATACTGATGCAGAAAAGTAAAGGTATCCAGGTGAGGCTATCGCATTCACGGACGCTGATGCAGAAATGTAAAGGTATCTGGGCGAGGCCAAAACAGTCACGGATCCAGATGCAGAAAAGTAAAGGTATCTGAACGACGCTGTCGTAGTCAGGGATACTGATGCAGAAAAGTAAAGGTATCCAGGCAAGGCTATCGCATTCACGGACGCTGATGCAGAAATGTAAAGGTATCCGGGCGAGGCCATCGCAGTCACGGAAACTGATGCAGAAAAGTAAAGATATCCGGGTGAGGTTATCGCAGTCACGGATACGGATGTAGAAAAGTAAAGGTATCCGGGCGAGGCTATCGTAGTCACGGATACTGATGTAGAAAAGTAAAGGTATCCGGGCAAGACTCTATCGCAGTCACGGATACTGATGCCGAAAAGTAAAGGTATCCGGGCGAGGCTATCGCAATCACAGATAGGGGTGGCAATATGGGACATGTCCATATACCCGTCCCGTCCGTCCAAATTTAGACGGGATATGGACAATAATTTTAGTCCCATTTAATAAACTGGACGGGTCAGACCCGTCCCGCTATGTATACGGACAGACGGGAAAAACCCGACGGGTTCCCGTCCGTCCATTTAAAAAAAAATTTATTTAATTTAAAATTTTAATTAATTTCAATAACTCTGATTTCTCTAATCCACACCCACCACATTTTGACAAACCCACCGCCCTAACTCTCCCCCTCTCTCAGTCGCGCCACCACCTCCTCCACCTCCCACTGCCACCTGTATTACCACCTCCCATTGCAGATCCGATCGCAATCAGCTTTCACGACCTCGCTCGCTCCTTCTCTCCTCTCTTCTTTCTGTGCAGATCCGATTGCAATCGCGTAAAAGGTATCATCCTCAAACCTTCTTCTCTGTTTTGCTTGAATGGGTTTGCTGCTGTGTATGTGTTGTTGATTGTCCATTCCCCCCACCCTGAAATCAATTTAGTAGATTGAGAAATACAAATGCACACGAGAGAGAGATTTTTCTCTTCTAATCCTGATATGTAAAGCACGTTCTTGACTGGGTCAAAAGCTGTGGCTGGGAAATAATTTTTCTCTATTCTTACCCTCTCTTTAATTAAGTACTCATCTCTTCTTCTTTTTACTAGTTGTACTTTGCTGACTTTTGGTTTAATTTGAGAGTGCAATGTAATGAGCTTGATTAATGGCTCGATGAGTGTGGTTTCTGGTGTGGATTAATGATGATGGGCTCACTTTATGGGTTTATTATTATATTTTGCACCCAATTCTGTGACGTTTGCTGAAAGACCAGTGTTATTTTGAAATCATGAACTTTGATTGATACAACTGTTTAGGACTGTATATTCTCAAGCCAAAAGTTCATGATGATTTCCTGAGTTCATATTTTGAAAGATTGATTTCTGTATGGCTTCTTTCTTGGATTTATTTATGAAAAAACTGTTAACTTGTGCCTTGTGTCATTCAGGTTGCAGTCAAAGTGATAGCTTGTTTCCTGAGGTTGACAGTTCTTGGAAAGTATGTCTAATTTCTCTCTGATGATCTGGATTTCAAACTTCCAATTTCGTAATTTTCTTTTATTTTTCTATTCCATGATCTATGAGAAAGTTCCAGAATGGTAGTTTATTAGAAACATTAAATTTGCATGCAGATACAGTATAAGAGTTGTTCTTATTTTGCTGTTACTGTAAATGGATCATTGTTCTAACTTCTAAGCACAGTTGGAAGCGTTGTGTTTGTCAGCATCTTACTTATACGCGGAGTATGGACTGGTGTGACATATTTACAGGAAAGACGCCACTTTAAGATGAGTGGATTTGATGATGACCACAGTGCATGGAATGGCTCGCAACCTGCAACATGATCGTTCCTTTCTGAAAGAACAAATTATGCACAGATTGATTCCTAATTAGAGGAAAAACATTAAAATTAGGAGTATACTACAGGCAGAAACGAATGGCATTGTGATGTTTTAGTATTCAAATAGGAATTTTGCATTATATAGATTTTCTGTACAAGTTTGCATATTAAAAAAAAATTCTTGCAATTTTTCTGTGCAAATTTTCTGCAGATTTTAGCAATTTTTTTGCAGGCTCTTTTTTTTAAAAAAAATTTAATTTAAAAAAAAATTCAAAAAAATATTAGTTGGACGGGACCCGTCCAAACCCGGCTAATTTAGATGGACGGGATTGGTCCGTCCGTTTATTAAATGGACTTGGACAAGTCCGTCCGTTTATTAAATGGACAAATGGGATTGCACCATGGACGTCCCGTCCGTCCCATATTGCCACCCCTAATCACAGATACTGATGTGAAATGTAAAGGTATCTGGGAGAGGCTATCACAGTCACGGATACAGATGCAGAAAAGTAAATGTATCCGGGCGAGGCTATCGCAGTCACGGATACTGATGTAGAAAACTAAAGGTATCCAGGCCAGGTTATCGCAGTCACGGATACAGATGCAGAAAAGTAAATGTATCCGGGCGAGGCTATCGCAGTCACGGATAAAGTAAAGGTATCCGGGCGAGGCTATCGCAGTCACGGATACTGATGCAGAAAAATAAAGGTGTCCGGGCAAGGCTATCGTAGTTACAGACGCTGATACAGAAAAGTAAATGTATCCGGGGGAGGCTATCGCAGTTACGGATACTGATGCAGAAAAGTAAAGGTATCCGGGCGAGGCTATCGCAGTCACGGATACTGATGCAGAAAAGTGAAAGTATCCGGGCGAGGCTATCGCAGTCATATACTCTGATGCAGAAATGTCAAAGTATCCGGGGGAGGCTATCGCAGTCACGGATACTGATGCAGAAAAGTAAAGGTATCCGGGCGAGGCTATCGCAGTCACGGATACTGATGCAGAAAAATAAAGGTGTCCGGGCAAGGCTATCGTAGTTACAGACGCTGATACAGAAAAGTAAAGGTATCCGGGCGAGGCTATCGCAGTCACGGATACTGATGTAGAAAAGTAAAGGTATCCAGGCGAGGCTATCGCAATCAATCCATATTCTGGTTCAATATACGCAATGTTCTTGGTGACAGGTTTGAGTATTGGGCCTGATTTGTCTTAGTCTGGAAAACATATCTCATGAGCACCAAAATGATGCCACCATCTATGGAACCATATCGGAAAATTAACTGAAATGTTTCTGTCAAAATGGAAGAACCATGAGTGTCCTCCTGTCGAGTATAGGAATGCATGGTGCCATGCCATCTGATAGTCATGATAATCAAAACCTTTGGGGAGAAAAGGTTGTGAAAATATTCTTTATGCCCAGACACCATTCCAGGCGAGGCTATCGCAGTCACGGATACTGATGTAGAAAAGTAAAGGTATCCGGGCGAGACTATCGCAGTCATGGAGACTGATGTATAAAAGTATAGGTATCCGGGCGAGGCTATCGTAGTCATGGATACTGATGTAGAAAAGTAAAGGTATCCAGGCGAGGCTATCGCATTCATGGACGCTGATGCAGAAATGTAAAGGTATCCGAGCGAGGCCATCGCAGTCATGGATCCTGATGCAGAAGAGTAAAGGTATCCAGGCGAGGCTATCGCAATCATAGATACTGATGCAGAAAAGTAAAGGTATCCGGGCGACGCTATCGTAGTCAGGGATACTGATGCAGAAAAGTAAAGGTATCCAGGCGAGGCTATCGCATTCACGGACGTTGATGCAGAAATGTAAAGGTATCCGGGTGAGGCCATCGCAGTCACGGATCCTGATGCAGAAGAGTAAAGGTATCCGGGCAAGACGCTATCGCAGTCACGGATACTGATGCCGAAAAGTAAAGGTATCCGGGCGAGGCTATCGCAATCACAGATACTGATGTGAAATGTAAAGGTATCCGGGAGAGGCTATCACAGTCACGGATACAGATGCAGAAAAGTAAATGTATCCGGGCGAGGCTATCGCAGTCACGGATACTGATGTAGAAAACTAAAGGTATCCAGGCCAGGTTATCGCAGTCACGGATACAGATGCAGAAAAGTAAATGTATCCAGGCGAGGCTATCGCAGTCACGGATAAAGTAAAGGTATCCGGGCGAGGCTATCGCAGTCACGGATACTGATGCAGAAAAATAAAGGTGTCCGGGCAAGGCTATCGTAGTTACAGACGCTGATACAGAAAAGTAAATGTATCCGGGCGAGGCTATCGCAGTTACGGATACTGATGCAGAAAAGTAAAGGTATCCGGGCGAGGCTATCGCAGTCACGGATACTGATGCAGAAAAGTGAAAGTATCCGGGCGAGGCTATCGCAGTCATATACTCTGATGCAGAAATATCAAAGTATCCGGGCGAGGCTATCGCAGTCACGGATACTGATGCAGAAAAGTAAAGGTATCCGGGCGAGGCTATCGCAGTCACGGATACTGATGCAGAAAAATAAAGGTGTCCGGGCAAGGCTATCGTAGTTACAGACGCTGATACAGAAAAGTAAAGGTATCCGGGCGAGGCTATCGCAGTCACGGATACTGATGCAGAAAAGTAAAGGTATCCAGGCGAGGCTATCGCAATCATAGATACTGATGCAGAAAAGTAAAAGTTTCCGGGCGTGGATATCGTAGTCACGGACGCTGATGCGGAAATGTAAAGGTATCCGGGCGATCCTATCGCAGTCACGGATACCGATGTGAAATGTAAAGGTAACCGGGCGAGGCTATCGCAGTAACCGATACTGATGCAGAAAAATAAAGGTGTCCGGGCATGGCTAACGCAGTTACAGACGCTGATGCAGAAAAGTAAATGTATCCGGGCGAGGCTATCGCAGTCACGGATACTGATGCCGAAAAGTAAAGGTATCCGGGCGAGGCTATCGCAATCACAGATACTGATGTGAAATGTAAAGGTATCCGGGAGAGGCTATCACAGTCACGGATACAGATGCAGAAAAGTAAATGTATCCGGGCGAGGCTATCGCAGTCACGGGTACTGATGTAGAAAACTAAAGGTATCCAGGCCAGGTTATCGCAGTCACAGACGCTGATGCAGAAAAGTAAAGGTATCCAGGCGAAGCTATCGCAGTCACGGATACTGATGAAGAAAAGTAAAGGTATCCGGGCGAGGCTATCGCAGTCACGGATACTGATAGAGAAAAGTAAAGGTATCCGGGCGAGGCCATCGTAGTCACGGAGACTGATGCAGAAAAGTAAAGGTATCCGGACGAGGCTATCGCATTCACGGACGCTGATGCAGAAAAGTAAAGGTATCCGGGCGACGCGATCGTAGTCAGGGATACTGATGCAGAAAAGTAAAGGTATCCAGGCGAGGCTATCGCATTCACGGACGCTGATGCAGAAATGTAAAGGTATCCGGGTGAGGCCATCGCAGTCACGGATCCTGATGCAGAAGAGTAAAGGTATCCAGGCGAGGCTATCGCAATCATATATACTGATGCAGAAGAGTAAAGGTATCCAGGCGAGGCTATCGCATTCACGGACGCTGATGCAGAAATGTAAAGGTATCCGGGCGAGGCCATCGCAGTCACGAAAACTGATGCAGAAAAGTAAAGGTATCCGGGTGAGGTTATCGCAGTCACGGACGCTGATACAGAAAAGAAAAGGTATCCGGGCGAGGCTATCGCAGTCACGGATACTGATGTAGAAAAGTAAAGGTATCCGGGCGAGGCTATTGTAGTCATGGACGCTGATACAGAAAAGTAACGGTATCTGGGCGAGGCTATCGCAGTGACGGATACTGATGCAGAAAATTAAAGGTATCCGGGCGACGCTATCGTAGTCAGGGATACTGATGCAGAAAAGTAAAGGTATCCAGGCAAGGCTATCGCATTCACGGACGCTGATGCAGAAATGTAATGGTATCCGGGCGAGGCTATCGCAGCGACGAATACTGATGAAGAAAAGTAAAGGTATCCGGGCGACACTATCGTAGTCAGGGATACTGATGCGGAAAAGTAAAGGTATCCAGGCAAGGCTATCGCATTCACGGACGCTGATGCAGAAATGTAAAGGTATCCGGGCGAGGCCATCGCAGTCACGGATCCTGATGCAGAAAAGTAAAGGTATCCTGGCGAGTCTATCGCAGTCACGGACACTGATGCAGAAATGTAAAGCTATCCGGGCGAGGCTATCGCAGTCACGGATACTGATATGAAATGTAAAGGTATCCAGGCGAGGCTATCGCAGTCACGGATACTGATATGAAATGTAATGGTATCCAGGCGAGGCTATCGCAGTCACGGATACTGATGCAGAAATGTAAAGGTATCCGGGCGAGGCTATCGCAGTCAAGGATACTGATGCAGAAAAGTAAAGGTATCAGGGAGAGGCTATCGCAGTCACGGATACTGATGCAGAAAAGTAAAGGTATCCGGGCAAGGCTATCGCAGTTACAGACGCTGATGTCGAAAAGTGAATGTATCCGGGCGAGGCTATCGCAGTCACGGATACTGATGCAGAAAAGTAAAGGTATCCGTGCGAGGCTATCGCAGTCACGGATACTGATGTAGAAAAGTAAAGGTATCCGGGCGAGGCTATCGTAGTCACGGATACTGATGCAGAAATGTAAAGGTATCTGGGCGAGGCTATCCCAGTCTAGGATACTGATGTGAAATGTAAAGGTATCCGGGCGAGGCTATCGTAGTCACGTATACTGACGCAGAAAAGTAAAGGTAACTGGGCGAGGCTATTGCAATCATGGATACTGATGCAGAAAAGTGAAAGTATCCAGGCGAGGCTATCGCAGTCACGGACGCTGATGCACAAAGGTCAAGGTATCCGGGCGAGGCTATCGCAGTCACGGATACTGATACAGAAAAGTGAAAGTATTCGGGCGAGGCTATCGCACTCATATACTCTGATGCAGAAATGTCAAGGTATCCGGGCGAGGCTATCGCAGTCACGGATACTCATGCAGAAATGTAAAGGTATCCGGGCGAGGCTATCACATTCACGGATACTGATGTGAAATGTAAAGGTATCCGGGAGAGGCTATCACAGTCACGGATACAGATGCAGAAAAGTAAATGTATCCGGGTGAGGTTATAGCAGTCACGGACGCTGATACAGAAAAGTAAAGGTATCCGGGCGAGGCTATTGCAGTCACAGACGCTGATACAGAAAAGTAAAGGTATCCGGGCGAGGCTATCGCAGTCACGGATACTGATGCAGAAAAGTAAAGATATCCGGGCAAGGCTATCGCAGTCACAGACGCTGATGCAGAAAAGTAAAGGTATCCGGGCGAGGCTATTGCAGTCACAGACGGTGATACAGAAAAGTAAAGGTATCCGGGCGAGGCTATCGTAGTCAGGGATACTGATGCAGAAAAGTAAAGGTATCCAGGCGAGGCTATCGCATTCACGGACGCTGATACAGAAATGTAAAGGTATCCGGGCGAGGCCATCGCAGTCACGGAAACTGATGCAGAAAAGTAAAGGTATCCGGGTGAGGTTATCGCAGTCACGGACGCTGATACGGAAAAGAAAAGGTATTCGGGCGAGGCTATCGCAGTCACGGATACTGATGTAGAAAAGTAAAGGTATCCGGGCGAGGCTATTGTAGTCATGGACGCTGATACAGAAAAGTAACGGTATCTGGGCGAGGCTATCGCAGTGACGGATACTGATGCAGAAAATTAAAGGTATCCGGGCGACGCTATCGTAGTTAGGGATACTGATGCAGAAAAGTAAAGGTATCCAGGCAAGGCTATCGCATTCACGGACGCTGATGCAGAAATGTAATGGTATCCGGGCGAGGCTATCGCAGCGACGAATACTGATGAAGAAAAGTAAAGGTATCCGGGCGACACTATCGTAGTCAGGGATACTGATGCGGAAAAGTAAAGGTATCCAGGCAAGGCTATCGCATTCACGGACGCTGATGCAGAAATGTAAAGGTATCCGGGCGAGGCCATCGCAGTCACGGATCCTGATGCAGAAAAGTAAAGGTATCCTGGCGAGTCTATCGCAGTCACGGACACTGATGCAGAAATGTAAAGCTATCCGGGCGAGGCTATCGCAGTCACGGATACTGATATGAAATGTAAAGGTATCCAGGCGAGGCTATCGCAGTCACGGATACTGATATGAAATGTAATGGTATCCAGGCGAGGCTATCGCAGTCACGGATACTGATGCAGAAATGTAAAGGTATCCGGGCGAGGCTATCGCAGTCAAGGATACTGATGCAGAAAAGTAAAGGTATCAGGGAGAGGCTATCGCAGTCACGGATACTGATGCAGAAAAGTAAAGGTATCCGGGCAAGGCTATCGCAGTTACAGACGCTGATGCCGAAAAGTGAATGTATCCGGGCGAGGCTATCGCAGTCACGGATACTGATGCAGAAAAGTAAAGGTATCCGTGCGAGGCTATCGCAGTCACGGATACTGATGTAGAAAAGTAAAGGTATCCGGGCGAGGCTATCGTAGTCACGGATACTGATGCAGAAATGTAAAGGTATCTGGGCGAGGCTATCCCAGTCTAGGATACTGATGTGAAATGTAAAGGTATCCGGGCGAGGCTATCGTAGTCACGTATACTGACGCAGAAAAGTAAAGGTAACTGGGCGAGGCTATTGCAATCATGGATACTGATGCAGAAAAGTGAAAGTATCCAGGCGAGGCTATCGCAGTCACGGACGCTGATGCACAAAGGTCAAGGTATCCGGGCGAGGCTATCGCAGTCACGGATACTGATACAGAAAAGTGAAAGTATTCGGGCGAGGCTATCGCACTCATATACTCTGATGCAGAAATGTCAAGGTATCCGGGCGAGGCTATCGCAGTCACGGATACTCATGCAGAAATGTAAAGGTATCCGGGCGAGGCTATCGCATTCACGGATACTGATGTGAAATGTAAAGGTATCCGGGAGAGGCTATCACAGTCACGGATACAGATGCAGAAAAGTAAATGTATCCGGGTGAGGTTATAGCAGTCACGGACGCTGATACAGAAAAGTAAAGGTATCCGGGCGAGGCTATTGCAGTCACAGACGCTGATACAGAAAAGTAAAGGTATCCGGGCGAGGCTATCGCAGTCACGGATACTGATGCAGAAAAGTAAAGATATCCGGGCAAGGCTATCGCAGTCACAGACGCTGATGCAGAAAAGTAAAGGTATCCGGGCGAGGCTATCGTAGTCAGGGATACTGATGCAGAAAAGTAAAGGTATCCAGGCGAGGCTATCGCATTCACGGACGCTGATACAGAAATGTAAAGGTATCCGGGCGAGGCCATCGCAGTCACGGAAACTGATGCAGAAAAGTAAAGGTATCCGGGTGAGGTTATCGCAGTCACGGACGCTGATACGGAAAAGAAAAGGTATTCGGGCGAGGCTATCGCAGTCACGGATACTGATGTAGAAAAGTAAAGGTATCCGGGTGAGGCTATCGTAGTCATGGACGCTGATACAGAAAAGTAACGGTATCTGGGCGAGGCTATCGTAGTCAGGGATACTGATGCAGAAAAGTAAAGGTATCCAGGTGAGGCTATCGCATTCACGGACGCTGATGCAGAAATGTAAAGGTATCTGGGCGAGGCCAAAACAGTCACGGATCCAGATGCAGAAAAGTAAAGGTATCTGAACGACGCTGTCGTAGTCAGGGATACTGATGCAGAAAAGTAAAGGTATCCAGGCAAGGCTATCGCATTCACGGACGCTGATGCAAAAATGTAAAGGTATCCGGGCGAGGCCATCGCAGTCACGGAAACTGATGCAGAAAAGTAAAGATATCCGGGTGAGGTTATCGCAGTCACGGATACGGATGTAGAAAAGTAAAGGTATCCGGGCGAGGCTATCGTAGTCACGGATACTGATGTAGAAAAGTAAAGGTATCCGGGCAAGACTCTATCGCAGTCACGGATACTGATGCCGAAAAGTAAAGGTATCCGGGCGAGGCTATCGCAATCACAGATAGGGGTGGCAATATGGGACATGTCCATATACCCGTCCCGTCCGTCCAAATTTAGACGGGATATGGACAATAATTTTAGTCCCATTTAATAAACTGGACGGGTCAGACCCGTCCCGCTATGTACACGGACAGACGGGAAAAACCCGACGGGTTCCCGTCCGTCCATTTAAAAAAAAATTTATTTAATTTAAAATTTTAATTAATTTCAATAACTCTGATTTCTCTAATCCACACCCACCACATTTTGACAAACCCACCGCCCTAACTCTCCCCCTCTCTCAGTCGCGCCACCACCTCCTCCACCTCCCACTGCCACCTGTATTACCACCTCCCATTGCAGATCCGATCGCAATCAGCTTTCACGACCTCGCTCGCTCCTTCTCTCCTCTCTTCTTTCTGTGCAGATCCGATTGCAATCGCGTAAAAGGTATCATCCTCAAACCTTCTTCTCTGTTTTGCTTGAATGGGTTTGCTGCTGTGTATGTGTTGTTGATTGTCCATTCCCCCCACCCTGAAATCAATTTAGTAGATTGAGAAATACAAATGCACACGAGAGAGAGATTTTTCTCTTCTAATCCTGATATGTAAAGCACGTTCTTGACTGGGTCAAAAGCTGTGGCTGGGAAATAATTTTTCTCTATTCTTACCCTCTCTTTAATTAAGTACTCATCTCTTCTTCTTTTTACTAGTTGTACTTTGCTGACTTTTGGTTTAATTTGAGAGTGCAATGTAATGAGCTTGATTAATGGCTCGATGAGTGTGGTTTCTGGTGTGGATTAATGATGATGGGCTCACTTTATGGGTTTATTATTATATTTTGCACCCAATTCTGTGACATTTGCTGAAAGACCAGTGTTATTTTGAAATCATGAACTTTGATTGATACAACTGTTTAGGACTGTATATTCTCAAGCCAAAAGTTCATGATGATTTCCTGAGTTCATATTTTGAAAGATTGATTTCTGTATGGCTTCTTTCTTGGATTTATTTATGAAAAAACTGTTAACTTGTGCCTTGTGTCATTCAGGTTGCAGTCAAAGTGATAGCTTGTTTCCTGAGGTTGACAGTTCTTGGAAAGTATGTCTAATTTCTCTCTGATGATCTGGATTTCAAACTTCCAATTTCGTAATTTTCTTTTATTTTTCTATTCCATGATCTATGAGAAAGTTCCAGAATGGTAGTTTATTAGAAACATTAAATTTGCATGCAGATACAGTATAAGAGTTGTTCTTATTTTGCTGTTACTGTAAATGGATCATTGTTCTAACTTCTAAGCACAGTTGGAAGCGTTGTGTTTGTCAGCATCTTACTTATACGCGGAGTATGGACTGGTGTGACATATTTACAGGAAAGACGCCACTTTAAGATGAGTGGATTTGATGATGACCACAGTGCATGGAATGGCTCGCAACCTGCAACATGATCGTTCCTTTCTGAAAGAACAAATTATGCACAGATTGATTCCTAATTAGAGGAAAAACATTAAAATTAGGAGTATACTACAGGCAGAAACGAATGGCATTGTGATGTTTTAGTATTCAAATAGGAATTTTGCATTATATAGATTTTCTGTACAAGTTTGCATATTAAAAAAAAATTCTTGCAATTTTTCTGTGCAAATTTTCTGCAGATTTTAGCAATTTTTTTGCAGGCTCTTTTTTTTAAAAAAAATTTAATTTAAAAAAAAAATTCAAAAAAATATTAGTTGGACGGGACCCGTCCAAACCCGGCTAATTTAGATGGACTTGGACAAGTCCGTCCGTTTATTAAATGGACAAATGGGATTGCACCATGGACGTCCCGTCCGTCCCATATTGCCACCCCTAATCACAGATACTGATGTGAAATGTAAAGGTATCTGGGAGAGGCTATCACAGTCACGGATACAGATGCAGAAAAGTAAATGTATCCGGGCGAGGCTATCGCAGTCACGGATACTGATGTAGAAAACTAAAGGTATCCAGGCCAGGTTATCGCAGTCACGGATACAGATGCAGAAAAGTAAATGTATCCGGGCGAGGCTATCGCAGTCACGGATAAAGTAAAGGTATCCGGGCGAGGCTATCGCAGTCACGGATACTGATGCAGAAAAATAAAGGTGTCCGGGCAAGGCTATCGTAGTTACAGACGCTGATACAGAAAAGTAAATGTATACGGGCGAGGCTATCGCAGTTACGGATACTGATGCAGAAAAGTAAAGGTATCCGGGCGAGGCTATCGCAGTCACGGATACTGATGCAGAAAAGTGAAAGTATCCGGGCGAGGCTATCGCAGTCATATACTCTGATGCAGAAATGTCAAAGTATCCGGGGGAGGCTATCGCAGTCACGGATACTGATGCAGAAAAGTAAAGGTATCCGGGCGAGGCTATCGCAGTCACGGATACTGATGCAGAAAAATAAAGGTGTCCGGGCAAGGCTATCGTAGTTACAGACGCTGATACAGAAAAGTAAAGGTATCCGGGCGAGGCTATCGCAGTCACGGATACTGATGCAGAAAAGTAAAGGTATCCAGGCGAGGCTATCGCAATCAATCCATATTCTGGTTCAATATACGCAATGTTCTTGGTGACAGGTTTGAGTATTGGGCCTGATTTGTCTTAGTCTGGAAAACATATCTCATGAGCACCAAAATGATGCCACCATCTATGGAACCATATCGGAAAATTAACTGAAATGTTTCTGTCAAAATGGAAGAACCATGAGTGTCCTCCTGTCGAGTATAGGAATGCATGGTGCCATGCCATCTGATAGTCATGATAATCAAAACCTTTGGGGAGAAAAGGTTGTGAAAATATTCTTTATGCCCAGACACCATTCCAGGCGAGGCTATCGCAGTCACGGATACTGATGTAGAAAAGTAAAGGTATCCGGGCGAGACTATCGCAGTCATGGAGACTGATGTATAAAAGTATAGGTATCCGGGCGAGGCTATCGTAGTCATGGATACTGATGTAGAAAAGTAAAGGTATCCAGGCGAGGCTATCGCATTCATGGACGCTGATGCAGAAATGTAAAGGTATCCGGGCGAGGCCATCGCAGTCATGGATCCTGATGCAGAAGAGTAAAGGTATCCAGGCGAGGCTATCGCAATCATAGATACTGATGCAGAAAAGTAAAGGTATCCGGGCGACGCTATCGTAGTCAGGGATACTGATGCAGAAAAGTAAAGGTATCCAGGCGAGGCTATCGCATTCACGGACGCTGATGCAGAAATGTAAAGGTATCCGGGTGAGGCCATCGCAGTCACGGATCCTGATGCAGAAGAGTAAAGGTATCCGGGCAAGACGCTATCGCAGTCACGGATACTGATGCCGAAAAGTAAAGGTATCCGGGCGAGGCTATCGCAATCACAGATACTGATGTGAAATGTAAAGGTATCCGGGAGAGGCTATCACAGTCACGGATACAGATGCAGAAAAGTAAATGTATCCGGGCGAGGCTATCGCAGTCACGGATACTGATGTAGAAAACTAAAGGTATCCAGGCCAGGTTATCGCAGTCACGGATACAGATGCAAAAAAGTAAATGTATCCAGGCGAGGCTATCGCAGTCATGGATAAAGTAAAGGTATCCGGGCGAGGCTATCGCAGTCACGGATACTGATGCAGAAAAATAAAGGTGTCCGGGCAAGGCTATCGTAGTTACAGACGCTGATATAGAAAAGTAAATGTATCCGGGCGAGGCTATCGCAGTTACGGATACTGATGCAGAAAAGTAAAGGTATCCGGGCGAGGCTATCGCAGTCACGGATACTGATGCAGAAAAGTGAAAGTATCCGGGCGAGGCTATCGCAGTCATATACTCTGATGCAGAAATATCAAAGTATCCGGGCGAGGCTATCGCAGTCACGGATACTGATGCAGAAAAGTAAAGGTATCCGGGCGAGGCTATCGCAGTCACGGATACTGATGCAGAAAAATAAAGGTGTCCGGGCAAGGCTATCGTAGTTACAGACGCTGATACAGAAAAGTAAAGGTATCCGGGCGAGGCTATCGCAGTCACGGATACTGATGCAGAAAAGTAAAGGTATCCAGGCGAGGCTATCGCAATCATAGATACTGATGCAGAAAAGTAAAAGTTTCCGGGCGTGGATATCGCAGTCACGGACGCTGATGCGGAAATGTAAAGGTATCCGGGCGATCCTATCGCAGTCACGGATACCGATGTGAAATGTAAAGGTAACCGGGCGAGGCTATCGCAGTAACCGATACTGATGCAGAAAAATAAAGGTGTCCGGGCATGGCTAACGCAGTTACAGACGCTGATGCAGAAAAGTAAATGTATCCGGGCGAGGCTATCGCAGTCACGGATACTGATGCCGAAAAGTAAAGGTATCCGGGCGAGGCTATCGCAATCACAGATACTGATGTGAAATGTAAAGGTATCCGGGAGAGGCTATCACAGTCACGGATACAGATGCAGAAAAGTAAATGTATCCGGGCGAGGCTATCGCAGTCACGGATACTGATGTAGAAAACTAAAGGTATCCAGGCCAGGTTATCGCAGTCACAGACGCTGATGCAGAAAAGTAAAGGTATCCAGGCGAAGCTATCGCAGTCACGGATACTGATGAAGAAAAGTAAAGGTATCCGGGCGAGGCTATCGCAGTCACGGATACTGATAGAGAAAAGTAAAGGTATCCGGGCGAGGCCATCGTAGTCACGGAGACTGATGCAGAAAAGTAAAGGTATCCGGACGAGGCTATCGCATTCACGGACGCTGATGCAGAAAAGTAAAGGTATCCGGGCGACGCGATCGTAGTCAGGGATACTGATGCAGAAAAGTAAAGGTATCCAGGCGAGGCTATCGCATTCACGGACGCTGATGCAGAAATGTAAAGGTATCCGGGTGAGGCCATCGCAGTCACGGATCCTGATGCAGAAGAGTAAAGGTATCCAGGCGAGGCTATCGCAATCATATATACTGATGCAGAAGAGTAAAGGTATCCAGGCGAGGCTATCGCATTCACGGACGCTGATGCAGAAATGTAAAGGTATCCGGGCGAGGCCATCGCAGTCACGAAAACTGATGCAGAAAAGTAAAGGTATCCGGGTGAGGTTATCGCAGTCACGGACGCTGATACAGAAAAGAAAAGGTATCCGGGCGAGGCTATCGCAGTCACGGATACTGATGTAGAAAAGTAAAGGTATCCGGGCGAGGCTATTGTAGTCATGGACGCTGATACAGAAAAGTAACGGTATCTGGGCGAGGCTATCGCAGTGACGGATACTGATGCAGAAAATTAAAGGTATCCGGGCGACGCTATCGTAGTCAGGGATACTGATGCAGAAAAGTAAAGGTATCCAGGCAAGGCTATCGCATTTACGGACGCTGATGCAGAAATGTAATGGTATCTGGGCGAGGCTATCGCAGCGACGAATACTGATGAAGAAAAGTAAAGGTATCCGGGCGACACTATCGTAGTCAGGGATACTGATGCGGAAAAGTAAAGGTATCCAGGCAAGGCTATCGCATTCACGGACGCTGATGCAGAAATGTAAAGGTATCCGGGCGAGGCCATCGCAGTCACGGATCCTGATGCAGAAAAGTAAAGGTATCCTGGCGAGTCTATCGCAGTCACGGACACTGATGCAGAAATGTAAAGCTATCCGGGCGAGGCTATCGCAGTCACGGATACTGATATGAAATGTAAAGGTATCCAGGCGAGGCTATCGCAGTCACGGATACTGATATGAAATGTAATGGTATCCAGGCGAGGCTATCGCAGTCACGGATACTGATGCAGAAATGTAAAGGTATCCGGGCGAGGCTATCGCAGTCAAGGATACTGATGCAGAAAAGTAAAGGTATCAGGGAGAGGCTATCGCAGTCACGGATACTGATGCAGAAAAGTAAAGGTATCCGTGCGAGGCTATCGCAGTCACGGATACTGATGTAGAAAAGTAAAGGTATCCGGGCGAGGCTATCGTAGTCACGGATACTGATGCAGAAATGTAAAGGTATCTGGGCGAGGCTATCCCAGTCAAGGATACTGATGTGAAATGTAAAGGTATCCGGGCGAGGCTATCGTAGTCACGTATACTGACGCAGAAAAGTAAAGGTAACTGGGCGAGGCTATTGCAATCATGGATACTGATGCAGAAAAGTGAAAGTATCCAGGCGAGGCTATCGCAGTCACGGACGCTGATGCACAAAGGTCAAGGTATCCGGGCGAGGCTATCGCAGTCACGGATACTGATACAGAAAAGTGAAAGTATTCGGGCGAGGCTATCGCACTCATATACTCTGATGCAGAAATGTCAAGGTATCCGGGCGAGGCTATCGCAGTCACGGATACTCATGCAGAAATGTAAAGGTATCCGGGCGAGGCTATCGCATTCACGGATACTGATGTGAAATGTAAAGGTATCCGGGAGAGGCTATCACAGTCACGGATACAGATGCAGAAAAGTAAATGTATCCGGGTGAGGTTATAGCAGTCACGGACGCTGATACAGAAAAGTAAAGGTATCCGGGCGAGGCTATTGCAGTCACAGACGCTGATACAGAAAAGTAAAGGTATCCGGGCGAGGCTATCGCAGTCACGGATACTGATGCAGAAAAGTAAAGATATCCGGGCAAGGCTATCGCAGTCACAGACGCTGATGCAGAAAAGTAAAGGTATCCGGGCGAGGCTATTGCAGTCACAGACGGTGATACAGAAAAGTAAAGGTATCCGGGCGAGGCTATCGTAGTCAGGGATACTGATGCAGAAAAGTAAAGGTATCCAGGCGAGGCTATCGCATTCACGGACGCTGATACAGAAATGTAAAGGTATCCGGGCGAGGCCATCGCAGTCACGGAAACTGATGCAGAAAAGTAAAGGTATCCGGGTGAGGTTATCGCAGTCACGGACGCTGATACGGAAAAGAAAAGGTATTCGGGCGAGGCTATTGCAGTCACGGATACTGATGTAGAAAAGTAAAGGTATCCGGGCGAGGCTATCGTAGTCATGGACGCTGATACAGAAAAGTAACGGTATCTGGGCGAGGCTATCGTAGTCAGGGATACTGATGCAGAAAAGTAAAGGTATCCAGGTGAGGCTATCGCATTCACGGACGCTGATGCAGAAATGTAAAGGTATCTGGGCGAGGCCAAAACAGTCACGGATCCAGATGCAGAAAAGTAAAGGTATCTGAACGACGCTGTCGTAGTCAGGGATACTGATGCAGAAAAGTAAAGGTATCCAGGCAAGGCTATCGCATTCACGGACGCTGATGCAGAAATGTAAAGGTATCCGGGCGAGGCCATCGCAGTCACGGAAACTGATGCAGAAAAGTAAAGATATCCGGGTGAGGTTATCGTAGTCACGGATACGGATGTAGAAAAGTAAAGGTATCCGGGCGAGGCTATCGTAGTCACGGATACTGATGTAGAAAAGTAAAGGTATCCGGGCAAGACTCTATCGCAGTCACGGATACTGATGCCGAAAAGTAAAGGTATCCGGGCGAGGCTATCGCAATCACAGATAGGGGTGGCAATATGGGACATGTCCATATACCCGTCCCGTCCGTCCAAATTTAGACGGGATATGGACAATAATTTTAGTCCCATTTAATAAACTGGACGGGTCAGACCCGTCCCGCTATGTACACGGACAGACGGGAAAAACCCGACGGGTTCCCGTCCGTCCATTTAAAAAAAAAATTTATTTAATTTAAAATTTTAATTAATTTCAATAACTCTGATTTCTCTAATCCACACCCACCACATTTTGACAAACCCACCGCCCTAACTCTCCCCCTCTCTCAGTCGCGCCACCACCTCCTCCACCTCCCACTGCCACCTGTATTACCACCTCCCATTGCAGATCCGATCGCAATCAGCTTTCACGACCTCGCTCGCTCCTTCTCTCCTCTCTTCTTTCTGTGCAGATCCGATTGCAATCGCGTAAAAGGTATCATCCTCAAACCTTCTTCTCTGTTTTGCTTGAATGGGTTTGCTGCTGTGTATGTGTTGTTGATTGTCCATTCCCCCCACCCTGAAATCAATTTAGTAGATTGAGAAATACAAATGCACACGAGAGAGAGATTTTTCTCTTCTAATCCTGATATGTAAAGCACGTTCTTGACTGGGTCAAAAGCTGTGGCTGGGAAATAATTTTTCTCTATTCTTACCCTCTCTTTAATTAAGTACTCATCTCTTCTTCTTTTTACTAGTTGTACTTTGCTGACTTTTGGTTTAATTTGAGAGTGCAATGTAATGAGCTTGATTAATGGCTCGATGAGTGTGGTTTCTGGTGTGGATTAATGATGATGGGCTCACTTTATGGGTTTATTATTATATTTTGCACCCAATTCTGTGACGTTTGCTGAAAGACCAGTGTTATTTTGAAATCATGAACTTTGATTGATACAACTGTTTAGGACTGTATATTCTCAAGCCAAAAGTTCATGATGATTTCCTGAGTTCATATTTTGAAAGATTGATTTCTGTATGGCTTCTTTCTTGGATTTATTTATGAAAAAACTGTTAACTTGTGCCTTGTGTCATTCAGGTTGCAGTCAAAGTGATAGCTTGTTTCCTGAGGTTGACAGTTCTTGGAAAGTATGTCTAATTTCTCTCTGATGATCTGGATTTCAAACTTCCAATTTCGTAATTTTCTTTTATTTTTCTATTCCATGATCTATGAGAAAGTTCCAGAATGGTAGTTTATTAGAAACATTAAATTTGCATGCAGATACAGTATAAGAGTTGTTCTTATTTTGCTGTTACTGTAAATGGATCATTGTTCTAACTTCTAAGCACAGTTGGAAGCGTTGTGTTTGTCAGCATCTTACTTATACGCGGAGTATGGACTGGTGTGACATATTTACAGGAAAGACGCCACTTTAAGATGAGTGGATTTGATGATGACCACAGTGCATGGAATGGCTCGCAACCTGCAACATGATCGTTCCTTTCTGAAAGAACAAATTATGCACAGATTGATTCCTAATTAGAGGAAAAACATTAAAATTAGGAGTATACTACAGGCAGAAACGAATGGCATTGTGATGTTTTAGTATTCAAATAGGAATTTTGCATTATATAGATTTTCTGTACAAGTTTGCATATTAAAAAAAAATTCTTGCAATTTTTCTGTGCAAATTTTCTGCAGATTTTAGCAATTTTTTTGCAGGCTCTTTTTTTTAAAAAAAATTTAATTTAAAAAAAAAATTCAAAAAAATATTAGTTGGACGGGACCCGTCCAAACCCGGCTAATTTAGATGGACGGGATTGGTCCGTCCGTTTATTAAATGGACTTGGACAAGTCCGTCCGTTTATTAAATGGACAAATGGGATTGCACCATGGACGTCCCGTCCGTCCCATATTGCCACCCCTAATCACAGATACTGATGTGAAATGTAAAGGTATCTGGGAGAGGCTATCACAGTCACGGATACAGATGCAGAAAAGTAAATGTATCCGGGCGAGGCTATCGCAGTCACGGATACTGATGTAGAAAACTAAAGGTATCCAGGCCAGGTTATCGCAGTCACGGATACAGATGCAGAAAAGTAAATGTATCCGGGCGAGGCTATCGCAGTCACGGATAAAGTAAAGGTATCCGGGCGAGGCTATCGCAGTCACGGATACTGATGCAGAAAAATAAAGGTGTCCGGGCAAGGCTATCGTAGTTACAGACGCTGATACAGAAAAGTAAATGTATCCGGGCGAGGCTATCGCAGTTACGGATACTGATGCAGAAAAGTAAAGGTATCCGGGCGAGGCTATCGCAGTCACGGATACTGATGCAGAAAAGTGAAAGTATCCGGGCGAGGCTATCGCAGTCATATACTCTGATGCAGAAATGTCAAAGTATCCGGGGGAGGCTATCGCAGTCACGGATACTGATGCAGAAAAGTAAAGGTATCCGGGCGAGGCTATCGCAGTCACGGATACTGATGCAGAAAAATAAAGGTGTCCGGGCAAGGCTATCGTAGTTACAGACGCTGATACAGAAAAGTAAAGGTATCCGGGCGAGGCTATCGCAGTCACGGATACTGATGCAGAAAAGTAAAGGTATCCAGGCGAGGCTATCGCAATCAATCCATATTCTGGTTCAATATACGCAATGTTCTTGGTGACAGGTTTGAGTATTGGGCCTGATTTGTCTTAGTCTGGAAAACATATCTCATGAGCACCAAAATGATGCCACCATCTATGGAACCATATCGGAAAATTAACTGAAATGTTTCTGTCAAAATGGAAGAACCATGAGTGTCCTCCTGTCGAGTATAGGAATGCATGGTGCCATGCCATCTGATAGTCATGATAATCAAAACCTTTGGGGAGAAAAGGTTGTGAAAATATTCTTTATGCCCAGACACCATTCCAGGCGAGGCTATCGCAGTCACGGATACTGATGTAGAAAAGTAAAGGTATCCGGGCGAGACTATCGCAGTCATGGAGACTGATGTATAAAAGTATAGGTATCCGGGCGAGGCTATCGTAGTCATGGATACTGATGTAGAAAAGTAAAGGTATCCAGGCGAGGCTATCGCATTCATGGACGCTGATGCAGAAATGTAAAGGTATCCGGGCGAGGCCATCGCAGTCATGGATCCTGATGCAGAAGAGTAAAGGTATCCAGGCGAGGCTATCGTAATCATAGATACTGATGCAGAAAAGTAAAGCTATCCGGGCGAGGCTATCGCATTCACGGACGCTGATGCAGAAATGTAATGGTATCCGGGTGAGGCTATCGCAGTGACGGATACTGATGCAAAAAAGTAAAGGTATCCGGGCGAGGCTATCGCAGTCACGGATACTGATGTGAAATGTAAAGGTATCCGGGCGAGGCTATCGCAGTCACGGATACTGATGCAGAAAAGTAAAGGTATCCGGGCGAGGCTATCGCAGTCACGGATACTGATGTGAAATGTAAAGGTATCCGGGCGAGGCTGTCGCAGTCACGGAGACTGATGTGGAAAATTAAAGGTATCCGGGCGAGGCTATCATAGTCATGGATACTGACGTAGAAAAGTAAAAGTATCCTGGCGAGGCTATCGCATTCACGGACGCTGATGCAGAAATGTAAAGGTATCCGGGCGAGGCCATCGCAGTCACGGATCCTGATGCAGAAAAGTAAAAGTATCCGAGCGAGGCAATCACAGTCACGTACGGTGATGCAGAAATGTAAAGGTATGCGGGCGAGGCTATCCCAGTCACGGATACTGATGTGAAATGTAAAGGTATCCGGGAAAGGCTATCGCAGTCACGTATACTGACGCAGAAAAGTAAAGGTATCTGGGCGAGGCTATCGCAATCATGGATACAGATGCAGAAAAGTGAAAGTATCCAGGCGACGCTATCGCAGTCACGGACGCTGATGCAGAAAGGTCAAGGTATCCGGGTGAGGCTATCGAAGTCACGGATACTGATGCAGAAAAGTGAAAGTATTCGGGCGAGGCTGTCGCAGTCATAGACTCTGATGCAGAAATGTCAAGGTATCCGGGCGAGGCTATCGCAGTCACGGATACTGATGCAGAAATGTAAAGGTATCCGGGCGAGGTTATCGCATTCACGGATACTGATGTGAAATGTAAAGGTATCCGGGCGAGGCCAACGCAGTAACGGAAACTGATGCAGAAAAGTAAAGGTATCCGGGTGAGGTTATCGCAGTCACGAATACTGATACAGAAATTAAAGGTATCCGGGCGAGCCTATCGCAGTCACAGACGCTGATACAGAAAAGTAAAGGTATCTGGGCGAGGCTATCGCAGTGACGGATACTGATGCAGAAAATTAAAGGTATCCGGGCGACGCTGTCGTAGTCAGGGATACTGATGCAGAAAAGTAAAGGTATCCAGGCGAGGCTATCGCATTCACGGACGCTGATGCATAAATGTAATGGTATCCGGGCGATGCTATCGCAGTGAAGGATAGTGATGCAGAAAAGTAAAGGTATCCGGGCGACGCTATCATAGTCAGGGATACTGATGCAGAAAAGTAAAGGTATCCAGGCGAGGCTATCGCATTCACGGACGCTGATGCAGAAATGTAAAGGTATCCGGGCGAGGCCATCACAGTCACGGATCCTAGTGCAGAAAAGTAAAAGTATTCGAGCGAGGATATCGCAGTCACGGACGCTGATGCAGAAATGTAAAGGTATCCGGGCGATCCTATCGCAGTCACGGATACCGATGTGAAATGTAAAGGTAACCGGGCGAGGCTATCGCAGTCACCGATACTGATGCAGAAAAGTAAAGGTATACGAGCGAGGCTATCGCAGTCACGGATACTGATGCAGAAAAATAAAGGTGTCCGGGCATGGCTATCGCAGTTACAGACGCTGATGCAGAAAAGTAAATGTGTCCGGGCGAGGCTATCGCAGTCACAGATACTGATGCCGAAAAGTAAAGGTATCCGGGCGAGGCTAGCGCAATCACAGATACTGATGTGAAATGTAAAGGTATCCGGGAGAGGCTATCACAGTCACGGATACAGATGCAGAAAAGTAAATGTATCCGGGCGAGGCTATCGCAGTCACGGATACTGATGTAGAAAACTAAAGGTATCCAGGCCAGGTTATCGCAGTCACAGACGCTGATGCAGAAAAGTAAAGGTATCCAGGCGAAGCTATCGCAGTCACGGATACTGATGAAGAAAAGTAAAGGTATCCGGGCGAGGCTATCGCAGTCACGGATACTGATAGAGAAAAGTAAAGGTATCCGGGCGAGGCCATCGTAGTCACGGAGACTGATGCAAAAAAGTAAAGGTATCCGGACGAGGCTATCGTATTCACGGACGCTGATGCAGAAAAGTAAAGGTATCCGGGCGACGCTATCGTAGTCAGGGATACTGATGCAGAAAAGTAAAGGTATCCAGGCGAGGCTATCGCATTCACGGACGCTGATGCAGAAATGTAAAGGTATCCGGGTGAGGCCATCGCAGTCACGGATCCTGATGCAGAAGAGTAAAGGTATCCAGGCGAGGCTATCGCAATCATAAATACTGATGCAGAAAAGTAAAAGTATCCGGGCGAGGATATCGCAGTCACGGACTCTGATGCAGAAATTTAAAGGTATCCGGGCGAGGCTATCGCAGTCACGGATACTGATATGAAATGTAATGGTATCCGGGCGAGGCTATCGCAATCACGGATACTGATGCAGAAAAGTAAAGGTATCCGGGCGAGGCTATCGCAGTCACGGATACTGATGCAAAAAAGTAAAGGTATCCAGGCGAGGCTATCGCAGTCACGGACGCTGATGCAGAAATGCAAAGGTATCCGGGTGAGGCCATCGCAGTCACGGATCCTGATGCAGAAAAGTAAAGGTATCCAGGCGAGGCTATCGCAATCATAGATACTGATGCAGAAAAGTAAAAGTTTCCGGGCGTGGATATCGCAGTCACGGATACCGATGTGAAATGTAAAGGTAACCGGGCGAGGCTATCGCAGTCACCGATACTGATGCAGAAAAGTAAAAGTATACGAGCGAGGCTATCGCAGTCACGGATACTGATGCAGAAAAGTAAAGGTATACGAGCGAGGCTATCGCAGTCACGGATACTGATGCAAAAAAGTAAAGGTATCCAGGCGAGGCTATCGCATTCACGGACGCTGATGCAGAAATGTAAAGGTATCCGGGTGAGGCCATCGCAGTCACGGATCCTGATGCAGAAGAGTAAAGGTATCCAGGCGAGGCTATCGCAATCATATATACTGATGCAGAAAAGTAAAGGTATCCAGGCGAGGATATCGCAGTCACGGACGCTGATGCAGAAATCTAAAGGTATCCGGGCGAGGCTATCGCAGTCACGGATACTGATATGAAATGTAATGGTATCCGGGCGAGGCTATCGCAGTCACGGATACTGATGCAGAAAAGTAAAGGTATCCGGGCGAGGCTATCGCAGTCACGGATACTGATGCAAAAAAGTAAAGGTATCCAGGCGAGGCTATCGCAGTCACGGATACTGATGTGAAATGTAAAGGTATCCGGGCGAGGCTATCGCAGTCACGGATACTGATGCAAAAAAGTAAAGGTATCCGGGCGAGGCTATCGCAGCCACGGATACTGATGCAGAAAAGTAAAGGTATCCGGGAAAGGCTATCGCAGTTACGGATACTGATGCAGAAAAGTAAAGGTATCCGTGCGAGGCTATCGCAGTCACGGATACTGATGCAGAAAAGTGAAAGTATCCGGGCGAGGCTATCGCAGTCATATACTCTGATACAGAAATGTTAAGGAATCCGGGCGAGGCTATCGCAGTCACGGATACTGATGCAGAAATGTAAAGGTATCCGGGCGAGGCTATCGCATTCACGGATACTGATGTGAAATGTAAAGGTATCCGGGAGAGGCTATCACAGTTACGGATACAGATGCAGAAAAGTAAATGTATCCGGGTGAGGTTATAGCAGTCACGGACGCTGATACAGAAAAGTAAAGGTATCCGGGCGAGGCTATCGCAGTCACGGATACTTAGGCAGAAAAGTAAAGGTATCCGGGCAAGGCTATCGCAGTCACAGACGCTGATGCAGAAAAGTAAAGGTATCCGGGCGAGGCTATCGCAGCCACGGATACTTAGGCAGAAAAGTAAAGGTATCCGGGCGAGGCTATCGCAGTCACGGACGTTGATGTACAAATGTAAAGGTATCCGGGCGAGGCTATCGCAGTCACGGATACTGATGCAGAAAAGTAAAGGTATCCGGGCGAGGCTATCGCAGTCACGGATACTGATGTGAAATGTAAAGGTATCCGGGCGAGGCTGTCGCAGTCACGGAGACTGATGTGGAAAATTAAAGGTATCCGGGCGAGGCTATCATAGTCATGGATACTGACGTAGAAAAGTAAAAGTATCCTGGCGAGGCTATCGCATTCACGGACGCTGATGCAGAAATGTAAAGGTATCCGGGCGAGGCCATCGCAGTCACGGATCCTGATGCAGAAAAGTAAAAGTATCCGAGCGAGGCAATCACAGTCACGTACGGTGATGCAGAAATGTAAAGGTATGCGGGCGAGGCTATCCCAGTCACGGATACTGATGTGAAATGTAAAGGTATCCGGGAAAGGCTATCGCAGTCACGTATACTGACGCAGAAAAGTAAAGGTATCTGGGCGAGGCTATCGCAATCATGGATACAGATGCAGAAAAGTGAAAGTATCCAGGCGACGCTATCGCAGTCACGGACGCTGATGCAGAAAGGTCAAGGTATCCGGGTGAGGCTATCGAAGTCACGGATACTGATGCAGAAAAGTGAAAGTATTCGGGCGAGGCTGTCGCAGTCATAGACTCTGATGCAGAAATGTCAAGGTATCCGGGCGAGGCTATCGCAGTCACGGATACTGATGCAGAAATGTAAAGGTATCCGGGCGAGGTTATCGCATTCACGGATACTGATGTGAAATGTAAAGGTATCCGGGCGAGGCCAACGCAGTAACGGAAACTGATGCAGAAAAGTAAAGGTATCCGGGTGAGGTTATCGCAGTCACGAATACTGATACAGAAATTAAAGGTATCCGGGCGAGCCTATCGCAGTCACAGACGCTGATACAGAAAAGTAAAGGTATCTGGGCGAGGCTATCGCAGTGACGGATACTGATGCAGAAAATTAAAGGTATCCGTGCGACGCTGTCGTAGTCAGGGATACTGATGCAGAAAAGTAAAGGTATCCAGGCGAGGCTATCGCATTCACGGACGCTGATGCATAAATGTAATGGTATCCGGGCGATGCTATCGCAGTGAAGGATAGTGATGCAGAAAAGTAAAGGTATCCGGGCGACGCTATCATAGTCAGGGATACTGATGCAGAAAAGTAAAGGTATCCAGGCGAGGCTATCGCATTCACGGACGCTGATGCAGAAATGTAAAGGTATCCGGGCGAGGCCATCACAGTCACGGATCCTAGTGCAGAAAAGTAAAAGTATTCGAGCGAGGATATCGCAGTCACGGACGCTGATGCAGAAATGTAAAGGTATCCGGGCGATCCTATCGCAGTCACGGATACCGATGTGAAATGTAAAGGTAACCGGGCGAGGCTATCGCAGTCACCGATACTGATGCAGAAAAGTAAAGGTATACGAGCGAGGCTATCGCAGTCACGGATACTGATGCAGAAAAATAAAGGTGTCCGGGCATGGCTATCGCAGTTACAGACGCTGATGCAGAAAAGTAAATGTGTCCGGGCGAGGCTATCGCAGTCACAGATACTGATGCCGAAAAGTAAAGGTATCCGGGCGAGGCTAGCGCAATCACAGATACTGTTGTGAAATGTAAAGGTATCCGGGAGAGGCTATCACAGTCACGGATACAGATGCAGAAAAGTAAATGTATCCGGGCGAGGCTATCGCAGTCACGGATACTGATGTAGAAAACTAAAGGTATCCAGGCCAGGTTATCGCAGTCACAGACGCTGATGCAGAAAAGTAAAGGTATCCAGGCGAAGCTATCGCAGTCACGGATACTGATGAAGAAAAGTAAAGGTATCCGGGCGAGGCTATCGCAGTCACGGATACTGATAGAGAAAAGTAAAGGTATCCGGGCGAGGCCATCGTAGTCACGGAGACTGATGCAAAAAAGTAAAGGTATCCGGACGAGGCTATCGTATTCACGGACGCTGATGCAGAAAAGTAAAGGTATCCGGGCGACGCTATCGTAGTCAGGGATACTGATGCAGAAAAGTAAAGGTATCCAGGCGAGGCTATCGCATTCACGGACGCTGATGCAGAAATGTAAAGGTATCCGGGTGAGGCCATCGCAGTCACGGATCCTGATGCAGAAGAGTAAAGGTATCCAGGCGAGGCTATCGCAATCATAAATACTGATGCAGAAAAGTAAAAGTATCCGGGCGAGGATATCGCAGTCACGGACTCTGATGCAGAAATTTAAAGGTATCCGGGCGAGGCTATCGCAGTCACGGATACTGATATGAAATGTAATGGTATCCGGGCGAGGCTATCGCAATCACGGATACTGATGCAGAAAAGTAAAGGTATCCGGGCGAGGCTATCGCAGTCACGGATACTGATGCAAAAAAGTAAAGGTATCCAGGCGAGGCTATCGCAGTCACGGACGCTGATGCAGAAATGCAAAGGTATCCGGGTGAGGCCATCGCAGTCACGGATCCTGATGCAGAAAAGTAAAGGTATCCAGGCGAGGCTATCGCAATCATAGATACTGATGCAGAAAAGTAAAAGTTTCCGGGCGTGGATATCGCAGTCACGGATACCGATGTGAAATGTAAAGGTAACCGGGCGAGGCTATCGCAGTCACCGATACTGATGCAGAAAAGTAAAAGTATACGAGCGAGGCTATCGCAGTCACGGATACTGATGCAGAAAAGTAAAGGTATACGAGCGAGGCTATCGCAGTCACGGATACTGATGCAAAAAAGTAAAGGTATCCAGGCGAGGCTATCGCATTCACGGACGCTGATGCAGAAATGTAAAGGTATCCGGGTGAGGCCATCGCAGTCACGGATCCTGATGCAGAAGAGTAAAGGTATCCAGGCGAGGCTATCGCAATCATATATACTGATGCAGAAAAGTAAAGGTATCCAGGCGAGGATATCGCAGTCACGGACGCTGATGCAGAAATCTAAAGGTATCCGGGCGAGGCTATCGCAGTCACGGATACTGATATGAAATGTAATGGTATCCGGGCGAGGCTATCGCAGTCACGGATACTGATGCAGAAAAGTAAAGGTATCCGGGCGAGGCTATCGCAGTCACGGATACTGATGCAAAAAAGTAAAGGTATCCAGGCGAGGCTATCGCAGTCACGGATACTGATGTGAAATGTAAAGGTATCCGGGCGAGGCTATCGCAGTCACGGATACTGATGCAAAAAAGTAAAGGTATCCGGGCGAGGCTATCGCAGCCACGGATACTGATGCAGAAAAGTAAAGGTATCCGGGAAAGGCTATCGCAGTTACGGATACTGATGCAGAAAAGTAAAGGTATCCGTGCGAGGCTATCGCAGTCACGGATACTGATGCAGAAAAGTGAAAGTATCCGGGCGAGGCTATCGCAGTCATATACTCTGATACAGAAATGTTAAGGAATCCGGGCGAGGCTATCGCAGTCACGGATACTGATGCAGAAATGTAAAGGTATCCGGGCGAGGCTATCGCATTCACGGATACTGATGTGAAATGTAAAGGTATCCGGGAGAGGCTATCACAGTTACGGATACAGATGCAGAAAAGTAAATGTATCCGGGTGAGGTTATAGCAGTCACGGACGCTGATACAGAAAAGTAAAGGTATCCGGGCGAGGCTATCGCAGTCACGGATACTTAGGCAGAAAAGTAAAGGTATCCGGGCAAGGCTATCGCAGTCACAGACGCTGATGCAGAAAAGTAAAGGTATCCGGGCGAGGCTATCGCAGCCACGGATACTTAGGCAGAAAAGTAAAGGTATCCGGGCGAGGCTATCGCAGTCACGGACGTTGATGTACAAATGTAAAGGTATCCGGGCGAGGCTATCGTAGTCACAGACGCTGATGCAGAAAAGTAAAGGTATCCGGGCGAGGCTATCGCAGTCACGGACGTTGATGTACAAATGAAAAGGTATCCGGGCGAGGCTATCGTAGTCACGGATACTGATGCAGAAAAGTAAAGGTATCCGAGTGAGGTTATAGCAGTCACGGACGCTTATAAAGAAAAGTAAAGGTATCCGGGCGAGGCTATCGCAGTCACAGACGCTGAAACAGAAAAGTAAAGGTATCCGGGCGAGGCTATCGCAGTCACAGACGCTGATACAGAAAAGTAAAGGTATCCGGGCGAGGCTATCGCAGTGACAGATACTGATGCAGAAAAGTAAAGGTATCCGAACGACGCTGTCGTAGTCAAGGATACTGATGCAGAAAAATAAAGGTATCCAGGCGAGGCTATCGCATTCACGGACGTTGATGCATAAATGTAAAGGTATCCGGGCGAGGCCATCGCAGTCACGGAAACTGATGCAGAAAAGTAAAGGTATCCGGGTGAGGTTATCGCAGTCACGGACGCTGATACAGAAAAGAAAAGGTATCCGGGCGAGGCTATCGCAGCCACGGATACTGATGTAGAAAAGTAAAGGTATCCGGGCGAGGCTATTGTAGTCATGGACGCTGATACAGAAAAGTAACGGTATCTGGGCGAGGCTATCGCAATGACGGATACTGATGCAGAAAATTAAAGGTATCCGGGCGACGCTATCGTAGTCAGGGATACTGATGCAGAAAAGTAAAGGTATCCAGGCGAGGCTATCGCATTCACGGACGCTGATGCAGAAATGTAATGGTATCCGGGCGAGGCTATCGCAGCGACGGATACTGATGAAGAAAAGTAAAGGTATCCGGGCGACACTATCGTAGTCAGGGATACTGATGCGGAAAAGTAAAGGTATCCAGGCAAGGCTATCGCATTCACGGACGCTGATGCAGAAATGTAAAGGTATCCGGGCGAGGCCATCGCAGTCACGGATCCTGATGCAGAAAAGTAAAGGTATCCTGGCGAGTCTATCGCAGTCACGGACACTGATGCAGAAATGTAAAGCTATCCGGGCGAGGCTATCGCAGTCACGGATACTGATATCAAATGTAATGGTATCTAGGCGAGGCTATCGCAGTCACGGATACTGATATGAAATGTAATGGTATCCAGGCGAGGCTATCGCAGTCACGGATACTGATGCAGAAATGTAAAGGTATCCGGGCGAGGATCTCGCAGTCAAGGATACTGATGCAGAAAAGTAAAGGTATCCGGGAGAGGCTATCGCAGTCACGGATACTGATGCAGAAAAGTAAAGGTATCCGGGCAAGGCTATCGCAGTTACAGACGCTGATGCCGAAAAGTGAATGTATCCGGGCGAGGCTATCGCAGTCACGGATACTGATGCAGAAAAGTAAAGGTATCCGGGCGAGGCTATCCCAGTCAAGGATACTGATGTGAAATGTAAAGGTATCCGGGCGAGGCTATCGTAGTCACGTATACTGACGCAGAAAAGTAAAGGTATCTGGGCGAGGCTATTGCAATCATGGATACTGATGCAGAAAAGTGAAAGTATCCAGGCGAGGCTATCGCAGTCACGGACGCTGATGCACAAAGGTCAAGGTATCCGGGCGAGGCTATCGCAGTCACGGATACTGATACAGAAAATTGAAAGTATTCGGGCGAGGCTATCGCACTCATATACTCTGATGCAGAAATGTCAAGGTATCCGGGCGAGGCTATCGCAGTCACGGATACTCATGCAGAAATGTAAAGGTATCCGGGCGAGGCTATCGCATTCACGGATACTGATGTGAAATGTAAAGGTATCCGGGAGAGGCTATCACAGTCACGGATACAGATGCAGAAAAGTAAATGTATCCGGGTGAGGTTATAGCAGTCACGGACGCTGATACAGAAAAGTAAAGGTATCCGGGGAGGCTATTGCAGTCACAGACGCTGATACAGAAAAGTAAAGGTATCCGGGCGAGGCTATCGCAGTCACGGATACTGATGCAGAAAAGTAAAGGTATCCGGGCAAGGCTATCGCAGTCACAGACGCTGATGCAGAAAAGTAAAGGTATCCGGGCGAGGCTATTGCAGTCACAGACGGTGATACAGAAAAGTAAAGGTATCCGGGCGAGGCTATCGCAGTCACGGATACTGATGCAGAAAAGTAAAGGTATCCAGGCGAGGCTATCGCATTCACGGACGCTGATACAGAAATGTAAAGGTATCCGGGCGAGGCCATCGCAGTCACGGAAACTGATGCAGAAAAGTAAAGGTATCCGGGTGAGGTTATCGCAGTTACGGACGCTGATACGGAAAAGAAAAGGTATTCGGGCGAGGCTATCGCAGTCACGGATACTGATGTAGAAAAGTAAAGGTATCCGGGCGAGGCTATCGTAGTCATGGACGCTGATACAGAAAAGTAACGGTATCTGGGCGACGCTATCGTAGTCAGGGATACTGATGCAGAAAAGTAAAGGTATCCAGGTGAGGCTATCGCATTCACGGACGCTGATGCAGAAATGTAAAGGTATCCGGGCGAGGCCATCGCAGTCACGGATCCAGATGCAGAAAAGTAAAGGTATCTGAACGACGCTGTCGTAGTCAGGGATACTGATGCAGAAAAGTAAAGGTATCCAGGCGAGGCTATCGCATTCACGGACGCTGATGCAGAAATGTAAAGGTATCCGGGCGAGGCCATCGCAGTCACGGAAACTGATGCAGAAAAGTAAAGGTATCCGGGTGAGGTTATCGCAGTCACTTATACGGATGTAGAAAAGTAAAGGTATCCGGGCGAGGCTATCGTAGTCACGGATACTGATGTAGAAAAGTAAAGGTATCCGGGCAAGACGCTATCGCAGTCACGGATACTGATGCAGAAAAGTAAAGGTATCCGGGCGAGGCTATCGCAATCACAGATACTGATGTGAAATGTAAAGGTATCCGGGAGAGGCTATCACAGTCACGGATACAGATGCAGAAAAGTAAATGTATCCGGGCGAGGCTATCGAAGTCACGGATACTGATGTAGAAAACTAAAGGTATCCAGGCCAGGTTATCGCAGTCACGGATACAGATGCAGAAAAGTAAATGTATCCGGGCGAGGCTATCGCAGTCACGGATACTGATGCAGAAATGTAAAGGTATCCGGGCGAGGCCATCGAAGTCACGGATCCAGATGCAGAAAAGTAAAGGTATCTGAACGACGCTGTCGTAGTCAGGGATACTGATGCAGAAAAGTAAAGGTATCCAGGCGAGGCTATCGCATTCACGGACGCTGATGCAGAAATGTAAAGGTATCCAAGCGAGGCCATCGCAGTCACGGAAACTGATGCAGAAAAGTAAAGGTATCCGGGTGAGGTTATCGCAGTCACGGATACGGATGTAGAAAAGTAAAGGTATCCGGGCGAGGCTATCGTAGTCACGGATACTGATGTAGAAAAGTAAAGGTATCCGGGCAAGACGCTATCGCAGTCACGGATACTGATGCCGAAAAGTAAAGGTATCTGGGCGAGGCTATCGCAATCACAGATACTGATGTGAAATGTAAAGGTATCCGGGAGAGGCTATCACAGTCACGGATACAGATGCAGAAAAGTAAATGTATCCGGGCGAGGCAATCGCAGTCACGGATACTGATGTAGAAAACTAAAGGTATCCAGGCCAGGTTATCGCAGTCACGGATACAGATGCAGAAAAGTAAATGTATCCGGGCGAGGCTATCGCAGTCACGGATAAAGTAAAGGTATCCGGGCGAGGCTATCGCAGTCACGGATACTGATGCAGAAAAATAAAGGTGTCCGGGCAAGGCTATCGTAGTTACAGACGCTGATACAGAAAAGTAAATGTATCCGGGCGAGGCTATCGCAGTTACGGATACTGATGCAGAAAAGTAAAGGTATCCGGGCGAGGCTATCGCAGTCACGGATACTGATGCAGAAAAGTGAAAGTATCCGGGCGAGGCTATCGCAGTCATATACTCTGATGCAGAAATGTCAAAGTATCCGGGCGAGGCTATGGCATTCACGGATACTGATGCAGAAAAGTAAAGGTATCCGGGCGAGGCTATCGTAGTCACGGATACTGATGCAGAAAAGTAAAGGTATCCAGGCGAGGCTATCGCAATCATAGATACTGATGCAGAAAAGTAAAAGTTTCCGGGCGTGGATATCGCAGTCACGGACGCTGATGCAGAAATGTAAAGGTATCCGGGCGATCCTATCGTAGTCACGGATACCGATGTGAAATGTAAAGGTAACCGGGCGAGGCTATCGCAGTCACCGATACTGATGCAGAAAAGTAAAGGTATACGAGCGAGGCTATCGCAGTCACGGATACTGATGCAGAAAAATAAAGGTGTCCGGGCATGGCTATCGCAGTCATATACTCTGATGCAGAAAAGTAAATGTATCCGGGCGAGGCTATCGCAGTCACGGATACTGATGCCGAAAAGTAAAGGTATCCGGGCGAGGCTATCGCAATCACAGATACTGATGTGAAATGTAAAGGTATCCGGGAGAGGCTATCACAGTCACGGATACAGATGCAGAAAAGTAAATGTATCCGGGCGAGGCTATCGCAGTCACGGATACTGATGTAGAAAACTAAAGGTATCCAGGCCAGGTTATCGCACTCACAGACGCTGATGCAGAAAAGTAAAGGTATCCAGGCGAAGCTATCGCAGTCACGGATACTGATGAAGAAAAGTAAAGGTATCCGGGCGAGGCTATCACAGTCACGGATACTGATAGAGAAAAGTAAAGGTATCCGGGCGAGGCCATCGTAGTCACGGAGACTGATGCAGAAAAGTAAAGGTATCCGGACGAGGCTATCGCATTCACGGACGCTGATGCAGAAAAGTAAAGGTATCCGGGCGACGCTATCGTAGTCAGGGATACTGATGCAGAAAAGTAAAGGTATCCAGGCGAGGCTATCGCATTCACGGACGCTGATGCAGAAATGTAAAGGTATCCGGGTGAGGCCATCGCAGTCACGGATCCTGATGCAGAAGAGTAAAGGTATCCAGGCGAGGCTATCGCAATCATATATACTGATGCAGAAAAGTAACGGTATCCGGGCGACGCTATCGTAGTCAGGGATACTGATGCAGAAGAGTAAAGGTATCCGGGCGACGCTATCGTAGTCAGGGATACTGATGCAGAAAAGTAAATGTATCCGGGCGAGGCTATCGCAGTCACGGATACTGATGTAGAAAACTAAAGGTATCCAGGCCTGGTTATCGCAGTCACGGATACAGATGCAGAAAAGTAAAAGTATCCGGGCGAGGCTATCGCAGTCACAGATAAAGTAAAGGTATCCGGGCGAGGCTATCGCAGTCACGGATACTGATGCAGAAAAATAAAGGTATCCGGGCGACGCTATCGTAGTCAGGGATACTGATGCAGAAGATTAAAGGTATCCAGGCGAGGCTATCGCATTCACGGACGCTGATGCAGAAATGTAAAGGTATCCGGGCGAGGCCATCGCAGTCAGGAAAACTGATGCAGAAAAGTAAAGGTATCCGGGCGACGCTATCGTAGTCAGGGATACTGATGCAGAAAAGTAAAGGTATCCAGGCGAGGCTATCGCATTCACGGACGCTGATGCAGAAATGTAAAGGTATCCGGGTGAGGCCATCGCAGTCACGGATCCTGATGCAGAAGAGTAAAGGTATCCGGGCAAGACGCTATCGCAGTCACGGATACTGATGCCGAAAAGTAAAGGTATCCGGGCGAGGCTATCGCAATCACGGATACTGATGTGAAATGTAAAGGTATCCGGGAGAGGCTATCACAGTCACGGAAACAGATGCAGAAAAGTAAATGTATCCGGGCGAGGCTATCGCAGTCACGGATACTGATGTAGAAAACTAAAGGTATCCAGGCCTGGTTATCGCAGTCACGGATACAGATGCAGAAAAGTAAATGTATCCGGGCGAGGCTATCGCAGTCACGGATAAAGTAAAGGTATCCGGGCGAGGCTATCGCAGTCACGGATACTGATGCAGAAAAATAAAGGTGTCCGGGCAAGGCTATCGTAGTTACAGACGCTGATACAGAAAAGTAAATGTATCCGGGCGAGGCTATCGCAGTTACGGATACTGATGCAGAAAAGTAAAGGTATCCGGGCGAGGCTATCGCAGTCACGGATACTAATGCAGAAAAGTGAAAGTATCCGGGCGAGGCTATCGCAGTCATATACTCTGATGCAGAAATGTCAAAGTATCCGGGCGAGGCTATCGCAGTCACGGATATTGATGCAGAAAAGTAAAGGTATCCGGGCGAGGCTATCGCAGTCACGGATACTGATGCAGAAAAATAAAGGTGTCCGGGCAAGGCTATCGTAGTTACAGACGCTGATACAGAAAAGTAAAGGTATCCGGGCGAGGCTATCGCAGTCACGGATACTGATGCAGAAAAGTAAAGGTATCCAGGCGAGGCTATCGCAATCATAGATACTGATGCAGAAAAGTAAAAGTTTCCGGGCGTGGATATCGCAGTCACGGACGCTGATGCAGAAATGTAAAGGTATCCGGGCGATCCTATCGCAGTCACGGATACCGATGTGAAATGTAAAGGTAACCGGGCGAGGCTATCGCAGTCACCGATACTGATGCAGAAAAGTAAAGTTATACGAGCGAGGCTATCGCAGTCACGGATACTGATGCAGAAAAATAAAGGTGTCCGGGCATGGCTATCGCAGTTACAGACGCAGATGCAGAAAAGTAAATGTATCCGGGCGAGGCTATCGCAGTCACGGATACTGATGCCGAAAAGTAAAGGTATCCGGGCGAGGCTATCGCAATCACAGATACTGATGTGAAATGTAAAGGTATCCGGGAGAGGCTATCACAGTCACGGATACAGATGCAGAAAAGTAAATGTATCCGGGCGAGGCTATCGCAGTCACGGATACTGATGTAGAAAACTAAAGGTATCCAGGCCAGGTTATCGCAGTCACAGACGCTGATGCAGAAAAGTAAAGGTATCCAGGCGAAGCTATCGCAGTCACGGATACTGATGAAGAAAAGTAAAGGTATCCGGGCGAGGCTATCGCAGTCACGGATACTGATAGAGAAAAGTAAAGGTATCCGGGCGAGGCCATCGTAGTCACGGAGACTGATGCAGAAAAGTAAAGGTATCCGGGTGAGGTTATCGCAGTCACGGACGCTGATACAGAAAAGAAAAGGTATCCGGGCGAGGCTATCGCAGTCACGGATACTGATGAAGAAAACTAAAGGTATCCGGGCGAGGCTATCGCAGTCACGGATACTGATAGAGAAAAGTAAAGGTATCCGGGCGAGGCCATCGTAGTCACGGAGACTGATGCAAAAAAGTAAAGGTATCCGGACGAGGCTATCGTATTCACGGACGCTGATGCAGAAAAGTAAAGGTATCCGGGCGACGCTATCGTAGTCAGGGATACTGATGCAGAAAAGTAAAGGTATCCAGGCGAGGCTATCGCATTCACGGACGCTGATGCAGAAATGTAAAGGTATCCGGGTGAGGCCATCGCAGTCACGGATCCTGATGCAGAAGAGTAAAGGTATCCAGGCGAGGCTATCGTAATCATATATACTGATGCAGAAAAGTAAAAGTATCCGGGCGAGGATATCGCAGTCACGGACTCTGATGCAGAAATGTAAAGGTATCCGGGCGAGGCTATCGCAGTCACGGATACTGATATGAAATGTAATGGTATCCGGGCGAGGCTATCGCAATCACGGATACTGATGCAGAAAAGTAAAGGTATCCGGGCGAGGCTATCGCAGTCACGGATACTGATGCAAAAAAGTAAAGGTATCCAGGCGAGGCTATCGCAGTCACGGACGCTGATGCAGAAATGTAAAGGTATCCGGGTGAGGCCATCGCAGTCACGGATCCTGATGCAGAAAAGTAAAGGTATCCAGGCGAGGCTATCGCAATCATAGATACTGATGCAGAAAAGTAAAAGTTTCCGGGCGTGGATATCGTAGTCACGGACGCTGATGCAGAAATGTAAAGGTATCCAGGCAATCCTATCGCAGTCACGGATACCGATGTGAAATGTAAAGGTAACCGGGCGAGGCTATCGCAGTCACCGATACTGATGCACAAAAGTAAAGGTATACGAGCGAGGCTATCGCAGTCACGGATACTTATGCAGAAAAGTAAAGGTATACGAGCGAGGCTATCGCAGTCACGGATACTGATGCAAAAAAGTAAAGGTATCCAGGCGAGGCTATCGCATTCACGGACGCTGATGCAGAAATGTAAAGGTATCCGGGTGAGGCCATCGCAGTCACGGATCCTGATGCAGAAGAGTAAAGGTATCCAGGCGAGGCTATCGCAATCATATATACTGATGCAGAAAAGTAAAGGTATCCAGCCGAGGATATCGCAATCACGGACGCTGATGCAGAAATCTAAAGGTATCCGGGCGAGGCTATCGCAGTCACGGATACTGATGCAGAAAAGTAAAGGTATCCAGGCGAGGCTATCGCAATCATAGATACTGATGCAGAAAAGTAAAAGTTTCCGGGCGTGGATATCGCAGTCACGGACGCTGGTGCAGAAATGTAAAGGTATCCGGGCGATCCTATCGCAGTCACGGATACCGATGTGAAATGTAAAGGTAACCGGGCGAGGCTATCGCAGTCACCGATACTGATGCAGAAAAGTAAAGTTATACGAGCGAGGCTATCGCAGTCACGGATACTGATGCAGAAAAATAAAGGTGTCCGGGCATGGCTATCGCAGTTACAGACGCAGATGCAGAAAAGTAAATGTATCCGGGCGAGGCTATCGCAGTCACGGATACTGATGCCGAAAAGTAAAGGTATCCGGGCGAGGCTATCGCAATCACAGATACTGATGTGAAATGTAAAGGTATCCGGGAGAGGCTATCACAGTCACGGATACAGATGCAGAAAAGTAAATGTATCCGGGCGAGGCTATCGCAGTCACGGATACTGATGTAGAAAACTAAAGGTATCCAGGCCAGGTTATCGCAGTCACAGACGCTGATGCAGAAAAGTAAAGGTATCCAGGCGAAGCTATCGCAGTCACGGATACTGATGAAGAAAAGTAAAGGTATCCGGGCGAGGCTATCGCAGTCACGGATACTGATAGAGAAAAGTAAAGGTATCCGGGCGAGGCCATCGTAGTCACGGAGACTGATGCAGAAAAGTAAAGGTATCCGGGTGAGGTTATCGCAGTCACGGACGCTGATACAGAAAAGAAAAGGTATCCGGGCGAGGCTATCGCAGTCACGGATACTGATGAAGAAAACTAAAGGTATCCGGGCGAGGCTATCGCAGTCACGGATACTGATAGAGAAAAGTAAAGGTATCCGGGCGAGGCCATCGTAGTCACGGAGACTGATGCAAAAAAGTAAAGGTATCCGGACGAGGCTATCGTATTCACGGACGCTGATGCAGAAAAGTAAAGGTATCCGGGCGACGCTATCGTAGTCAGGGATACTGATGCAGAAAAGTAAAGGTATCCAGGCGAGGCTATCGCATTCACGGACGCTGATGCAGAAATGTAAAGGTATCCGGGTGAGGCCATCGCAGTCACGGATCCTGATGCAGAAGAGTAAAGGTATCCAGGCGAGGCTATCGCAATCATATATACTGATGCAGAAAAGTAAAAGTATCCGGGCGAGGATATCGCAGTCACGGACTCTGATGCAGAAATGTAAAGGTATCCGGGCGAGGCTATCGCAGTCACGGATACTGATATGAAATGTAATGGTATCCGGGCGAGGCTATCGCAATCACGGATACTGATGCAGAAAAGTAAAGGTATCCGGGCGAGGCTATCGCAGTCACGGATACTGATGCAAAAAAGTAAAGGTATCCAGGCGAGGCTATCGCAGTCACGGACGCTGATGCAGAAATGTAAAGGTATCCGGGTGAGGCCATCGCAGTCACGGATCCTGATGCAGAAAAGTAAAGGTATCCAGGCGAGGCTATCGCAATCATAGATACTGATGCAGAAAAGTAAAAGTTTCCGGGCGTGGATATCGTAGTCACGGACGCTGATGCAGAAATGTAAAGGTATCCAGGCAATCCTATCGCAGTCACGGATACCGATGTGAAATGTAAAGGTAACCGGGCGAGGCTATCGCAGTCACCGATACTGATGCACAACAGTAAAGGTATACGAGCGAGGCTATCGCAGTCACGGATACTTATGCAGAAAAGTAAAGGTATACGAGCGAGGCTATCGCAGTCACGGATACTGATGCAAAAAAGTAAAGGTATCCAGGCGAGGCTATCGCATTCACGGACGCTGATGCAGAAATGTAAAGGTATCCGGGTGAGGCCATCGCAGTCACGGATCCTGATGCAGAAGAGTAAAGGTATCCAGGCGAGGCTATCGCAATCATATATACTGATGCAGAAAAGTAAAGGTATCCAGGCGAGGATATCGCAGTCACGGACGCTGATGCAGAAATCTAAAGGTATCCGGGCGAGGCTATCGCAGTCACGGATACTGATGCAGAAAAGTAAAGGTATCCAGGCGAGGCTATCGCAATCATAGATACTGATGCAGAAAAGTAAAAGTTTCCGGGCGTGGATATCGCAGTCACGGACGCTGATGCAGAAATGTAAAGGTATCCGGGCGATCCTATCGCAGTCACGGATACCGATGTGAAATGTAAAGGTAACCGGGCGAGGCTATCGCAGTCACCGATACTAATGCAGAAAAGTAAAGTTATACGAGCGAGGCTATCGCAGTCACGGATACTGATGCAGAAAAATAAAGGTGTCCGGGCATGGCTATCGCAGTTACAGACGCAGATGCAGAAAAGTAAATGTATCCGGGCGAGGCTATCGCAGTCACGGATACTGATGCCGAAAAGTAAAGGTATCCGGGCGAGGCTATCGCAATCACAGATACTGATGTGAAATGTAAAGGTATCCGGGAGAGGCTATCACAGTCACGGATACAGATGCAGAAAAGTAAATGTATCCGGGCGAGGCTATCGCAGTCACGGATACTGATGTAGAAAACTAAAGGTATCCAGGCCAGGTTATCGCAGTCACAGACGCTGATGCAGAAAAGTAAAGGTATCCAGGCGAAGCTATCGCAGTCACGGATACTGATGAAGAAAAGTAAAGGTATCCGGGCGAGGCTATCGCAGTCACGGATACTGATAGAGAAAAGTAAAGGTATCCGGGCGAGGCCATCGTAGTCACGGAGACTGATGCAGAAAAGTAAAGGTATCCGGGTGAGGTTATCGCAGTCACGGACGCTGATACAGAAAAGAAAAGGTATCCGGGCGAGGCTATCGCAGTCACGGATACTGATGAAGAAAACTAAAGGTATCCGGGCGAGGCTATCGCAGTCACGGATACTGATAGAGAAAAGTAAAGGTATCCGGGCGAGGCCATCGTAGTCACGGAGACTGATGCAAAAAAGTAAAGGTATCCGGACGAGGCTATCGTATTCACGGACGCTGATGCAGAAAAGTAAAGGTATCCGGGCGACGCTATCGTAGTCAGGGATACTGATGCAGAAAAGTAAAGGTATCCAGGCGAGGCTATCGCATTCACGGACGCTGATGCAGAAATGTAAAGGTATCCGGGTGAGGCCATCGCAGTCACGGATCCTGATGCAGAAGAGTAAAGGTATCCAGGCGAGGCTATCGCAATCATATATACTGATGCAGAAAAGTAAAAGTATCCGGGCGAGGATATCGCAGTCACGGACTCTGATGCAGAAATGTAAAGGTATCCGGGCGAGGCTATCGCAGTCACGGATACTGATATGAAATGTAATGGTATCCGGGCGAGGCTATCGCAATCACGGATACTGATGCAGAAAAGTAAAGGTATCCGGGCGAGGCTATCGCAGTCACGGATACTGATGCAAAAAAGTAAAGGTATCCAGGCGAGGCTATCGCAGTCACGGACGCTGATGCAGAAATGTAAAGGTATCCGGGTGAGGCCATCGCAGTCACGGATCCTGATGCAGAAAAGTAAAGGTATCCAGGCGAGGCTATCGCAATCATAGATACTGATGCAGAAAAGTAAAAGTTTCCGGGCGTGGATATCGTAGTCACGGACGCTGATGCAGAAATGTAAAGGTATCCAGGCAATCCTATCGCAGTCACGGATACCGATGTGAAATGTAAAGGTAACCGGGCGAGGCTATCGCAGTCACCGATACTGATGCACAAAAGTAAAGGTATACGAGCGAGGCTATCGCAGTCACGGATACTTATGCAGAAAAGTAAAGGTATACGAGCGAGGCTATCGCAGTCACGGATACTGATGCAAAAAAGTAAAGGTATCCAGGCGAGGCTATCGCATTCACGGACGCTGATGCAGAAATGTAAAGGTATCCGGGTGAGGCCATCGCAGTCACGGATCCTGATGCAGAAGAGTAAAGGTATCCAGGCGAGGCTATCGCAATCATATATACTGATGCAGAAAAGTAAAGGTATCCAGGCGAGGATATCGCAGTCACGGACGCTGATGCAGAAATCTAAAGGTATCCGGGCGAGGCTATCGCAGTCACGGATACTGATGCAGAAAAGTAAAGGTATCCAGGCGAGGCTATCGCAATCATAGATACTGATGCAGAAAAGTAAAAGTTTCCGGGCGTGGATATCGCAGTCACGGACGCTGATGCAGAAATGTAAAGGTATCCGGGCGATCCTATCGCAGTCACGGATACCGATGTGAAATGTAAAGGTAACCGGGCGAGGCTATCGCAGTCACCGATACTGATGCAGAAAAGTAAAGTTATACGAGCGAGGCTATCGCAGTCACGGATACTGATGCAGAAAAATAAAGGTGTCCGGGCATGGCTATCGCAGTTACAGACGCAGATGCAGAAAAGTAAATGTATCCGAGCGAGGCTATCGCAGTCACGGATACTGATGCCGAAAAGTAAAGGTATCCGGGCGAGGCTATCGCAATCACAGATACTGATGTGAAATGTAAAGGTATCCGGGAGAGGCTATCACAGTCACGGATACAGATGCAGAAAAGTAAATGTATCCGGGCGAGGCTATCGCAGTCACGGATACTGATGTAGAAAACTAAAGGTATCCAGGCCAGGTTATCGCAGTCACAGACGCTGATGCAGAAAAGTAAAGGTATCCAGGCGAAGCTATCGCAGTCACGGATACTGATGAAGAAAAGTAAAGGTATCCGGGCGAGGCTATCGCAGTCACGGATACTGATAGAGAAAAGTAAAGGTATCCGGGCGAGGCCATCGTAGTCACGGAGACTGATGCAGAAAAGTAAAGGTATCCGGGTGAGGTTATCGCAGTCACGGACGCTGATACAGAAAAGAAAAGGTATCCGGGCGAGGCTATCGCAGTCACGGATACTGATGAAGAAAACTAAAGGTATCCGGGCGAGGCTATCGCAGTCACGGATACTGATAGAGAAAAGTAAAGGTATCCGGGCGAGGCCATCGTAGTCACGGAGACTGATGCAAAAAAGTAAAGGTATCCGGACGAGGCTATCGTATTCACGGACGCTGATGCAGAAAAGTAAAGGTATCCGGGCGACGCTATCGTAGTCAGGGATACTGATGCAGAAAAGTAAAGGTATCCAGGCGAGGCTATCGCATTCACGGACGCTGATGCAGAAATGTAAAGGTATCCGGGTGAGGCCATCGCAGTCACGGATCCTGATGCAGAAGAGTAAAGGTATCCAGGCGAGGCTATCGCAATCATATATACTGATGCAGAAAAGTAAAAGTATCCGGGCGAGGATATCGCAGTCACGGACTCTGATGCAGAAATGTAAAGGTATCCGGGCGAGGCTATCGCAGTCACGGATACTGATATGAAATGTAATGGTATCCGGGCGAGGCTATCGCAATCACGGATACTGATGCAGAAAAGTAAAGGTATCCGGGCGAGGCTATCGCAGTCACGGATACTGATGCAAAAAAGTAAAGGTATCCAGGCGAGGCTATCGCAGTCACGGACGCTGATGCAGAAATGTAAAGGTATCCGGGTGAGGCCATCGCAGTCACGGATCCTGATGCAGAAAAGTAAAGGTATCCAGGCGAGGCTATCGCAATCATAGATACTGATGCAGAAAAGTAAAAGTTTCCGGGCGTGGATATCGTAGTCACGGACGCTGATGCAGAAATGTAAAGGTATCCAGGCAATCCTATCGCAGTCACGGATACCGATGTGAAATGTAAAGGTAACCGGGCGAGGCTATCGCAGTCACCGATACTGATGCACAAAAGTAAAGGTATACGAGCGAGGCTATCGCAGTCACGGATACTTATGCAGAAAAGTAAAGGTATACGAGCGAGGCTATCGCAGTCACGGATACTGATGCAAAAAAGTAAAGGTATCCAGGCGAGGCTATCGCATTCACGGACGCTGATGCAGAAATGTAAAGGTATCCGGGTGAGGCCATCGCAGTCACGGATCCTGATGCAGAAGAGTAAAGGTATCCAGGCGAGGCTATCGCAATCATATATACTGATGCAGAAAAGTAAAGGTATCCAGGCGAGGATATCGCAGTCACGGACGCTGATGCAGAAATCTAAAGGTATCCGGGCGAGGCTATCGCAGTCACGGATACTGATGCAGAAAAGTAAAGGTATCCAGGCGAGGCTATCGCAATCATAGATACTGATGCAGAAAAGTAAAAGTTTCCGGGCGTGGATATCGCAGTCACGGACGCTGATGCAGAAATGTAAAGGTATCCGGGCGATCCTATCGCAGTCACGGATACCGATGTGAAATGTAAAGGTAACCGGGCGAGGCTCTCGCAGTCACCGATACTGATGCAGAAAAGTAAAGTTATACGAGCGAGGCTATCGCAGTCACGGATACTGATGCAGAAAAAGAAAGGTGTCCGGGCATGGCTATCGCAGTTACAGACGCAGATGCAGAAAAGTAAATGTATCCGGGCGAGGCTATCGCAGTCACGGATACTGATGCCGAAAAGTAAAGGTATCCGGGCGAGGCTATCGCAATCACAGATACTGATGTGAAATGTAAAGGTATCCGGGAGAGGCTATCACAGTCACGGATACAGATGCAGAAAAGTAAATGTATCCGGGCGAGGCTATCGCAGTCACGGATACTGATGTAGAAAACTAAAGGTATCCAGGCCAGGTTATCGCAGTCACAGACGCTGATGCAGAAAAGTAAAGGTATCCAGGCGAAGCTATCGCAGTCACGGATACTGATGAAGAAAAGTAAAGGTATCCGGGCGAGGCTATCGCAGTCACGGATACTGATAGAGAAAAGTAAAGGTATCCGGGCGAGGCCATCGTAGTCACGGAGACTGATGCAGAAAAGTAAAGGTATCCGGGTGAGGTTATCGCAGTCACGGACGCTGATACAGAAAAGAAAAGGTATCCGGGCGAGGCTATCGCAGTCACGGATACTGATGAAGAAAACTAAAGGTATCCGGGCGAGGCTATCGCAGTCACGGATACTGATAGAGAAAAGTAAAGGTATCCGGGCGAGGCCATCGTAGTCACGGAGACTGATGCAAAAAAGTAAAGGTATCCGGACGAGGCTATCGTATTCACGGACACTGATGCAGAAAAGTAAAGGTATCCGGGCGACGCTATCGTAGTCAGGGATACTGATGCAGAAAAGTAAAGGTATCCAGGCGAGGCTATCGCATTCACGGACGCTGATGCAGAAATGTAAAGGTATCCGGGTGAGGCCATCGCAGTCACGGATCCTGATGCAGAAGAGTAAAGGTATCCAGGCGAGGCTATCGCAATCATATATACTGATGCAGAAAAGTAAAAGTATCCGGGCGAGGATATCGCAGTCACGGACTCTGATGCAGAAATGTAAAGGTATCCGGGCGAGGCTATCGCAGTCACGGATACTGATATGAAATGTAATGGTATCCGGGCGAGGCTATCGCAATCACGGATACTGATGCAGAAAAGTAAAGGTATCCGGGCGAGGCTATCGCAGTCACGGATACTGATGCAAAAAAGTAAAGGTATCCAGGCGAGGCTATCGCAGTCACGGACGCTGATGCAGAAATGTAAAGGTATCCGGGTGAGGCCATCGCAGTCACGGATCCTGATGCAGAAAAGTAAAGGTATCCAGGCGAGGCTATCGCAATCATAGATACTGATGCAGAAAAGTAAAAGTTTCCGGGCGTGGATATCGTAGTCACGGACGCTGATGCAGAAATGTAAAGGTATCCAGGCAATCCTATCGCAGTCACGGATACCGATGTGAAATGTAAAGGTAACCGGGCGAGGCTATCGCAGTCACCGATACTGATGCACAAAAGTAAAGGTATACGAGCGAGGCTATCGCAGTCACGGATACTTATGCAGAAAAGTAAAGGTATACGAGCGAGGCTATCGCAGTCACGGATACTGATGCAAAAAAGTAAAGGTATCCAGGCGAGGCTATCGCATTCACGGACGCTGATGCAGAAATGTAAAGGTATCCGGGTGAGGCCATCGCAGTCACGGATCCTGATGCAGAAGAGTAAAGGTATCCAGGCGAGGCTATCGCAATCATATATACTGATGCAGAAAAGTAAAGGTATCCAGGCGAGGATATCGCAATCACGGACGCTGATGCAGAAATCTAAAGGTATCCGGGCGAGGCTATCGCAGTCACGGATACTGATGCAGAAAAGTAAAGGTATCCAGGCGAGGCTATCGCAATCATAGATACTGATGCAGAAAAGTAAAAGTTTCCGGGCGTGGATATCGCAGTCACGGACGCTGATGCAGAAATGTAAAGGTATCCGGGCGATCCTATCGCAGTCACGGATACCGATGTGAAATGTAAAGGTAACCGGGCGAGGCTATCGCAGTCACCGATACTGATGCAGAAAAGTAAAGTTATACGAGCGAGGCTATCGCAGTCACGGATACTGATGCAGAAAAATAAAGGTGTCCGGGCATGGCTATCGCAGTTACAGACGCAGATGCAGAAAAGTAAATGTATCCGGGCGAGGCTATCGCAGTCACGGATACTGATGCCGAAAAGTAAAGGTATCCGGGCGAGGCTATCGCAATCACAGATACTGATGTGAAATGTAAAGGTATCCGGGAGAGGCTATCACAGTCACGGATACAGATGCAGAAAAGTAAATGTATCCGGGCGAGGCTATCGCAGTCACGGATACTGATGTAGAAAACTAAAGGTATCCAGGCCAGGTTATCGCAGTCACAGACGCTGATGCAGAAAAGTAAAGGTATCCAGGCGAAGCTATCGCAGTCACGGATACTGATAAAGAAAAGTAAAGGTATCCGGGCGAGGCTATCGCAGTCACGGATACTGATAGAGAAAAGTAAAGGTATCCGGGCGAGGCCATCGTAGTCACGGAGACTGATGCAGAAAAGTAAAGGTATCCGGGTGAGGTTATCGCAGTCACGGACGCTGATACAGAAAAGAAAAGGTATCCGGGCGAGGCTATCGCAGTCACGGATACTGATGAAGAAAACTAAAGGTATCCGGGCGAGGCTATCGCAGTCACGGATACTGATAGAGAAAAGTAAAGGTATCCGGGCGAGGCCATCGTAGTCACGGAGACTGATGCAAAAAAGTAAAGGTATCCGGACGAGGCTATCGTATTCACGGACGCTGATGCAGAAAAGTAAAGGTATCCGGGCGACGCTATCGTAGTCAGGGATACTGATGCAGAAAAGTAAAGGTATCCAGGCGAGGCTATCGCATTCACGGACGCTGATGCAGAAATGTAAAGGTATCCGGGTGAGGCCATCGCAGTCACGGATCCTGATGCAGAAGAGTAAAGGTATCCAGGCGAGGCTATCGCAATCATATATACTGATGCAGAAAAGTAAAAGTATCCGGGCGAGGATATCGCAGTCACGGACTCTGATGCAGAAATGTAAAGGTATCCGGGCGAGGCTATCGCAGTCACGGATACTGATATGAAATGTAATGGTATCCGGGCGAGGCTATCGCAATCACGGATACTGATGCAGAAAAGTAAAGGTATCCGGGCGAGGCTATCGCAGTCACGGATACTGATGCAAAAAAGTAAAGGTATCCAGGCGAGGCTATCGCAGTCACGGACGCTGATGCAGAAATGTAAAGGTATCCGGGTGAGGCCATCGCAGTCACGGATCCTGATGCAGAAAAGTAAAGGTATCCAGGCGAGGCTATCGCAATCATAGATACTGATGCAGAAAAGTAAAAGTTTCCGGGCGTGGATATCGTAGTCACGGACGCTGATGCAGAAATGTAAAGGTATCCAGGCAATCCTATCGCAGTCACGGATACCGATGTGAAATGTAAAGGTAACCGGGCGAGGCTATCGCAGTCACCGATACTGATGCAGAAAAGTAAAGTTATACGAGCGAGGCTATCGCAGTCACGGATACTGATGCAGAAAAATAAAGGTGTCCGGGCATGGCTATCGCAGTTACAGACGCAGATGCAGAAAAGTAAATGTATCCGGGCGAGGCTATCGCAGTCACGGATACTGATGCCGAAAAGTAAAGGTATCCGGGCGAGGCTATCGCAATCACAGATACTGATGTGAAATGTAAAGGTATCCGGGAGAGGCTATCACAGTCACGGATACAGATGCAGAAAAGTAAATGTATCCGGGCGAGGCTATCGCAGTCACGGATACTGATGTAGAAAACTAAAGGTATCCAGGCCAGGTTATCGCAGTCACAGACGCTGATGCAGAAAAGTAAAGGTATCCAGGCGAAGCTATCGCAGTCACGGATACTGATAAAGAAAAGTAAAGGTATCCGGGCGAGGCTATCGCAGTCACGGATACTGATAGAGAAAAGTAAAGGTATCCGGGCGAGGCCATCGTAGTCACGGAGACTGATGCAGAAAAGTAAAGGTATCCGGGTGAGGTTATCGCAGTCACGGACGCTGATACAGAAAAGAAAAGGTATCCGGGCGAGGCTATCGCAGTCACGGATACTGATGAAGAAAACTAAAGGTATCCGGGCGAGGCTATCGCAGTCACGGATACTGATAGAGAAAAGTAAAGGTATCCGGGCGAGGCCATCGTAGTCACGGAGACTGATGCAAAAAAGTAAAGGTATCCGGACGAGGCTATCGTATTCACGGACGCTGATGCAGAAAAGTAAAGGTATCCGGGCGACGCTATCGTAGTCAGGGATACTGATGCAGAAAAGTAAAGGTATCCAGGCGAGGCTATCGCATTCACGGACGCTGATGCAGAAATGTAAAGGTATCCGGGTGAGGCCATCGCAGTCACGGATCCTGATGCAGAAGAGTAAAGGTATCCAGGCGAGGCTATCGCAATCATATATACTGATGCAGAAAAGTAAAAGTATCCGGGCGAGGATATCGCAGTCACGGACTCTGATGCAGAAATGTAAAGGTATCCGGGCGAGGCTATCGCAGTCACGGATACTGATATGAAATGTAATGGTATCCGGGCGAGGCTATCGCAATCACGGATACTGATGCAGAAAAGTAAAGGTATCCGGGCGAGGCTATCGCAGTCACGGATACTGATGCAAAAAAGTAAAGGTATCCAGGCGAGGCTATCGCAGTCACGGACGCTGATGCAGAAATGTAAAGGTATCCGGGTGAGGCCATCGCAGTCACGGATCCTGATGCAGAAAAGTAAAGGTATCCAGGCGAGGCTATCGCAATCACGGATACTGATGCAGAAAAGTAAAGGTATCCAGGCGAGGCTATCGCAATCATAGATACTGATGCAGAAAAGTAAAAGTTTCCGGGCGTGGATATCGCAGTCACGGACGCTGATGCAGAAATGTAAAGGTATCCGGGCGATCCTATCGCAGTCACGGATACCGATGTGAAATGTAAAGGTAACCGGGCGAGGCTATCGCAGTCACCGATACTGATGCAGAAAAGTAAAGTTATACGAGCGAGGCTATCGCAGTCACGGATACTGATGCAGAAAAATAAAGGTGTCCGGGCATGGCTATCGCAGTTACAGACGCAGATGCAGAAAAGTAAATGTATCCGGGCGAGGCTATCGCAGTCACGGATACTGATGCCGAAAAGTAAAGGTATCCGGGCGAGGCTATCGCAATCACAGATACTGATGTGAAATGTAAAGGTATCCGGGAGAGGCTATCACAGTCACGGATACAGATGCAGAAAAGTAAATGTATCCGGGCGAGGCTATCGCAGTCACGGATACTGATGTAGAAAACTAAAGGTATCCAGGCCAGGTTATCGCAGTCACAGACGCTGATGCAGAAAAGTAAAGGTATCCAGGCGAAGCTATCGCAGTCACGGATACTGATGAAGAAAAGTAAAGGTATCCGGGCGAGGCTATCGCAGTCACGGATACTGATAGAGAAAAGTAAAGGTATCCGGGCGAGGCCATCGTAGTCACGGAGACTGATGCAGAAAAGTAAAGGTATCCGGGTGAGGTTATCGCAGTCACGGACGCTGATACAGAAAAGAAAAGGTATCCGGGCGAGGCTATCGCAGTCACGGATACTGATGAAGAAAACTAAAGGTATCCGGGCGAGGCTATCGCAGTCACGGATACTGATAGAGAAAAGTAAAGGTATCCGGGCGAGGCCATCGTAGTCACGGAGACTGATGCAAAAAAGTAAAGGTATCCGGACGAGGCTATCGTATTCACGGACGCTGATGCAGAAAAGTAAAGGTATCCGGGCGACGCTATCGTAGTCAGGGATACTGATGCAGAAAAGTAAAGGTATCCAGGCGAGGCTATCGCATTCACGGACGCTGATGCAGAAATGTAAAGGTATCCGGGTGAGGCCATCGCAGTCACGGATCCTGATGCAGAAGAGTAAAGGTATCCAGGCGAGGCTATCGCAATCATATATACTGATGCAGAAAAGTAAAAGTATCCGGGCGAGGATATCGCAGTCACGGACTCTGATGCAGAAATGTAAAGGTATCCGGGCGAGGCTATCGCAGTCACGGATACTGATATGAAATGTAATGGTATCCGGGCGAGGCTATCGCAATCACGGATACTGATGCAGAAAAGTAAAGGTATCCGGGCGAGGCTATCGCAGTCACGGATACTGATGCAAAAAAGTAAAGGTATCCAGGCGAGGCTATCGCAGTCACGGACGCTGATGCAGAAATGTAAAGGTATCCGGGTGAGGCCATCGCAGTCACGGATCCTGATGCAGAAAAGTAAAGGTATCCAGGCGAGGCTATCGCAATCATAGATACTGATGCAGAAAAGTAAAAGTTTCCGGGCGTGGATATCGTAGTCACGGACGCTGATGCAGAAATGTAAAGGTATCCAGGCAATCCTATCGCAGTCACGGATACCGATGTGAAATGTAAAGGTAACCGGGCGAGGCTATCGCAGTCACCGATACTGATGCACAAAAGTAAAGGTATACGAGCGAGGCTATCGCAGTCACGGATACTTATGCAGAAAAGTAAAGGTATACGAGCGAGGCTATCGCAGTCACGGATACTGATGCAAAAAAGTAAAGGTATCCAGGCGAGGCTATCGCATTCACGGACGCTGATGCAGAAATGTAAAGGTATCCGGGTGAGGCCATCGCAGTCACGGATCCTGATGCAGAAGAGTAAAGGTATCCAGGCGAGGCTATCGCAATCATATATACTGATGCAGAAAAGTAAAGGTATCCAGGCGAGGATATCGCAATCACGGACGCTGATGCAGAAATCTAAAGGTATCCGGGCGAGGCTATCGCAGTCACGGATACTGATGCAGAAAAGTAAAGGTATCCAGGCGAGGCTATCGCAATCATAGATACTGATGCAGAAAAGTAAAAGTTTCCGGGCGTGGATATCGCAGTCACGGACGCTGATGCAGAAATGTAAAGGTATCCGGGCGATCCTATCGCAGTCACGGATACCGATGTGAAATGTAAAGGTAACCGGGCGAGGCTATCGCAGTCACCGATACTGATGCAGAAAAGTAAAGTTATACGAGCGAGGCTATCGCAGTCACGGATACTGATGCAGAAAAATAAAGGTGTCCGGGCATGGCTATCGCAGTTACAGACGCAGATGCAGAAAAGTAAATGTATCCGGGCGAGGCTATCGCAGTCACGGATACTGATGCCGAAAAGTAAAGGTATCCGGGCGAGGCTATCGCAATCACAGATACTGATGTGAAATGTAAAGGTATCCGGGAGAGGCTATCACAGTCACGGATACAGATGCAGAAAAGTAAATGTATCCGGGCGAGGCTATCGCAGTCACGGATACTGATGTAGAAAACTAAAGGTATCCAGGCCAGGTTATCGCAGTCACAGACGCTGATGCAGAAAAGTAAAGGTATCCAGGCGAAGCTATCGCAGTCACGGATACTGATAAAGAAAAGTAAAGGTATCCGGGCGAGGCTATCGCAGTCACGGATACTGATAGAGAAAAGTAAAGGTATCCGGGCGAGGCCATCGTAGTCACGGAGACTGATGCAGAAAAGTAAAGGTATCCGGGTGAGGTTATCGCAGTCACGGACGCTGATACAGAAAAGAAAAGGTATCCGGGCGAGGCTATCGCAGTCACGGATACTGATGAAGAAAACTAAAGGTATCCGGGCGAGGCTATCGCAGTCACGGATACTGATAGAGAAAAGTAAAGGTATCCGGGCGAGGCCATCGTAGTCACGGAGACTGATGCAAAAAAGTAAAGGTATCCGGACGAGGCTATCGTATTCACGGACGCTGATGCAGAAAAGTAAAGGTATCCGGGCGACGCTATCGTAGTCAGGGATACTGATGCAGAAAAGTAAAGGTATCCAGGCGAGGCTATCGCATTCACGGACGCTGATGCAGAAATGTAAAGGTATCCGGGTGAGGCCATCGCAGTCACGGATCCTGATGCAGAAGAGTAAAGGTATCCAGGCGAGGCTATCGCAATCATATATACTGATGCAGAAAAGTAAAAGTATCCGGGCGAGGATATCGCAGTCACGGACTCTGATGCAGAAATGTAAAGGTATCCGGGCGAGGCTATCGCAGTCACGGATACTGATATGAAATGTAATGGTATCCGGGCGAGGCTATCGCAATCACGGATACTGATGCAGAAAAGTAAAGGTATCCGGGCGAGGCTATCGCAGTCACGGATACTGATGCAAAAAAGTAAAGGTATCCAGGCGAGGCTATCGCAGTCACGGACGCTGATGCAGAAATGTAAAGGTATCCGGGTGAGGCCATCGCAGTCACGGATCCTGATGCAGAAAAGTAAAGGTATCCAGGCGAGGCTATCGCAATCACGGATACTGATGCAGAAAAGTAAAGGTATCCAGGCGAGGCTATCGCAATCATAGATACTGATGCAGAAAAGTAAAAGTTTCCGGGCGTGGATATCGCAGTCACGGACGCTGATGCAGAAATGTAAAGGTATCCGGGCGATCCTATCGCAGTCACGGATACCGATGTGAAATGTAAAGGTAACCGGGCGAGGCTATCGCAGTCACCGATACTGATGCAGAAAAGTAAAGTTATACGAGCGAGGCTATCGCAGTCACGGATACTGATGCAGAAAAATAAAGGTGTCCGGGCATGGCTATCGCAGTTACAGACGCAGATGCAGAAAAGTAAATGTATCCGGGCGAGGCTATCGCAGTCACGGATACTGATGCCGAAAAGTAAAGGTATCCGGGCGAGGCTATCGCAATCACAGATACTGATGTGAAATGTAAAGGTATCCGGGAGAGGCTATCACAGTCACGGATACAGATGCAGAAAAGTAAATGTATCCGGGCGAGGCTATCGCAGTCACGGATACTGATGTAGAAAACTAAAGGTATCCAGGCCAGGTTATCGCAGTCACAGACGCTGATGCAGAAAAGTAAAGGTATCCAGGCGAAGCTATCGCAGTCACGGATACTGATGAAGAAAAGTAAAGGTATCCGGGCGAGGCTATCGCAGTCACGGATACTGATAGAGAAAAGTAAAGGTATCCGGGCGAGGCCATCGTAGTCACGGAGACTGATGCAGAAAAGTAAAGGTATCCGGGTGAGGTTATCGCAGTCACGGACGCTGATACAGAAAAGAAAAGGTATCCGGGCGAGGCTATCGCAGTCACGGATACTGATGAAGAAAACTAAAGGTATCCGGGCGAGGCTATCGCAGTCACGGATACTGATAGAGAAAAGTAAAGGTATCCGGGCGAGGCCATCGTAGTCACGGAGACTGATGCAAAAAAGTAAAGGTATCCGGACGAGGCTATCGTATTCACGGACGCTGATGCAGAAAAGTAAAGGTATCCGGGCGACGCTATCGTAGTCAGGGATACTGATGCAGAAAAGTAAAGGTATCCAGGCGAGGCTATCGCATTCACGGACGCTGATGCAGAAATGTAAAGGTATCCGGGTGAGGCCATCGCAGTCACGGATCCTGATGCAGAAGAGTAAAGGTATCCAGGCGAGGCTATCGCAATCATATATACTGATGCAGAAAAGTAAAAGTATCCGGGCGAGGATATCGCAGTCACGGACTCTGATGCAGAAATGTAAAGGTATCCGGGCGAGGCTATCGCAGTCACGGATACTGATATGAAATGTAATGGTATCCGGGCGAGGCTATCGCAATCACGGATACTGATGCAGAAAAGTAAAGGTATCCGGGCGAGGCTATCGCAGTCACGGATACTGATGCAAAAAAGTAAAGGTATCCAGGCGAGGCTATCGCAGTCACGGACGCTGATGCAGAAATGTAAAGGTATCCGGGTGAGGCCATCGCAGTCACGGATCCTGATGCAGAAAAGTAAAGGTATCCAGGCGAGGCTATCGCAATCATAGATACTGATGCAGAAAAGTAAAAGTTTCCGGGCGTGGATATCGTAGTCACGGACGCTGATGCAGAAATGTAAAGGTATCCAGGCAATCCTATCGCAGTCACGGATACCGATGTGAAATGTAAAGGTAACCGGGCGAGGCTATCGCAGTCACCGATACTGATGCACAAAAGTAAAGGTATACGAGCGAGGCTATCGCAGTCACGGATACTTATGCAGAAAAGTAAAGGTATACGAGCGAGGCTATCGCAGTCACGGATACTGATGCAAAAAAGTAAAGGTATCCAGGCGAGGCTATCGCATTCACGGACGCTGATGCAGAAATGTAAAGGTATCCGGGTGAGGCCATCGCAGTCACGGATCCTGATGCAGAAGAGTAAAGGTATCCAGGCGAGGCTATCGCAATCATATATACTGATGCAGAAAAGTAAAGGTATCCAGGCGAGGATATCGCAATCACGGACGCTGATGCAGAAATCTAAAGGTATCCGGGCGAGGCTATCGCAGTCACGGATACTGATGCAGAAAAGTAAAGGTATCCAGGCGAGGCTATCGCAATCATAGATACTGATGCAGAAAAGTAAAAGTTTCCGGGCGTGGATATCGCAGTCACGGACGCTGATGCAGAAATGTAAAGGTATCCGGGCGATCCTATCGCAGTCACGGATACCGATGTGAAATGTAAAGGTAACCGGGCGAGGCTATCGCAGTCACCGATACTGATGCAGAAAAGTAAAGTTATACGAGCGAGGCTATCGCAGTCACGGATACTGATGCAGAAAAATAAAGGTGTCCGGGCATGGCTATCGCAGTTACAGACGCAGATGCAGAAAAGTAAATGTATCCGGGCGAGGCTATCGCAGTCACGGATACTGATGCCGAAAAGTAAAGGTATCCGGGCGAGGCTATCGCAATCACAGATACTGATGTGAAATGTAAAGGTATCCGGGAGAGGCTATCACAGTCACGGATACAGATGCAGAAAAGTAAATGTATCCGGGCGAGGCTATCGCAGTCACGGATACTGATGTAGAAAACTAAAGGTATCCAGGCCAGGTTATCGCAGTCACAGACGCTGATGCAGAAAAGTAAAGGTATCCAGGCGAAGCTATCGCAGTCACGGATACTGATAAAGAAAAGTAAAGGTATCCGGGCGAGGCTATCGCAGTCACGGATACTGATAGAGAAAAGTAAAGGTATCCGGGCGAGGCCATCGTAGTCACGGAGACTGATGCAGAAAAGTAAAGGTATCCGGGTGAGGTTATCGCAGTCACGGACGCTGATACAGAAAAGAAAAGGTATCCGGGCGAGGCTATCGCAGTCACGGATACTGATGAAGAAAACTAAAGGTATCCGGGCGAGGCTATCGCAGTCACGGATACTGATAGAGAAAAGTAAAGGTATCCGGGCGAGGCCATCGTAGTCACGGAGACTGATGCAAAAAAGTAAAGGTATCCGGACGAGGCTATCGTATTCACGGACGCTGATGCAGAAAAGTAAAGGTATCCGGGCGACGCTATCGTAGTCAGGGATACTGATGCAGAAAAGTAAAGGTATCCAGGCGAGGCTATCGCATTCACGGACGCTGATGCAGAAATGTAAAGGTATCCGGGTGAGGCCATCGCAGTCACGGATCCTGATGCAGAAGAGTAAAGGTATCCAGGCGAGGCTATCGCAATCATATATACTGATGCAGAAAAGTAAAAGTATCCGGGCGAGGATATCGCAGTCACGGACTCTGATGCAGAAATGTAAAGGTATCCGGGCGAGGCTATCGCAGTCACGGATACTGATATGAAATGTAATGGTATCCGGGCGAGGCTATCGCAATCACGGATACTGATGCAGAAAAGTAAAGGTATCCGGGCGAGGCTATCGCAGTCACGGATACTGATGCAAAAAAGTAAAGGTATCCAGGCGAGGCTATCGCAGTCACGGACGCTGATGCAGAAATGTAAAGGTATCCGGGTGAGGCCATCGCAGTCACGGATCCTGATGCAGAAAAGTAAAGGTATCCAGGCGAGGCTATCGCAATCATAGATACTGATGCAGAAAAGTAAAAGTTTCCGGGCGTGGATATCGTAGTCACGGACGCTGATGCAGAAATGTAAAGGTATCCAGGCAATCCTATCGCAGTCACGGATACCGATGTGAAATGTAAAGGTAACCGGGCGAGGCTATCGCAGTCACCGATACTGATGCACAAAAGTAAAGGTATACGAGCGAGGCTATCGCAGTCACGGATACTTATGCAGAAAAGTAAAGGTATACGAGCGAGGCTATCGCAGTCACGGATACTGATGCAAAAAAGTAAAGGTATCCAGGCGAGGCTATCGCATTCACGGACGCTGATGCAGAAATGTAAAGGTATCCGGGTGAGGCCATCGCAGTCACGGATCCTGATGCAGAAGAGTAAAGGTATCCAGGCGAGGCTATCGCAATCATATATACTGATGCAGAAAAGTAAAGGTATCCAGGCGAGGATATCGCAATCACGGACGCTGATGCAGAAATCTAAAGGTATCCGGGCGAGGCTATCGCAGTCACGGATACTGATACAGAAAAGTAAAGGTATCCAGGCGAGGCTATCGCAATCATAGATACTGATGCAGAAAAGTAAAAGTTTCCGGGCGTGGATATCGCAGTCACGGACGCTGATGCAGAAATGTAAAGGTATCCGGGCGATCCTATCGCAGTCACGGATACCGATGTGAAATGTAAAGGTAACCGGGCGAGGCTATCGCAGTCACCGATACTGATGCAGAAAAGTAAAGTTATACGAGCGAGGCTATCGCAGTCACGGATACTGATGCAGAAAAATAAAGGTGTCCGGGCATGGCTATCGCAGTTACAGACGCAGATGCAGAAAAGTAAATGTATCCGGGCGAGGCTATCGCAGTCACGGATACTGATGCCGAAAAGTAAAGGTATCCGGGCGAGGCTATCGCAATCACAGATACTGATGTGAAATGTAAAGGTATCCGGGAGAGGCTATCACAGTCACGGATACAGATGCAGAAAAGTAAATGTATCCGGGCGAGGCTATCGCAGTCACGGATACTGATGTAGAAAACTAAAGGTATCCAGGCCAGGTTATCGCAGTCACAGACGCTGATGCAGAAAAGTAAAGGTATCCAGGCGAAGCTATCGCAGTCACGGATACTGATGAAGAAAAGTAAAGGTATCCGGGCGAGGCTATCGCAGTCACGGATACTGATAGAGAAAAGTAAAGGTATCCGGGCGAGGCCATCGTAGTCACGGAGACTGATGCAGAAAAGTAAAGGTATCCGGGTGAGGTTATCGCAGTCACGGACGCTGATACAGAAAAGAAAAGGTATCCGGGCGAGGCTATCGCAGTCACGGATACTGATGAAGAAAACTAAAGGTATCCGGGCGAGGCTATCGCAGTCACGGATACTGATAGAGAAAAGTAAAGGTATCCGGGCGAGGCCATCGTAGTCACGGAGACTGATGCAAAAAAGTAAAGGTATCCGGACGAGGCTATCGTATTCACGGACGCTGATGCAGAAAAGTAAAGGTATCCGGGCGACGCTATCGTAGTCAGGGATACTGATGCAGAAAAGTAAAGGTATCCAGGCGAGGCTATCGCATTCACGGACGCTGATGCAGAAATGTAAAGGTATCCGGGTGAGGCCATCGCAGTCACGGATCCTGATGCAGAAGAGTAAAGGTATCCAGGCGAGGCTATCGCAATCATATATACTGATGCAGAAAAGTAAAAGTATCCGGGCGAGGATATCGCAGTCACGGACTCTGATGCAGAAATGTAAAGGTATCTGGGCGAGGCGATCGCAGTCACGGATACTGATATGAAATGTAATGGTATCCGGGCGAGGCTATCGCAATCACGGATACTGATGCAGAAAAGTAAAGGTATCCGGGCGAGGCTATCGCAGTCACGGATACTGATGCAAAAAAGTAAAGGTATCCAGGCGAGGCTATCGCAGTCACGGACGCTGATGCAGAAATGTAAAGGTATCCGGGTGAGGCCATCGCAGTCACGGATCCTGATGCAGAAAAGTAAAGGTATCCAGGCGAGGCTATCGCAATCATAGATACTGATGCAGAAAAGTAAAAGTTTCCGGGCGTGGATATCGTAGTCACGGACGCTGATGCAGAAATGTAAAGGTATCCAGGCAATCCTATCACAGTCACGGATATCGATGTGAAATGTAAAGGTAACCGGGCGAGGCTATCGCAGTCACCGATACTGATGCACAAAAGTAAAGGTATACGAGCGAGGCTATCGCAGTCACGGATACTTATGCAGAAAAGTAAAGGTATACGAGCGAGGCTATCGCAGTCACGGATACTGATGCAAAAAAGTAAAGGTATCCAGGCGAGGCTATCGCATTCACGGACGCTGATGCAGAAATGTAAAGGTATCCGGGTGAGGCCATCGCAGTCACGGATCCTGATGCAGAAGAGTAAAGGTATCCAGGCGAGGCTATCGCAATCATATATACTGATGCAGAAAAGTAAAGGTATCCAGGCGAGGATATCGCAGTCACGGACGCTGATGCAGAAATCTAAAGGTATCCGGGCGAGGCTATCGCAGTCACGGATACTGATGCAGAAAAGTAAAGGTATCCAGGCGAGGCTATCGCAATCATAGATACTGATGCAGAAAAGTAAAAGTTTCCGGGCGTGGATATCGCAGTCACGGACGCTGATGCAGAAATGTAAAGGTATCCGGGCGATCCTATCGCAGTCACGGATACCGATGTGAAATGTAAAGGTAACCGGGCGAGGCTATCGCAGTCACCGATACTGATGCAGAAAAGTAAAGTTATACGAGCGAGGCTATCGCAGTCACGGATACTGATGCAGAAAAGTAAAGGTATCCGGGCGAGGCTATCGCAGTCACGGATACTGATGCAAAAAAGTAAAGGTATCCAGGCGAGGCTATCGCAGTCACGGATACTGATGTGAAATGTAAAGGTATCCGGGCGAGGCTATCGCAGTCACGGATACTGATGCAAAAAAGTAAAGGTATCCGGGCGAGGCTATCGCAGCCACGGATACTGATGCAGAAAAGTATAGGTATCCGGGCGAGGTTATGGTAGTCACGGATCCTGATACAGAAAAGTAAAGGTATCCGGGAAAGGCTATCGCAGTTACGGATACTGATGCAGAAAAGTAAAGGTATCCGTGCGAGGCTATCGCAGTCACGGATACTGATGCAGAAAAGTGAAAGTATCCGGGCGAGGCTATCGCAGTCATATACTCTGATACAGAAATGTTAAGGAATCCGGGCGAGGCTATCGCAGTCACGGATACTGATGCAGAAATGTAAAGGTATCCGGGCGAGGCTATCGCATTCACGGATACTGATGTGAAATGTAAAGGTATCCGGGAGAGGCTATCACAGTTACGGATACAGTTGCAGAAAAGTAAATGTATCCGGGTGAGGTTATAGCAGTCACGGACGCTGATACAGAAAAGTAAAGGTATCCGGGCGAGGCTATCGCAGTCACGGATACTTAGGCAGAAAAGTAAAGGTATCCGGGCAAGGCTATCGCAGTCACAGACGCTGATGCAGAAAAGTAAAGGTATCCGGGCGAGGCTATCGCAGTCACGGACGTTGATGTACAAATGTAAAGGTATCCGGGCGAGGCTATCGTAGTCACAGACGCTGATGCAGAAAAGTAAAGGTATCCGGGCGAGGCTATCGCAGTCACGGACGTTGATGTACAAATGAAAAGGTATCCGGGCGAGGCTATCGTAGTCACGGATACTGATGCAGAAAAGTAAAGGTATCCGAGTGAGGTTATAGCAGTCACGGACGCTTATAAAGAAAAGTAAAGGTATCCGGGCGAGGCTATCGCAGTCACAGACGCTGATACAGAAAAGTAAAGGTATCCGGGCGAGGCTATCGCAGTGACAGATACTGATGCAGAAAAGTAAAGGTATCCGAACGACGCTGTCGTAGTCAAGGATACTGATGCAGAAAAATAAAGGTATCCAGGCGAGGCTATCGCATTCACGGACGCTGATGCAGAAATGTAAAGGTATCCGGGCGAGGCCATCGCAGTCACGGAAACTGATGCAGAAAAGTAAAGGTATCCGGGTGAGGTTATCGCAGTCACGGACGCTGATACAGAAAAGAAAAGGTATCCGGGCGAGGCTATCGCAGTCACGGATACTGATGTAGAAAAGTAAAGGTATCCGGGCGAGGCTATTGTAGTCATGGACGCTGATACAGAAAAGTAACGGTATCTGGGCGAGGCTATCGCAGTGACGGATACTGATGCAGAAAATTAAAGGTATCCGGGCGACACTATCGTAGTCAGGGATACTGATGCAGAAAAGTAAAGGTATCCAGGCGAGGCTATCGCAGTCACGGAAACTGATGCAGAAAAGTAAAGGTATCCGGGTGAGGTTATCGCAGTCACGGACGCTGATACGGAAAAGAAAAGGTATTCGGGCGAGGCTATCGCAGTCACGGATACTGATGTAGAAAAGTAAAGGTATCCGGGCGAGGCTATCGTAGTCATGGATGCTGATACAGAAAAGTAACGGTATCTGGGCGACGCTATCATAGTCAGGGATACTGATGCAGAAAAGTAAAGGTATCCAGGTGAGGCTATCGCATTCACGGACGCTGATGCAGAAATGTAAAGGTATCCGGGCGAGGCCATCGCAGTCACGGATCCAGATGCAGAAAAGTAAAGGTATCTGAACGACGCTGTCGTAGTCAGGGATACTGATGCAGAAAAGTAAAGGTATCCAGGCGAGGCTATCGCATTCACGGACGCTGATGCAGAAATGTAAAGGTATCCGGGCGAGGCCATCGCAGTCACGGAAACTGATGCAGAAAAGTAAAGGTATCCGGGTGAGGTTATCGCAGTCACTTATACGGATGTAGAAAAGTAAAGGTATCCGGGCGAGGCTATCGTAGTCACGGATACTGATGTAGAAAAGTAAAGGTATCCGGGCAAGACGCTATCGCAGTCACGGATACTGATGCAGAAAAGTAAAGGTATCCGGGCGAGGCTATCGCAATCACAGATACTGATGTGAAATGTAAAGGTATCCGGGAGAGGCTATCACAGTCACGGATACAGATGCAGAAAAGTAAATGTATCCGGGCGAGGCTATCGCAGTCACGGATACTGATGTAGAAAACTAAAGGTATCCAGGCCAGGTTATCGCAGTCACGGATACAGATGCAGAAAAGTAAATGTATCCGGGCGAGGTTATCGCAGTCACGGATACTGATGCAGAAATGTAAAGGTATCCGGGCGAGGCCATCGCAGTCACGAATCCAGATGCAGAAAAGTAAAGGTATCTGAACGACGCTGTCGTAGTCAGGGATACTGATGCAGAAAAGTAAAGGTATCCAGGCGAGGCTATCGCATTCACGGACGCAGATGCAGAAATGTAAAGGTATCCGGGCGAGGCCATCGCAGTCACGGATACGGATGTAGAAAAGTAAAGGTATCCGGGCGAGGCTATCTTAGTCACGGATACTGATGGAGAAAAGTAAAGGTATCCGGGCAAGACGCTATCGCAGTCACGGATACTGATGCCGAAAAGTAAAGGTATCCGGGCGAGGCTATCGCAATCACAGATACTGATGTGAAATGTAAAGGTATCCGGGAGAGGCTATCACAGTCACGGATACAGATGCAGAAAAGTAAATGTATCCGGGCGAGGCTATCGCAGTCACGGATACTGATGTAGAAAACTAAAGGTATCCAGGCCAGGTTATCGCAGTCACGGATACAGATGCAGAAAAGTAAATGTATCCGGGCGAGGCTATCGCAGTCACGGATAAAGTAAAGGTATCCGGGCGAGGCTATCGCAGTCACGGATACTGATGCAGAAAAATAAAGGTGTCCGGGCAAGGCTATCGTAGTTACAGACGCTGATACAGAAAAGTAAATGTATCCGGGCGAGGCTATCGCAGTTACGGATACTGATGCAGAAAAGTAAAGGTATCCGGGCGAGGCTATCGCAGTCACGGATACTGATGCAGAAAAGTGAAAGTATCCGGGCGAGGCTATCGCAGTCATATACTCTGATGCAGAAATGTCAAAGTATCCGGGCGAGGCTATCGTATTCACGGATACTGATGCAGAAAAGTAAAGGTATCCGGGCGAGGCTATCGTAGTCACGGATACTGATGCAGAAAAGTAAAGGTATCCAGGCGAGGCTATCGCAATCATAGATACTGATGCAGAAAAGTAAAAGTTTCCGGGCGTGGATATCGCTGTCACGGACGCTGATGCAGAAATGTAAAGGTATCCGGGCGATCCTATCGCAGTCATGGATACCGATGTGAAATGTAAAGGTAACCGGGCGAGGCTATCGCAGTCACCGATACTGATGCAGAAAAATAAAGGTGTCCGGGCATGGCTATCGCAGTCATATACTCTGATGCAGAAAAGTAAATGTATCCGGGCGAGGCTATCGCAGTCACGGATACTGATGCCGAAAAGTAAAGGTATCCGGGCGAGGCTATCGCAATCACAGATACTGATGTGAAATGTAAAGGTATCCGGGAGAGGCTATCACAGTCACGGATACAGATGCAGAAAAGTAAATGTATCCGGGCGAGGCTATCGCAGTCACGGATACTGATGCAGAAAAGTAAAGGTATCCGGGAGAGGCTATCGCAGTCACGGATACTGATGCAGAAAAGTAAAGGTATCCGGGAGAGGCTATCGCAGTCAAGGATACTGATGTGAAATGTAAAGGTATCCGGGCGAGGCTATCGTAGTCACGTATACTGACGCAGAAAAGTAAAGGTATCTGGGCGAAGCTATGGCAATCATGGATACTGATGCAGAAAAGTGAAAGTATCCAGGCGAGGCTATCGCAGTCACGGACGCTGATGCACAAAGGTCGAGGTATCCGGGCGAGGCTATCGCAGTCACGGATTCTGATACAGAAAATTGAACGTATTCGGGCGAGGCTATCGCACTCATATACTCTGATGCAGAAATGTCAAGGTATCCGGGCGAGGCTATCGTAGTCACGGACGCTGATGCAGAAATGTAAAGGTATCCAGGCAATCCTATCGCAGTCACGGATACCGATGTGAAATGTAAAGGTAACCGGGCGAGGCTATCGCAGTCACCGATACTGATGCACAAAAGTAAAGGTATATGAGCGAGGCTATCGCAGTCACGGATACTTATGCAGAAAAGTAAAGGTATACGAGCGAGGCTATCGCAGTCACGGATACTGATGCAAAAAAGTAAAGGTATCCAGGCGAGGCTATCGCATTCACGGACGCTGATGCAGAAATGTAAAGGTATCCGGGTGAGGCCATCGCAGTCACGGATCCTGATGCAGAAGAGTAAAGGTATCCAGGCGAGGCTATCGCAATCATATATACTGATGCAGAAAAGTAAAGGTATCCAGGCGAGGATATCGCAGTCACGGACGCTGATGCAGAAATCTAAAGGTATCCGGGCGAGGCTATCGCAGTCACGGATACTGATATGAAATGTAATGGTATCCGGGCGAGGCTATCGCAGTCACGGATACTGATGCAGAAAAGTAAAGGTATCCGGGCGAGGCTATCGCAGTCACGGATACTGATGCAAAAAAGTAAAGGTATCCAGGCGAGGCTATCGCAGTCACGGATACTGATGTGAAATGTAAAGGTATCCGGGCGAGGCTATCGCAGTCACGGATACTGATGCAAAAAAGTAAAGGTATCCGGGCGAGGCTATCGCAGCCACGGATACTGATGCAGAAAAGTATAGGTATCCGGGCGAGGTTATGGTAGTCACGGATCCTGATACAGAAAAGTAAAGGTATCCGGGAAAGGCTATCGCAGTTACGGATACTAATGCAGAAAAGTAAAGGTATCCGTGCGAGGATATCGCAGTCACGGATACTGATGCAGAAAAGTGAAAGTATCCGGGCGAGGCTATCGCAGTCATATACTCTGATACAGAAATGTTAAGGAATCCGGGCGAGGCTATCGCAGTCACGGATACTGATGCAGAAATGTAAAGGTATCCGGGCGAGGCTATCGCATTCACGGATACTGATGTGAAATGTAAAGGTATCCGGGAGAGGCTATCACAGTTACGGATACAGATGCAGAAAAGTAAATGTATCCGGGTGAGGTTATAGCAGTCACGGACGCTGATACAGAAAAGTAAAGGTATCCGGGCGAGGCTATCGCAGTCACGGATACTTAGGCAGAAAAGTAAAGGTATCCGGGCAAGGCTATCGCAGTCACAGACGCTGATGCAGAAAAGTAAAGGTATCCGGGCGAGGCTATCGCAGTCACGGACGTTGATGTACAAATGTAAAGGTATCCGGGCGAGGCTATCGTAGTCACAGACGCTGATGCAGAAAAGTAAAGGTATCCGGGCGAGGCTATCGCAGTCACGGACGTTGATGTACAAATGAAAAGGTATCCGAGCGAGGCTATCGTAGTCACGGATACTGATGCAGAAAAGTAAAGGTATCCGAGTGAGGTTATAGCAGTCACGGACGCTTATAAAGAAAAGTAAAGGTATCCGGGCGAGGCTATCGCAGTCACAGACGCTGATACAGAAAAGTAAAGGTATCCGGGCGAGGCTATCGCAGTGACAGATACTGATGCAGAAAAGTAAAGGTATCCGAACGACGCTGTCGTAGTCAAGGATACTGATGCAGAAAAATAAAGGTATCCAGGCGAGGCTATCGCATTCACGGACGCTGATGCAGAAATGTAAAGGTATCCGGGCGAGGCCATCGCAGTCACGGAAACTGATGCAGAAAAGTAAAGGTATCCGGGTGAGGTTATCGCAGTCACGGACGCTGATACAGAAAAGAAAAGGTATCCGGGCGAGGCTATCGCAGTCACGGATACTGATGTAGAAAAGTAAAGGTATCCGGGCGAGGCTATTGTAGTCATGGACGCTGATACAGAAAAGTAACGGTATCTGGGCGAGGCTATCGCAGTGACGGATACTGATGCAGAAAATTAAAGGTATCCGGGTGACACTATCGTAGTCAGGGATACTGATGCAGAAAAGTAAAGGTATCCAGGCGAGGCTATCGCATTCACGGACGCTGATGCAGAAATGTAATGGTATCTCGGCGAGGCTATCGCAGCGACGGATACTGATGAAGAAAAGTAAAGGTATCCGGGCGACACTATCGTAGTCAGGGATACTGATGCGGAAAAGTAAATGTATCCAGGCCAGGCTATCGCATTCACGGACGCTGATGCAGAAATGTAAAGGTATCCGGGCGAGGCCATCGCAGTCACGGATCCTGATGCAGAAAAGTAAAGGTATCCTGGCGAGTCTATCGCAGTCACGGACACTGATGCAGAAATGTAAAGCTATCCAGGCGAGGCTATCGCAGTCACGGATACTGATATGAAATGTAATGGTATCTAGGCGAGGCTATCGCAGTCAAGGATACTGATGCAGAAAAGTAAAGGTATCCGGGAGAGGCTATCGCAGTCACGGATACTGATGCAGAAAAGTAAAGGTATCCGGGAGAGGCTATCGCAGTCAAGGATACTGATGTGAAATGTAAAGGTATCCGGGCGAGGCTATCGTAGTCACGTATACTGACGCAGAAAAGTAAAGGTATCTGGGCGAGGCTATTGCAATCATGGATACTGATGCAGAAAAGTGAAAGTATCCAGGCGAGGCTATCGCAGTCACGGACGCTGATGCACAAAGGTCGAGGTATCCGGGCGAGGCTATCGCAGTCACGGATTCTGATACAGAAAATTGAAAGTATTCGGGCGAGGCTATCGCACTCATATACTCTGATGCAGAAATGTCAAGGTATCCGGGCGAGGCTATCGCAGTCACGGATACTCATGCAGAAATGTAAAGGTATCCGGGCAAGGCTATCGCATTCACGGATACTGATGTGAAATGTAAAGGTATCCGGGAGAGGCTATCACAGTCACGGATACAGATGCAGAAAAGTAAATGTATCCGGGGGAGGTTATAGCAGTCACGGACGCTGATACAGAAAAGTAAAGGTATCCGGGCGAGGCTATTGCAGTCACAGACGCTGATACAGAAAAGTAAAGGTATCCGGGCGAGGCTATCGCAGTCACGGATACTGATGCAGAAAAGTAAAGGTATCCGGGCAAGGCTATCGCAGTCACAGACGCTGATGCAGAAAAGTAAAGGTATCCGGGCGAGGCTATTGCAGTCACAGACGGTGATACAGAAAAGTAAAGGTATCCGGGCGAGGCTATCGCAGTCAGGGATACTGATGCAGAAAAGTAAAGGTATCCAGGCGAGGCTATCGCATTCACGGACGCTGATACAGAAATGTAAAGGTATCCGGGCGAGGCCATCGCAGTCACGGAAACTGATGCAGAAAAGTAAAGGTATCCGGGTGAGGTTATCGCAGTCACGGACGCTGATACGGAAAAGAAAAGGTATTCGGGCGAGGCTATCGCAGTCACGGATACTGATGTAGAAAAGTACAGGTATCCGGGCGAGGCTATCGTAGTCATGGATGCTGATACAGAAAAGTAACGGTATCTGGGCGACGCTATCGTAGTCAGGGATACTGATGCAGAAAAGTAAAGGTATCCAGGTGAGGCTATCGCATTCACGGACGCTGATGCAGAAATGTAAAGGTATCCGGGCGAGGCCATCGCAGTCACGGATCCAGATGCAGAAAAGTAAAGGTATCTGAACGACGCTGTCGTAGTCAGGGATACTGATGCAGAAAAGTAAAGGTATCCAGGCGAGGCTATCGCATTCACGGACGCTGATGCAGAAATGTAAAGGTATCCGGGCGAGGCCATCGCAGTCACGGAAACTGATGCAGAAAAGTAAAGGTATCCGGGTGAGGTTATCGCAGTCACTTATACGGATGTAGAAAAGTAAAGGTATCCGGGCGAGGCTATCGTAGTCACGGATACTGATGTAGAAAAGTAAAGGTATCCGGGCAAGACGCTATCGCAGTCACGGATACTGATGCAGAAAAGTAAAGGTATCCGGGCGAGGCTATCGCAATCACAGATACTGATGTGAAATGTAAAGGTATCCGGGAGAGGCTATCACAGTCACGGATACAGATGCAGAAAAGTAAATGTATCCGGGCGAGGCTATCGCAGTCACGGATACTGATGTAGAAAACTAAAGGTATCCAGGCCAGGTTATCGCAGTCACGGATACAGATGCAGAAAAGTAAATGTATCCGGGCGAGGTTATCGCAGTCACGGATACTGATGCAGAAATGTAAAGGTATCCGGGCGAGGCCATCGCAGTCACGGATCCAGATGTAGAAAAGTAAAGGTATCTGAACGACGCTGTCGTAGTCAGGGATACTGATGCAGAAAAGTAAAGGTATCCAGGCGAGGCTATCGCATTCACGGACGCAGATGCAGAAATGTAAAGGTATCTGGGCGAGGCTATCGCAGTCACGGATACTGATATGAAATGTAATGGTATCCGGGCGAGGCTATCGCAATCACGGATACTGATGCAGAAAAGTAAAGGTATCCGGGCGAGGCTATCGCAGTCACGGATACTGATGCAAAAAAGTAAGGGTATCCAGGCGAGGCTATCGCAGTCACGGACGCTGATGCAGAAATGTAAAGGTATCCGGGTGAGGCCATCGCAGTCACGGATCCTGATGCAGAAAAGTAAAGGTATCCAGGCGAGGCTATCGCAATCATAGATACTGATGCAGAAAAGTAAAAGTTTCCGGGCGTGGATATCGTAGTCACGGACGCTGATGCAGAAATGTAAAGCTATCCAGGCAATCCTATCGCAGTCACGGATACCGATGTGAAATATAAAGGTAACCGGGCGAGGCTATCGCAGTCACCGATACTGATGCACAAAAGTAAAGGTATACGAGCGAGGCTATCGCAGTCACGGATACTTATGCAGAAAAGTAAAGGTATACGAGCGAGGCTATCGCAGTCACGGATACTGATGCAAAAAAGTAAAGGTATCCAGGCGAGGCTATCGCATTCACGGACGCTGATGCAGAAATGTAAAGGTATCCGGGTGAGGCCATCGCAGTCACGGATCCTGATGCAGAAGAGTAAAGGTATCCAGGCGAGGCTATCGCAATCATATATACTGATGCAGAAAAGTAAAGGTATCCAGGCGAGGATATCGCAGTCACGGACGCTGATGCAGAAATCTAAAGGTATCCGGGCGAGGCTATCGCAGTCACGGATACTGATGCAGAAAAGTAAAGGTATCCAGGCGAGGCTATCGCAATCATAGATACTGATGCAGAAAAGTAAAAGTTTCCGGGCGTGGATATCGCAGTCACGGACGCTGATGCAGAAATGTAAAGGTATCCGGGCGATCCTATCGCAGTCACGGATACCGATGTGAAATGTAAAGGTAACCGGGCGAGGCTATCGCAGTCACCGATACTGATGCAGAAAAGTAAAGTTATACGAGCGAGGCTATCGCAGTCACGGATACTGATGCAGAAAAATAAAGGTGTCCGGGCATGGCTATCGCAGTTACAGACGCAGATGCAGAAAAGTAAATGTATCCGGGCGAGGCTATCGCAGTCACGGATACTGATGCCGAAAAGTAAAGGTATCCGGGCGAGGCTATCGCAATCACAGATACTGATGTGAAATGTAAAGGTATCCGGGAGAGGCTATCACAGTCACGGATACAGATGCAGAAAAGTAAATGTATCCGGGCGAGGCTATCGCAGTCACGGATACTGATGTAGAAAACTAAAGGTATCCAGGCCAGGTTATCGCAGTCACAGACGCTGATGCAGAAAAGTAAAGGTATCCAGGCGAAGCTATCGCAGTCACGGATACTGATGAAGAAAAGTAAAGGTATCCGGGCGAGGCTATCGCAGTCACGGATACTGATAGAGAAAAGTAAAGGTATCCGGGCGAGGCCATCGTAGTCACGGAGACTGATGCAGAAAAGTAAAGGTATCCGGGTGAGGTTATCGCAGTCACGGACGCTGATACAGAAAAGAAAAGGTATCCGGGCGAGGCTATCGCAGTCACGGATACTGATGAAGAAAACTAAAGGTATCCGGGCGAGGCTATCGCAGTCACGGATACTGATAGAGAAAAGTAAAGGTATCCGGGCGAGGCCATCGTAGTCACGGAGACTGATGCAAAAAAGTAAAGGTATCCGGACGAGGCTATCGTATTCACGGACGCTGATGCAGAAAAGTAAAGGTATCCGGGCGACGCTATCGTAGTCAGGGATACTGATGCAGAAAAGTAAAGGTATCCAGGCGAGGCTATCGCATTCACGGACGCTGATGCAGAAATGTAAAGGTATCCGGGTGAGGCCATCGCAGTCACGGATCCTGATGCAGAAGAGTAAAGGTATCCAGGCGAGGCTATCGCAATCATATATACTGATGCAGAAAAGTAAAAGTATCCGGGCGAGGATATCGCAGTCACGGACTCTGATGCAGAAATGTAAAGGTATCCGGGCGAGGCTATCGCAGTCACGGATACTGATATGAAATGTAATGGTATCCGGGCGAGGCTATCGCAATCACGGATACTGATGCAGAAAAGTAAAGGTATCCGGGCGAGGCTATCGCAGTCACGGATACTGATGCAAAAAAGTAAAGGTATCCAGGCGAGGCTATCGCAGTCACGGACGCTGATGCAGAAATGTAAAGGTATCCGGGTGAGGCCATCGCAGTCACGGATCCTGATGCAGAAAAGTAAAGGTATCCAGGCGAGGCTATCGCAATCATAGATACTGATGCAGAAAAGTAAAAGTTTCCGGGCGTGGATATCGTAGTCACGGACGCTGATGCAGAAATGTAAAGGTATCCAGGCAATCCTATCGCAGTCACGGATACCGATGTGAAATGTAAAGGTAACCGGGCGAGGCTATCGCAGTCACCGATACTGATGCACAAAAGTAAAGGTATACGAGCGAGGCTATCGCAGTCACGGATACTTATGCAGAAAAGTAAAGGTATACGAGCGAGGCTATCGCAGTCACGGATACTGATGCAAAAAAGTAAAGGTATCCAGGCGAGGCTATCGCATTCACGGACGCTGATGCAGAAATGTAAAGGTATCCGGGTGAGGCCATCGCAGTCACGGATCCTGATGCAGAAGAGTAAAGGTATCCAGGCGAGGCTATCGCAATCATATATACTGATGCAGAAAAGTAAAGGTATCCAGGCGAGGATATCGCAGTCACGGACGCTGATGCAGAAATCTAAAGGTATCCGGGCGAGGCTATCGCAGTCACGGATACTGATGCCGAAAAGTAAAGGTATCCGGGCGAGGCTATCGCAATCACAGATATTGATGTGAAATGTAAAGGTATCCGGGAGAGGCTATCACAGTCACGGATACAGATGCAGAAAAGTAAATGTATCCGGGCGAGGCTATCGCAGTCACGGATACTGATGTAGAAAACTAAAGGTATCCAGGCCAGGTTATCGCAGTCACAGACGCTGATGCAGAAAAGTAAAGGTATCCAGGCGAAGCTATCGCAGCCACGGATACTGATGCAGAAAAGTATAGGTATCCGAGCGAGGTTATGGTAGTCACGGATCCTGATACAGAAAAGTAAAGGTATCCGGGAAAGGCTATCGCAGTTACGGATACTGATGCAGAAAAGTAAAGGTATCCGTGCGAGGCTATCGCAGTCACGGATACTGATGCAGAAAAGTGAAAGTATCCGGGCGAGGCTATCGCAGTCATATACTCTAATACAGAAATGTTAAGGAATCCGGGCGAGGCTATCGCAGTCACGGATACTGATGCAGAAATGTAAAGGTATCCGGGCGAGGCTATCGCATTCACGGATACTGATGTGAAATGTAAAGGTATCCGGGAGAGGCTATCACAGTTACGGATACAGTTGCAGAAAAGTAAATGTATCCGGGTGAGGTTATAGCAGTCACGGACGCTGATACAGAAAAGTAAAGGTATCCGGGCGAGGCTATCGCAGTCACGGATACTTAGGCAGAAAAGTAAAGGTATCCGGGCAAGGCTATCGCAGTCACAGACGCTGATGCAGAAAAGTAAAGGTATCCGGGCGAGGCTATCGCAGTCACGGACGTTGATGTACAAATGTAAAGGTATCCGGGCGAGGCTATCGTAGTCACAGACGCTGATGCAGAAAAGTAAAGGTATCCGGGCGAGGCTATCGCAGTCACGGACGTTGATGTACAAATGAAAAGGTATCCGGGCGAGGCTATCGTAGTCACGGATACTGATGCAGAAAAGTAAAGGTATCCGAGTGAGGTTATAGCAGTCACGGACGCTTATAAAGAAAAGTAAAGGTATCCGGGCGAGGCTATCGCAGTCACAGACGCTGATACAGAAAAGTAAAGGTATCCGGGCGAGGCTATCGCAGTGACAGATACTGATGCAGAAAAGTAAAGGTATCCGAACGACGCTGTCGTAGTCAAGGATACTGATGCAGAAAAATAAAGGTATCCAGGCGAGGCTATCGCATTCACGGACGCTGATGCAGAAATGTAAAGGTATCCGGGCGAGGCCATCGCAGTCACGGAAACTGATGCAGAAAAGTAAAGGTATCCGGGTGAGGTTATCGCAGTCACGGACGCTGATACAGAAAAGAAAAGGTATCCGGGCGAGGCTATCGCAGTCACGGATACTGATGTAGAAAAGTAAAGGTATCCGGGCGAGGCTATTGTAGTCATGGACGCTGATACAGAAAAGTAACGGTATCTGGGCGAGGCTATCGCAGTGACGGATACTGATGCAGAAAATTAAAGGTATCCGGGCGACACTATCGTAGTCAGGGATACTGATGCAGAAAAGTAAAGGTATCCAGGCGAGGCTATCGCAGTCACGGAAACTGATGCAGAAAAGTAAAGGTATCCGGGTGAGGTTATCGCAGTCACGGACGCTGATACGGAAAAGAAAAGGTATTCGGGCGAGGCTATCGCAGTCACGGATACTGATGTAGAAAAGTAAAGGTATCCGGGCGAGGCTATCGTAGTCATGGATGCTGATACAGAAAAGTAACGGTATCTGGGCGACGCTATCGTAGTCAGGGATACTGATGCAGAAAAGTAAAGGTATCCAGGTGAGGCTATCGCATTCACGGACGCTGATGCAGAAATGTAAAGGTATCCGGGCGAGGCCATCGCAGTCACGGATCCAGATGCAGAAAAGTAAAGGTATCTGAACGACGCTGTCGTAGTCAGGGATACTGATGCAGAAAAGTAAAGGTATCCAGGCGAGGCTATCGCATTCACGGACGCTGATGCAGAAATGTAAAGGTATCCGGGCGAGGCCATCGCAGTCACGGAAACTGATGCAGAAAAGTAAAGGTATCCGGGTGAGGTTATCGCAGTCACTTATACGGATGTAGAAAAGTAAAGGTATCCGGGCGAGGCTATCGTAGTCACGGATACTGATGTAGAAAAGTAAAGGTATCCGGGCAAGACGCTATCGCAGTCACGGATACTGATGCAGAAAAGTAAAGGTATCCGGGCGAGGCTATCGCAATCACAGATACTGATGTGAAATGTAAAGGTATCCGGGAGAGGCTATCACAGTCACGGATACAGATGCAGAAAAGTAAATGTATCCGGGCGAGGCTATCGCAGTCACGGATACTGATGTAGAAAACTAAAGGTATCCAGGCCAGGTTATCGCAGTCACGGATACAGATGCAGAAAAGTAAATGTATCCGGGCGAGGTTATCGCAGTCACGGATACTGATGCAGAAATGTAAAGGTATCCGGGCGAGGCCATCGCAGTCACGAATCCAGATGCAGAAAAGTAAAGGTATCTGAACGACGCTGTCGTAGTCAGGGATACTGATGCAGAAAAGTAAAGGTATCCAGGCGAGGCTATCGCATTCACGGACGCAGATGCAGAAATGTAAAGGTATCCGGGCGAGGCCATCGCAGTCACGGATACGGATGTAGAAAAGTAAAGGTATCCGGGCGAGGCTATCTTAGTCACGGATACTGATGGAGAAAAGTAAAGGTATCCGGGCAAGACGCTATCGCAGTCACGGATACTGATGCCGAAAAGTAAAGGTATCCGGGCGAGGCTATCGCAATCACAGATACTGATGTGAAATGTAAAGGTATCCGGGAGAGGCTATCACAGTCACGGATACAGATGCAGAAAAGTAAATGTATCCGGGCGAGGCTATCGCAGTCACGGATACTGATGTAGAAAACTAAAGGTATCCAGGCCAGGTTATCGCAGTCACGGATACAGATGCAGAAAAGTAAATGTATCCGGGCGAGGCTATCGCAGTCACGGATAAAGTAAAGGTATCCGGGCGAGGCTATCGCAGTCACGGATACTGATGCAGAAAAATAAAGGTGTCCGGGCAAGGCTATCGTAGTTACAGACGCTGATACAGAAAAGTAAATGTATCCGGGCGAGGCTATCGCAGTTACGGATACTGATGCAGAAAAGTAAAGGTATCCGGGCGAGGCTATCGCAGTCACGGATACTGATGCAGAAAAGTGAAAGTATCCGGGCGAGGCTATCGCAGTCATATACTCTGATGCAGAAATGTCAAAGTATCCGGGCGAGGCTATCGTATTCACGGATACTGATGCAGAAAAGTAAAGGTATCCGGGCGAGGCTATCGTAGTCACGGATACTGATGCAGAAAAGTAAAGGTATCCAGGCGAGGCTATCGCAATCATAGATACTGATGCAGAAAAGTAAAAGTTTCCGGGCGTGGATATCGCTGTCACGGACGCTGATGCAGAAATGTAAAGGTATCCGGGCGATCCTATCGCAGTCATGGATACCGATGTGAAATGTAAAGGTAACCGGGCGAGGCTATCGCAGTCACCGATACTGATGCAGAAAAATAAAGGTGTCCGGGCATGGCTATCGCAGTCATATACTCTGATGCAGAAAAGTAAATGTATCCGGGCGAGGCTATCGCAGTCACGGATACTGATGCCGAAAAGTAAAGGTATCCGGGCGAGGCTATCGCAATCACAGATACTGATGTGAAATGTAAAGGTATCCGGGAGAGGCTATCACAGTCACGGATACAGATGCAGAAAAGTAAATGTATCCGGGCGAGGCTATCGCAGTCACGGATACTGATGCAGAAAAGTAAAGGTATCCGGGAGAGGCTATCGCAGTCACGGATACTGATGCAGAAAAGTAAAGGTATCCGGGAGAGGCTATCGCAGTCAAGGATACTGATGTGAAATGTAAAGGTATCCGGGCGAGGCTATCGTAGTCACGTATACTGACGCAGAAAAGTAAAGGTATCTGGGCGAAGCTATGGCAATCATGGATACTGATGCAGAAAAGTGAAAGTATCCAGGCGAGGCTATCGCAGTCACGGACGCTGATGCACAAAGGTCGAGGTATCCGGGCGAGGCTATCGCAGTCACGGATTCTGATACAGAAAATTGAAAGTATTCGGGCGAGGCTATCGCACTCATATACTCTGATGCAGAAATGTCAAGGTATCCGGGCGAGGCTATCGTAGTCACGGACGCTGATGCAGAAATGTAAAGGTATCCAGGCAATCCTATCGCAGTCACGGATACCGATGTGAAATGTAAAGGTAACCGGGCGAGGCTATCGCAGTCACCGATACTGATGCACAAAAGTAAAGGTATACGAGCGAGGCTATCGCAGTCACGGATACTTATGCAGAAAAGTAAAGGTATACGAGCGAGGCTATCGCAGTCACGGATACTGATGCAAAAAAGTAAAGGTATCCAGGCGAGGCTATCGCATTCACGGACGCTGATGCAGAAATGTAAAGGTATCCGGGTGAGGCCATCGCAGTCACGGATCCTGATGCAGAAGAGTAAAGGTATCCAGGCGAGGCTATCGCAATCATATATACTTATGCAGAAAAGTAAAGGTATCCAGGCGAGGATATCGCAGTCACGGACGCTGATCCAGAAATCTAAAGGTATCCGGGCGAGGCTATCGCAGTCACGGATACTGATATGAAATGTAATGGTATCCGGGCGAGGCTATCGCAGTCACGGATACTGATGCAGAAAAGTAAAGGTATCCGGGCGAGCCTATCGCAGTCACGGATACTGATGCAAAAAAGTAAAGGTATCCAGGCGAGGCTATCGCAGTCACGGATACTGATGTGAAATGTAAAGGTATCCGGGCGAGGCTATCGCAGTCACGGATACTGATGCAAAAAAGTAAAGGTATCCGGGCGAGGCTATCGCAGCCACGGATACTGATGCAGAAAAGTATAGGTATCCGGGCGAGGTTATGGTAGTCACGGATCCTGATACAGAAAAGTAAAGGTATCCGGGAAAGGCTATCGCAGTTACGGATACTGATGCAGAAAAGTAAAGGTATCCGTGCGAGGCTATCGCAGTCACGGAAACTGATGCAGAAAAGTAAAGGTATCTGGGCGAGGCTATCGCAGTGACGGATACTGATGCAGAAAATTAAAGGTATCCGGGCGACACTATCGTAGTCAGGGATACTGATGCAGAAAAGTAAAGGTATCCAGGCGAGGCTATCGCATTCACGGACGCTGATGCAGAAATGTAATGGTATCTCGGCGAGGCTATCGCAGTGACGGATACTGATGCAGAAAATTAAAGGTATCCGGGCGACACTATCGTAGTCAGGGATACTGATGCAGAAAAGTAAAGGTATCCAGGCGAGGCTATCGCATTCACGGACGCTGATGCAGAAATGTAATGGTATCTCGGCGAGGCTATCGCAGCGACGGATACTGATGAAGAAAAGTAAAGGTATCCGGGCGACACTATCGTAGTCAGGGATACTGATGCGGAAAAGTAAATGTATCCAGGCCAGGCTATCGCATTCACGGACGCTGATGCAGAAATGTAAAGGTATCCGGGCGAGGCCATCGCAGTCACGGATCCTGATGCAGAAAAGTAAAGGTATCCTGGCGAGTCTATCGCAGTCACGGACACTGATGCAGAAATGTAAAGCTATCCAGGCGAGGCTATCGCAGTCACGGATACTGATATGAAATGTAATGGTATCTAGGCGAGGCTATCGCAGTCAAGGATACTGATGCAGAAAAGTAAAGGTATCCGGGAGAGGCTATCGCAGTCACGGATACTGATGCAGAAAAGTAAAGGTATCCGGGAGAGGCTATCGCAGTCAAGGATACTGATGTGAAATGTAAAGGTATCCGGGCGAGGCTATCGTAGTCACGTATACTGACGCAGAAAAGTAAAGGTATCTGGGCGAGGCTATTGCAATCATGGATACTGATGCAGAAAAGTGAAAGTATCCAGGCGAGGCTATCGCAGTCACGGACGCTGATGCACAAAGGTCGAGGTATCCGGGCGAGGCTATCGCAGTCACGGATTCTGATACAGAAAATTGAAAGTATTCGGGCGAGGCTATCGCACTCATATACTCTGATGCAGAAATGTCAAGGTATCCGGGCGAGGCTATCGCAGTCACGGATACTCATGCAGAAATGTAAAGGTATCCGGGCAAGGCTATCGCATTCCCGGATACTGATGTGAAATGTAAAGGTATCCGGGAGAGGCTATCACAGTCACGGATACAGATGCAGAAAAGTAAAGGTATCTGGGCGAGGCTATTGCAATCATGGATACTGATGCAGAAAAGTGAAAGTATCCAGGCGAGGCTATCGCAGTCACGGACGCTGATGCACAAAGGTCGAGGTATCCGGGCGAGGCTATCGCAGTCACGGATTCTGATACAGAAAATTGAAAGTATTCGGGCGAGGCTATCGCACTCATATACTCTGATGCAGAAATGTCAAGGTATCCGGGCGAGGCTATCGCAGTCACGGATACTCATGCAGAAATGTAAAGGTATCCGGGCAAGGCTATCGCATTCCCGGATACTGATGTGAAATGTAAAGGTATCCGGGAGAGGCTATCACAGTCACGGATACAGATGCAGAAAAGTAAATGTATCCGGGGGAGGTTATAGCAGTCACGGACGCTGATACAGAAAAGTAAAGGTATCCGGGCGAGGCTATTGCAGTCACAGACGCTGATACAGAAAAGTAAAGGTATCCGGGCGAGGCTATCGCAGTCACGGATACTGATGCAGAAAAGTAAAGGTATCCGGGCAAGGCTATCGCAGTCACAGACGCTGATGCAGAAAAGTAAAGGTATCCGGGCGAGGCTATTGCAGTCACAGACGGTGATACAGAAAAGTAAAGGTATCCGGGCGAGGCTATCGCAGTCAGGGATACTGATGCAGAAAAGTAAAGGTATCCAGGCGAGGCTATCGCATTCACGGACGCTGATACAGAAATGTAAAGGTTTCCGGGCGAGGCCATCGCAGTCACGGAAACTGATGCAGAAAAGTAAAGGTATCCGGGTGAGGTTATCGCAGTCACGGACGCTGATACGGAAAAGAAAAGGTATTCGGGCGAGGCTATCGCAGTCACGGATACTGATGTAGAAAAGTACAGGTATCCGGGCGAGGCTATCGTAGTCATGGATGCTGATACAGAAAAGTAACGGTATCTGGGCGACGCTATCGTAGTCAGGGATACTGATGCAGAAAAGTAAAGGTATCCAGGTGAGGCTATCGCATTCACGGACGCTGATGCAGAAATGTAAAGGTATCCGGGCGAGGCCATCGCAGTCACGGATCCAGATGCAGAAAAGTAAAGGTATCTGAACGACGCTGTCGTAGTCAGGGATACTGATGCAGAAAAGTAAAGGTATCCAGGCGAGGCTATCGCATTCACGGACGCTGATGCAGAAATGTAAAGGTATCCGGGCGAGGCCATCGCAGTCACGGAAACTGATGCAGAAAAGTAAAGGTATCCGGGTGAGGTTATCGCAGTCACTTATACGGATGTAGAAAAGTAAAGGTATCCGGGCGAGGCTATCGTAGTCACGGATACTGATGTAGAAAAGTAAAGGTATCCGGGCAAGACGCTATCGCAGTCACGGATACTGATGCAGAAAAGTAAAGGTATCCGGGCGAGGCTATCGCAATCACAGATACTGATGTGAAATGTAAAGGTATCCGGGAGAGGCTATCACAGTCACGGATACAGATGCAGAAAAGTAAATGTATCCGGGCGAGGCTATCGCAGTCACGGATACTGATGTAGAAAACTAAAGGTATCCAGGCCAGGTTATCGCAGTCACGGATACAGATGCAGAAAAGTAAATGTATCCGGGCGAGGTTATCGCAGTCACGGATACTGATGCAGAAATGTAAAGGTATCCGGGCGAGGCCATCGCAGTCACGGATCCAGATGTAGAAAAGTAAAGGTATCTGAACGACGCTGTCGTAGTCAGGGATACTGATGCAGAAAAGTAAAGGTATCCAGGCGAGGCTATCGCATTCACGGACGCAGATGCAGAAATGTAAAGGTATCCGGGCGAGGCCATCGCAGTCACGGAAACTGATGCAGAAAAGTAAAGGTATCCGGGTGAGGTTATCGCAGTCACGGATACGGATGTAGAAAAGTAAAGGTATCCGGGCGAGGCTATCGTAGTCACGGATACTGATGTAGAAAAGTAAAGGTATCCGGGCAAGACGCTATCGCAGTCACGGATACTGATGCCGAAAAGTAAAGGTATCCGGGCGAGGCTATCGCAATCACAGATACTGATGTGAAATGTAAAGGTATCCGGGAGAGGCTATCACAGTCACGGATACAGATGCAGAAAAGTTAATGTATCCGGGCGAGGCTATCGCAGTCACGGATACTGATGTAGAAAACTAAAGGTATCCAGGCCAGGTTATCGCAGTCACGGATACAGATGCAGAAAAGTAAATGTATCCGGGCGAGGCTATCGCAGTCACGGATAAAGTAAAGGTATCCGGGCGAGGCTATCGCAGTCACGGATACTGATGCAGAAAAATAAAGGTGTCCGGGCAAGGCTATCGTAGTTACAGACGCTGATACAGAAAAGTAAATGTATCCGGGCGAGGCTATCGCAGTTACGGATACTGATGCAGAAAAGTAAAGGTATCCGGGCGAGGCTATCGCAGTCACGGATACTGATGCAGAAAAGTGAAAGTATCCGGGCGAGGCTATCGCAGTCATATACTCTGATGCAGAAATGTCAAAGTATCCGGGCGAGGCTATCGCATTCACGGATACTAATGCAGAAAAGTAAAGGTATCCGGGCGAGGCTATCGTAGTCACGGATACTGATGCAGAAAAGTAAAGGTATCCAGGCGAGGCTATCGCAATCATAGATACTGATGCAGAAAAGTAAAAGTTTCCGGGCGTGGATATCGCTGTCACGGACGCTGATGCAGAAATGTAAAGGTATCCGGGCGATCCTATCGCAGTCATGGATACCGATGTGAAATGTAAAGGTAACCGGGCGAGGCTATCGCAGTCACCGATACTGATGCAGAAAAATAAAGGTGTCCGGGCATGGCTATCGCAGTCATATACTCTGATGCAGAAAAGTAAATGTATCCGGGCGAGGCTATCGCAGTCACGGATACTGATGCCGAAAAGTAAAGGTATCCGGGCGAGGCTATCGCAATCACAGATACTGATGTGAAATGTAAAGGTATCCGGGAGAGGCTATCACAGTCACGGATACAGATGCAGAAAAGTAAATGTATCCGGGCGAGGCTATCGCAGTCACGGATACTGATGCAGAAAAGTAAAGGTATCCGGGAGAGGCTATCGCAGTCACGGATACTGATGCAGAAAAGTAAAGGTATCCGGGAGAGGCTATCGCAGTCAAGGATACTGATGTGAAATGTAAAGGTATCCGGGCGAGGCTATCGTAGTCACGTATACTGACGCAGAAAAGTAAAGGTATCTGGGCGAGGCTATGGCAATCATGGATACTGATGCAGAAAAGTGAAAGTATCCAGGCGAGGCTATCGCAGTCACGGACGCTGATGCACAAAGGTCGAGGTATCCGGGCGAGGCTATCGCAGTCACGGATTCTGATACAGAAAATTGAAAGTATTCGGGCGAGGCTATCGCACTCATATACTCTGATGCAGAAATGTCAAGGTATCCGGGCGAGGCTATCGCAGTCACGGATACTCATGCAGAAATGTAAAGGTATCCGGGCAAGGCTATCGCATTCACGGATACTGATGTGAAATGTAAAGGTATCCGGGAGAGGCTATCACAGTCACGGATACAGATGCAGAAAAGTAAATGTATCCGGGTGAGGTTATAGCAGTTACGGACGCTGATACAGAAAAGTAAAGGTATCCGGGCGAGGCTATTGCAGTCACAGACGCTGATACAGAAAAGTAAAGGTATCCGGGCGAGGCTATCGCAGTCACGGATACTGATGCAGAAAAGTAAAGGTATCCGGGCAAGGCTATCGCAGTCACAGACGCTGATGCAGAAAAGTAAAGGTATCCGGGCGAGGCTATTGCAGTCACAGACGGTGATACAGAAAAGTAAAGGTATCCGGGCGAGGCTATCGCAGTCAGGGATACTGATGCAGAAAAGTAAAGGTATCCAGGCGAGGCTATCGCATTCACGGACGCTGATACAGAAATGTAAAGGTATCCGGGCGAGGCCATCGCAGTCACGGAAACTGATGCAGAAAAGTAAAGGTATCCGGGTGAGGTTATCGCAGTCACGGACGCTGATACGGAAAAGAAAAGGTATTCGGGCGAGGCTATCGCAGTCACGGATACTGATGTAGAAAAGTACAGGTATCCGGGCGAGGCTATCGTAGTCATGGATGCTGATACAGAAAAGTAACGGTATCTGGGCGACGCTATCGTAGTCAGGGATACTGATGCAGAAAAGTAAAGGTATCCAGGTGAGGCTATCGCATTCACGGACGCTGATGCAGAAATGTAAAGGTATCCGGGCGAGGCCATCGCAGTCACGGATCCAGATGCAGAAAAGTAAAGGTATCTGAACGACGCTGTCGTAGTCAGGGATACTGATGCAGAAAAGTAAAGGTATCCAGGCGAGGCTATCGCATTCACGGACGCTGATGCAGAAATGTAAAGGTATCCGGGCGAGGCCATCGCAGTCACGGAAACTGATGCAGAAAAGTAAAGGTATCCGGGTGAGGTTATCGCAGTCACTTATACGGATGTAGAAAAGTAAAGGTATCCGGGCGAGGCTATCGTAGTCACGGATACTGATGTAGAAAAGTAAAGGTATCCGGGCAAGACGCTATCGCAGTCACGGATACTGATGCAGAAAAGTAAAGGTATCCGGGCGAGGCTATCGCAATCACAGATACTGATGTGAAATGTAAAGGTATCCGGGAGAGGCTATCACAGTCACGGATACAGATGCAGAAAAGTAAATGTATCCGGGCGAGGCTATCGCAGTCACGGATACTGATGTAGAAAACTAAAGGTATCCAGGCCAGGTTATCGCAGTCACGGATACAGATGCAGAAAAGTAAATGTATCCGGGCGAGGTTATCGCAGTCACGGATACTGATGCAGAAATGTAAAGGTATCCGGGCGAGGCCATCGCAGTCACGGATCCAGATGTAGAAAAGTAAAGGTATCTGAACGACGCTGTCGTAGTCAGGGATACTGATGCAGAAAAGTAAAGGTATCCAGGCGAGGCTATCGCATTCACGGACGCAGATGCAGAAATGTAAAGGTATCCGGGCGAGGCCATCGCAGTCACGGAAACTGATGCAGAAAAGTAAAGGTATCCGGGTGAGGTTATCGCAGTCACGGATACGGATGTAGAAAAGTAAAGGTATCCGGGCGAGGCTATCGTAGTCACGGATACTGATGTAGAAAAGTAAAGGTATCCGGGCAAGACGCTATCGCAGTCACGGATACTGATGCCGAAAAGTAAAGGTATCCGGGCGAGGCTATCGCAATCACAGATACTGATGTGAAATGTAAAGGTATCCGGGAGAGGCTATCACAGTCACGGATACAGATGCAGAAAAGTTAATGTATCCGGGCGAGGCTATCGCAGTCACGGATACTGATGTAGAAAACTAAAGGTATCCAGGCCAGGTTATCGCAGTCACGGATACAGATGCAGAAAAGTAAATGTATCCGGGCGAGGCTATCGCAGTCACGGATAAAGTAAAGGTATCCGGGCGAGGCTATCGCAGTCACGGATACTGATGCAGAAAAATAAAGGTGTCCGGGCAAGGCTATCGTAGTTACAGACGCTGATACAGAAAAGTAAATGTATCCGGGCGAGGCTATCGCAGTTACGGATACTGATGCAGAAAAGTAAAGGTATCCGGGCGAGGCTATCGCAGTCACGGATACTGATGCAGAAAAGTGAAAGTATCCGGGCGAGGCTATCGCAGTCATATACTCTGATGCAGAAATGTCAAAGTATCCGGGCGAGGCTATCGCATTCACGGATACTGATGCAGAAAAGTAAAGGTATCCGGGCGAGGCTATCGTAGTCACGGATACTGATGCAGAAAAGTAAAGGTATCCAGGCGAGGCTATCGCAATCATAGATACTGATGCAGAAAAGTAAAAGTTTCCGGGCGTGGATATCGCTGTCACGGACGCTGATGCAGAAATGTAAAGGTATCCGGGCGATCCTATCGCAGTCATGGATACCGATGTGAAATGTAAAGGTAACCGGGCGAGGCTATCGCAGTCACCGATACTGATGCAGAAAAATAAAGGTGTCCGGGCATGGCTATCGCAGTCATATACTCTGATGCAGAAAAGTAAATGTATCCGGGCGAGGCTATCGCAGTCACGGATACTGATGCCGAAAAGTAAAGGTATCCGGGCGAGGCTATCGCAATCACAGATACTGATGTGAAATGTAAAGGTATCCGGGAGAGGCTATCACAGTCACGGATACAGATGCAGAAAAGTAAATGTATCCGGGCGAGGCTATCGCAGTCACGGATACTGATGCAGAAAAGTAAAGGTATCCGGGAGAGGCTATCGCAGTCACGGATACTGATGCAGAAAAGTAAAGGTATCCGGGAGAGGCTATCGCAGTCAAGGATACTGATGTGAAATGTAAAGGTATCCGGGCGAGGCTATCGTAGTCACGTATACTGACGCAGAAAAGTAAAGGTATCTGGGCGAGGCTATGGCAATCATGGATACTGATGCAGAAAAGTGAAAGTATCCAGGCGAGGCTATCGCAGTCACGGACGCTGATGCACAAAGGTCGAGGTATCCGGGCGAGGCTATCGCAGTCACGGATTCTGATACAGAAAATTGAAAGTATTCGGGCGAGGCTATCGCACTCATATACTCTGATGCAGAAATGTCAAGGTATCCGGGCGAGGCTATCGCAGTCACGGATACTCATGCAGAAATGTAAAGGTATCCGGGCAAGGCTATCGCATTCACGGATACTGATGTGAAATGTAAAGGTATCCGGGAGAGGCTATCACAGTCACGGATACAGATGCAGAAAAGTAAATGTATCCGGGTGAGGTTATAGCAGTTACGGACGCTGATACAGAAAAGTAAAGGTATCCGGGCGAGGCTATTGCAGTCACAGACGCTGATACAGAAAAGTAAAGGTATCCGGGCGAGGCTATCGCAGTCACGGATACTGATGCAGAAAAGTAAAGGTATCCGGGCAAGGCTATCGCAGTCACAGACGCTGATGCAGAAAAGTAAAGGTATCCGGGCGAGGCTATTGCAGTCACAGACGGTGATACAGAAAAGTAAAGGTATCCGGGCGAGGCTATCGCAGTCAGGGATACTGATGCAGAAAAGTAAAGGTATCCAGGCGAGGCTATCGCATTCACGGACGCTGATACAGAAATGTAAAGGTATCCGGGCGAGGCCATCGCAGTCACGGAAACTGATGCAGAAAAGTAAAGGTATCCGGGTGAGGTTATCGCAGTCACGGACGCTGATACGGAAAAGAAAAGGTATTCGGGCGAGGCTATCGCAGTCACGGATACTGATGTAGAAAAGTACAGGTATCCGGGCGAGGCTATCGTAGTCATGGATGCTGATACAGAAAAGTAACGGTATCTGGGCGACGCTATCGTAGTCAGGGATACTGATGCAGAAAAGTAAAGGTATCCAGGTGAGGCTATCGCATTCACGGACGCTGATGCAGAAATGTAAAGGTATCCGGGCGAGGCCATCGCAGTCACGGATCCAGATGCAGAAAAGTAAAGGTATCTGAACGACGCTGTCGTAGTCAGGGATACTGATGCAGAAAAGTAAAGGTATCCAGGCGAGGCTATCGCATTCACGGACGCTGATGCAGAAATGTAAAGGTATCCGGGCGAGGCCATCGCAGTCACGGAAACTGATGCAGAAAAGTAAAGGTATCCGGGTGAGGTTATCGCAGGCACTTATACGGATGTAGAAAAGTAAAGGTATCCGGGCGAGGCTATCGTAGTCACGGATACTGATGTAGAAAAGTAAAGGTATCCGGGCAAGACGCTATCGCAGTCACGGATACTGATGCAGAAAAGTAAAGGTATCCGGGCGAGGCTATCGCAATCACAGATACTGATGTGAAATGTAAAGGTATCCGGGAGAGGCTATCACAGTCACGGATACAGATGCAGAAAAGTAAATGTATCCGGGCGAGGTTATCGCAGTCACGGATACTGATGCAGAAATGTAAAGGTATCCGGGCGAGGCCATCGCAGTCACGGATCCAGATGCAGAAAAGTAAAGGTATCTGAACGACGCTGTCGTAGTCAGGGATACTGATGCAGAAAAGTAAAGGTATCCAGGCGAGGCTATCGCATTCACGGACGCAGATGCAGAAATGTAAAGGTATCCGGGCGAGGCCATCGCAATCACGGAAACTGATGCAGAAAAGTAAAGGTATCCGGGTGAGGTTATCGCAGTCACGGATACGGATGTAGAAAAGTAAAGGTATCCGGGCGAGGCTATCGTAGTCACGGATACTGATGTAGAAAAGTAAAGGTATCCGGGCAAGACGCTATCGCAGTCACGGATACTGATGCCGAAAAGTAAAGGTATCCGGGCGAGGCTATCGCAATCACAGATACTGATGTGAAATGTAAAGGTATCCGGGAGAGGCTATCACAGTCACGGATACAGATGCAGAAAAGTAAATGTATCCGGGCGAGGCTATCGCAGTCACGGATACTGATGTAGAAAACTAAAGGTATCCAGGCCAGGTTATCGCAGTCACGGATACAGATGCAGAAAAGTAAATGTATCCGGGCGAGGCTATCGCAGTCACGGATAAAGTAAAGGTATCCGGGCGAGGCTATCGCAGTCACGGATACTGATGCAGAAAAATAAAGGTGTCCGGGCAAGGCTATCGTAGTTACAGACGCTGATACAGAAAAGTAAATGTATCCGGGCGAGGCTATCGCAGTTACGGATACTGATGCAGAAAAGTAAAGGTATCCGGGCGAGGCTATCGCAGTCACGGATACTGATGCAGAAAAGTGAAAGTATCCGGGCGAGGCTATCGCAGTCATATACTCTGATGCAGAAATGTCAAAGTATCCGGGCGAGGCTATCGCATTCACGGATACTGATGCAGAAAAGTAAAGGTATCCGGGCGAGGCTATCGTAGTCACGGATACTGATGCAGAAAAGTAAAGGTATCCAGGCGAGGCTATCGCAATCATAGATACTGATGCAGAAAAGTAAAAGTTTCCGGGCGTGGATATCGCTGTCACGGACGCTGATGCAGAAATGTAAAGGTATCCGGGCGATCCTATCGCAGTCATGGATACCGATGTGAAATGTAAAGGTAACCGGGCGAGGCTATCGCAGTCACCGATACTGATGCAGAAAAATAAAGGTGTCCGGGCATGGCTATCGCAGTCATATACTCTGATGCAGAAAAGTAAATGTATCCGGGCGAGGCTATCGCAGTCACGGATACTGATGCCGAAAAGTAAAGGTATCCGGGCGAGGCTATCGCAATCACAGATACTGATGTGAAATGTAAAGGTATCCGGGAGAGGCTATCACAGTCACGGATACAGATGCAGAAAAGTAAATGTATCCGGGCGAGGCTATCGCAGTCACGGATACTGATGCAGAAAAGTAAAGGTATCCGGGAGAGGCTATCGCAGTCACGGATACTGATGCAGAAAAGTAAAGGTATCCGGGAGAGGCTATCGCAGTCAAGGATACTGATGTGAAATGTAAAGGTATCCGGGCGAGGCTATCGTAGTCACGTATACTGACGCAGAAAAGTAAAGGTATCTGGGCGAGGCTATTGCAATCATGGATACTGATGCAGAAAAGTGAAAGTATCCAGGCGAGGCTATCGCAGTCACGGACGCTGATGCACAAATGTCGAGGTATCCGGGCGAGGCTATCGCAGTCACGGATTCTGATACAGAAAATTGAAAGTATTCGGGCGAGGCTATCGCACTCATATACTCTGATGCAGAAATGTCAAGGTATCCGGGCGAGGCTATCGCAGTCACGGATACTCATGCAGAAATGTAAAGGTATCCGGGCAAGGCTATCGCATTCACGGATACTGATGTGAAATGTAAAGGTATCCGGGAGAGGCTATCACAGTCACGGATACAGATGCAGAAAAGTAAATGTATCCGGGTGAGGTTATAGCAGTCACGGACGCTGATACAGAAAAGTAAAGGTATCCGGGCGAGGCTATTGCAGTCACAGACGCTGATACAGAAAAGTAAAGGTATCCGGGCGAGGCTATCGCAGTCACGGATACTGATGCAGAAAAGTAAAGGTATCCGGGCAAGGCTATCGCAGTCACAGACGCTGATGCAGAAAAGTAAAGGTATCCGGGCGAGGCTATTGCAGTCACAGACGGTGATACAGAAAAGTAAAGGTATCCGGGCGAGGCTATCGCAGTCAGGGATACTGATGCAGAAAAGTAAAGGTATCCAGGCGAGGCTATCGCATTCACGGACGCTGATACAGAAATGTAAAGGTATCCGGGCGAGGCCATCGCAGTCACGGAAACTGATGCAGAAAAGTAAAGGTATCCGGGTGAGGTTATCGCAGTCACGGACGCTGATACGGAAAAGAAAAGGTATTCGGGCGAGGCTATCGCAGTCACGGATGCTGATGTAGAAAAGTAAAGGTATCCGGGCGAGGCTATCGTAGTCATGGATGCTGATACAGAAAAGTAACGGTATCTGGGCGACGCTATCGTAGTCAGGGATACTGATGCAGAAAAGTAAAGGTATCCAGGTGAGGCTATCGCATTCACGGACGCTGATGCAGAAATGTAAAGGTATCCGGGCGAGGCCATCGCAGTCACGGATCCAGATGCAGAAAAGTAAAGGTATCTGAACGACGCTGTCGTAGTCAGGGATACTGATGCAGAAAAGTAAAGGTATCCAGGCGAGGCTATCGCATTCACGGACGCTGATGCAGAAATGTAAAGGTATCCGGGCGAGGCCATCGCAGTCACGGAAACTGATGCAGAAAAGTAAAGGTATCCGGGTGAGGTTATCGCAGTCACTTATACGGATGTAGAAAAGTAAAGGTATCCGGGCGAGGCTATCGTAGTCACGGATACTGATGTAGAAAAGTAAAGGTATCCGGGCAAGACGCTATCGCAGTCACGGATACTGATGCAGAAAAGTAAAGGTATCCGGGCGAGGCTATCGCAATCACAGATACTGATGTGAAATGTAAAGGTATCCGGGAGAGGCTATCACAGTCACGGATACAGATGCAGAAAAGTAAATGTATCCGGGCGAGGCTATCGCAGTCACGGATACTGATGTAGAAAACTAAAGGTATCCAGGCCAGGTTATCGCAGTCACGGATACAGATGCAGAAAAGTAAATGTATCCGGGCGAGGTTATCGCAGTCACGGATACTGATGCAGAAATGTAAAGGTATCCGGGCGAGGCCATCGCAGTCACGGATCCAGATGCAGAAAAGTAAAGGTATCTGAACGACGCTGTCGTAGTCAGGGATACTGATGCAGAAAAGTAAAGGTATCCAGGCGAGGCTATCGCATTCACGGACGCAGATGCAGAAATGTAAAGGTATCCGGGCGAGGCCATCGCAGTCACGGAAACTGATGCAGAAAAGTAAAGGTATCCGGGTGAGGTTATCGCAGTCACGGATACGGATGTAGAAAAGTAAAGGTATCCGGGCGAGGCTATCGTAGTCACGGATACTGATGTAGAAAAGTAAAGGTATCCGGGAAAGACGCTATCGCAGTCACGGATACTGATGCCGAAAAGTAAAGGTATCCGGGCGAGGCTATCGCAATCACAGATACTGATGTGAAATGTAAACGTATCCGGGAGAGGCTATCACAGTCACGGATACAGATGCTGAAAAGTAAATGTATCCGGGCGAGGCTATCGCAGTCACGGATACTGATGTAGAAAACTAAAGGTATCCAGGCCAGGTTATCGCAGTCACAGACGCTGATGCAGAAAAGTAAAGGTATCCAGGCGAAGCTATCGCAGTCACGGATACTGATGAAGAAAAGTAAAGGTATCCGGGCGAGGCTATCGCAGTCACGGATACTGATAGAGAAAAGTAAAGGTATCCGGGCGAGGCCATCGTAGTCACGGAGACTGATGCAGAAAAGTAAAGGTATCCGGACGAGGCTATCGCATTCACGGACGCTGATGCAGAAAAGTAAAGGTATCCGGGCGACGCTATCGTAGTCAGGGATACTGATGCAGAAAAGTAAAGGTATCCAGGCGACGCTATCGCATTCACGGACGCTGATGCAGAAATGTAAAGGTATCCGGGTGAGGCCATCGCAGTCACGGATCCTGATGCAGAAGAGTAAAGGTATCCAGGCGAGGCTATCGCAATCATATATACTGATGCAGAAAAGTAAAGGTATCCAGGCGAGGCTATCGCATTCACGGACGCTGATGCAGAAATGTAAAGGTATCCGGGCGAGGCCATCGCAGTCACGAAAACTGATGCAGAAAAGTAAAGGTATCCGGGCGACGCTATCGTAGTCAGGGATACTGATGCAGAAAAGTAAAGGTATCCAGGCGAGGCTATCGCATTCACGGACGCTGATGCAGAAATGTAAAGGTATCCGGGTGAGGCCATCGCAGTCACGGATCCTGATGCAGAAGAGTAAAGGTATCCGGGCAAGACGCTATCGCAGTCACGGATACTGATGCCGAAAAGTAAAGGTATCCGGGCGAGGCTATCGCAATCACAGATACTGATGTGAAATGTAAAGGTATCCGGGAGAGGCTATCACAGTCACGGATACAGATGCAGAAAAGTAAATGTATCCGGGCGAGGCTATCGCAGTCACGGATACTGATGTAGAAAACTAAAGGTATCCAGGCCAGGTTATCGCAGTCACGGATACAGATGCAGAAAAGTAAATGTATCCGGGCGAGGCTATCGCAGTCACGGATAAAGTAAAGGTATCCGGGCGAGGCTATCGCAGTCACGGATACTGATGCAGAAAAATAAAGGTGTCCGGGCAAGGCTATCGTAGTTACAGACGCTGATACAGAAAAGTAAATGTATCCGGGCGAGGCTATCGCAGTTACGGATACTGATGCAGAAAAGTAAAGGTATCCGGGCGAGGCTATCGCAGTCACGGATACTGATGCAGAAAAGTGAAAGTATCCGGGCGAGGCTATCGCAGTCATATACTCTGATGCAGAAATGTCAAAGTATCCGGGCGAGGCTATCGCAGTCACGGATACTGATGCAGAAAAGTAAAGGTATCCGGGCGAGGCTATCGCAGTCACGGATACAGATGCAGAAAAATAAAGGTGTCCGGGCAAGGCTATCGTAGTTACAGACGCTGATACAGAAAAGTAAAGGTATCCGGGCGAGGCTATCGCAGTCACGGATACTGATGCAGAAAACTAAAGGTATCCAGGCGAGGCTATTGCAATCATAGATACTGATGCAGAAAAGTAAAAGTTTCCGGGCGTGGATATCGCAGTCACGGACGCTGATGCAGAAATGTAAAGGTATCCGGGCGATCCTATCGCAGTCACGGATACCGATGTGAAATGTAAAGGTAACCGGGCGAGGCTATCGCAGTCACCGATACTGATGCAGAAAAGTAAAGGTATACGAGCGAGGCTATCGCAGTCACGGATACTGATGCAGAAAAATAAAGGTGTCCGGGCATGGCTATCGCAGTTACAGACGCTGATGCAGAAATGTAAAGGTAACCGGGCGAGGCTATCGCAGTCACCGATACTGATGCAGAAAAGTAAAGTTATACGAGCGAGGCTATCGCAGTCACGGATACTGATGCAGAAAAATAAAGGTGTCCGGGCATGGCTATCGCAGTTACAGACGTTGATGCAGAAAAGTAAATGTATCCGGGCGAGGCTATCGCAGTCACGGATACTGATGCCGAAAAGTAAAGGTATCCGGGCGAGGCTATCGCAATCACAGATACTGATGTGAAATGTAAAGGTATCCGGGAGAGGCTATCGTAGTCACGGAGACTGATGCAGAAAAGTAAAGGTATCCGGGCGAGGCCATCGTAGTCACGGAGACTGATGCAGAAAAGTAAAGGTATCCGGACGAGGCTATCGCATTCACGGACGCTGATAAAGAAAAGTAAAGGTATCCGGGCGACGCTATAGTAGTCAGGGATACTGATGCAGAAAAGTAAAGGTATCCAGGCGAGGCTATCGCATTCACGGACGCTGATGCAGAAATGTAAAGGTATCCGGGTGAGGCCATCGCAGTCATTGATCCTGATGCAGAAGAGTAAAGGTATCCAGGCGAGGCTATCGCAATCATATATTCTGATGCAGAAAAGTAAAGGTATCCAGGCGAGGCTATCGCATTCACGGACGCTGATGCAGAAATGTAAAGGTATCCGGGCGAGGCCATCGCAGTCACGAAAACTGATGCAGAAAAGTAAAGGTATCCGGGTGAGGTTATCGCAGTCACGGACGCTGATACAGAAAAGAAAAGGTATCCGGGCGAGGCTATCGCAGTCACGGATACTGATGTAGAAAAGTAAAGGTATCCGGGCGAGGCTATTGTAGTCATGGACGCTGATACAGAAAAGTAACGGTATCTGTGCGAGGCTATCGCAGTGACGGATACTGATGCAGAAAATTAAAGGTATCCGGGCGACGCTATCGTAGTCAGGGATACTGATGCAGAAAAGTAAAGGTATCCAGGCGAGGCTATCGCATTCACGGACGCTGATGCAGAAATGTAATGGTATCCGGGCGAGGCTATCGCAGCGACGGATACTGATGAAGAAAAGTAAAGGTATCCGGGCGACACTATCGTAGTCAGGGATACTGATGCGGAAAAGTAAAGGTATCCAGGCAAGGCTATCGCATTCACGGACGCTGATGCAGAAATGTAAAGGTATCCGGGCGAGTCTATCGCAGTCACGGACACTGATGCAGAAATGTAAAGCTATCCGGGCGAGGCTATCGCAGTCACGGATACTGATATGAAATGTAATGGTATCCAAGCGAGGCTATCGCAGTCACGGATACTGATATGAAATGTAATGGTATCCAGGCGAGGCTATCGCAGTCACGGATACTGATGCAGAAATGTAAAGGTATCCGGGCGAGGCTATCGCAGTCAAGGATACTGATGCAGAAAAGTAAAGGTATCCGGGAGAGGCTATCGCAGTCACGGATACTGATGCAGAAAAGTAAAGGTATCCGGGCAAGGCTATCACAGTTACAGACGCTGATGCCGAAAAGTGAATGTATCCGGGCGAGGCTACCGCAGTCACGGATACTGATGCAGAAAAGTAAAGGTATCCGTGCGAGGCTATCGCAGTCACGGATACTGATGTAGAAAAGTAAAGGTATCCGGGCGAGGCTATCGTAGTCACGGATACTGATGCAGAAATGTAAAGGTATCTGGGCGAGGCTATCCCAGTCAAGGATACTGATGTGAAATGTAAAGGTATCCGGGCGAGGCTATCGTAGTCACGTATACTGACGCAGAAAAGTAAAGGTATCTGGGCGAGGCTATTGCAATCATGGATACTGATGCAGAAAAGTGAAAGTATCCAGGCGAGGCTATCGCAGTCACGGACGCTGATGCACAAAGGTCAAGGTATCCGGGCGAGGCTATCGCAGTCACGGATACTGATACAGAAAAGTGAAAGTATTCGGGCGAGGCTATCGCACTCATATACTCTGATGCAGAAATGTCAAGGTATCCGGGCGAGGCTATCGCAGTCACGGATACTCATGCAGAAATGTAAAGGTATCCGGGCGAGGCTATCGCAGTCACGGATACAGATGCAGAAAAATAAAGGTGTCCGGGCAAGGCTATCGTAGTTACAGACGCTGATACAGAAAAGTAAAGGTATCCGGGCGAGGCTATCGCAGTCACGGATACTGATGCAGAAAACTAAAGGTATCCAGGCGAGGCTATTGCAATCATAGATACTGATGCAGAAAAGTAAAAGTTTCCGGGCGTGGATATCGCAGTCACGGACGCTGATGCAGAAATGTAAAGGTATCCGGGCGATCCTATCGCAGTCACGGATACCGATGTGAAATGTAAAGGTAACCGGGCGAGGCTATCGCAGTCACCGATACTGATGCAGAAAAGTAAAGGTATACGAGCGAGGCTATCGCAGTCACGGATACTGATGCAGAAAAATAAAGGTGTCCGGGCATGGCTATCGCAGTTACAGACGCTGATGCAGAAATGTAAAGGTAACCGGGCGAGGCTATCGCAGTCACCGATACTGATGCAGAAAAGTAAAGTTATACGAGCGAGGCTATCGCAGTCACGGATACTGATGCAGAAAAATAAAGGTGTCCGGGCATGGCTATCGCAGTTACAGACGTTGATGCAGAAAAGTAAATGTATCCGGGCGAGGCTATCGCAGTCACGGATACTGATGCCGAAAAGTAAAGGTATCCGGGCGAGGCTATCGCAATCACAGATACTGATGTGAAATGTAAAGGTATCCGGGAGAGGCTATCGTAGTCACGGAGACTGATGCAGAAAAGTAAAGGTATCCGGGCGAGGCCATCGTAGTCACGGAGACTGATGCAGAAAAGTAAAGGTATCCGGACGAGGCTATCGCATTCACGGACGCTGATAAAGAAAAGTAAAGGTATCCGGGCGACGCTATAGTAGTCAGGGATACTGATGCAGAAAAGTAAAGGTATCCAGGCGAGGCTATCGCATTCACGGACGCTGATGCAGAAATGTAAAGGTATCCGGGTGAGGCCATCGCAGTCATTGATCCTGATGCAGAAGAGTAAAGGTATCCAGGCGAGGCTATCGCAATCATATATTCTGATGCAGAAAAGTAAAGGTATCCAGGCGAGGCTATCGCATTCACGGACGCTGATGCAGAAATGTAAAGGTATCCGGGCGAGGCCATCGCAGTCACGAAAACTGATGCAGAAAAGTAAAGGTATCCGGGTGAGGTTATCGCAGTCACGGACGCTGATACAGAAAAGAAAAGGTATCCGGGCGAGGCTATCGCAGTCACGGATACTGATGTAGAAAAGTAAAGGTATCCGGGCGAGGCTATTGTAGTCATGGACGCTGATACAGAAAAGTAACGGTATCTGTGCGAGGCTATCGCAGTGACGGATACTGATGCAGAAAATTAAAGGTATCCGGGCGACGCTATCGTAGTCAGGGATACTGATGCAGAAAAGTAAAGGTATCCAGGCGAGGCTATCGCATTCACGGACGCTGATGCAGAAATGTAATGGTATCCGGGCGAGGCTATCGCAGCGACGGATACTGATGAAGAAAAGTAAAGGTATCCGGGCGACACTATCGTAGTCAGGGATACTGATGCGGAAAAGTAAAGGTATCCAGGCAAGGCTATCGCATTCACGGACGCTGATGCAGAAATGTAAAGGTATCCGGGCGAGTCTATCGCAGTCACGGACACTGATGCAGAAATGTAAAGCTATCCGGGCGAGGCTATCGCAGTCACGGATACTGATATGAAATGTAATGGTATCCAAGCGAGGCTATCGCAGTCACGGATACTGATATGAAATGTAATGGTATCCAGGCGAGGCTATCGCAGTCACGGATACTGATGCAGAAATGTAAAGGTATCCGGGCGAGGCTATCGCAGTCAAGGATACTGATGCAGAAAAGTAAAGGTATCCGGGAGAGGCTATCGCAGTCACGGATACTGATGCAGAAAAGTAAAGGTATCCGGGCAAGGCTATCACAGTTACAGACGCTGATGCCGAAAAGTGAATGTATCCGGGCGAGGCTACCGCAGTCACGGATACTGATGCAGAAAAGTAAAGGTATCCGTGCGAGGCTATCGCAGTCACGGATACTGATGTAGAAAAGTAAAGGTATCCGGGCGAGGCTATCGTAGTCACGGATACTGATGCAGAAATGTAAAGGTATCTGGGCGAGGCTATCCCAGTCAAGGATACTGATGTGAAATGTAAAGGTATCCGGGCGAGGCTATCGTAGTCACGTATACTGACGCAGAAAAGTAAAGGTATCTGGGCGAGGCTATTGCAATCATGGATACTGATGCAGAAAAGTGAAAGTATCCAGGCGAGGCTATCGCAGTCACGGACGCTGATGCACAAAGGTCAAGGTATCCGGGCGAGGCTATCGCAGTCACGGATACTGATACAGAAAAGTGAAAGTATTCGGGCGAGGCTATCGCACTCATATACTCTGATGCAGAAATGTCAAGGTATCCGGGCGAGGCTATCGCAGTCACGGATACTCATGCAGAAATGTAAAGGTATCCGGGCGAGGCTATCGCATTCACGGATACTGATGTGAAATGTAAAGGTATCCGGGAGAGGCTATCACAGTCACGGATACAGATGCAGAAAAGTAAAAGTATCCGGGCGAGGCTATCGCAGTCACGGATACTGATGTAGAAAACTAAAGGTATCCAGGCCTGGTTATCGCAGTCACGGATACAGATGCAGAAAAGTAAATGTATCCGGGCGAGGCTATCGCAGTCACGGATAAAGTAAAGGTATCCGGGCGAGGCTATCGCAGTCACGGATACTGATGCAGAAAAATAAAGGTGTCCGGGCAAGGCTATCGTAGTTACAGACGCTGATACAGAAAAGTAAATGTATCCGGGCGAGGCTATCGCAGTTACGGATACTGATGCAGAAAAGTAAAGGTATCCGGGCGAGGCTATCGCAGTCACGGATACTAATGCAGAAAAGTGAAAGTATCCGGGCGAGGCTATCGCAGTCATATACTCTGATGCAGAAATGTCAAAGTATCCGGGCGAGGCTATCGCAGTCACGGATATTGATGCAGAAAAGTAAAGGTATCCGGGCGAGGCTATCGCAGTCACGGATACTGATGCAGAAAAATAAAGGTGTCCGGGCAAGGCTATCGTAGTTACAGACGCTGATACAGAAAAGTAAAGGTATCCGGGCGGGGCTATCGCAGTCACGGATACTGATGCAGAAAAGTAAAGGTATCCAGGCGAGGCTATCGCAATCATAGATACTGATGCAGAAAAGTAAAAGTTTCCGGGCGTGGATATCGCAGTCACGGACGCTGATGCAGAAATGTAAAGGTATCCGGGCGATCCTATCGCAGTCACGGATACCGATGTGAAATGTAAAGGTAACCGGGCGAGGCTATCGCAGTCACCGATACTGATGCAGAAAAGTAAAGGTATACGAGCGAGGCTATCGCAGTCACGGATACTGATGCAGAAAAATAAAGGTGTCCGGGCATGGCTATCGCAGTTACAGACGCTGATGCAGAAATGTAAAGGTAACCGGGCGAGGCTATCGCAGTCACCGATACTGATGCAGAAAAGTAAAGTTATACGAGCGAGGCTATCGCAGTCACGGATACTGATGCAGAAAAATAAAGGTGTCCGGGCATGGCTATCGCAGTTACAGACGTTGATGCAGAAAAGTAAATGTATCCGGGCGAGGCTATCGCAGTCACGGATACTGATGCCGAAAAGTAAAGGTATCCGGGCGAGGCTATCGCAATCACAGATACTGATGTGAAATGTAAAGGTATCCGGGAGAGGCTATCGTAGTCACGGAGACTGATGCAGAAAAGTAAAGGTATCCGGGCGAGGCCATCGTAGTCACGGAGACTGATGCAGAAAAGTAAAGGTATCCGGACGAGGCTATCGCATTCACGGACGCTGATAAAGAAAAGTAAAGGTATCCGGGCGACGCTATAGTAGTCAGGGATACTGATGCAGAAAAGTAAAGGAATCCAGGCGAGGCTATCGCATTCACGGACGCTGATGCAGAAATGTAAAGGTATCCGGGTGAGGCCATCGCAGTCATTGATCCTGATGCAGAAGAGTAAAGGTATCCAGGCGAGGCTATCGCAATCATATATTCTGATGCAGAAAAGTAAAGGTATCCAGGCGAGGCTATCGCATTCACGGACGCTGATGCAGAAATGTAAAGGTATCCGGGCGAGGCCATCGCAGTCACGAAAACTGATGCAGAAAAGTAAAGGTATCCGGGTGAGGTTATCGCAGTCACGGACGCTGATACAGAAAAGAAAAGGTATCCGGGCGAGGCTATCGCAGTCACGGATACTGATGTAGAAAAGTAAAGGTATCCGGGCGAGGCTATTGTAGTCATGGACGCTGATACAGAAAAGTAACGGTATCTGTGCGAGGCTATCGCAGTGACGGATACTGATGCAGAAAATTAAAGGTATCCGGGCGACGCTATCGTAGTCAGGGATACTGATGCAGAAAAGTAAAGGTATCCAGGCGAGGCTATCGCATTCACGGACGCTGATGCAGAAATGTAATGGTATCCGGGCGAGGCTATCGCAACGACGGATACTGATGAAGAAAAGTAAAGGTATCCGGGCGACACTATCGTAGTCAGGGATACTGATGCGGAAAAGTAAAGGTATCCAGGCAAGGCTATCGCATTCACGGACGCTGATGCAGAAATGTAAAGGTATCCGGGCGAGTCTATCGCAGTCACGGACACTGATGCAGAAATGTAAAGCTATCCGGGCGAGGCTATCGCAGTCACGGATACTGATATGAAATGTAATGGTATCCAAGCGAGGCTATCGCAGTCACGGATACTGATATGAAATGTAATGGTATCCAGGCGAGGCTATCGCAGTCACGGATACTGATGCAGAAATGTAAAGGTATCCGGGCGAGGCTATCGCAGTCAAGGATACTGATGCAGAAAAGTAAAGGTATCCGGGAGAGGCTATCGCAGTCACGGATACTGATGCAGAAAAGTAAAGGTATCCGGGCAAGGCTATCACAGTTACAGACGCTGATGCCGAAAAGTGAATGTATCCGGGCGAGGCTACCGCAGTCACGGATACTGATGCAGAAAAGTAAAGGTATCCGTGCGAGGCTATCGCAGTCACGGATACTGATGTAGAAAAGTAAAGGTATCCGGGCGAGGCTATCGTAGTCACGGATACTGATGCAGAAATGTAAAGGTATCTGGGCGAGGCTATCCCAGTCAAGGATACTGATGTGAAATGTAAAGGTATCCGGGCGAGGCTATCGTAGTCACGTATACTGACGCAGAAAAGTAAAGGTATCTGGGCGAGGCTATTGCAATCATGGATACTGATGCAGAAAAGTGAAAGTATCCAGGCGAGGCTATCGCAGTCACGGACGCTGATGCACAAAGGTCAAGGTATCCGGGCGAGGCTATCGCAGTCACGGATACTGATACAGAAAAGTGAAAGTATTCGGGCGAGGCTATCGCACTCATATACTCTGATGCAGAAATGTCAAGGTATCCGGGCGAGGCTATCGCAGTCACGGATACTCATGCAGAAATGTAAAGGTATCCGGGCGAGGCTATCGCATTCACGGATACTGATGTGAAATGTAAAGGTATCCGGGAGAGGCTATCACAGTCACGGATACAGATGCAGAAAAGTAAAAGTATCCGGGCGAGGCTATCGCAGTCACGGATACTGATGTAGAAAACTAAAGGTATCCAGGCCTGGTTATCGCAGTCACGGATACAGATGCAGAAAAGTAAATGTATCCGGGCGAGGCTATCGCAGTCACGGATAAAGTAAAGGTATCCGGGCGAGGCTATCGCAGTCACGGATACTGATGCAGAAAAATAAAGGTGTCCGGGCAAGGCTATCGTAGTTACAGACGCTGATACAGAAAAGTAAATGTATCCGGGCGAGGCTATCGCAGTTACGGATACTGATGCAGAAAAGTAAAGGTATCCGGGCGAGGCTATCGCAGTCACGGATACTAATGCAGAAAAGTGAAAGTATCCGGGCGAGGCTATCGCAGTCATATACTCTGATGCAGAAATGTCAAAGTATCCGGGCGAGGCTATCGCAGTCACGGATATTGATGCAGAAAAGTAAAGGTATCCGGGCGAGGCTATCGCAGTCACGGATACTGATGCAGAAAAATAAAGGTGTCCGGGCAAGGCTATCGTAGTTACAGACGCTGATACAGAAAAGTAAAGGTATCCGGGCGGGGCTATCGCAGTCACGGATACTGATGCAGAAAAGTAAAGGTATCCAGGCGAGGCTATCGCAATCATAGATACTGATGCAGAAAAGTAAAAGTTTCCGGGCGTGGATATCGCAGTCACGGACGCTGATGCAGAAATGTAAAGGTATCCGGGCGATCCTATCGCAGTCATGGATACCGATGTGAAATGTAAAGGTAACCGGGCGAGGCTATCGCAGTCACCGATATTGATGCAGAAAAGTAAAGTTATACGAGCGAGGCTATCGCAGTCACGGATACTGATGCAGAAAAATAAAGGTGTCCGGGCATGGCTATCGCAGTTACAGACGCTGATGCAGAAAAGTAAATGTATCCGGGCGAGGCTATCGCAGTCACGGATACTGATGCCGAAAAGTAAAGGTATCCGGGCGAGGCTATCGCAATCACAGATACTGATGTGAAATGTAAAGGTATCCGGGAGAGGCTATCGTAGTCACGGAGACTGATGCAGAAAAGTAAAGGTATCCGGGCGAGGCCATCGTAGTCACGGAGACTGATGCAGAAAAGTAAAGGTATCCGGACGAGGCTATCGCATTCACGGACGCTGATGCAGAAAAGTAAAGGTATCCGGGCGACGCTATCGTAGTCAGGGATACTGATGCAGAAAAGTAAAGGTATCCAGGCGACGCTATCGCATTCACGGACGCTGATGCAGAAATGTAAAGGTATCCGGGTGAGGCCATCGCAGTCACGGATCCTGATGCAGAAGAGTAAAGGTATCCAGGCGAGGCTATCGCAATCATATATACTGATGCAGAAAAGTAAAGGTATCCAGGCGAGGCTATCGCATTCACGGACGCTGATGCAGAAATGTAAAGGTATCCGGGCGAGGCCATCGCAGTCACGAAAACTGATGCAGAAAAGTAAAGGTATCCGGGCGACGCTATCGTAGTCAGGGATACTGATGCAGAAAAGTAAAGGTATCCAGGCGAGGCTATCGCATTCACGGACGCTGATGCAGAAATGTAAAGGTATCCGGGTGAGGCCATCGCAGTCACGGATCCTGATGCAGAAGAGTAAAGGTATCCGGGCAAGACGCTATCGCAGTCACGGATACTGATGCCGAAAAGTAAAGGTATCCGGGCGAGGCTATCGCAATCACAGATACTGATGTGAAATGTAAAGGTATCCGGGAGAGGCTATCACAGTCACGGATACAGATGCAGAAAAGTAAATGTATCCGGGCGAGGCTATCGCAGTCACGGATACTGATGTAGAAAACTAAAGGTATCCAGGCCAGGTTATCGCAGTCACGGATACAGATGCAGAAAAGTAAATGTATCCGGGCGAGGCTATCGCAGTCACGGATAAAGTAAAGGTATCCGGGCGAGGCTATCGCAGTCACGGATACTGATGCAGAAAAATAAAGGTGTCCGGGCAAGGCTATCGTAGTTACAGACGCTGATACAGAAAAGTAAATGTATCCGGGCGAGGCTATCGCAGTTACGGATACTGATGCAGAAAAGTAAAGGTATCCGGGCGAGGCTATCGCAGTCACGGATACTGATGCAGAAAAGTGAAAGTATCCGGGCGAGGCTATCGCAGTCATATACTCTGATGCAGAAATGTCAAAGTATCCGGGCGAGGCTATCGCAGTCACGGATACTGATGCAGAAAAGTAAAGGTATCCGGGCGAGGCTATCGCAGTCACGGATACAGATGCAGAAAAATAAAGGTGTCCGGGCAAGGCTATCGTAGTTACAGACGCTGATACAGAAAAGTAAAGGTATCCGGGCGAGGCTATCGCAGTCACGGATACTGATGCAGAAAACTAAAGGTATCCAGGCGAGGCTATTGCAATCATAGATACTGATGCAGAAAAGTAAAAGTTTCCGGGCGTGGATATCGCAGTCACGGACGCTGATGCAGAAATGTAAAGGTATCCGGGCGATCCTATCGCAGTCACGGATACCGATGTGAAATGTAAAGGTAACCGGGCGAGGCTATCGCAGTCACCGATACTGATGCAGAAAAGTAAAGGTATACGAGCGAGGCTATCGCAGTCACGGATACTGATGCAGAAAAATAAAGGTGTCCGGGCATGGCTATCGCAGTTACAGACGCTGATGCAGAAATGTAAAGGTAACCGGGCGAGGCTATCGCAGTCACCGATACTGATGCAGAAAAGTAAAGTTATACGAGCGAGGCTATCGCAGTCACGGATACTGATGCAGAAAAATAAAGGTGTCCGGGCATGGCTATCGCAGTTACAGACGTTGATGCAGAAAAGTAAATGTATCCGGGCGAGGCTATCGCAGTCACGGATACTGATGCCGAAAAGTAAAGGTATCCGGGCGAGGCTATCGCAATCACAGATACTGATGTGAAATGTAAAGGTATCCGGGAGAGGCTATCGTAGTCACGGAGACTGATGCAGAAAAGTAAAGGTATCCGGGCGAGGCCATCGTAGTCACGGAGACTGATGCAGAAAAGTAAAGGTATCCGGACGAGGCTATCGCATTCACGGACGCTGATAAAGAAAAGTAAAGGTATCCGGGCGACGCTATAGTAGTCAGGGATACTGATGCAGAAAAGTAAAGGTATCCAGGCGAGGCTATCGCATTCACGGACGCTGATGCAGAAATGTAAAGGTATCCGGGTGAGGCCATCGCAGTCATTGATCCTGATGCAGAAGAGTAAAGGTATCCAGGCGAGGCTATCGCAATCATATATTCTGATGCAGAAAAGTAAAGGTATCCAGGCGAGGCTATCGCATTCACGGACGCTGATGCAGAAATGTAAAGGTATCCGGGCGAGGCCATCGCAGTCACGAAAACTGATGCAGAAAAGTAAAGGTATCCGGGTGAGGTTATCGCAGTCACGGACGCTGATACAGAAAAGAAAAGGTATCCGGGCGAGGCTATCGCAGTCACGGATACTGATGTAGAAAAGTAAAGGTATCCGGGCGAGGCTATTGTAGTCATGGACGCTGATACAGAAAAGTAACGGTATCTGTGCGAGGCTATCGCAGTGACGGATACTGATGCAGAAAATTAAAGGTATCCGGGCGACGCTATCGTAGTCAGGGATACTGATGCAGAAAAGTAAAGGTATCCAGGCGAGGCTATCGCATTCACGGACGCTGATGCAGAAATGTAATGGTATCCGGGCGAGGCTATCGCAGCGACGGATACTGATGAAGAAAAGTAAAGGTATCCGGGCGACACTATCGTAGTCAGGGATACTGATGCGGAAAAGTAAAGGTATCCAGGCAAGGCTATCGCATTCACGGACGCTGATGCAGAAATGTAAAGGTATCCGGGCGAGTCTATCGCAGTCACGGACACTGATGCAGAAATGTAAAGCTATCCGGGCGAGGCTATCGCAGTCACGGATACTGATATGAAATGTAATGGTATCCAAGCGAGGCTATCGCAGTCACGGATACTGATATGAAATGTAATGGTATCCAGGCGAGGCTATCGCAGTCACGGATACTGATGCAGAAATGTAAAGGTATCCGGGCGAGGCTATCGCAGTCAAGGATACTGATGCAGAAAAGTAAAGGTATCCGGGAGAGGCTATCGCAGTCACGGATACTGATGCAGAAAAGTAAAGGTATCCGGGCAAGGCTATCACAGTTACAGACGCTGATGCCGAAAAGTGAATGTATCCGGGCGAGGCTACCGCAGTCACGGATACTGATGCAGAAAAGTAAAGGTATCCGTGCGAGGCTATCGCAGTCACGGATACTGATGTAGAAAAGTAAAGGTATCCGGGCGAGGCTATCGTAGTCACGGATACTGATGCAGAAATGTAAAGGTATCTGGGCGAGGCTATCCCAGTCAAGGATACTGATGTGAAATGTAAAGGTATCCGGGCGAGGCTATCGTAGTCACGTATACTGACGCAGAAAAGTAAAGGTATCTGGGCGAGGCTATTGCAATCATGGATACTGATGCAGAAAAGTGAAAGTATCCAGGCGAGGCTATCGCAGTCACGGACGCTGATGCACAAAGGTCAAGGTATCCGGGCGAGGCTATCGCAGTCACGGATACTGATACAGAAAAGTGAAAGTATTCGGGCGAGGCTATCGCACTCATATACTCTGATGCAGAAATGTCAAGGTATCCGGGCGAGGCTATCGCAGTCACGGATACTCATGCAGAAATGTAAAGGTATCCGGGCGAGGCTATCGCATTCACGGATACTGATGTGAAATGTAAAGGTATCCGGGAGAGGCTATCACAGTCACGGATACAGATGCAGAAAAGTAAAAGTATCCGGGCGAGGCTATCGCAGTCACGGATACTGATGTAGAAAACTAAAGGTATCCAGGCCTGGTTATCGCAGTCACGGATACAGATGCAGAAAAGTAAATGTATCCGGGCGAGGCTATCGCAGTCACGGATAAAGTAAAGGTATCCGGGCGAGGCTATCGCAGTCACGGATACTGATGCAGAAAAATAAAGGTGTCCGGGCAAGGCTATCGTAGTTACAGACGCTGATACAGAAAAGTAAATGTATCCGGGCGAGGCTATCGCAGTTACGGATACTGATGCAGAAAAGTAAAGGTATCCGGGCGAGGCTATCGCAGTCACGGATACTAATGCAGAAAAGTGAAAGTATCCGGGCGAGGCTATCGCAGTCATATACTCTGATGCAGAAATGTCAAAGTATCCGGGCGAGGCTATCGCAGTCACGGATATTGATGCAGAAAAGTAAAGGTATCCGGGCGAGGCTATCGCAGTCACGGATACTGATGCAGAAAAATAAAGGTGTCCGGGCAAGGCTATCGTAGTTACAGACGCTGATACAGAAAAGTAAAGGTATCCGGGCGGGGCTATCGCAGTCACGGATACTGATGCAGAAAAGTAAAGGTATCCAGGCGAGGCTATCGCAATCATAGATACTGATGCAGAAAAGTAAAAGTTTCCGGGCGTGGATATCGCAGTCACGGACGCTGATGCAGAAATGTAAAGGTATCCGGGCGATCCTATCGCAGTCACGGATACCGATGTGAAATGTAAAGGTAACCGGGCGAGGCTATCGCAGTCACCGATACTGATGCAGAAAAGTAAAGGTATACGAGCGAGGCTATCGCAGTCACGGATACTGATGCAGAAAAATAAAGGTGTCCGGGCATGGCTATCGCAGTTACAGACGCTGATGCAGAAATGTAAAGGTAACCGGGCGAGGCTATCGCAGTCACCGATACTGATGCAGAAAAGTAAAGTTATACGAGCGAGGCTATCGCAGTCACGGATACTGATGCAGAAAAATAAAGGTGTCCGGGCATGGCTATCGCAGTTACAGACGTTGATGCAGAAAAGTAAATGTATCCGGGCGAGGCTATCGCAGTCACGGATACTGATGCCGAAAAGTAAAGGTATCCGGGCGAGGCTATCGCAATCACAGATACTGATGTGAAATGTAAAGGTATCCGGGAGAGGCTATCGTAGTCACGGAGACTGATGCAGAAAAGTAAAGGTATCCGGGCGAGGCCATCGTAGTCACGGAGACTGATGCAGAAAAGTAAAGGTATCCGGACGAGGCTATCGCATTCACGGACGCTGATAAAGAAAAGTAAAGGTATCCGGGCGACGCTATAGTAGTCAGGGATACTGATGCAGAAAAGTAAAGGTATCCAGGCGAGGCTATCGCATTCACGGACGCTGATGCAGAAATGTAAAGGTATCCGGGTGAGGCCATCGCAGTCATTGATCCTGATGCAGAAGAGTAAAGGTATCCAGGCGAGGCTATCGCAATCATATATTCTGATGCAGAAAAGTAAAGGTATCCAGGCGAGGCTATCGCATTCACGGACGCTGATGCAGAAATGTAAAGGTATCCGGGCGAGGCCATCGCAGTCACGAAAACTGATGCAGAAAAGTAAAGGTATCCGGGTGAGGTTATCGCAGTCACGGACGCTGATACAGAAAAGAAAAGGTATCCGGGCGAGGCTATCGCAGTCACGGATACTGATGTAGAAAAGTAAAGGTATCCGGGCGAGGCTATTGTAGTCATGGACGCTGATACAGAAAAGTAACGGTATCTGTGCGAGGCTATCGCAGTGACGGATACTGATGCAGAAAATTAAAGGTATCCGGGCGACGCTATCGTAGTCAGGGATACTGATGCAGAAAAGTAAAGGTATCCAGGCGAGGCTATCGCATTCACGGACGCTGATGCAGAAATGTAATGGTATCCGGGCGAGGCTATCGCAGCGACGGATACTGATGAAGAAAAGTAAAGGTATCCGGGCGACACTATCGTAGTCAGGGATACTGATGCGGAAAAGTAAAGGTATCCAGGCAAGGCTATCGCATTCACGGACGCTGATGCAGAAATGTAAAGGTATCCGGGCGAGTCTATCGCAGTCACGGACACTGATGCAGAAATGTAAAGCTATCCGGGCGAGGCTATCGCAGTCACGGATACTGATATGAAATGTAATGGTATCCAAGCGAGGCTATCGCAGTCACGGATACTGATATGAAATGTAATGGTATCCAGGCGAGGCTATCGCAGTCACGGATACTGATGCAGAAATGTAAAGGTATCCGGGCGAGGCTATCGCAGTCAAGGATACTGATGCAGAAAAGTAAAGGTATCCGGGAGAGGCTATCGCAGTCACGGATACTGATGCAGAAAAGTAAAGGTATCCGGGCAAGGCTATCACAGTTACAGACGCTGATGCCGAAAAGTGAATGTATCCGGGCGAGGCTACCGCAGTCACGGATACTGATGCAGAAAAGTAAAGGTATCCGTGCGAGGCTATCGCAGTCACGGATACTGATGTAGAAAAGTAAAGGTATCCGGGCGAGGCTATCGTAGTCACGGATACTGATGCAGAAATGTAAAGGTATCTGGGCGAGGCTATCCCAGTCAAGGATACTGATGTGAAATGTAAAGGTATCCGGGCGAGGCTATCGTAGTCACGTATACTGACGCAGAAAAGTAAAGGTATCTGGGCGAGGCTATTGCAATCATGGATACTGATGCAGAAAAGTGAAAGTATCCAGGCGAGGCTATCGCAGTCACGGACGCTGATGCACAAAGGTCAAGGTATCCGGGCGAGGCTATCGCAGTCACGGATACTGATACAGAAAAGTGAAAGTATTCGGGCGAGGCTATCGCACTCATATACTCTGATGCAGAAATGTCAAGGTATCCGGGCGAGGCTATCGCAGTCACGGATACTCATGCAGAAATGTAAAGGTATCCGGGCGAGGCTATCGCATTCACGGATACTGATGTGAAATGTAAAGGTATCCGGGAGAGGCTATCACAGTCACGGATACAGATGCAGAAAAGTAAAAGTATCCGGGCGAGGCTATCGCAGTCACGGATACTGATGTAGAAAACTAAAGGTATCCAGGCCTGGTTATCGCAGTCACGGATACAGATGCAGAAAAGTAAATGTATCCGGGCGAGGCTATCGCAGTCACGGATAAAGTAAAGGTATCCGGGCGAGGCTATCGCAGTCACGGATACTGATGCAGAAAAATAAAGGTGTCCGGGCAAGGCTATCGTAGTTACAGACGCTGATACAGAAAAGTAAATGTATCCGGGCGAGGCTATCGCAGTTACGGATACTGATGCAGAAAAGTAAAGGTATCCGGGCGAGGCTATCGCAGTCACGGATACTAATGCAGAAAAGTGAAAGTATCCGGGCGAGGCTATCGCAGTCATATACTCTGATGCAGAAATGTCAAAGTATCCGGGCGAGGCTATCGCAGTCACGGATATTGATGCAGAAAAGTAAAGGTATCCGGGCGAGGCTATCGCAGTCACGGATACTGATGCAGAAAAATAAAGGTGTCCGGGCAAGGCTATCGTAGTTACAGACGCTGATACAGAAAAGTAAAGGTATCCGGGCGGGGCTATCGCAGTCACGGATACTGATGCAGAAAAGTAAAGGTATCCAGGCGAGGCTATCGCAATCATAGATACTGATGCAGAAAAGTAAAAGTTTCCGGGCGTGGATATCGCAGTCACGGACGCTGATGCAGAAATGTAAAGGTATCCGGGCGATCCTATCGCAGTCATGGATACCGATGTGAAATGTAAAGGTAACCGGGCGAGGCTATCGCAGTCACCGATATTGATGCAGAAAAGTAAAGTTATACGAGCGAGGCTATCGCAGTCACGGATACTGATGCAGAAAAATAAAGGTGTCCGGGCATGGCTATCGCAGTTACAGACGCTGATGCAGAAAAGTAAATGTATCCGGGCGAGGCTATCGCAGTCACGGATACTGATGCCGAAAAGTAAAGGTATCCGGGCGAGGCTATCGCAATCACAGATACTGATGTGAAATGTAAAGGTATCCGGGAGAGGCTATCGTAGTCACGGAGACTGATGCAGAAAAGTAAAGGTATCCGGGCGAGGCCATCGTAGTCACGGAGACTGATGCAGAAAAGTAAAGGTATCCGGACGAGGCTATCGCATTCACGGACGCTGATGCAGAAAAGTAAAGGTATCCGGGCGACGCTATCGTAGTCAGGGATACTGATGCAGAAAAGTAAAGGTATCCAGGCGAGGCTATCGCATTCACGGACGCTGATGCAGAAATGTAAAGGTATCCGGGTGAGGCCATCGCAGTCATTGATCCTGATGCAGAAGAGTAAAGGTATCCAGGCGAGGCTATCGCAATCATATATACTGATGCAGAAAAGTAAAGGTATCCAGGCGAGGCTATCGCATTCACGGACGCTGATGCAGAAATGTAAAGGTATCCGGGCGAGGCCATCGCAGTCACGAAAACTGATGCAGAAAAGTAAAGGTATCCGGGTGAGGTTATCGCAGTCACGGACGCTGATACAGAAAAGAAAAGGTATCCGGGCGAGGCTATCGCAGTCACGGATACTGATGTAGAAAAGTAAAGGTATCCGGGCGAGGCTATTGTAGTCATGGACGCTGATACAGAAAAGTAACGGTATCTGTGCGAGGCTATCGCAGTGACGGATACTGATGCAGAAAATTAAAGGTATCCGGGCGACGCTATCGTAGTCAGGGATACTGATGCAGAAAAGTAAAGGTATCCAGGCGAGGCTATCGCATTCACGGACGCTGATGCAGAAATGTAATGGTATCCGGGCGAGGCTATCGCAGCGACGGATACTGATGAAGAAAAGTAAAGGTATCCGGGCGACACTATCGTAGTCAGGGATACTGATGCGGAAAAGTAAAGGTATCCAGGCAAGGCTATCGCATTCACGGACGCTGATGCAGAAATGTAAAGGTATCCGGGCGAGTCTATCGCAGTCACGGACACTGATGCAGAAATGTAAAGCTATCCGGGCGAGGCTATCGCAGTCACGGATACTGATATGAAATGTAATGGTATCCAAGCGAGGCTATCGCAGTCACGGATACTGATATGAAATGTAATGGTATCCAGGCGAGGCTATCGCAGTCACGGATACTGATGCAGAAATGTAAAGGTATCCGGGCGAGGCTATCGCAGTCAAGGATACTGATGCAGAAAAGTAAAGGTATCCGGGAGAGGCTATCGCAGTCACGGATACTGATGCAGAAAAGTAAAGGTATCCGGGCAAGGCTATCACAGTTACAGACGCTGATGCCGAAAAGTGAATGTATCCGGGCGAGGCTACCGCAGTCACGGATACTGATGCAGAAAAGTAAAGGTATCCGTGCGAGGCTATCGCAGTCACGGATACTGATGTAGAAAAGTAAAGGTATCCGGGCGAGGCTATCGTAGTCACGGATACTGAAGCAGAAATGTAAAGGTATCTGGGCGAGGCTATCCCAGTCAGGGATACTGATGTGAAATGTAAAGGTATCCGGGCGAGGCTATCGTAGTCACGTATACTGACGCAGAAAAGTAAAGGTATCTGGGCGAGGCTATTGCAATCATGGATACTGATGCAGAAAAGTGAAAGTATCCAGGCGAGGCTATCGCAGTCACGGACGCTGATGCACAAAGGTCAAGGTATCCGGGCGAGGCTATCGCAGTCACGGATACTGATACAGAAAAGTGAAAGTATTCGGGCGAGGCTATCGCACTCATATACTCTGATGCAGAAATGTCAAGGTATCCGGGCGAGGCTATCGCAGTCACGGATACTCATGCAGAAATGTAAAGGTATCCGGGCGAGGCTATCGCATTCACGGATACTGATGTGAAATGTAAAGGTATCCGGGAGAGGCTATCACAGTCACGGATACAGATGCAGAAAAGTAAAAGTATCCGGGCGAGGCTATCGCAGTCACGGATACTGATGTAGAAAACTAAAGGTATCCAGGCCTGGTTATCGCAGTCACGGATACAGATGCAGAAAAGTAAATGTATCCGGGCGAGGCTATCGCAGTCACGGATAAAGTAAAGGTATCCGGGCGAGGCTATCGCAGTCACGGATACTGATGCAGAAAAATAAAGGTGTCCGGGCAAGGCTATCGTAGTTACAGACGCTGATACAGAAAAGTAAATGTATCCGGGCGAGGCTATCGCAGTTACGGATACTGATGCAGAAAAGTAAAGGTATCCGGGCGAGGCTATCGTAGTCACGGATACTAATGCAGAAAAGTGAAAGTATCCGGGCGAGGCTATCGCAGTCATATACTCTGATGCAGAAATGTCAAAGTATCCGGGCGAGGCTATCGCAGTCACGGATATTGATGCAGAAAAGTAAAGGTATCCGGGCGAGGCTATCGCAGTCACGGATACTGATGCAGAAAAATAAAGGTGTCCGGGCAAGGCTATCGTAGTTACAGACGCTGATACAGAAAAGTAAAGGTATCCGGGCGGGGCTATCGCAGTCACGGATACTGATGCAGAAAAGTAAAGGTATCCAGGCGAGGCTATCGCAATCATAGATACTGATGCAGAAAAGTAAAAGTTTCCGGGCGTGGATATCGCAGTCACGGACGCTGATGCAGAAATGTAAAGGTATCCGGGCGATCCTATCGCAGTCATGGATACCGATGTGAAATGTAAAGGTAACCGGGCGAGGCTATCGCAGTCACCGATACTGATGCAGAAAAGTAAAGTTATACGAGCGAGGCTATCGCAGTCACGGATACTGATGCAGAAAAATAAAGGTGTCCGGGCATGGCTATCGCAGTTACAGACGCTGATGCAGAAAAGTAAATGTATCCGGGCGAGGCTATCGCAGTCACGGATACTGATGCCGAAAAGTAAAGGTATCCGGGCGAGGCTATCGCAATCACAGATACTGATGTGAAATGTAAAGGTATCCGGGAGAGGCTATCGTAGTCACGGAGACTGATGCAGAAAAGTAAAGGTATCCGGGCGAGGCCATCGTAGTCACGGAGACTGATGCAGAAAAGTAAAGGTATCCGGACGAGGCTATCGCATTCACGGACGCTGATGCAGAAAAGTAAAGGTATCCGGGCGACGCTATCGTAGTCAGGGATACTGATGCAGAAAAGTAAAGGTATCCAGGCGAGGCTATCGCATTCACGGACGCTGATGCAGAAATGTAAAGGTATCCGGGTGAGGCCATCGCAGTCATTGATCCTGATGCAGAAGAGTAAAGGTATCCAGGCGAGGCTATCGCAATCATATATACTGATGCAGAAAAGTAAAGGTATCCAGGCGAGGCTATCGCATTCACGGACGCTGATGCAGAAATGTAAAGGTATCCGGGCGAGGCCATCGCAGTCACGAAAACTGATGCAGAAAAGTAAAGGTATCCGGGTGAGGTTATCGCAGTCACGGACGCTGATACAGAAAAGAAAAGGTATCCGGGCGAGGCTATCGCAGTCACGGATACTGATGTAGAAAAGTAAAGGTATCCGGGCGAGGCTATTGTAGTCATGGACGCTGATACAGAAAAGTAACGGTATCTGTGCGAGGCTATCGCAGTGACGGATACTGATGCAGAAAATTAAAGGTATCCGGGCGACGCTATCGTAGTCAGGGATACTGATGCAGAAAAGTAAAGGTATCCAGGCGAGGCTATCGCATTCACGGACGCTGATGCAGAAATGTAATGGTATCCGGGCGAGGCTATCGCAGCGACGGATACTGATGAAGAAAAGTAAAGGTATCCGGGCGACACTATCGTAGTCAGGGATACTGATGCGGAAAAGTAAAGGTATCCAGGCAAGGCTATCGCATTCACGGACGCTGATGCAGAAATGTAAAGGTATCCGGGCGAGTCTATCGCAGTCACGGACACTGATGCAGAAATGTAAAGCTATCCGGGCGAGGCTATCGCAGTCACGGATACTGATGCAGAAATGTAAAGGTATCCGGGCGAGGCTATCGCAGTCAAGGATACTGATGCAGAAAAGTAAAGGTATCCGGGAGAGGCTATCGCAGTCACGGATACTGATGCAGAAAAGTAAAGGTATCCGGGCAAGGCTATCACAGTTACAGACGCTGATGCCGAAAAGTGAATGTATCCGGGCGAGGCTACCGCAGTCACGGATACTGATGCAGAAAAGTAAAGGTATCCGTGCGAGGCTATCGCAGTCACGGATACTGATGTAGAAAAGTAAAGGTATCCGGGCGAGGCTATCGTAGTCACGGATACTGATGCAGAAATGTAAAGGTATCTGGGCGAGGCTATCCCAGTCAAGGATACTGATGTGAAATGTAAAGGTATCCGGGCGAGGCTATCGTAGTCACGTATACTGACGCAGAAAAGTAAAGGTATCTGGGCGAGGCTATTGCAATCATGGATACTGATGCAGAAAAGTGAAAGTATCCAGGCGAGGCTATCGCAGTCACGGACGCTGATGCACAAAGGTCAAGGTATCCGGGCGAGGCTATCGCAGTCACGGATACTGATACAGAAAAGTGAAAGTATTCGGGCGAGGCTATCGCACTCATATACTCTGATGCAGAAATGTCAAGGTATCCGGGCGAGGCTATCGCAGTCACGGATACTCATGCAGAAATGTAAAGGTATCCGGGCGAGGCTATCGCATTCACGGATACTGATGTGAAATGTAAAGGTATCCGGGAGAGGCTATCCCAGTCACGGATACAGATGCAGAAAAGTAAAAGTATCCGGGCGAGGCTATCGCAGTCACGGATACTGATGTAGAAAACTAAAAGGTATCCAGGCCTGGTTATCGCAGTCACGGATACAGATGCAGAAAAGTAAATGTATCCGGGCGAGGCTATCGCAGTCACGGATAAAGTAAAGGTATCCGGGGGAGGCTATCGCAGTCACGGATACTGATGCAGAAAAATAAAGGTGTCCGGGCAAGGCTATCGTAGTTACAGACGCTGATAAAGAAAAGTAAATGTATCCGGGCGAGGCTATCGCAGTTACGGATACTGATGCAGAAAAGTAAAGGTATCCGGGCGAGGCTATCGCAGTCACGGATACTAATGCAGAAAAGTGAAAGTATCCGGGCGAGGCTATCGCAGTCATATACTCTGATGCAGAAATGTCAAAGTATCCGGGCGAGGCTATCGCAGTCACGGATATTGATGCAGAAAAGTAAAGGTATCCGGGCGAGGCTATCGCAGTCACGGATACTGATGCAGAAAAATAAAGGTGTCCGGGCAAGGCTATCGTAGTTACAGACGCTGATACAGAAAAGTAAAGGTATCCGGGCGAGGCTATCGCAGTCACGGATACTGATGCAGAAAAGTAAAGGTATCCAGGCGAGGCTATCGCAATCATAGATACTGATGCAGAAAAGTAAAAGTTTCCGGGCGTGGATATCGCAGTCACGGACGCTGATGCAGAAATGTAAAGGTATCCGGGCGATCCTATCGCAGTCATGGATACCGATGTGAAATGTAAAGGTAACCGGGCGAGGCTATCGCAGTCACCGATACTGATGCAGAAAAATAAAGGTGTCCGGGCATGGCTATCGCAGTTACAGACGCTGATGCAGAAAAGTAAATGTATCCGGGCGAGGCTATCGCAGTCACGGATACTGATGCCGAAAAGTAAAGGTATCCGGGCGAGGCTATCGCAATCACAGATACTGATGTGAAATGTAAAGGTATCCGGGAGAGGCTATCACAGTCACGGATACAGATGCAGAAAAGTAAATGTATCCGGGCGAGGCTATCGCAGTCACGGATACTGATGTAGAAAACTAAAGGTATCCAGGCCAGGTTATCGCAGTCACAGACGCTGATGCAGAAAAGTAAAGGTATCCAGGCGAAGCTATCGCAGTCACGGATACTGATGAAGAAAAGTAAAGGTATCCGGGCGAGGCTATCGCAGTCACGGATACTGATAGAGAAAAGTAAAGGTATCCGGGCGAGGCCATCGTAGTCACGGAGACTGATGCAGAAAAGTAAAGGTATCCGGACGAGGCTATCGCATTCACGGACGCTGATGCAGAAAAGTAAAGGTATCCGGGCGACGCTATCGTAGTCAGGGATACTGATGCAGAAAAGTAAAGGTATCCAGGCGAGGCTATCGCAGTCACGGATACTGATGCAGAAAAGTAAAGGTATCCAGGCGAGGCTATCGCAATCATAGATACTGATGCAGAAAAGTAAAAGTTTCCGGGCGTGGATATCGCAGTCACGGACGCTGATGCAGAAATGTAAAGGTATCCGGGCGATCCTATCGCAGTCATGGATACCGATGTGAAATGTAAAGGTAACCGGGCGAGGCTATCGCAGTCACCGATACTGATGCAGAAAAATAAAGGTGTCCGGGCATGGCTATCGCAGTTACAGACGCTGATGCAGAAAAGTAAATGTATCCGGGCGAGGCTATCGCAGTCACGGATACTGATGCCGAAAAGTAAAGGTATCCGGGCGAGGCTATCGCAATCACAGATACTGATGTGAAATGTAAAGGTATCCGGGAGAGGCTATCACAGTCACGGATACAGATGCAGAAAAGTAAATGTATCCGGGCGAGGCTATCGCAGTCACGGATACTGATGTAGAAAACTAAAGGTATCCAGGCCAGGTTATCGCAGTCACAGACGCTGATGCAGAAAAGTAAAGGTATCCAGGCGAAGCTATCGCAGTCACGGATACTGATGAAGAAAAGTAAAGGTATCCGGGCGAGGCTATCGCAGTCACGGATACTGATAGAGAAAAGTAAAGGTATCCGGGCGAGGCCATCGTAGTCACGGAGACTGATGCAGAAAAGTAAAGGTATCCGGACGAGGCTACCGCATTCACGGACGCTGATGCAGAAAAGTAAAGGTATCCGGGCGACGCTATCGTAGTCAGGGATACTGATGCAGAAAAGTAAAGGTATCCAGGCGAGGCTATCGCATTCACGGACGCTGATGCAGAAATGTAAAGGTATCCGGGCGAGGCCATCGCAGTCACGAAAACTGATGCAGAAAAGTAAAGGTATCCGGGTGAGGTTATCGCAGTCACAGACGCTGATACAGAAAAGAAAAGGTATCCGGGCGAGGCTATCGCAGTCACGGATACTGATGAAGAAAACTAAAGGTATCCGGGCGAGGCTATCGCAGTCACGGATACTGATAGAGAAAAGTAAAGGTATCCGGGCGAGGCCATCGTAGTCACGGAGACTGATGCAAAAAAGTAAACGTATCCGGACGAGGCTATCGTATTCACGGACGCTGATGCAGAAAAGTAAAGGTATCCGGGCGACGCTATCGTAGTCAGGGATACTGATGCAGAAAAGTAAAGGTATCCAGGCGAGGCTATCGCATTCACGGACGCTGATGCAGAAATGTAAAGGTATCCGGGTGAGGCCATCGCAGTCACGGATCCTGATGCAGAAGAGTAAAGGTATCCAGGCGAGGCTATCGCAATCATATATACTGATGCAGAAAAGTAAAAGTATCCGGGCGAGGATATCGCAGTCACGGACTCTGATGCAGAAATGTAAAGGTATCCGGGCGAGGCTATCGCAGTCACGGATACTGATATGAAATGTAATGGTATCCGGGCGAGGCTATCGCAATCACGGATACTGATGCAGAAAAGTAAAGGTATCCGGGCGAGGCTATCGCAGTCACGGATACTGATGCAAAAAAGTAAAGGTATCCAGGCGAGGCTATCGCAGTCACGGACGCTGATGCAGAAATGTAAAGGTATCCGGGTGAAGCCATCGCAGTCACGGATCCTGATGCAGAAAAGTAAAGGTATCCAGGCGAGGCTATCGCAATCATAGATACTGATGCAGAAAAGTAAAAGTTTCCGGGCGTGGATATCGCAGTCACGGACGCTGATGCAGAAATGTAAAGGTATCCGGGCAATCCTATCGCAGTCACGGATACCGATGTGAAATGTAAAGGTAACCGGGCGAGGCTATCGCAGTCACCGATACTGATGCAGAAAAGTAAAGGTATACGAGCGAGGCTATCGCAGTCACGGATACTTATGCAGAAAAGTAAAGGTATACGAGCGAGGCTATCGCAGTCACGGATACTGATGCAAAAAAGTAAAGGTATCCAGGCGAGGCTATCGCATTCACGGACGCTGATGCAGAAATGTAAAGGTATCCGGGTGAGGCCATCGCAGTCACGGATCCTGATGCAGAAGAGTAAAGGTATCCAGGCGAGGCTATCGCAATCATATATACTGATGCAGAAAAGTAAAGGTATCCAGGCGAGGATATCGCAGTCACGGACGCTGATGCAGAAATCTAAAGGTATCCGGGCGAGGCTATCGCAGTCACGGATACTGATATGAAATGTAATGGTATCCGGGCGAGGCTATCGCAGTCACGGATACTGATGCAGAAAAGTAAAGGTATCCGGGCGAGGCTATCGCAGTCACGGATACTGATGCAAAAAAGTAAAGGTATCCAGGCGAGGCTATCGCAGTCACGGATACTGATGTGAAATGTAAAGGTATCCGGGCGAGGCTATCGCAGTCACGGATACTGATGCAAAAAAGTAAAGGTATCCGGGCGAGGCTATCGCAGCCACGGATACTGATGCAGAAAAGTATAGGTATCCGGGCGAGGTTATGGTAGTCACGGATCCTGATACAGAAAAGTAAAGGTATCCGGGAAAGGCTATCGCAGTTACGGATACTGATGCAGAAAAGTAAAGGTATCCGTGCGAGGCTATCGCAGTCACGGATACTGATGCAGAAAAGTGAAAGTATCCGGGCGAGGCTATCGCAGTCATATACTCTGATACAGAAATGTTAAGGAATCCGGGCGAGGCTATCGCAGTCACGGATACTGATGCAGAAATGTAAAGGTATCCGGGCGAGGCTATCGCATTCACGGATACTGATGTGAAATGTAAAGGTATCCGGGAGAGGCTATCACAGTTACGGATACAGATGCAGAAAAGTAAATGTATCCGGGTGAGGTTATAGCAGTCACGGACGCTGATACAGAAAAGTAAAGGTATCCGGGCGAGGCTATCGCAGTCACGGATACTTAGGCAGAAAAGTAAAGGTATCCGGGCAAGGCTATCGCAGTCACAGACGCTGATGCAGAAAAGTAAAGGTATCCGGGTGAGGCTATCGCAGTCACGGACGTTGATGTACAAATGTAAAGGTATCCGGGCGAGGCTATCGTAGTCACAGACGCTGATGCAGAAAAGTAAAGGTATCCGGGCGAGGCTATCGCAGTCATGGACGTTGATGTACAAATGAAAAGGTATCCGGGCGAGGCTATCGTAGTCACGGATACTGATGCAGAAAAGTAAAGGTATCCGAGTGAGGTTATAGCAGTCACGGACGCTTATAAAGAAAAGTAAAGGTATCCGGGCGAGGCTATCGCAGTCACAGACGCTGATACAGAAAAGTAAAGGTATCCGGGCGAGGCTATCGCAGTGACAGATACTGATGCAGAAAAGTAAAGGTATCCGAACGACGCTGTCGTAGTCAAGGATACTGATGCAGAAAAATAAAGGTATCCAGGCGAGGCTATCGCATTCACGGACGCTGATGCAGAAATGTAAAGGTATCCGGGCGAGGCCATCGCAGTCACGGAAACTGATGCAGAAAAGTAAAGGTATCCGGGTGAGGTTATCGCAGTCACGGACGCTGATACAGAAAAGAAAAGGTATCCGGGCGAGGCTATCGCAGTCACGGATACTGATGTAGAAAAGTAAAGGTATCCGGGCGAGGCTATTGTAGTCATGGACGCTGATACAGAAAAGTAACGGTATCTGGGCGAGGCTATCGCAGTGACGGATACTGATGCAGAAAATTAAAGGTATCCGGGCGACACTATCGTAGTCAGGGATACTGATGCAGAAAAGTAAAGGTATCCAGGCGAGGCTATCGCATTCACGGACGCTGATGCAGAAATGTAATGGTATCTGGGCGAGGCTATCGCAGCGACGGATACTGATGAAGAAAAGTAAAGGTATCCGGGCGACACTATCGTAGTCAGGGATACTGATGCGGAAAAGTAAATGTATCCAGGCCAGGCTATCGCATTCACGGACGCTGATGCAGAAATGTAAAGGTATCCGGGCGAGGCCATCGCAGTCACGGATCCTGATGCAGAAAAGTAAAGGTATCCTGGCGAGTCTATCGCAGTCACGGACACTGATGCAGAAATGTAAAGCTATCCAGGCGAGGCTATCGCAGTCACGGATACTGATATGAAATGTAATGGTATCTAGGCGAGGCTATCGCAGTCAAGGATACTGATGCAGAAAAGTAAAGGTATCCGGGAGAGGCTATCGCAGTCACGGATACTGATGCAGAAAAGTAAAGGTATCCGGGAGAGGCTATCGCAGTCAAGGATACTGATGTGAAATGTAAAGGTATCCGGGCGAGGCTATCGTAGTCACGTATACTGACGCAGAAAAGTAAAGGTATCTGGGCGAGGCTATTGCAATCATGGATACTGATGCAGAAAAGTGAAAGTATCCAGGCGAGGCTATCGCAGTCACGGACGCTGATGCACAAAGGTCGAGGTATCCGGGCGAGGCTATCGCAGTCACGGATACTGATACAGAAAATTGAAAGTATTCGGGCGAGGCTATCGCACTCATATACTCTGATGCAGAAATGTCAAGGTATCCGGGCGAGGCTATCGCAGTCACGGATACTCATGCAGAAATGTAAAGGTATCCGGGCAAGGCTATCGCATTCACGGATACTGATGTGAAATGTAAAGGTATCCGGGAGAGGCTATCACAGTCACGGATACAGATGCAGAAAAGTAAATGTATCCGGGTGAGGTTATAGCAGTCACGGACGCTGATACAGAAAAGTAAAGGTATCCGGGCGAGGCTATTGCAGTCACAGACGCTGATACAGAAAAGTAAAGGTATCCGGGCGAGGCTATCGCAGTCACGGATACTGATGCAGAAAAGTAAAGGTATCCGGGCAAGGCTATCGCAGTCACAGACGCTGATGCAGAAAAGTAAAGGTATCCGGGCGAGGCTATTGCAGTCACAGACGGTGATACAGAAAAGTAAAGGTATCCGGGCGAGGCTATCGCAGTCAGGGATACTGATGCAGAAAAGTAAAGGTATCCAGGCGAGGCTATCGCATTCACGGACGCTGATACAGAAATGTAAAGGTATCCGGGCGAGGCCATCGCAGTCACGGAAACTGATGCAGAAAAGTAAAGGTATCCGGGTGAGGTTATCGCAGTCACGGACGCTGATACGGAAAAGAAAATGTATTCGGGCGAGGCTATCGCAGTCACGGATACTGATGTAGAAAAGTAAAGGTATCCGGGCGAGGCTATCGTAGTCATGGACGCTGATACAGAAAAGTAACGGTATCTGGGCGACGCTATCGTAGTCAGGGATACTGACGCAGAAAAGTAAAGGTATCCAGGTGAGGCTATCGCATTCACGGACGCTGATGCAGAAATGTAAAGGTATCCGGGCGAGGCCATCGCAGTCACGGATCCAGATGCAGAAAAGTAAAGGTATCTGAACGACGCTGTCGTAGTCAGGGATACTGATGCAGAAAAGTAAAGGTATCCAGGCGAGGCTATCGCATTCACGGACGCTGATGCAGAAATGTAAAGGTATCCGGGCGAGGCCATCGCAGTCACGGAAACTGATGCAGAAAAGTAAAGGTATCCGGGTGAGGTTATCGCAGTCACTTATACGGATGTAGAAAAGTAAAGGTATCCGGGCGAGGCTATCGTAGTCACGGATACTGATGTAGAAAAGTAAAGGTATCCGGGCAAGACGCTATCGCAGTCACGGATACTGATGCAGAAAAGTAAAGGTATCCGGGCGAGGCTATCGCAATCACAGATACTGATGTGAAATGTAAAGGTATCCGGGAGAGGCTATCACAGTCACGGATACAGATGCAGAAAAGTAAATGTATCCGGGCGAGGCTATCGCAGTCACGGATACTGATGTAGAAAACTAAAGGTATCCAGGCCAGGTTATCGCAGTCACGGATACAGATGCAGAAAAGTAAATGTATCCGGGCGAGGTTATCGCAGTCACGGATACTGATGCAGAAATGTAAAGGTATCCGGGCGAGGCCATCGCAGTCACGGATCCAGATGCAGAAAAGTAAAGGTATCTGAACGACGCTGTCGTAGTCAGGGATACTGATGCAGAAAAGTAAAGGTATCCAGGCGAGGCTATTGCATTCACGGACGCTGATGCAGAAATGTAAAGGTATCCGGGCGAGGCCATCGCAGTCACGGAAACTGATGCAGAAAAGTAAAGGTATCCGGGTGAGGTTATCGCAGTCACGGATACGGATGTAGAAAAGTAAAGGTATCCGGGCGAGGCTATCGTAGTCACGGATACTGATGTAGAAAAGTAAAGGTATCCGGGCAAGACGCTATCGCAGTCACGGATACTGATGCCGAAAAGTAAAGGTATCCGGGCGAGGCTATCGCAATCACAGATACTGATGTGAAATGTAAAGGTATCCGGGAGAGGCTATCACAGTCACGGATACAGATGCAGAAAAGTAAATGTATCCGGGCGAGGCTATCGCAGTCACGGATACTGATGTAGAAAACTAAAGGTATCCAGGCCAGGTTATCGCAGTCACGGATACAGATGCAGAAAAGTAAATGTATCCGGGCGAGGCTATCGCAGTCACGGATAAAGTAAAGGTATCCGGGCGAGGCTATCGCAGTCACGGATACTGATGCAGAAAAATAAAGGTGTCCGGGCAAGGCTATCGTAGTTACAGACGCTGATACAGAAAAGTAAATGTATCCGGGCGAGGCTATCGCAGTTACGGATACTGATGCAGAAAAGTAAAGGTATCCGGGCGAGGCTATCGCAGTCACGGATACTGATGCAGAAAAGTGAAAGTATCCGGGCGAGGCTATCGCAGTCATATACTCTGATGCAGAAATGTCAAAGTATCCGGGCGAGGCTATCGCATTCACGGATACTGATGCAGAAAAGTAAAGGTATCCGGGCGAGGCTATCGTAGTCACGGATACTGATGCAGAAAAGTAAAGGTATCCAGGCGAGGCTATCGCAATCATAGATACTGATGCAGAAAAGTAAAAGTTTCCGGGCGTGGATATCGCTGTCACGGACGCTGATGCAGAAATGTAAAGGTATCCGGGCGATCCTATCGCAGTCACGGATACCGATGTGAAATGTAAAGGTAACCGGGCGAGGCTATCGCAGTCACCGATACTGATGCAGAAAAATAAAGGTGTCCGGGCATGGCTATCGCAGTCATATACTCTGATGCAGAAAAGTAAATGTATCCGGGCGAGGCTATCGCAGTCACGGATACTGATGCCGAAAAGTAAAGGTATCCGGGCGAGGCTATCGCAATCACAGATACTGATGTGAAATGTAAAGGTATCCGGGAGAGGCTATCACAGTCACGGATACAGATGCAGAAAAGTAAATGTATCCGGGCGAGGCTATCGCAGTCACGGATACTGATGTAGAAAACTAAAGGTATCCAGGCCAGGTTATCGCAGTCACAGACGCTGATGCAGAAAAGTAAAGGTATCCAGGCGAAGCTATCGCAGTCACGGATACTGATGAAGAAAAGTAAAGGTATCCGGGCGAGGCTATCGCAGTCACGGATACTGATAGAGAAAAGTAAAGGTATCCGGGCGAGGCCATCGTAGTCACGGAGACTGATGCAGAAAAGTAAAGGTATCCGGACGAGGCTATCGCATTCACGGACGCTGATGCAGAAAAGTAAAGGTATCCGGGCGACGCTATCGTAGTCAGGGATACTGATGCAGAAAAGTAAAGCTATCCAGGCGAGGCTATCGCATTCACGGACGCTGATGCAGAAATGTAAAGGTATCCGGGTGAGGCCATCGCAGTCACGGATCCTGATGCAGAAGAGTAAAGGTATCCAGGCGAGGCTATCGCAATCATATATACTGATGCAGAAAAGTAAAGGTATCCAGGCGAGGCTATCGCATTCACGGACGCTGATGCAGAAATGTAAAGGTATCCGGGCGAGGCCATCGCAGTCACGAAAACTGATGCAGAAAAGTAAAGGTATCCGGGCGACGCTATCGTAGTCAGGGATACTGATGCAGAAAAGTAAAGGTATCCAGGCGAGGCTATCGCATTCACGGACGCTGATGCAGAAATGTAAAGGTATCCGGGTGAGGCCATCGCAGTCACGGATCCTGATGCAGAAGAGTAAAGGTATCCGGGCAAGACGCTATCGCAGTCACGGATACTGATGCCGAAAAGTAAAGGTATCCGGGCGAGGCTATCGCAATCACAGATACTGATGTGAAATGTAAAGGTATCCGGGAGAGGCTATCACAGTCACGGATACAGATGCAGAAAAGTAAATGTATCCGGGCGAGGCTATCGCAGTCACGGATACTGATGTAGAAAACTAAAGGTATCCAGGCCAGGTTATCGCAGTCACGGATACAGATGCAGAAAAGTAAATGTATCCGGGCGAGGCTATCGCAGTCACGGATAAAGTAAAGGTATCCGGGCGAGGCTATCGCAGTCACGGATACTGATGCAGAAAAATTAAGGTGTCCGGGCAAGGCTATCGTAGTTACAGACGCTGATACAGAAAAGTAAATGTATCCGGGCGAGGCTATCGCAGTTACGGATACTGATGCAGAAAAGTAAAGGTATCCGGGCGAGGCTATCGCAGTCACGGATACTGATGCAGAAAAGTGAAAGTATCCGGGCGAGGCTATCGCAGTCATATACTCTGATGCAGAAATGCCAAAGTATCCGGGCGAGGCTATCGCAGTCACGGATACTGATGCAGAAAAGTAAAGGTATCCGGGCGAGGCTATCGCAGTCACGGATACTGATGCAGAAAAATAAAGGTGTCCGGGCAAGGCTATCGTAGTTACAGACGCTGATACAGAAAAGTAAAGGTATCCGGGCGAGGCTATCGCAGTCACGGATACTGATGCAGAAAACTAAAGGTATCCAGGCGAGGCTATCGCAATCATAGATACTGATGCAGAAAAGTAAAAGTTTCCGGGCGTGGATATCGCAGTCACGGACGCTGATGCAGAAATGTAAAGGTAACCGGGCGAGGCTATCGCAGTCACCGATACTGATGCAGAAAAGTAAAGGTATACGAGCGAGGCTATCGCAGTCACGGATACTGATGCAGAAAAATAAAGGTGTCCGGGCATGGCTATCGCAGTTACAGACGCTGATGCAGAAAAGTAAATGTATCCGGGCGAGGCTATCGCAGTCACAGATACTGATGTGAAATGTAAAGGTATCCGGGAGAGGCTATCACAGTCACGGATACAGATGCAGAAAAGTAAATGTATCCGGGCGAGGCTATCGCAGTCACGGATACTGATGTAGAAAACTAAAGGTATCCAGGCCAGGTTATCGCAGTCACAGACGCTGATGCAGAAAAGTAAAGGTATCCAGGCGAAGCTATCGCAGTCACGGATACTGATGAAGAAAAGTAAAGGTATCCGGGCGAGGCTATCGCAGTCACGGATACTGATAGAGAAAAGTAAAGGTATCCGGGCGAGGCCATCGTAGTCACGGAGACTGATGCAGAAAAGTAAAGGTATCCGGACGAGGCTATCGCATTCACAGACGCTGATGCAGAAAAGTAAAGGTATCCGGGCGACGCTATCGTAGTCAGGGATACTGATGCAGAAAAGTAAAGGTATCCAGGCGAGGCTATCGCATGCACGGACCCTGATGCAGAAATGTAAAGGTATCCGGGTGAGGCCATCGCAGTCATTGATCCTGATGCAGAAGAGTAAAGGTATCCAGGCGAGGCTATCGCAATCATATATACTGATGCAGAAAAGTAAAGGTATCCAGGCGAGGCTATCGCATTCACGGACGCTGATGCAGAAATGTAAAGGTATCCGGGCGAGGCCATCGCAGTCACGAAAACTGATGCAGAAATGTAAAGGTATCCGGGTGAGGTTATCGCAGTCACGGACGCTGATACAGAAAAGAAAAGGTATCCGGGCGAGGCTATCGCAGTCACGGATACTGATGTAGAAAAGTAAAGGTATCCGGGCGAGGCTATTGTAGTCATGGACGCTGATACAGAAAAGTAACGGTATCTGTGCGAGGCTATCGCAGTGACGGATACTGATGCAGAAAATTAAAGGTATCCGGGCGACGCTATCGTAGTCAGGGATACTGATGCAGAAAAGTAAAGGTATCCAGGCGAGGCTATCGCATTCACGGACGCTGATGCAGAAATGTAATGGTATCCGGGCGAGGCTATCGCAGCGACGGATACTGATGAAGAAAAGTAAAGGTATCCGGGCGACACTATCGTAGTCAGGGATACTGATGCGGAAAAGAAAAGGTATCCAGGCAAGGCTATCGCATTCACGGACGCTGATGCAGAAATGTAAAGGTATCCGGGCGAGTCTATCGCAGTCACGGACACTGATGCAGAAATGTAAAGCTATCCGGGCGAGGCTATCGCAGTCACGGATACTGATATGAAATGTAATGGTATCCAAGCGAGGCTATCGCAGTCACGGATACTGATATGAAATGTAATGGTATCCAGGCGAGGCTATCGCAGTCACGGATACTGATGCAGAAATGTAAAGGTATCCGGGCGAGGCTATCGCAGTCAAGGATACTGATGCAGAAAAGTAAAGGTATCCGGGAGAGGCTATCGCAGTCACGGATACTGATGCAGAAAAGTAAAGGTATCCGGGCAAGGCTATCACAGTTACAGACGCTGATGCCGAAAAGTGAATGTATCCGGGCGAGGCTACCGCAGTCACGGATACTGATGCAGAAAAGTAAAGGTATCCGTGCGAGGCTATCGCAGTCACGGATACTGATGTAGAAAAGTAAAGGTATCCGGGCGAGGCTATCGTAGTCACGGATACTGATGCAGAAATGTAAAGGTATCTGGGCGAGGCTATCCCAGTCAAGGATACTGATGTGAAATGTAAAGGTATCCGAGCGAGGCAATCGTAGTCACGTATATTGACGCAGAAAAGTAAAGGTATCTGGGCGAGGCTATTGCAATCATGGATACTGATGCAGAAAAGTGAAAGTATCCAGGCGAGGCTATCGCAGTCACGGACGCTGATGCACAAAGGTCAAGGTATCCGGGCGAGGCTATCGCAGTCACGGATACTGATACAGAAAAGTGAAAGTATTCGGGCGAGGCTATCGCACTCATATACTCTGATGCAGAAATGTCAAGGTATCCGGGCGAGGCTATCGCAGTCACGGATACTCATGCAGAAATGTAAAGGTATCCGGGCGAGGCTATCGCATTCACGGATACTGATGTGAAATGTAAAGGTATCCGGGAGAGGCTATCACAGTCACGGATAGAGATGCAGAAAAGTAAAAGTATCCGGGTGAGGTTATAGCAGTCACGGACGCTGATACAGAAAAGTAAAGGTATCCGGGCGAGGCTATTGCAGTCACAGACGCTGATACAGAAAAGTAAAGGTATCCGGGCGAGGCTATCGCAGTCACAGACGGTGATACAGAAAAGTAAAGGTATCCGGGCGAGGCTATCGCAGTCAGGGATACTGATGCAGAAAAGTAAAGGTATCCAGGCGAGGTTATCGCAGTCACGGACGCTGATACGGAAAAGAAAAGGTATTCGGGCGAGGCTATCGCAGTCACGGATACTGATGTAGAAAAGTAAAGGTATCCGGGCGAGGCTATCGTAGTCATGGACGCTGATACAGAAAAGTAACGGTATCTGGGTGAGGCTATCGTAGTCAGGGATACTGATGCAGAAAAGTAAAGGTATCCAGGTGAGGCTATCGCATTCACGGACGCTGATGCAGACATGTAAAGGTATCCGGGCGAGGCCATCGCAGTCACGGATCCAGATGCAGAAAAGTAAAGGTATCTGAACGACGCTGTCGTAGTCAGGGATACTGATGCAGAAAAGTAAAGGTATCCAGGCGAGGCAATCGCATTCACGGACGCTGATGCAGAAATGTAAAGGTATCCGGGCGAGGCCATCGCAGTCACGGAAACTGATGCAGAAAAGTAAAGGTATCCGGGTGAGGTTATCGCAGTCACGGATACGGATGTAGAAAAGTAAAGGTATCCGGGCGAGGCTATCGTAGTCACGGATACTGATGTAGAAAAGTAAAGGTATCCGGGCAAGGCTATCGCAGTGACGGATACTGATGCAGAAAATTAAAGGTATCCGGGCGACGCTATCGTAGTCAGGGATACTGATGCAGAAAAGTAAAGGTATCCAGGTGAGGCTATCGCATTCACGGACGCTGATACAGAAAAGAAAAGGTATCCGGGCGAGGCTATCGCAGTCACGGATACTGATGTAGAAAAGTAAAGGTATCCGGGCGAGGCTATCGTAGTCAGGGATACTGATGCAGAAAAGTAAAGGTATCCAGGCGAGGCTATCGCATTCATGGACGCTGATGCAGAAATGTAAAGGTATCCGGGCGAGGCCATCGCAGTCACGGATCCAGATGCAGAAAAGTAAAGGTATCCAGGCGAGGCTATCGCAATCATATATACTGATGCAGAAAAGTAAAGGTATCCGGGCGAGGCTATTGCAATCATGGATACTGATGCAGAAAAGTGAAGGTATCCGGGCGAGGCTATTGCAGTCACAGACGCTGATACAGAAAAGTAAAGGTATCCGGGCGAGGCTATCGCAGTCAGGGATACTGATGCAGAAAAGTAAAGGTATCCGAGTGAGGCTATCGTAGTCAGGGATACTGATGCAGAAAAGTAAAGGTATCCAGGTGAGGCTATCGCATTCACGGACGCTGATGCAGAAATGTAAAGGTATCCGGGCGAGGCCATCGCAGTCACGGATCCAGATGCAGAAAAGTAAAGGTATCTGAACGATGCTGTCGTAGTCAGGGATACTGATGCAGAAAAGTAAAGGTATCCAGGCGAGGCTATCGCATTCACGGACGCTGATGCAGAAATGTAACGGTATCCGGGCAAGGCCATCGCAGTCACGGAAACTGATGCAGAAAAGTAAAGGTATCCGGGTGAGGTTATCGCAGTCACGGATACTGATGTAGAAAAGTAAAGGTATCCGGGCGAGGCTATCGTAGTCACGAATACTGATGTAGAAAAGTAAAGGTATCCGGGCGAGGCTATCGCAGTGACGGATACTGATGCAGAAAATTAAAGGTATCCGGGCGACGCTGTCGTAGTCAGGGATACTGATCCAGAAAAGTAAAGGTATCCAGGTGAGGCTATCGCATTCACGGACGCTGATACAGAAAAGAAAAGGTATCCGGGCGAGGCTATCGCAGTCACGGATACTGATGCAGAAATGTAAAGGTATCCGGGCGAGGCTATCGCAGTCACGGATACTCATGCAGAAAAGTGAAAGTATTCGGGCGAGGCTATCGCAGTCACGGATCCAGATGCAGAAAAGTAAAGGTATCCAGGCGAGGCTATTGCAATCATATATACTGATGCAGAAAAGTAAAGGTATCCAGGCGAGGCTATCGCAATCATATATACTGATGCAGAAAAGTAAAGGTATCCGGGCGAGGCTATTGCAATCATGGATACTGATGCAGAAAAGTGAAAGTATCCAGGCGAGGCTATCGCAGTCACGGACGCTGATGCACAAAGGTCAAGGTATCCGGGCGAGGCTATCGCAGTCACGGATACTCATGCAGAAAAGTGAAAGTATTCGGGCGAGGCTACCGCATTCACGGATACTGATGTGAAATGTAAAGGTATCCGGGAGAGGCGATCATAGTCACGGATACAGATGCAGAAAAGTAAATGTATCCGGGTGAGGTTATAGCAGTCACGGACGCTGATACAGAAAAGTAAAGGTATCCGGGCGAGGCTATCGCAGTCACGGATACTTAGGCAGAAAAGTAAAGGTATCCGGGCAAGGCTATCGCAGTCACAGACGCTGATGCAGAAAAGTAAAGGTATCCAGGCGAGGCTATCGCAGTCACGGACGCTGATGCACAAAGGTCAAGGTATCCGGGCGAGGCTATCGCAGTCACGGATACTCATGCAGAAAAGTGAAAGTATTCGGGCGAGGCTATCGCAGTCACGGATCCAGATGCAGAAAAGTAAAGGTATCCAGGCGAGGCTATCGCAATCATATATACTGATGCAGAAAAGTAAAGGTATCCGGGCGAGGCTATTGCAATCATGGATACTGATGCAGAAAAGTGAAAGTATCCAGGCGAGGCTATCGCAGTCACGGACGCTGATGCACAAAGGTCAAGGTATCCGGGCGAGGCTATCGCAGTCACGGATACTCATGCAGAAAAGTGAAAGTATTCGGGCGAGGCTATCGCAGTCATATACTCTGATGCAGAAATGTCAAAGTATCCGGGCGAGGCTATCGCAGTCACGGATACTCATGCAGAAATGTAAAGGTATCCGGGCGAGGCTATCGCATTCACGGATACTGATGTGAAATGTAAAGGTTTCCGGGAGAGGCTATCACAGTCACGGATACAGATGCAGAAAAGTAAATGTATCCGGGTGAGGTTATAGCAGTCACGGACGCTGATACAGAAAAGTAAAGGTATCCGGGCGAGGCTATCGCAGTCACAGACGCTGATACAGAAAAGTAAAGGTATCCGGGCGAGGCTATCGCAGTCACGGATACTGATGCAGAAAAGTAAAGGTATCCGGGCAAGGCTATCGCAGTCACAGACGCTGATGCAGAAAAGTAAAGGTATCCGGGCGAGGCTATCGCAGTCACGAACGTTGATGTACAAATGTAAAGGTATCCGGGCGAGGCTATCGCAGTGACGGATACTGATGCAGAAAAGTAAAAGTATCCGAACGACGCTGTCGTAGTCAGGGATACTTATGCAGAAAAATAAAGGTATCCAGGCGAGGCTATCGCATTCACGGACGCTGATGCAGAAATGTAAAGGTATCCGGGCGAGGCCATCGCAGTCACGGAAACTGATGCAGAAAAGTAAAGGTATCCGGGTGAGGTTATCGCAGTCACGGACGCTGATACAGAAAAGTAACGGTATCTGGGCGAGGCTATCGCAGTGACGGATACTGATGCAGATAAGTAAAGGTATCCGGGCGAGGCTATTGTAGTCATGGACGCTGATACAGAAAAGTAACGGTATCTGTGCGAGGCTATCGCAGTGACGGATACTGATGCAGAAAATTAAAGGTATCCGGGCGACGCTATCGTAGTCAGGGATACTGATGCAGAAAAGTAAAGGTATCCAGGCGAGGCTATCGCATTCACGGACGCTGATGCAGAAATGTAATGGTATCCGGGCGAGGCTATCGCAGCGACGGATACTGATGAAGAAAAGTAAAGGTATCCGGGCGACACTATCGTAGTCAGGGATACTGATGCGGAAAAGAAAAGGTATCCAGGCAAGGCTATCGCATTCACGGACGCTGATGCAGAAATGTAAAGGTATCCGGGCGAGTCTATCGCAGTCACGGACACTGATGCAGAAATGTAAAGCTATCCGGGCGAGGCTATCGCAGTCACGGATACTGATATGAAATGTAATGGTATCCAAGCGAGGCTATCGCAGTCACGGATACTGATATGAAATGTAATGGTATCCAGGCGAGGCTATCGCAGTCACGGATACTGATGCAGAAATGTAAAGGTATCCGGGCGAGGCTATCGCAGTCAAGGATACTGATGCAGAAAAGTAAAGGTATCCGGGAGAGGCTATCGCAGTCACGGATACTGATGCAGAAAAGTAAAGGTATCCGGGCAAGGCTATCACAGTTACAGACGCTGATGCCGAAAAGTGAATGTATCCGGGCGAGGCTACCGCAGTCACGGATACTGATGCAGAAAAGTAAAGGTATCCGTGCGAGGCTATCGCAGTCACGGATACTGATGTAGAAAAGTAAAGGTATCCGGGCGAGGCTATCGTAGTCACGGATACTGATGCAGAAATGTAAAGGTATCTGGGCGAGGCTATCCCAGTCAAGGATACTGATGTGAAATGTAAAGGTATCCGAGCGAGGCAATCGTAGTCACGTATATTGACGCAGAAAAGTAAAGGTATCTGGGCGAGGCTATTGCAATCATGGATACTGATGCAGAAAAGTGAAAGTATCCAGGCGAGGCTATCGCAGTCACGGACGCTGATGCACAAAGGTCAAGGTATCCGGGCGAGGCTATCGCAGTCACGGATACTGATACAGAAAAGTGAAAGTATTCGGGCGAGGCTATCGCACTCATATACTCTGATGCAGAAATGTCAAGGTATCCGGGCGAGGCTATCGCAGTCACGGATACTCATGCAGAAATGTAAAGGTATCCGGGCGAGGCTATCGCATTCACGGATACTGATGTGAAATGTAAAGGTATCCGGGAGAGGCTATCACAGTCACGGATAGAGATGCAGAAAAGTAAAAGTATCCGGGTGAGGTTATAGCAGTCACGGACGCTGATACAGAAAAGTAAAGGTATCCGGGCGAGGCTATTGCAGTCACAGACGCTGATACAGAAAAGTAAAGGTATCCGGGCGAGGCTATCGCAGTCACAGACGGTGATACAGAAAAGTAAAGGTATCCGGGCGAGGCTATCGCAGTCAGGGATACTGATGCAGAAAAGTAAAGGTATCCAGGCGAGGTTATCGCAGTCACGGACGCTGATACGGAAAAGAAAAGGTATTCGGGCGAGGCTATCGCAGTCACGGATACTGATGTAGAAAAGTAAAGGTATCCGGGCGAGGCTATCGTAGTCATGGACGCTGATACAGAAAAGTAACGGTATCTGGGTGAGGCTATCGTAGTCAGGGATACTGATGCAGAAAAGTAAAGGTATCCAGGTGAGGCTATCGCATTCACGGACGCTGATGCAGACATGTAAAGGTATCCGGGCGAGGCCATCGCAGTCACGGATCCAGATGCAGAAAAGTAAAGGTATCTGAACGACGCTGTCGTAGTCAGGGATACTGATGCAGAAAAGTAAAGGTATCCAGGCGAGGCAATCGCATTCACGGACGCTGATGCAGAAATGTAAAGGTATCCGGGCGAGGCCATCGCAGTCACGGAAACTGATGCAGAAAAGTAAAGGTATCCGGGTGAGGTTATCGCAGTCACGGATACGGATGTAGAAAAGTAAAGGTATCCGGGCGAGGCTATCGTAGTCACGGATACTGATGTAGAAAAGTAAAGGTATCCGGGCAAGGCTATCGCAGTGACGGATACTGATGCAGAAAATTAAAGGTATCCGGGCGACGCTATCGTAGTCAGGGATACTGATGCAGAAAAGTAAAGGTATCCAGGTGAGGCTATCGCATTCACGGACGCTGATACAGAAAAGAAAAGGTATCCGGGCGAGGCTATCGCAGTCACGGATACTGATGTAGAAAAGTAAAGGTATCCGGGCGAGGCTATCGCAGTCAGGGATACTGATGCAGAAAAGTAAAGGTATCCGAGTGAGGCTATCGTAGTCAGGGATACTGATGCAGAAAAGTAAAGGTATCCAGGTGAGGCTATCGCATTCACGGACGCTGATGCAGAAATGTAAAGGTATCCGGGCGAGGCCATCGCAGTCACGGATCCAGATGCAGAAAAGTAAAGGTATCTGAACGATGCTGTCGTAGTCAGGGATACTGATGCAGAAAAGGAAAGGTATCCAGGCGAGGCTATCGCATTCACGGACGCTGATGCAGAAATGTAACGGTATCCGGGCAAGGCCATCGCAGTCACGGAAACTGATGCAGAAAAGTAAAGGTATCCGGGTGAGGTTATCGCAGTCACGGATACTGATGTAGAAAAGTAAAGGTATCCGGGCGAGGCTATCGTAGTCACGAATACTGATGTAGAAAAGTAAAGGTATCCGGGCGAGGCTATCGCAGTGACGGATACTGATGCAGAAAATTAAAGGTATCCGGGCGACGCTGTCGTAGTCAGGGATACTGATCCAGAAAAGTAAAGGTATCCAGGTGAGGCTATCGCATTCACGGACGCTGATACAGAAAAGAAAAGGTATCCGGGCGAGGCTATCGCAGTCACGGATACTGATGCAGAAATGTAAAGGTATCCGGGCGAGGCTATCGCAGTCACGGATACTCATGCAGAAAAGTGAAAGTATTCGGGCGAGGCTATCGCAGTCACGGATCCAGATGCAGAAAAGTAAAGGTATCCAGGCGAGGCTATTGCAATCATATATACTGATGCAGAAAAGTAAAGGTATCCAGGCGAGGCTATCGCAATCATATATACTGATGCAGAAAAGTAAAGGTATCCGGGCGAGGCTATTGCAATCATGGATACTGATGCAGAAAAGTGAAAGTATCCAGGCGAGGCTATCGCAGTCACGGACGCTGATGCACAAAGGTCAAGGTATCCGGGCGAGGCTATCGCAGTCACGGATACTCATGCAGAAAAGTGAAAGTATTCGGGCGAGGCTACCGCATTCACGGATACTGATGTGAAATGTAAAGGTATCCGGGAGAGGCGATCATAGTCACGGATACAGATGCAGAAAAGTAAATGTATCCGGGTGAGGTTATAGCAGTCACGGACGCTGATACAGAAAAGTAAAGGTATCCGGGCGAGGCTATCGCAGTCACGGATACTTAGGCAGAAAAGTAAAGGTATCCGGGCAAGGCTATCGCAGTCACAGACGCTGATGCAGAAAAGTAAAGGTATCCAGGCGAGGCTATCGCAGTCACGGACGCTGATGCACAAAGGTCAAGGTATCCGGGCGAGGCTATCGCAGTCACGGATACTCATGCAGAAAAGTGAAAGTATTCGGGCGAGGCTATCGCAGTCACGGATCCAGATGCAGAAAAGTAAAGGTATCCAGGCGAGGCTATCGCAATCATATATACTGATGCAGAAAAGTAAAGGTATCCGGGCGAGGCTATTGCAATCATGGATACTGATGCAGAAAAGTGAAAGTATCCAGGCGAGGCTATCGCAGTCACGGACGCTGATGCACAAAGGTCAAGGTATCCGGGCGAGGCTATCGCAGTCACGGATACTCATGCAGAAAAGTGAAAGTATTCGGGCGAGGCTATCGCAGTCATATACTCTGATGCAGAAATGTCAAAGTATCCGGGCGAGGCTATCGCAGTCACGGATACTCATGCAGAAATGTAAAGGTATCCGGGCGAGGCTATCGCATTCACGGATACTGATGTGAAATGTAAAGGTTTCCGGGAGAGGCTATCACAGTCACGGATACAGATGCAGAAAAGTAAATGTATCCGGGTGAGGTTATAGCAGTCACGGACGCTGATACAGAAAAGTAAAGGTATCCGGGCGAGGCTATCGCAGTCACAGACGCTGATACAGAAAAGTAAAGGTATCCGGGCGAGGCTATCGCAGTCACGGATACTGATGCAGAAAAGTAAAGGTATCCGGGCAAGGCTATCGCAGTCACAGACGCTGATGCAGAAAAGTAAAGGTATCCGGGCGAGGCTATCGCAGTCACGAACGTTGATGTACAAATGTAAAGGTATCCGGGCGAGGCTATCGCAGTGACGGATACTGATGCAGAAAAGTAAAAGTATCCGAACGACGCTGTCGTAGTCAGGGATACTTATGCAGAAAAATAAAGGTATCCAGGCGAGGCTATCGCATTCACGGACGCTGATGCAGAAATGTAAAGGTATCCGGGCGAGGCCATCGCAGTCACGGAAACTGATGCAGAAAAGTAAAGGTATCCGGGTGAGGTTATCGCAGTCACGGACGCTGATACAGAAAAGTAACGGTATCTGGGCGAGGCTATCGCAGTGACGGATACTGATGCAGATAAGTAAAGGTATCCGGGCGACACTATCGTAGTCAGGGATACTGATGCAGAAAAGTAAAGGTATCCAGGCGAGGCTATCGCATTCACGGACGCTGATGCAGAAATGTAAAGGTATCCGGGCGAGGCCATCGCAGTCACGGATCCAGATGCAGAAAAGTAAAGGTATCCAGGCGAGGCTATCGCAATCAGATATACTGATGCAGAAAAGTAAAGGTATCCGGGCGAGGCTATTGCAATCATGGATACTGATGCAGAAAAGTGAAAGTATCCAGGCGAGGCTATCGCAGTCACGGACGCTGATGCACAAAGGTCAAGGTATCCGGGCGAGGCTATCGCAGTCACGGATACTCATGCAGAAAAGTGAAAGTATTCGGGCGAGGCTATCGCAGTCATATACTCTGATGCAGAAATGTCAAGGTATCCGGGCGAGGCTATCGCAGTCACGGATACTCATGCAGAAATGTAAAGGTATCCGGGCGAGGCTATCGCATTCACGGATACTGATGTGAAATGTAAAGGTATCCGGGAGAGGCTATCACAGTCACGGATACAGATGCAGAAAAGTAAATGTATCCGGGTGAGGTTAAGGCAGTCACGGACGCTGATACAGAAAAGTAATGGTATCCGAGCGAGGCTATCGCAGTCACAGACGCTGATACAAAAAAGTAAAGGTATCCGGGCGAGGCTATCGCAGTCACGGATACTGATGCAGAAAAGTAAAGGTATCCGGGCAAGGCTATCGTAGTCACAGACGCTGATGCAGAAAAGTAATGGTATCCGGGCGAGGCTATCGCAGTCACGAACGTTGATGTACAAATGTAAAGGTATCCGGGCCAGGCTATCGCAGTGACGGATACTGATGCAGAAAAGTAAAGGTATCCGAACGACGTTGTCGTAGTCAGGGATACTGATGCAGAAAAATAAAGGTTATCCAGGCGACGCTATCGCATTCACGGACGCTGATGCAGAAATGTAAAGGTATCTGGGCGAGGCCATCGCAGTCACGGAAACTGATGCAGAAAAGTAAAGGTATCCGGGTGAGGTTATCGCAGTCACGGACGCTGATACAGAAAAGAAAAGGTATCCGGGCGAGCCTATCGCAGTCACGGATACTGATGTCGAAAAGTAAAGGTATCCGGGCGAGGCTATCGTAGTCATGGACCCTGATACAGAAAAGTAACGGTATCTGGGCGAGGCTATCGCAGTGACGGATACTGATGCAGAAAATTAAAGGTATCCGGGCGACGCTATCATAGTCAGGGACACTGATGCAGAAAAGTAAAGGTATCCAGGTGAGGCTATCGCATTCACGGACGCTGATGCAGAAATGTAAAGGTATCCGGGTGAGGTTATAGCAGTCACGAACGTTGATGTACAAATGTAAAGGTATCCGGGCGAGGCTATCGCAGTGACGGATACTGATGCAGAAAAGTAAAAGTATCCGAACGACGCTGTCGTAGTCAGGGATACTGATGCAGAAAAATAAAGGTATCCAGGCGAGGCTATCGCATTCACAGACGCTGATTCAGAAATGTAAAGGTATCCGGGCGAGGCCATCGCAGTCACGGAAACTGATGCAGAAAAGTAAAGGTATCCGGGTGAGGTTATCGCAGTCACGGACGCTGATACAGAAAAGTAACGGTATCTGGGCGAGGCTATCGCAGTGACGGATACTGATGCAGATAAGTAAAGGTATCCGGGCGACACTATCGTAGTCAGGGATACTGATGCAGAAAAGTAAAGGTATCCAGGCGAGGCTATCGCATTCACGGACGCTGATGCAGAAATGTAAAGGTATCCGGGCGAGGCCATCGCAGTCACGGATCCAGATGCAGAAAAGTAAAGGTATCCAGGCGAGGCTATCGCAATCAGATATACTGATGCAGAAAAGTAAAGGTATCCGGGCGAGGCTATTGCAATCATGGATACTGATGCAGAAAAGTGAAAGTATCCAGGCGAGGCTATCGCAGTCACGGACGCTGATGCACAAAGGTCAAGGTATCCGGGCGAGGCTATCGCAGTCACGGATACTCATGCAGAAAAGTGAAAGTATTCGGGCGAGGCTATCGCAGTCATATACTCTGATGCAGAAATGTCAAGGTATCCGGGCGAGGCTATCGCAGTCACGGATACTCATGCAGAAATGTAAAGGTATCCGGGCGAGGCTATCGCATTCACGGATACTGATGTGAAAAGTAAAGGTATCCGGGCGAGGCTATCGCAGTCACGGATACTGATGCAGAAAAGTAAAGGTATCCGGGCAAGGCTATCGTAGTCACAGACGCTGATGCAGAAAAGTAATGGTATCCGGGCGAGGCTATCGCAGTCACGAACGTTGATGTACAAATGTAAAGGTATCCGGGCCAGGCTATCGCAGTGACGGATACTGATGCAAAAAAGTAAAGGTATCCGAACGACGTTGTCGTAGTCAGGGATACTGATGCAGAAAAATAAAGGTATCCAGGCGACGCTATCGCATTCACGGACGCTGATGCAGAAATGTAAAGCTATCTGGGCGAGGTTATCGCAGTCACGGACGCTGATACAGAAAAGAAAAGGTATCCGGGCCAGGCTATCGCAGTCACGGATACTGATGTCGAAAAGTAAAGGTATCCGGGCGAGGTTATCGTAGTCATGGACCCTGATACAGAAAAGTAACGGTATCTGAGCGAGGCTATCGTAGTGACGGATACTGATGCAGAAAATTAAAGGTATCCGGGCGAGGCCATCGTAGTCACGGAAACTGATGCAGAAAAGTAAAGGTATCCGGGTGAGGTTATCGCAGTCACGGACGCTGATACAGAAAAGAAAAGGTATCCGGGCCAGGCTATCGCAGTCACGGATACTGATGTCGAAAAGTAAAGGTATCCGGGCGAGGCTATCGTAGTCATGGACCCTGATACAGAAAAGTAACAGTATCTGAGCGAGGCTATCGCAGTGACGGATACTGATGCAGAAAATTAAAGGTATCCGGGCGACGCTATCATAGTCAGGGACACTGATGCAGAAAAGTAAAGGTATCCAGGTGAGGCTATCGCATTCACGGACGCTGATGCAGAAATGTAAAGGTATCCGGGCGAGGCCATCGCAGTCACGGATCCAGATGCAGAAAAGTAAAGGTATCCGAACGACGCTGTCGTAGTCAGGGATACTGATGCAGAAAATTAAAGGTTCCAAGCGAGGCTATCGCATTCACGGACGCTGATGCAAAAATGTAAAGGTATCCGGGCGAGGCCATCGCAGTCACGGATCCAGATACAGAAAAGTAAAGGTATCCAGGCGAGGCTATCGCAATCATATATACTGATGCAGAAAAGTAAAAGTATCCGGGCGAGGATATCGCAGTCACGGATACTTAGGCAGAAAAGTAAAGGTATCCGGGCAAGGCTATCGCAGTCACAGACGCTGATGCAGAAAAGTAAAGGTATCCAGGCGAGGCTATCGCAGTCACGGACGCTGATACACAAAGGTCAAGGTATCCGGGCGAGGCTATCGCAGTCACGGATACTCATGCAGAAAAGTGAAAGTATTCGGGCGAGGCTATCGCAGTCACGGATCCAGATGCAGAAAAGTAAAGGTATCCAGGTGTGGCTATCGCATTCACGGACGCTGATACAGAAATGTAAAGGTATCCGGGCGAGGCCATCGCAGTCACGGAAACTGATGCAGAAAAGTAAAGGTATCCGGGTGAGGTTATCGCAGTCACGGACGCTGATACAGAAAAGAAAAGGTATCCGGGCGAGGCTATCGCAGTCACGGATACTGATGTAGAAAAGTAAAGGTATACGGGCGAGGCTATGGCAGTGACGGATACTGATGCAGAAAATTAAAGGTATCCGGGCGACACTATCGTAGTCAGGGATACTGATGCAGAAAAGTAAAGGTATCCAGGCGAGGCTATCGCAGTCATATACTCTGCTGCAGAAATGTCAAGGTATCCGGGCGAGGTATCGCAGTCACGGATACTGATGCAGAAATGTAAAGGTATCCGGGCGAGGCTATCGCATTCACGGATACTGATGTGAAATGTAAAGGTATCCGGGAGAAGCTATCACAGTCACGGATACAGATGCAGAAAAGTAAATGTATCCGGGTGAGGTTATAGCAGTCACGGACGCTGATACAGAAAAGTAAAGGTATATGGGCGAGGCTATCGCAGTCACAGACGCTGATGCAGAAAAGTAAAGGTATCCGTGCGAGGCTATCGCAGTCACGGATACTGATGCATAAAAGTAAAGGTATCAGGGCAAGGCTATCGCAGTCAAAGACGTTGATGCAGAAAAGTAAAGGTATCTGTGCGAGGCTATCGCAGTCACGAACGTTGATGTACAAATGTAAAGGTATCCGGGCGAGGCTATCGCAGTGACGGATACTGATGCAGAAAAGTAAAGGTATCCGAACGACGCTGTCGTAGTCAGGGATACTGACGCAGAAAAGTAAAGGTATCCAGGCGAGGCTATCGCATTCACGGACGCTGATGCAGAAATGTAAAGGTATCCGGGCGAGGCCATCGCAGTCACGGATCCAGATGCAGAAAAGTAAAGGTATCCGAACGACGCTGTCGTAGTCAGGGATACTGATGCAGAAAAGTAAAGGTACCCAGGCGAGGCTATCGCATTCACGGACGCTGATGCAGAAATGTAAAGGTATCCGGGCGAGGCCATCGCAGTCACGGATCCAGATGCGAAAAGTAACGGTATCCAGGCGAGTCTATCCCAATCATATATACTGATGCAGAAAAGTAAAAGTATCCGGGCGAGGATATCGCAGTCACGGACTCTGATGCAGAAATGTAAAGGTATCCGGGCGAGGCTATCGCAGTCACGGATACTGATGCAGAAAAGTAAAGGTATCCGGGCGAGGCTATCGCAGTCACGGATACTGATGCAGAAAAATAAAGGTGTCCGGGCAAGGCTATCGCAGTTACAGACGCTGATACAGAAAAGTAAATGTATCCGGGCGAAGCTATCGCAGTTACGGATACTGATGCAGAAAAGTAAAGGTATCCGGGCGAGGCTATCGCAGTCACGGATACTGATGCAGAAAAGTGAAAGTATCCGGGCGAGGCTATCGCAGTCATATACTCTGATGCAGAAATGTTAATGTATCCGGGCGAGGTATCGCAGTCACGGATACTCATGCAGAAATGTAAAGGTATCCGGGCGAGGCTATCGCATTCACGGATACTGATGTGAAATGTAAAGGTATCCGGGAGAGGCTATCACAGTCACGGATACAGATGCAGAAAAGTAAATGTATCCGGGTGAGGTTATAGCAGTCACGGACGCTGATACAGAAAAGTAAAGGTATCCGGGCGAGGCTATCGCAGTCACAGACGCTGATACAGAAAAGTAAAGGTATCCGGGCGAGGCTATCGCAGTCACGGATACTGATACAGAAAAGTAAAGGTATCCGGGCAAGGCTATCGCAGTCACAGACGCTGATGCAGAAAAGTAAAGGTATCCGTGCGAGGCTATCGCAGTCACAAACGTTGATGTACAAATGTAAAGGTATCCGGGCGAGGCTATCGCAGTGACGGATACTGATGCAGAAAAGTAAAGGTATCCGAACGACGCTGTCGTAGTCAGGGATACTGATGCAGAAAAGTAAAGGTATCCAGGTGTGGCTATCGCATTCACGGACGCTGATACAGAAATGTAAAGGTATCCGGGCGAGGCCATCGCAGTCACGGAAACTGATGCAGAAAAGTAAAGGTATCCGGGTGAGGTTATCGCAGTCACGGACGCTGATACAGAAAAGAAAAGGTATCCGGGCGAGGCTATCGCAGTCACGGATACTGATGTAGAAAAGTAAAGGTATACGGGCGAGGCTATGGCAGTGACGGATACTGATGCAGAAAATTAAAGGTATCCGGGCGACACTATCGTAGTCAGGGATACTGATGCAGAAAAGTAAAGGTATCCAGGCGAGGCTATCGCAGTCATATACTCTGCTGCAGAAATGTCAAGGTATCCGGGCGAGGTATCGCAGTCACGGATACTGATGCAGAAATGTAAAGGTATCCGGGCGAGGCTATCGCATTCACGGATACTGATGTGAAATGTAAAGGTATCCGGGAGAAGCTATCACAGTCACAGATACAGATGCAGAAAAGTAAATGTATCCGGGGTGAGGTTATAGCAGTCACGGACGCTGAGACAGAAAAGTAAAGGTATCCGGGCGAGGCTATCGCAGTCATATACTCTGCTGCAGAAAAGTAAAGGTATCCGGGCGAGGCTATCGCAGTCACGGATACTGATGCAGAAAAGTGAAAGTATCCGGGCGAGGCTATCGCAGTCATATACTCTGCTGCAGAAATGTAAGGTATCCGGGCGAGGTATCGCAGTCACGGATACTCATGCAGAAATGTAAAGGTATCCGGGCGAGGCTATCGCATTCACGGATACTGATGTGAAATGTAAAGGTATCCGGGAGAAGCTATCACAGTCACAGATACAGATGCAGAAAAGTAAATGTATCCGGGTGAGGTTATAGCAGTCACGGACGCTGATACAGAAAAGTAAAGGTATATGGGCGAGGCTATCGCAGTCACAGACGCTGATACAGAAAAGTAAAGGTATCCGTGCGAGGCTATCGCAGTCACGGATACTGATGCAGATAAGTAAAGGTATCCGGGCAACGCTATCGCAGTCACAGACGCTGATGCAGAAAAGTAAAGGTATCCGTGCGAGGCTATCGCAGTCACGAACGTTGATGTACAAATGTAAAGGTATCCGGGCGAGGCTATCGCAGTGACGGATACTGATGCAGAAAAGTAAAGGTATCCGAACGACGCTGTCGTAGTCAGGGATACTGATGCAGAAAAGTAAAGGTATCCAGGTGAGGCTATCGCATTCACGGACGCTGATACAGAAATGTAAAGGTATCCGGGAGAGGCTATCACAGTCACGGATACAGATGCAGAAAAGTAAATGTATCCGGGTGAGGTTATAGCAGTCACGGACGCTGATACAGAAAAGTAAAGGTATCCGGGCGAGGCTATCGCAGTCACAGACGCTGATACAGAAAAGTAAAGGTATCCGGGCGAGGCTATCGCAGTCACGGATACTGATACAGAAAAGTAAAGGTATCCGGGCAAGGCTATCGCAGTCACAAACGCTGATGCAGAAAAGTAAAGGTATCCGTGCGAGGCTATCGCAGTCACGAACGTTGATGTACAAAGGTAAAGGTATCCGGGCGAGGCTATCGCAGTGACGGATACTGATGCAGAAAAGTAAAGGTATCCGAACGACGCTGTCGTACTCAGGGATACTGATGCAGAAAAGTAAAGGTATCCAGGTGAGGCTATCGCATTCACGGACGCTGATACAGAAATGTAAAGGTATCCGGGCGAGGCCATCGCAGTCACGGAAACTGATGCAGAAAAGTAAAGGTATCCGGGTGAGGTTATCGCAGTCACGGACGCTGATACAGAAAAGAAAAGGTATCCGGGTGAGGCTATCGCAGTCACGGATACTGATGTAGAAAAGTAAAGGTATCCGGGCGAGGCTATCGTAGTCATGGACGCTGATACAGAAAATAACGGTATCTGGGCGAGGCTATGGCAGTGACGGATACTGATGCAGAAAATTAAAGGTATCCGGGCGACACTATCGTAGTCAGGGATACTGATGCAGAAAAGTAAAGGTATCCAGGCGAGGCTATCGCATTCACGGACGCTGATGCAGAAATGTAAAGTTATCCGGGCGAGGCCATCGCAGTCACGGATCCAGATGCAGAAAAGTAAAGGTATCCAGGCGAGGCTATCGCAATCATATATACTAATGCAGAAAAGTAAAAGTATCCGGGCGAGGATATCGCAGTCACGGACTCTGATGCAGAAATGTAAAGGTATCCGGGCGAGGCTATCGCAGTCACGGATACTGATGCAGAAAAGTAAACGTATCCGGGCGAGGCTATCGCAGTCACGGATACTGATGCAGAAAAATAAAGGTGTCCGGGCAAGGCTATCGCAGTTACAGACGCTGACGCAGAAAAGTAAATGTATCCGGGCGAGGCAATCGCATTTACGGATACTGATGCAGAAAAGTAAAGGTATCCGGGCGAGGCTATCGCAGTCACGGATACTGATGCAGAAAAGTGAAAGTATCCGGGCAAGGCTATCGCAGTCATGTACTCTGATACAGAAATGTTAAGGTATCCGGGCGAGGCTATCGCAGTCACGGATACTGATGCAGAAATGTAAAGGTATCCGGGCGAGGCTATCGCATTCACGGATACTGATGTGAAATGTAAAGGTATCCGGGAGAGGCTAACACAGTCGCGGATACAGATGCAGAAAATTAAATGTATCCGGGTAAGGTTATAGCAGTCACGGACGCTGATACAGAAAAGTAAAGGTATCCGGGCGAGGCTATTGCAGTCACAGACGCTGATACAGAAAAGTAAAGGTTTCCGGGCGAGGCTATCGCAGTCACGGACGCTGATGCAGAAATGTAAAGGTATCCGGGCGAGGCCATCGCAGTCACGGATCCAGATGCAGAAAAGTAAAGGTATCCAGGCGAGGTTATCGCAATCATATATACTAATGCAGAAAAGTAAAAGTATCCGGGCGAGGATATCGCAGTCACGGACTCTGATGCAGAAATGTAAAGGTATCCGGGCGAGGCTATCGCAGTCACGGATACTGATGCAGAAAAGTAAAGGTATCCGGGCGAGGCTATCGCAGTCACGGATACTGATGCAGAAAAATAAAGGTGTCCGGGCAAGGCTATCGTAGTTACAGACGCTTATACAGAAAAGTAAATGTATCCGGGCGAGGCTATCGCAGTTACGGATACTGATGCAGAAAAGTAAAGGTATCCGGGCGAGGCTATCGCAGTCACGGATACTGATTCAGAAAAGTGAAAGTATCCGGGCGAGGCTATCGCAGTCATATACTCTGATGCAGAAATGTCAAGGTATCCGGGCAAGGTATCGCAGTCACGGATACTCATGCAGAAATGTAAAGGTATCCGGGCGAGGCTATCGCATTCACGGATACTGATGTGAAATGTAAAGGTATCCGGGAGAAGCTATCACAGTCATGGATACAGATGCAGAAAAGTAAATGTATCCGGGTGAGGTTATAGCAGTCACGGACGCTGATACAGAAAAGTAAAGGTATATGGGCGAGGCTATCGGAGTCACAGACCCTGATGCAGAAAAGTAAAGGTATCCGTGCGAGGCTATCGCAGTCACGGATACTGATGCATAAAAGTATAGGTATCAGGGCAAGGCTATCGCAGTCAAAGACGTTGATGCAGAAAAGTAAAGGTATCTGTGCGAGGCTATCGCAGTCACGAACGTTGATGTACAAATGTAAAGGTATCCGGGCGAGGCTATCGCAGTGACGGATACTGATGCAGAAAAGTAAAGGTATCCGAACGACGCTGTCGTAGTCAGGGATACTGATGCAGAAAAGTAAAGGTATCCAGGCGAGGCTATCGCATTCACGGACGCTGATGCAGAAATGTAAAGGTATCCGGGCGAGGCCATCGCAGTCACGGATCCAGATGCAGAAAAGTAAAGGTATCCGAACGACGCTGTCGTAGTCAGGGATACTGATGCAGAAAAGTAAAGGTACCCAGGCGAGGCTATCGCATTCACGGACGCTGATGCAGAAATGTAAAGGTATCCGGGCGAGGCCATCGCAGTCACGGATCCAGATGCAGAAAAGTAAAGGTATCCAGGCGAGTCTATCGCAAACATATATACTGATGCAGAAAAGTAAAAGTATCCGGGCGAGGATATCGCAGTCACGGACTCTGATGCAGAAATGTAAAGGTATCCGGGCGAGGCTATCGCAGTCACGGATACTGATGCAGAAAAGTAAAGGTATCCGGGCGAGGCTATCGCAGTCACGGATACTGATGCAGAAAAATAAAGGTGTCCGTGCAAGGCTATCGCAGTTACAGACGCTGATACAGAAAAGTAAATGTATCCGGGCGAAGCTATCGCAGTTACGGATACTGATGCAGAAAAGTAAAGGTATCCGGGCGAGGCTATCGCAGTCACGGATACTGATGCAGAAAAGTGAAAGTATCCGGGCGAGGTATCGCAGTCACGGATACTCATGCAGAAATGTAAAGGTTTCCGGGCGAGGCTATCGCATTCACGGATACTGATGTGAAATGTAAAGGTATCCGGGAGAAGCTATCACAGTCACGGATACAGATGCAGAAAAGTAAATGTATCCGGGTGAGGTTATAGCAGTCACGGACGCTGATACAGAAAAGTAAAGGTATATGGGCGAGGCTATCGCAGTCACAGACACTGATGCAGAAAAGTAAAGGTATCCGTGCGAGGCTATCGCAGTCACGGATACTGATGCATAAAAGTAAAGGTATCTGGGCAAGGCTATCGCAGTCACAGACGCTGATGCAGAAAAGTAAAGGTATCTGTGCGAGGCTATCGCAGTCACGAACGTTGATGTACAAATGTAAAGGTATCCGGGCGAGGCTATCGCAGTGACGGATACTGATGCAGAAAAGTAAAGGTATCCGAACGACGCTGTCGTAGTCAGGGATACTGATGCAGAAAAGTAAAGGTATCCAGGCGAGGCTATCGCATTCACGGACGCTGATGCAGAAATGTAAAGGTATCCGGGCGAGGCCATCGCAGTCACGGATCCAGATGCTGAAAAGTAAAGGTATCCAGGCGAGTCTATCGCAATCATATATACTGATGCAGAAAAGTAAAAGTATCCGGGCGAGGATATCGCAGTCACGGACTCTGATGCAGAAATGTAAAGGTATCCGGGCGAGGCTATTGCAGTCACGGATACTGATGCAGAAAAGTAAAGGTATCCGGGCGAGGCTATCGCAGTCACGGATACTGATGCAGAAAAGTAAAGGTATCCGGGCGAGGCTATCGCAGTCACGGATACTGATGCAGAAAAATAAAGGTGTCCGGGCAAGGCTATCGCAGTTACAGACGCTGATACAGAAAAGTAAATGTATCCGGGCGAAGCTATCGCAGTTACGGATACTGATGCAGAAAAGTAAAGGTATCCGGGCGAGGCTATCGCAGTCACGGATACTGATGCAGAAAAGTGAAAGTATCCGGGCGAGGCTATCGCAGTCATATACTCTGATGCAGAAATGTCAACGTATCCAGGCAAGGTATCGCAGTCACGGATACTCATGCAGAAATGTAAAGGTATCCGGGCGAGGCTATCGCATTCACGGATACTGATGTGAAATGTAAAGGTATCCGGGAGAAGCTATCACAGTCACGGATACAGATGCAGAAAAGTAAATGTATCCGGGTGAGGTTATAGCAGTCACGGACGCTGATACAGAAAAGTAAAGGTATATGGGCGAGGCTATCGGAGTCACAGACCCTGATGCAGAAAAGTAAAGGTATCCGTGCGAGGCTATCGCAGTCACGGATACTGATGCATAAAAGTAAAGGTATCAGGGCAAGGCTATCGCAGTCAAAGACGTTGATGCAGAAAAGTAAAGGTATCTGTGCGAGGCTATCGCAGTCACGAACGTTGATGTACAAATGTAAAGGTATCCGGGCGAGGCTATCGCAGTGACGGATACTGATGCAGAAAAGTAAAGGTATCCGAACGACGCTGTCGTAGTCAGGGATACTGATGCAGAAAAGTAAAGGTATCCAGGCGAGGCTATCGCATTCACGGACGCTGATGCAGAAATGTAAAGGTATCCGGGCGAGGCCATCGCAGTCACGGATCCAGATGCAGAAAAGTAAAGGTATCCGAACGACGCTGTCGTAGTCAGGGATACTGATGCAGAAAAGTAAAGGTACCCAGGCGAGGCTATCGCATTCACGGACGCTGATGCAGAAATGTAAAGGTATCCGGGCGAGGCCATCGCAGTCACGGATCCAGATGCAGAAAAGTAAAGGTATCCAGGCGAGTCTATCGCAAACATATATACTGATGCAGAAAAGTAAAAGTATCCGGGCGAGGATATCGCAGTCACGGACTCTGATGCAGAAATGTAAAGGTATCCGGGCGAGGCTATCGCAGTCACGGATACTGATGCAGAAAAGTAAAGGTATCCGGGCGAGGCTATCGCAGTCACGGATACTGATGCAGAAAAATAAAGGTGTCCGGGCAAGGCTATCGCAGTTACAGACGCTGATACAGAAAAGTAAATGTATCCGGGCGAAGCTATCGCAGTTACGGATACTGATGCAGAAAAGTAAAGGTATCCGGGCGAGGCTATCGCAGTCACGGATACTGATGCAGAAAAGTGAAAGTATCCGGGCGAGGTATCGCAGTCACGGATACTCATGCAGAAATGTAAAGGTTTCCGGGCGAGGCTATCGCATTCACGGATACTGATGTGAAATGTAAAGGTATCCGGGAGAAGCTATCACAGTCACGGATACAGATGCAGAAAAGTAAATGTATCCGGGTGAGGTTATAGCAGTCACGGACGCTGATACAGAAAAGTAAAGGTATATGGGCGAGGCTATCGCAGTCACAGACACTGATGCAGAAAAGTAAAGGTATCCGTGCGAGGCTATCGCAGTCACGGATACTGATGCATAAAAGTAAAGGTATCTGGGCAAGGCTATCGCAGTCACAGACGCTGATGCAGAAAAGTAAAGGTATCTGTGCGAGGCTATCGCAGTCACGAACGTTGATGTACAAATGTAAAGGTATCCGGGCGAGGCTATCGCAGTGACGGATACTGATGCAGAAAAGTAAAGGTATCCGAACGACGCTGTCGTAGTCAGGGATACTGATGCAGAAAAGTAAAGGTATCCAGGCGAGGCTATCGCATTCACGGACGCTGATGCAGAAATGTAAAGGTATCCGGGCGAGGCCATCGCAGTCACGGATCCAGATGCAGAAAAGTAAAGGTATCCAGGCGAGTCTATCGCAATCATATATACTGATGCAGAAAAGTAAAAGTATCCGGGCGAGGATATCGCAGTCACGGACTCTGATGCAGAAATGTAAAGGTATCCGGGCGAGGCTATCGCAGTCACGGATACTGATGCAGAAAAGTAAAGGTATCCGGGCGAGGCTATCGCAGTCACGGATACTGATGCAGAAAAATAAAGGTGTCCGGGCAAGGCTATCGCAGTTACAGACGCTGATACAGAAAAGTAAATGTATCCGGGCGAAGCTATCGCAGTTACGGATACTGATGCAGAAAAGTAAAGGTATCCGGGCGAGGCTATCGCAGTCACGGATACTGATGCAGAAAAGTGAAAGTATCCGGGCGAGGCTATCGCAGTCATATACTCTGATGCAGAAATGTCAACGTATCCGGGCAAGGTATCGCAGTCACGGATACTCATGCAGAAATGTAAAGGTATCCGGGCGAGGCTATCGCATTCACGGATACTGATGTGAAATGTAAAGGTATCCGGGAGAAGCTATCACAGTCACGGATACAGATGCAGAAAAGTAAATGTATCCGGGTGAGGTTATAGCAGTCACGGACGCTGATACAGAAAAGTAAAGGTATATGGGCGAGGCTATCGGAGTCACAGACCCTGATGCAGAAAAGTAAAGGTATCCGTGCGAGGCTATCGCAGTCACGGATACTGATGCATAAAAGTAAAGGTATCAGGGCAAGGCTATCGCAGTCAAAGACGTTGATGCAGAAAAGTAAAGGTATCTGTGCGAGGCTATCGCAGTCACGAACGTTGATGTACAAATGTAAAGGTATCCGGGCGAGGCTATCGCAGTGACGGATACTGATGCAGAAAAGTAAAGGTATCCGAACGACGCTGTCGTAGTCAGGGATACTGATGCAGAAAAGTAAAGGTATCCAGGCGAGGCTATCGCATTCACGGACGCTGATGCAGAAATGTAAAGGTATCCGGGCGAGGCCATCGCAGTCACGGATCCAGATGCAGAAAAGTAAAGGTATCCGAACGACGCTGTCGTAGTCAGGGATACTGATGCAGAAAAGTAAAGGTACCCAGGCGAGGCTATCGCATTCACGGACGCTGATGCAGAAATGTAAAGGTATCCGGGCGAGGCCATCGCAGTCACGGATCCAGATGCAGAAAAGTAAAGGTATCCAGGCGAGTCTATCGCAAACATATATACTGATGCAGAAAAGTAAAAGTATCCGGGCGAGGATATCGCAGTCACGGACTCTGATGCAGAAATGTAAAGGTATCCGGGCGAGGCTATCGCAGTCACGGATACTGATGCAGAAAAGTAAAGGTATCCGGGCGAGGCTATCGCAGTCACGGATACTGATGCAGAAAAATAAAGGTGTCCGGGCAAGGCTATCGCAGTTACAGACGCTGATACAGAAAAGTAAATGTATCCGGGCGAAGCTATCGCAGTTACGGATACTGATGCAGAAAAGTAAAGGTATCCGGGCGAGGCTATCGCAGTCACGGATACTGATGCAGAAAAGTGAAAGTATCCGGGCGAGGTATCGCAGTCACGGATACTCATGCAGAAATGTAAAGGTTTCCGGGCGAGGCTATCGCATTCACGGATACTGATGTGAAATGTAAAGGTATCCGGGAGAAGCTATCACAGTCACGGATACAGATGTAGAAAAGTAAATGTATCCGGGTGAGGTTATAGCAGTCACGGACGCTGATACAGAAAAGTAAAGGTATATGGGCGAGGCTATCGCAGTCACAGACACTGATGCAGAAAAGTAAAGGTATCCGTGCGAGGCTATCGCAGTCACGGATACTGATGCATAAAAGTAAAGGTATCCGGGCAAGGCTATCGCAGTCACAGACGCTTATGCAGAAAAGTAAAGGTATCTGTGCGAGGCTATCGCAGTCACGAACGTTGATGTACAAATGTAAAGGTATCCGGGCGAGGCTATCGCAGTGACGGATACTGATGCAGAAAAGTAAAGGTATCCGAACGACGCTGTCGTAGTCAGGGATACTGATGCAGAAAAGTAAAGGTATCCAGGCGAGGCTATCGCATTCACGGACGCTGATGCAGAAATGTAAAGGTATCCGGGCGAGGCCATCGCAGTCACGGATCCAGATGCAGAAAAGTAAAGGTATCCAGGCGAGTCTATCGCAATCATATATACTGATGCAGAAAAGTAAAAGTATCCGGGCGAGGATATCGCAGTCACGGACTCTGATGCAGAAATGTAAAGGTATCCGGGCGAGGCTATCGCAGTCACGGATACTGATGCAGAAAAGTAAAGGTATCCGGGCGAGGCTATCGCAGTCACGGATACTGATGCAGAAAAATAAAGGTGTCCGGGCAAGGCTATCGCAGTTACAGACGCTGATACAGAAAAGTAAATGTATCCGGGCGAAGCTATCGCAGTTACGGATACTGATGCAGAAAAGTAAAGGTATCCGGGCGAGGCTATCGCAGTCACGGATACTGATGCAGAAAAGTGAAAGTATCCGGGCGAGGCTATCGCAGTCATATACTCTGATGCAGAAATGTCAACGTATCCGGGCAAGGTATCGCAGTCACGGATACTCATGCAGAAATGTAAAGGTATCCGGGCGAGGCTATCGCATTCACGGATACTGATGTGAAATGTAAAGGTATCCGGGAGAAGCTATCACAGTCACGGATACAGATGCAGAAAAGTAAATGTATCCGGGTGAGGTTATAGCAGTCACGGACGCTGATACAGAAAAGTAAAGGTATATGGGCGAGGCTATCGGAGTCACAGACCCTGATGCAGAAAAGTAAAGGTATCCGTGCGAGGCTATCGCAGTCACGGATACTGATGCATAAAAGTAAAGGTATCAGGGCAAGGCTATCGCAGTCAAAGACGTTGATGCAGAAAAGTAAAGGTATCTGTGCGAGGCTATCGCAGTCACGAACGTTGATGTACAAATGTAAAGGTATCCGGGCGAGGCTATCGCAGTGACGGATACTGATGCAGAAAAGTAAAGGTATCCGAACGACGCTGTCGTAGTCAGGGATACTGATGCAGAAAAGTAAAGGTATCCAGGCGAGGCTATCGCATTCACGGACGCTGATGCAGAAATGTAAAGGTATCCGGGCGAGGCCATCGCAGTCACGGATCCAGATGCAGAAAAGTAAAGGTATCCGAACGACGCTGTCGTAGTCAGGGATACTGATGCAGAAAAGTAAAGGTACCCAGGCGAGGCTATCGCATTCACGGACGCTGATGCAGAAATGTAAAGGTATCCGGGCGAGGCCATCGCAGTCACGGATCCAGATGCAGAAAAGTAAAGGTATCCAGGCGAGTCTATCGCAAACATATATACTGATGCAGAAAAGTAAAAGTATCCGGGCGAGGATATCGCAGTCACGGACTCTGATGCAGAAATGTAAAGGTATCCGGGCGAGGCTATCGCAGTCACGGATACTGATGCAGAAAAGTAAAGGTATCCGGGCGAGGCTATCGCAGTCACGGATACTGATGCAGAAAAATAAAGGTGTCCGGGCAAGGCTATCGCAGTTACAGACGCTGATACAGAAAAGTAAATGTATCCGGGCGAAGCTATCGCAGTTACGGATACTGATGCAGAAAAGTAAAGGTATCCGGGCGAGGCTATCGCAGTCACGGATACTGATGCAGAAAAGTGAAAGTATCCGGGCGAGGTATCGCAGTCACGGATACTCATGCAGAAATGTAAAGGTTTCCGGGCGAGGCTATCGCATTCACGGATACTGATGTGAAATGTAAAGGTATCCGGGAGAAGCTATCACAGTCACGGATACAGATGTAGAAAAGTAAATGTATCCGGGTGAGGTTATAGCAGTCACGGACGCTGATACAGAAAAGTAAAGGTATATGGGCGAGGCTATCGCAGTCACAGACACTGATGCAGAAAAGTAAAGGTATCCGTGCGAGGCTATCGCAGTCACGGATACTGATGCATAAAAGTAAAGGTATCCGGGCAAGGCTATCGCAGTCACAGACGCTTATGCAGAAAAGTAAAGGTATCTGTGCGAGGCTATCGCAGTCACGAACGTTGATGTACAAATGTAAAGGTATCCGGGCGAGGCTATCGCAGTGACGGATACTGATGCAGAAAAGTAAAGGTATCCGAACGACGCTGTCGTAGTCAGGGATACTGATGCAGAAAAGTAAAGGTATCCAGGCGAGGCTATCGCATTCACGGACGCTGATGCAGAAATGTAAAGGTATCCGGGCGAGGCCATCGCAGTCACGGATCCAGATGCAGAAAAGTAAAGGTATCCAGGCGAGTCTATCGCAATCATATATACTGATGCAGAAAAGTAAAAGTATCCGGGCGAGGATATCGCAGTCACGGACTCTGATGCAGAAATGTAAAGGTATCCGGGCGAGGCTATCGCAGTCACGGATACTGATGCAGAAAAGTAAAGGTATCCGGGCGAGGCTATCGCAGTCACGGATACTGATGCAGAAAAATAAAGGTGTCCGGGCAAGGCTATCGCAGTTACAGACGCTGATACAGAAAAGTAAATGTATCCGGGCGAAGCTATCGCAGTTACGGATACTGATGCAGAAAAGTAAAGGTATCCGGGCGAGGCTATCGCAGTCACGGATACTGATGCAGAAAAGTGAAAGTATCCGGGCGAGGCTATCGCAGTCATATACTCTGATGCAGAAATGTCAACGTATCCGGGCAAGGTATCGCAGTCACGGATACTCATGCAGAAATGTAAAGGTATCCGGGCGAGGCTATCGCATTCACGGATACTGATGTGAAATGTAAAGGTATCCGGGAGAAGCTATCACAGTCACGGATACAGATGCAGAAAAGTAAATGTATCCGGGTGAGGTTATAGCAGTCACGGACGCTGATACAGAAAAGTAAAGGTATATGGGCGAGGCTATCGGAGTCACAGACCCTGATGCAGAAAAGTAAAGGTATCCGTGCGAGGCTATCGCAGTCACGGATACTGATGCATAAAAGTAAAGGTATCAGGGCAAGGCTATCGCAGTCAAAGACGTTGATGCAGAAAAGTAAAGGTATCTGTGCGAGGCTATCGCAGTCACGAACGTTGATGTACAAATGTAAAGGTATCCGGGCGAGGCTATCGCAGTGACGGATACTGATGCAGAAAAGTAAAGGTATCCGAACGACGCTGTCGTAGTCAGGGATACTGACGCAGAAAAGTAAAGGTATCCAGGCGAGGCTATCGCATTCACGGACGCTGATGCAGAAATGTAAAGGTATCCGGGCGAGGCCATCGCAGTCACGGATCCAGATGCAGAAAAGTAAAGGTATCCGAACGACGCTGTCGTAGTCAGGGATACTGATGCAGAAAAGTAAAGGTACCCAGGCGAGGCTATCGCATTCACGGACGCTGATGCAGAAATGTAAAGGTATCCGGGCGAGGCTATCGCAGTCACGGATCCAGATGCAGAAAAGTAAAGGTATCCGAACGACGCTGTCGTAGTCAGGGATACTGATGCAGAAAAGTAAAGGTACCCAGGCGAGGCTATCGCAGTTACAGACGCTGATACAGAAAAGTAAATGTATCCGGGCGAAGCTATCGCAGTTACGGATACTGATGCAGAAAAGTAAAGGTATCCGGGCGAGGCTATCGCAGTCACGGATACTGATGCAGAAAAGTGAAAGTATCCGGGCGAGGCTATCGCAGTCATATACTCTGATGCAGAAATGTTAATGTATCCGGGCGAGGTATCGCAGTCACGGATACTCATGCAGAAATGTAAAGGTATCCGGGCGAGGCTATCGCATTCACGGATACTGATGTGAAATGTAAAGGTATCCGGGAGAGGCTATCACAGTCACGGATACAGATGCAGAAAAGTAAATGTATCCGGGTGAGGTTATAGCAGTCACGGACGCTGATACAGAAAAGTAAAGGTATCCGGGCGAGGCTATCGCAGTCACAGACGCTGATACAGAAAAGTAAAGGTATCCGGGCGAGGCTATCGCAGTCACGGATACTGATACAAAAAAGTAAAGGTATCCGGGCAAGGCTATCGCAGTCACAGACGCTGATGCAGAAAAGTAAAGGTATCCGTGCGAGGCTATCGCAGTCACAAACGTTGATGTACAAATGTAAAGGTATCCGGGCGAGGCTATCGCAGTGACGGATACTGATGCAGAAAAGTAAAGGTATCCGAACGACGCTGTCGTAGTCAGGGATACTGATGCAGAAAAGTAAAGGTATCCAGGTGTGGCTATCGCATTCACGGACGCTGATACAGAAATGTAAAGGTATCCGGGCGAGGCCATCGCAGTCACGGAAACTGATGCAGAAAAGTAAAGGTATCCGGGTGAGGTTATCGCAGTCACGGACGCTGATACAGAAAAGAAAAGGTATCCGGGCGAGGCTATCGCAGTCACGGATACTGATGTAGAAAAGTAAAGGTATACGGGCGAGGCTATGGCAGTGACGGATACTGATGCAGAAAATTAAAGGTATCCGGGCGACACTATCGTAGTCAGGGATACTGATGCAGAAAAGTAAAGGTATCCAGGCGAGGCTATCGCAGTCATATACTCTGCTGCAGAAATGTCAAGGTATCCGGGCGAGGTATCGCAGTCACGGATACTGATGCAGAAATGTAAAGGTATCCGGGCGAGGCTATCGCATTCACGGATACTGATGTGAAATGTAAAGGTATCCGGGAGAAGCTATCACAGTCACAGATACAGATGCAGAAAAGTAAATGTATCCGGGGTGAGGTTATAGCAGTCACGGACGCTGAGACAGAAAAGTAAAGGTATCCGGGCGAGGCTATCGCAGTCATATACTCTGCTGCAGAAAAGTAAAGGTATCCGGGCGAGGCTATCGCAGTCACGGATACTGATGCAGAAAAGTGAAAGTATCCGGGCGAGGCTATCGCAGTCATATACTCTGCTGCAGAAATGTCAAGGTATCCGGGCGAGGTATCGCAGTCACGGATACTCATGCAGAAATGTAAAGGTATCCGGGCGAGGCTATCGCATTCACGGATACTGATGTGAAATGTAAAGGTATCCGGGAGAAGCTATCACAGTCACAGATACAGATGCAGAAAAGTAAATGTATCCGGGTGAGGTTATAGCAGTCACGGACGCTGATACAGAAAAGTAAAGGTATATGGGCGAGGCTATCGCAGTCACAGACGCTGATACAGAAAAGTAAAGGTATCCGTGCGAGGCTATCGCAGTCACGGATACTGATGCAGATAAGTAAAGGTATCCGGGCAACGCTATCGCAGTCACAGACGCTGATGCAGAAAAGTAAAGGTATCCGTGCGAGGCTATCGCAGTCACGAACGTTGATGTACAAATGTAAAGGTATCCGGGCGAGGCTATCGCAGTGACGGATACTGATGCAGAAAAGTAAAGGTATCCGAACGACGCTGTCGTAGTCAGGGATACTGATGCAGAAAAGTAAAGGTATCCAGGTGAGGCTATCGCATTCACGGACGCTGATACAGAAATGTAAAGGTATCCGGGAGAGGCTATCACAGTCACGGATACAGATGCAGAAAAGTAAATGTATCCGGGTGAGGTTATAGCAGTCACGGACGCTGATACAGAAAAGTAAAGGTATCCGGGCGAGGCTATCGCAGTCACAGACGCTGATACAGAAAAGTAAAGGTATCCGGGCGAGGCTATCGCAGTCACGGATACTGATACAGAAAAGTAAAGGTATCCGGGCAAGGCTATCGCAGTCACAAACGCTGATGCAGAAAAGTAAAGGTATCCGTGCGAGGCTATCGCAGTAACGAACGTTGATGTACAAAGGTAAAGGTATCCGGGCGAGGCTATCGCAGTGACGGATACTGATGCAGAAAAGTAAAGGTATCCGAACGACGCTGTCGTACTCAGGGATACTGATGCAGAAAAGTAAAGGTATCCAGGTGAGGCTATCGCATTCACGGACGCTGATACAGAAATGTAAAGGTATCCGGGCGAGGCCATCGCAGTCACGGAAACTGATGCAGAAAAGTAAAGGTATCCGGGTGAGGTTATCGCAGTCACGGACGCTGATACAGAAAAGAAAAGGTATCCGGGTGAGGCTATCGCAGTCACGGATACTGATGTAGAAAAGTAAAGGTATCCGGGCGAGGCTATCGTAGTCATGGACGCTGATACAGAAAATAACGGTATCTGGGCGAGGCTATGGCAATGACGGATACTGATGCAGAAAATTAAAGGTATCCGGGCGACACTATCGTAGTCAGGGATACTGATGCAGAAAAGTAAAGGTATCCAGGCGAGGCTATCGCATTCACGGACGCTGATGCAGAAATGTAAAGTTATCCGGGCGAGGCCATCGCAGTCACGGATCCAGATGCAGAAAAGTAAAGGTATCCAGGCGAGGCTATCGCAATCATATATACTAATGCAGAAAAGTAAAAGTATCCGGGCGAGGATATCGCAGTCACGGACTCTGATGCAGAAATGTAAAGGTATCCGGGCGAGGCTATCGCAGTCACGGATACTGATGCAGAAAAGTAAACGTATCCGGGCGAGGCTATCGCAGTCACGGATACTGATGCAGAAAAATAAAGGTTTCCGGGCAAGGCTATCGCAGTTACAGACGCTGACGCAGAAAAGTAAATGTATCCGGGCGAGGCAATCGCATTTACGGATACTGATGCAGAAAAGTAAAGGTATCCGGGCGAGGCTATCGCAGTCACGGATACTGATGCAGAAAAGTGAAAGTATCCGGGCAAGGCTATCGCAGTCATGTACTCTGATACAGAAATGTTAAGGTATCCGGGCGAGGCTATCGCAGTCACGGATACTGATGCAGAAATGTAAAGGTATCCGGGCGAGGCTATCGCATTCACGGATACTGATGTGAAATGTAAAGGTATCCGGGAGAGGCTAACACAGTCGCGGATACAGATGCAGAAAATTAAATGTATCCGGGTAAGGTTATAGCAGTCACGGACGCTGATACAGAAAAGTAAAGGTATCCGGGCGAGGCTATTGCAGTCACAGACGCTGATACAGAAAAGTAAAGGTTTCCGGGCGAGGCTATCGCAGTCACGGACGCTGATGCAGAAATGTAAAGGTATCCGGGCGAGGCCATCGCAGTCACGGATCCAGATGCAGAAAAGTAAAGGTATCCAGGCGAGGCTATCGCAATCATATATACTAATGCAGAAAAGTAAAAGTATCCGGGCGAGGATATCGCAGTCACGGACTCTGATGCAGAAATGTAAAGGTATCCGGGCGAGGCTATCGCAGTCACGGATACTGATGCAGAAAAGTAAAGGTATCCGGGCGAGGCTATCGCAGTCACGGATACTGATGCAGAAAAATAAAGGTGTCCGGGCAAGGCTATCGTAGTTACAGACGCTTATACAGAAAAGTAAATGTATCCGGGCGAGGCTATCGCAGTTACGGATACTGATGCAGAAAAGTAAAGGTATCCGGGCGAGGCTATCGCAGTCACGGATACTGATTCAGAAAAGTGAAAGTATCCGGGCGAGGCTATCGCAGTCATATACTCTGATGCAGAAATGTCAAGGTATCCGGGCAAGGTATCGCAGTCACGGATACTCATGCAGAAATGTAAAGGTATCCGGGCGAGGCTATCGCATTCACGGATACTGATGTGAAATGTAAAGGTATCCGGGAGAAGCTATCACAGTCATGGATACAGATGCAGAAAAGTAAATGTATCCGGGTGAGGTTATAGCAGTCACGGACGCTGATACAGAAAAGTAAAGGTATATGGGCGAGGTTATCGGAGTCACAGACCCTGATGCAGAAAAGTAAAGGTATCCGTGCGAGGCTATCGCAGTCACGGATACTGATGCATAAAAGTATAGGTATCAGGGCAAGGCTATCGCAGTCAAAGACGTTGATGCAGAAAAGTAAAGGTATCTGTGCGAGGCTATCGCAGTCACGAACGTTGATGTACAAATGTAAAGGTATCCGGGCGAGGCTATCGCAGTGACGGATACTGATGCAGAAAAGTAAAGGTATCCGAACGACGCTGTCGTAGTCAGGGATACTGATGCAGAAAAGTAAAGGTATCCAGGCGAGGCTATCGCATTCACGGACGCTGATGCAGAAATGTAAAGGTATCCGGGCGAGGCCATCGCAGTCACGGATCCAGATGCAGAAAAGTAAAGGTATCCGAACGACGCTGTCGTAGTCAGGGATACTGATGCAGAAAAGTAAAGGTACCCAGGCGAGGCTATCGCATTCACGGACGCTGATGCAGAAATGTAAAGGTATCCGGGCGAGGCCATCGCAGTCACGGATCCAGATGCAGAAAAGTAAAGGTATCCAGGCGAGTCTATCGCAAACATATATACTGATGCAGAAAAGTAAAAGTATCCGGGCGAGGATATCGCAGTCACGGACTCTGATGCAGAAATGTTAAGGTATCCGGGCGAGGCTATCGCAGTCACGGATACTGATGCAGAAATGTAAAGGTATCCGGGCGAGGCTATCGCATTCACGGATACTGATGTGAAATGTAAAGGTATCCGGGAGAGGCTAACACAGTCGCGGATACAGATGCAGAAAATTAAATGTATCCGGGTAAGGTTATAGCAGTCACGGACGCTGATACAGAAAAGTAAAGGTATCCGGGCGAGGCTATTGCAGTCACAGACGCTGATACAGAAAAGTAAAGGTTTCCGGGCGAGGCTATCGCAGTCACGGACGCTGATGCAGAAATGTAAAGGTATCCGGGCGAGGCCATCGCAGTCACGGATCCAGATGCAGAAAAGTAAAGGTATCCAGGCGAGGCTATCGCAATCATATATACTAATGCAGAAAAGTAAAAGTATCCGGGCGAGGATATCGCAGTCACGGACTCTGATGCAGAAATGTAAAGGTATCCGGGCGAGGCTATCGCAGTCACGGATACTGATGCAGAAAAGTAAAGGTATCCGGGCGAGGCTATCGCAGTCACGGATACTGATGCAGAAAAATAAAGGTGTCCGGGCAAGGCTATCGTAGTTACAGACGCTTATACAGAAAAGTAAATGTATCCGGGCGAGGCTATCGCAGTTACGGATACTGATGCAGAAAAGTAAAGGTATCCGGGCGAGGCTATCGCAGTCACGGATACTGATTCAGAAAAGTGAAAGTATCCGGGCGAGGCTATCGCAGTCATATACTCTGATGCAGAAATGTCAAGGTATCCGGGCAAGGTATCGCAGTCACGGATACTCATGCAGAAATGTAAAGGTATCCGGGCGAGGCTATCGCATTCACGGATACTGATGTGAAATGTAAAGGTATCCGGGAGAAGCTATCACAGTCATGGATACAGATGCAGAAAAGTAAATGTATCCGGGTGAGGTTATAGCAGTCACGGACGCTGATACAGAAAAGTAAAGGTATATGGGCGAGGCTATCGGAGTCACAGACCCTGATGCAGAAAAGTAAAGGTATCCGTGCGAGGCTATCGCAGTCACGGATACTGATGCATAAAAGTATAGGTATCAGGGCAAGGCTATCGCAGTCAAAGACGTTGATGCAGAAAAGTAAAGGTATCTGTGCGAGGCTATCGCAGTCACGAACGTTGATGTACAAATGTAAAGGTATCCGGGCGAGGCTATCGCAGTGACGGATACTGATGCAGAAAAGTAAAGGTATCCGAACGACGCTGTCGTAGTCAGGGATACTGATGCAGAAAAGTAAAGGTATCCAGGCGAGGCTATCGCATTCACGGACGCTGATGCAGAAATGTAAAGGTATCCGGGCGAGGCCATCGCAGTCACGGATCCAGATGCAGAAAAGTAAAGGTATCCGAACGACGCTGTCGTAGTCAGGGATACTGATGCAGAAAAGTAAAGGTACCCAGGCGAGGCTATCGCATTCACGGACGCTGATGCAGAAATGTAAAGGTATCCGGGCGAGGCCATCGCAGTCACGGATCCAGATGCAGAAAAGTAAAGGTATCCAGGCGAGTCTATCGCAAACATATATACTGATGCAGAAAAGTAAAAGTATCCGGGCGAGGATATCGCAGTCACGGACTCTGATGCAGAAATGTAAAGGTATCCGGGCGAGGCTATCGCAGTCACGGATACTGATGCAGAAAAGTAAAGGTATCCGGGCGAGGCTATCGCAGTCACGGATACTGATGCAGAAAAATAAAGGTGTCCGGGCAAGGCTATCGCAGTTACAGACGCTGATACAGAAAAGTAAATGTATCCGGGCGAAGCTATCGCAGTTACGGATACTGATGCAGAAAAGTAAAGGTATCCGGGCGAGGCTATCGCAGTCACGGATACTGATGCAGAAAAGTGAAAGTATCCGGGCGAGGTATCGCAGTCACGGATACTCATGCAGAAATGTAAAGGTTTCCGGGCGAGGCTATCGCATTCACGGATACTGATGTGAAATGTAAAGGTATCCGGGAGAAGCTATCACAGTCACGGATACAGATGCAGAAAAGTAAATGTATCCGGGTGAGGTTATAGCAGTCACGGACGCTGATACAGAAAAGTAAAGGTATATGGGCGAGGCTATCGCAGTCACAGACACTGATGCAGAAAAGTAAAGGTATCCGTGCGAGGCTATCGCAGTCACGGATACTGATGCATAAAAGTAAAGGTATCTGGGCAAGGCTATCGCAGTCACAGACGCTGATGCAGAAAAGTAAAGGTATCTGTGCGAGGCTATCGCAGTCACGAACGTTGATGTACAAATGTAAAGGTATCCGGGCGAGGCTATCGCAGTGACGGATACTGATGCAGAAAAGTAAAGGTATCCGAACGACGCTGTCGTAGTCAGGGATACTGATGCAGAAAAGTAAAGGTATCCAGGCGAGGCTATCGCATTCACGGACGCTGATGCAGAAATGTAAAGGTATCCGGGCGAGGCCATCGCAGTCACGGATCCAGATGCAGAAAAGTAAAGGTATCCAGGCGAGTCTATCGCAATCATATATACTGATGCAGAAAAGTAAAAGTATCCGGGCGAGGATATCGCAGTCACGGACTCTGATGCAGAAATGTAAAGGTATCCGGGCGAGGCTATCGCAGTCACGGATACTGATGCAGAAAAGTAAAGGTATCCGGGCGAGGCTATCGCAGTCACGGATACTGATGCAGAAAAATAAAGGTGTCCGGGCAAGGCTATCGCAGTTACAGACGCTGATACAGAAAAGTAAATGTATCCGGGCGAAGCTATCGCAGTTACGGATACTGATGCAGAAAAGTAAAGGTATCCGGGCGAGGCTATCGCAGTCACGGATACTGATGCAGAAAAGTGAAAGTATCCGGGCGAGGCTATCGCAGTCATATACTCTGATGCAGAAATGTCAACGTATCCGGGCAAGGTATCGCAGTCACGGATACTCATGCAGAAATGTAAAGGTATCCGGGCGAGGCTATCGCATTCACGGATACTGATGTGAAATGTAAAGGTATCCGGGAGAAGCTATCACAGTCACGGATACAGATGCAGAAAAGTAAATGTATCCGGGTGAGGTTATAGCAGTCACGGACGCTGATACAGAAAAGTAAAGGTATATGGGCGAGGCTATCGGAGTCACAGACCCTGATGCAGAAAAGTAAAGGTATCCGTGCGAGGCTATCGCAGTCACGGATACTGATGCATAAAAGTAAAGGTATCAGGGCAAGGCTATCGCAGTCAAAGACGTTGATGCAGAAAAGTAAAGGTATCTGTGCGAGGCTATCGCAGTCACGAACGTTGATGTACAAATGTAAAGGTATCCGGGCGAGGCTATCGCAGTGACGGATACTGATGCAGAAAAGTAAAGGTATCCGAACGACGCTGTCGTAGTCAGGGATACTGATGCAGAAAAGTAAAGGTATCCAGGCGAGGCTATCGCATTCACGGACGCTGATGCAGAAATGTAAAGGTATCCGGGCGAGGCCATCGCAGTCACGGATCCAGATGCAGAAAAGTAAAGGTATCCGAACGACGCTGTCGTAGTCAGGGATACTGATGCAGAAAAGTAAAGGTACCCAGGCGAGGCTATCGCATTCACGGACGCTGATGCAGAAATGTAAAGGTATCCGGGCGAGGCCATCGCAGTCACGGATCCAGATGCAGAAAAGTAAAGGTATCCAGGCGAGTCTATCGCAAACATATATACTGATGCAGAAAAGTAAAAGTATCCGGGCGAGGATATCGCAGTCACGGACTCTGATGCAGAAATGTAAAGGTATCCGGGCGAGGCTATCGCAGTCACGGATACTGATGCAGAAAAGTAAAGGTATCCGGGCGAGGCTATCGCAGTCACGGATACTGATGCAGAAAAATAAAGGTGTCCGGGCAAGGCTATCGCAGTTACAGACGCTGATACAGAAAAGTAAATGTATCCGGGCGAAGCTATCGCAGTTACGGATACTGATGCAGAAAAGTAAAGGTATCCGGGCGAGGCTATCGCAGTCACGGATACTGATCCAGAAAAGTGAAAGTATCCGGGCGAGGTATCGCAGTCACGGATACTCATGCAGAAATGTAAAGGTTTCCGGGCGAGGCTATCGCATTCACGGATACTGATGTGAAATGTAAAGGTATCCGGGAGAAGCTATCACAGTCACGGATACAGATGCAGAAAAGTAAATGTATCCGGGTGAGGTTATAGCAGTCACGGACGCTGATACAGAAAAGTAAAGGTATATGGGCGAGGCTATCGCAGTCACAGACACTGATGCAGAAAAGTAAAGGTATCCGTGCGAGGCTATCGCAGTCACGGATACTGATGCATAAAAGTAAAGGTATCCGGGCAAGGCTATCGCAGTCACAGACGCTGATGCAGAAAAGTAAAGGTATCTGTGCGAGGCTATCGCAGTCACGAACGTTGATGTACAAATGTAAAGGTATCCGGTCGAGGCTATCGCAGTGACGGATACTGATGCAGAAAAGTAAAGGTATCCGAACGACGCTGTCGTAGTCAGGGATACTGATGCAGAAAAGTAAAGGTATCCAGGCGAGGCTATCGCATTCACGGACGCTGATGCAGAAATGTAAAGGTATCCGGGCGAGGCCATCGCAGTCACGGATCCAGATGCAGAAAAGTAAAGGTATCCAGGCGAGTCTATCGAAATCATATATACTGATGCAGAAAAGTAAAAGTATCCGGGCGAGGATATCGCAGTCACGGACTCTGATGCAGAAATGTAAAGGTATCCGGGCGAGGCTATCGCAGTCACGGATACTGATGCAGAAAAGTAAAGGTATCCGGGCGAGGCTATCGCAGTCACAGATACTGATGCAGAAAAATAAAGGTGTCCGGGCAAGGCTATCGCAGTTACAGACGCTGATACAGAAAAGTAAATGTATCCGGGCGAAGCTATCGCAGTTACGGATACTGATGCAGAAAAGTAAAGGTATCCGGGCGAGGCTATCGCAGTCACGGATACTGATGCAGAAAAGTGAAAGTATCCGGGCGAGGCTATCGCAGTCATATACTCTGATGCAGAAATGTTAATGTATCCGGGCGAGGTATCGCAGTCACGGATACTCATGCAGAAGTGTAAAGGTATCCGGGCGAGGCTATCGCATTCACGGATACTGATGTGAAATGTAAAGGTATCCGGGAGAGGCTATCACAGTCACGGATACAGATGCAGAAAAGTAAATGTATCCGGGTGAGGTTATAGCAGTCACGGACGCTGATACAGAAAAGTAAAGGTATCCGGGAGAGGCTATCACAGTCACAGACGCTGATACAGAAAAGTAAAGGTATCCGGGCGAGGCTATCGCAGTCACGGATACTGATGCAGAAAAATAAAGGTGTCCGGGCAAGGCTATCGTAGTTACAGACGCTTATACAGAAAAGTAAATGTATCCGGGCGAGGCTATCGCAGTTACGGATACTGATGCAGAAAAGTAAAGGTATCCGGGCGAGGCTATCGCAGTCACGGATACTGATTCAGAAAAGTGAAAGTATCCGGGCGAGGCTATCGCAGTCATATACTCTGATGCAGAAATGTCAAGGTATCCGGGCAAGGTATCGCAGTCACGGATACTCATGCAGAAATGTAAAGGTATCCGGGCGAGGCTATCGCATTCACGGATACTGATGTGAAATGTAAAGGTATCCGGGAGAAGCTATCACAGTCACGGATACAGATGCAGAAAAGTAAATGTATCCGGGTGAGGTTATAGCAGTCACGGACGCTGATACAGAAAAGTAAAAGTATATGGGCGAGGCTATCGGAGTCACAGACCCTGATGCAGAAAAGTAAAGGTATCCGTGCGAGGCTATCGCAGTCACGGATACTGATGCATAAAAGTAAAGGTATCAGGGCAAGGCTATCGCAGTCAAAGACGTTGATGCAGAAAAGTAAAGGTATCTGTGCGAGGCTATCGCAGTCACGAACGTTGATGTACAAATGTAAAGGTATCCGGGCGAGGCTATCGCAGTGACGGATACTGATGCAGAAAAGTAAAGGTATCCGAACGACGCTGTCGTAGTCAGGGATACTGATGCAGAAAAGTAAAGGTATCCAGGCGAGGCTATCGCATTCACGGACGCTGATGCAGAAATGTAAAGGTATCCGGGCGAGGCCATCGCAGTCACGGATCCAGATGCAGAAAAGTAAAGGTATCCGAACGACGCTGTCGTAGTCAGGGATACTGATGCAGAAAAGTAAAGGTACCCAGGCGAGGCTATCGCATTCACGGACGCTGATGCAGAAATGTAAAGGTATCCGGGCGAGGCCATCGCAGTCACGGATCTAGATGCAGAAAAGTAAAGGTATCCAGGCGAGTCTATCGCAAACATATATACTGATGCAGAAAAGTAAAAGTATCCGGGCGAGGATATCGCAGTCACGGACTCTGATGCAGAAATGTAAAGGTATCCGGGCGAGGCTATCGCAGTCACGGATACTGATGCAGAAAAGTAAAGGTATCCGGGCGAGGCTATCGCAGTCACGGATACTGATGCAGAAAAATAAAGGTGTCCGGGCAAGGCTATCGCAGTTACAGACGCTGATACAGAAAAGTAAATGTATCCGGGCGAAGCTATCGCAGTTACGGATACTGATGCAGAAAAGTAAAGGTATCCGGGCGAGGCTATCGCAGTCACGGATACTGATGCAGAAAAGTGAAAGTATCCGGGCGAGGTATCGCAGTCACGGATACTCATGCAGAAATGTAAAGGTTTCCGGGCGAGGCTATCGCATTCACGGATACTGATGTGAAATGTAAAGGTATCCGGGAGAAGCTATCACAGTCACGGATACAGATGCAGAAAAGTAAATGTATCCGGGTGAGGTTATAGCAGTCACGGACGCTGATACAGAAAAGTAAAGGTATATGGGCGAGGCTATCGCAGTCACAGACACTGATGCAGAAAAGTAAAGGTATCCGTGCGAGGCTATCGCAGTCACGGATACTGATGCATAAAAGTAAAGGTATCCGGGCAAGGCTATCGCAGTCACAGACGCTGATGCAGAAAAGTAAAGGTATCTGTGCGAGGCTATCGCAGTCACGAACGTTGATGTACAAATGTAAAGGTATCCGGGCGAGGCTATCGCAGTGACGGATACTGATACAGAAAAGTAAAGGTATCCGAACGACGCTGTCGTAGTCAGGGATACTGATGCAGAAAAGTAAAGGTATCCAGGCGAGGCTATCGCATTCACGGACGCTGATGCAGAAATGTAAAGGTATCCGTGCGAGGCCATCGCAGTCACGGATCCAGATGCAGAAAAGTAAAGGTATCCAGGCGAGTCTATCGCAATCATATATACTGATGCAGAAAAGTAAAAGTATCCGGGCGAGGATATCGCAGTCACGGACTCTGATGCAGAAATGTAAAGGTATCCGGGCGAGGCTATCGCAGTCACGGATACTGATGCAGAAAAGTAAAGGTATCCGGGCGAGGCTATCGCAGTCACGGATACTGATGCAGAAAAATAAAGGTGTCCGGGCAAGGCTATCGCAGTTACAGACGCTGATACAGAAAAGTAAATGTATCCGGGCGAAGCTATCGCAGTTACGGATACTGATGCAGAAAAGTAAAGGTATCCGGGCGAGGCTATCGCAGTCACGGATACTGATGCAGAAAAGTGAAAGTATCCGGGCGAGGCTATCGCAGTCATATACTCTGATGCAGAAATGTTAATGTATCCGGGCGAGGTATCGCAGTCACGGATACTCATGCAGAAATGTAAAGGTATCCGGGCGAGGCTATCGCATTCACGGATACTGATGTGAAATGTAAAGGTATCCGGGAGAGGCTATCACAGTCACGGATACAGATGCAGAAAAGTAAATGTATCCGGGTGAGGTTATAGCAGTCACGGACGCTGATACAGAAAAGTAAAGGTATCCGGGCGAGGCTATCACAGTCACAGACGCTGATACAGAAAAGTAAAGGTATCCGGGCGAGGCTATCGCAGTCACGGATACTGATGCAGAAAAATAAAGGTGTCCGGGCAAGGCTATCGTAGTTACAGACGCTTATACAGAAAAGTAAATGTATCCGGGCGAGGCTATCGCAGTTACGGATACTGATGCAGAAAAGTAAAGGTATCCGGGCGAGGCTATCGCAGTCACGGATACTGATTCAGAAAAGTGAAAGTATCCGGGCGAGGCTATCGCAGTCATATACTCTGATGCAGAAATGTCAAGGTATCCGGGCAAGGTATCGCAGTCACGGATACTCATGCAGAAATGTAAACGTATCCGGGCGAGGCTATCGCATTCACGGATACTGATGTGAAATGTAAAGGTATCCGGGAGAAGCTATCACAGTCACGGCTACAGATGCAGAAAAGTAAATGTATCCGGGTGAGGTTATAGCAGTCACGGACGCTGATACAGAAAAGTAAAGGTATATGGGCGAGGCTATCGGAGTCACAGACCCTGATGCAGAAAAGTAAAGGTATCCGTGCGAGGCTATCGCAGTCACGGATACTGATGCATAAAAGTAAAGGTATCAGGGCAAGGCTATCGCAGTCAAAGACGTTGATGCAGAAAAGTAAAGGTATCTGTGCGAGGCTATCGTAGTCACGAACGTTGATGTACAAATGTAAAGGTATCCGGGCGAGGGTATCGCAGTGACGGATACTGATGCAGAAAAGTAAAGGTATCCGAACGACGCTGTCGTAGTCAGGGATACTGATGCAGAAAAGTAAAGGTATCCAGGCGAGGCTATCGCATTCACGGACGCTGATGCAGAAATGTAAAGGTATCCGGGCGAGGCCATCGCAGTCACGGATCCAGATGCAGAAAAGTAAAGGTATCCGAACGACGCTGTCGTAGTCAGGGATACTGATGCAGAAAAGTAAAGGTACCCAGGCGAGGCTATCGCATTCACGGACGCTGATGCAGAAATGTAAAGGTATCCGGGCGAGGCCATCGCAGTCACGGATCCAGATGCAGAAAAGTAAAGGTATCCAGGCGAGTCTATCGCAAACATATATACTGATGCAGAAAAGTAAAAGTATCCGGGCGAGGATATCGCAGTCACGGACACTGATGCAGAAATGTAAAGGTATCCGGGCGAGGCTATCGCAGTCACGGATACTGATGCAGAAAAGTAAAGGTATCCGGGCAAGGCTATCGCAGTCACGGATACTGATGCAGAAAAATAAAGGTGTCCGGGCAAGGCTATCGCAGTTACAGACGCTGATACAGAAAAGTAAATGTATCCGGGCGAAGCTATCGCAGTTACGGATACTGATGCAGAAAAGTAAAGGTATCCGGGCGAGGCTATCGCAGTCACGGATACTGATGCAGAAAAGTGAAAGTATCCGGGCGAGGTATCGCAGTCACGGATACTCATGCAGAAATGTAAAGGTTTCCGGGCGAGGCTATCGCATTCACGGATACTGATGTGAAATGTAAAGGTATCCGGGAGAAGCTATCACAGTCACGGATACAGATGCAGAAAAGTAAATGTATCCGGGTGAGGTTATAGCAGTCACGGACGCTGATACAGAAAAGTAAAGGTATATGGGCGAGGCTATCGCAGTCACAGACACTGATGCAGAAAAGTAAAGGTATCCGTGCGAGGCTATCGCAGTCACGGATACTGATGCATAAAAGTAAAGGTATCCGGGCAAGGCTATCGCAGTCACAGACGCTGATGCAGAAAAGTAAAGGTATCTGTGCGAGGCTATCGCAGTCACGAACGTTGATGTACAAATGTAAAGGTATCCGGGCGAGGCTATCGCAGTGACGGATACTGATGCAGAAAAGTAAAGGTATCCGAACGACGCTGTCGTAGTCAGGGATACTGATGCAGAAAAGTAAAGGTATCCAGGCGAGGCTATCGCATTCACGGACGCTGATGCAGAAATGTAAAGGTATCCGGGCGAGGCCATCGCAGTCACGGATCCAGATGCAGAAAAGTAAAGGTATCCAGGCGAGTCTATCGCAATCATATATACTGATGCAGAAAAGTAAAAGTATCCGGGCGAGGATATCGCAGTCACGGACTCTGATGCAGAAATGTAAAGGTATCCGGGCGAGGCTATCGCAGTCACGGATACTGATGCAGAAAAGTAAAGGTATCCGGGCGAGGCTATCGCAGTCACGGATACTGATGCAGAAAAATAAAGGTGTCCGGGCAAGGCTATCGCAGTTACAGACGCTGATACAGAAAAGTAAATGTATCCGGGCGAAGCTATCGCAGTTACGGATACTGATGCAGAAAAGTAAAGGTATCCGGGCGAGGCTATCGCAGTCACGGATACTGATGCAGAAAAGTGAAAGTATCCGGGCGAGGCTATCGCAGTCATATACTCTGATGCAGAAATGTTAATGTATCCGGGCGAGGTATCGCAGTCACGGATACTCATGCAGAAATGTAAAGGTATCCGGGCGAGGCTATCGCATTCACGGATACTGATGTGAAATGTAAAGGTATCCGGGAGAGGCTATCACAGTCACGGATACAGATGCAGAAAAGTAAATGTATCCGGGTGAGGTTATAGCAGTCACGGACGCTGATACAGAAAAGTAAAGGTATCCGGGCGAGGCTATCACAGTCACAGACGCTGATACAGAAAAGTAAAGGTATCCGGGCGAGGCTATCGCAGTCACGGATACTAATACAGAAAAGTAAAGGTATCTGGGCAAGGCTATCGCAGTCACAGACGCTGATGCAGAAAAGTAAAGGTATCCGTGCGAGGCTATCGCAGTCACAAACGTTGATGTACAAATGTAAAGGTATCCGGGCGAGGCTATCGCAGTGACGGATACTGATGCAGAAAAGTAAAGGTATCCGAACGACGCTGTCGTAGTCAGGGATACTGATGCAGAAAAGTAAAGGTATCCAGGTGTGGCTATCGCATTCACGGACGCTGATACAGAAATGTAAAGGTATCCGGGCGAGGCCATCGCAGTCACGGAAACTGATGCAGAAAAGTAAAGGTATCCGGGTGAGGTTATCGCAGTCACGGACACTGATACAGAAAAGAAAAGGTATCAGGGCGAGGCTATCGCAATCACGGATACTGATGTAGAAAAGTAAAGGTATACGGGCGAGGCTATGGCAGTGACGGATACTGATGCAGAAAATTAAAGGTATCCGGGCGACACTATCGTAGTCAGGGATACTGATGCAGAAAAGTAAAGGTATCCAGGCGAGGCTATCGCATTCACGGACGCTGATGCATAAATGTAAAGGTATCCGGGCGAGGCCATCGCAGTCACGGATCCAGATGCAGAAAAGTAAAGGTATCCAGGCGAGGCTATCGCAATCATATATACTAATGCAGAAAAGTAAAAGTATCCGGGCGAGGATATCGCAGTCACGGACTCTGATGCAGAAATGTAAAGGTATCCGGGCGAGGCTATCGCAGTCACGGATACTGATGCAGAAAAGTAAAGGTATCCGGGCGAGGCTATCGCAGTCACGGACACTGATGCAGAAAAATAAAGGTGTCCGGGCAAGGCTATCACAGTTACAGACGCTGATGCAGAAAAGTAAATGTATCCGGGCGAGGCTATCGCAGTTACGGATACTGATGCAGAAAAGTAAAGGTATCCGGGCGAGGCTATCGCAGTCACGGATACTGATGCAGAAAAGTGAAAGTATCCGGGCGAGGCTATCGCAGTCATATACTCTGCTGCAGAAATGTCAAGGTATCCGGGCGAGGTATCGCAGTCACGGATACTCATGCAGAAATGTAAAGGTATCCGGGCGAGGCTATCGCATTCACGGATACTGATGTGAAATGTAAAGGTATCCGGGAGAAGCTATCACAGTCACAGATACAGATGCAAAAAAGTAAATGTATCCGGGTGAGGTTATAGCAGTCACGGACGCTGATACAGAAAAGTAAAGGTATATGGGCGAGGCTATCGCAGTCACAGACGCTGATACAGAAAAGTAAAGGTATCCGTGCGAGGCTATCGCAGTCACGGATACTGATGCAGATAAGTAAAGGTATCCGGGCAACGCTATCGCAGTCACAGACGCTGATGCAGAAAAGTAAAGGTATCCGTGCGAGGCTATCGCAGTCACGAACGTTGATGTACAAATGTAAAGGTATCCGGGCGAGGCTATCGCAGTGACGGATACTGATGCAGAAAAGTAAAGGTATCCGAACGACGCTGTCGTAGTCAGGGATACTGATGCAGAAAAGTAAAGGTATCCAGGCGAGGCTATCGCATTCACGGACGCTGATGCAGAAATGTAAATGTATCCGGGAGAAGCTATCACAGTCACGGATACAGATGCAGAAAAGTAAATGTATCCGGGTGAGGTTATAGCAGTCACGGACGCTGATACAGAAAAGTAAAGGTATCCGTGCGAGGCTATCGCAGTCACGGATACTGATGCAGAACAGTAAAGGTATCCGGGCAACGCTATCGCAGTCACAGACGCTGATGCAGAAAAGTAAAGGTATCCGTGCGAGGCTATCGCAGTCACGAACGTTGATGTACAAATGTAAAGGTATCCGGGCGAGGCTATCGCAGTGACGGATACTGATGCAGAAAAGTAAAGGTATCCAAACGACGCTATCGTAGTCAGGGATACTGATGCAGAAAAGTAAAGGTATCCAGGCGAGGCTATCGCATTCACGGACGCTGATGCAGAAATGTAAAGGTATCCGGGCGAGGCCATCGCAGTCACGGATCCAGATGCAAAAAAGTAAAGGTATCCGAACGACGCTGTCGTAGTCAGGGATACTGATGCAGAAAAGTAAAGGTATCCAGGCGAGGCTATCGCATTCACGGACGCTGATACAGAAAAGTAAAGGTATCCGTGCGAGGCTATCGCAGTCACGGATACTGATGCAGAACAGTAAAGGTATCCGGGCAAGGCTATCGCAGTCACGGATACTGATGCAGAAAAGTGAAAGTATCCGGGCGAGGCTATCGCAGTCATATACTCTGATGCAGAAATGTCAATGTATCCGGGCGAGGTATCGCAGTCACGGATACTCATGCAGAAATGTAAAGGTATCCGGGCGAGGCTATCGCATTCACGGATACTGATGTGAAATGTAAAGGTATCCGGGAGAGGCTATCACAGTCACGGATACAGATGCAGAAAAGTAAATGTATCCGGGTGAGGTTATAGCAGTCACGGACGCTGATACAGAAAAGTAAAGGTATCCGGGCGAGGCTATCGCAGTCACAGACGCTGATACAGAAAAGTAAAGGTATCCGGGCGAGGCTATCGCAGTCACGGATACTGATACAGAAAAGTAAAGGTATCCGGGCAAGGCTATCGCAGTCACAGACGCTGATGCAGAAAAGTAAAGGTATCCGTGCGAGGCTATCGCAGTCATGAACGTTGATGTACAAATGTAAAGGTATCCGGGCGAGGCTATCGCAGTGACGGATACTGATGCAGAAAAGTAAAGGTATCCGAACGACGCTGTCGTAGTCAGGGATACTGATGCAGAAAAGTAAAGGTATCCAGGTGAGGCTATCGCATTCACGGACGCTGATACTGAAATGTAAAGGTATCCGGGAGAGGCTATCACAGTCACGGATACAGATGCAGAAAAGTAAATGTATCCGGGTGAGGTTATAGCAGTCACGGACGCTGATACAGAAAAGTAACGGTATCCGGGCGAGGCTATCGCAGTCACAGACGCTGATACAGAAAAGTAAAGGTATCCGGGCGAGGCTATCGCAGTCACGGATACTGATACAGAAAAGTAAAGGTATCCGGGCAAGGCTATCGCAGTCACAGACGCTGATGCAGAAAAGTAAAGGTATCCGTGCGAGGCTATCGCAGTCACGAACGTTGATGTACAAAGGTAAAGGTATCCGGGCGAGGCTATCGCAGTGACGGATACTGATGCAGAAAAGTAAAGGTATCCGAACGACGCTATCGTAGTCAGGGATACTGATGCAGAGAAGTAAAGGTATCCAGGCGAGGCTATCGCATTCACGGACGCTGATGCAGAAATGTAAAGGTATCCGGGCGAGGCCATCGCAGTCACGGATCCAGATGCAAAAAAGTAAAGGTATCCGAACGACGCTGTCGTAGTCAGGGATACTGATGCAGAAAAGTAAAGGTATCCAGGCGAGGCTATCGCATTCACGGACGCTGATACAGAAAAGTAAAGGTATCCGTGCGAGGCTATCGCAGTCACGGATACTGATGCAGAACAGTAAAGGTATCCGGGCAACGCTATCGCAGTCACAGACGCTGATGCAGAAAAGTAAAGGTATCCGTGCGAGGCTATCGCAGTCACGAACGTTGATGTACAAATGTAAAGGTATCCGGGCGAGGCTATCGCAGTGACGGATACTGATGCAGAAAAGTAAAGGTATCCGAACGACGCTGTCGTAGTCAGGGATACTGATGCAGAAAAGTAAAGGTATCCAGGCGAGGCTATCGCATTCACGGACGCTGATGCAGAAATGTAAAGGTATCCGGGCGAGGCCATCGCAGTCACGGATCCAGATGCAGAAAAGTAAGGGTATCCAGGCGAGTCTATCGCAATCATATATACTGATGCAGAAAAGTAAAAGTATCCGGGCGAGGATATCGCAGTCACGGACTCTGATGCAGAAATGTAAAGGTATCCGGGCGAGGCTATCGCAGTCACGGATACTGATGCAGAAAAGTAAAGGTATCCGGGCGAGGCTATCGCAGTCACGGATACTGATGCAGAAAAATAAAGGTGTCCGGGCAAGGCTATCGCAGTTACAGACGCTGATACAGAAAAGTAAATGTATCCGGGCGAAGCTATCGCAGTTACGGATACTGATGCAGAAAAGTAAAGGTATCCAGGCGAGGCTATCGCAGTCACGGATACTGATGCAGAAAAGTGAAAGTATCCGGGCGAGGCTATCGCAGTCATATACTCTGATGCAGAAATGTTAATGTATCCGGGCGAGGTATCGCAGTCACGGATACTCATGCAGAAATGTAAAGGTATCCGGGCGAGGCTATCGCATTCACGGATACTGATGTGAAATGTAAAGGTATCCGGGAGAGGCTATCACAGTCACGGATACAGATGCAGAAAAGTAAATGTATCCGGGTGAGGTTATAGCAGTCACGGACGCTGATACAGAAAAGGAAAGGTATCCGGGCGAGGCTATCACAGTCACAGACGCTGATACAGAAAAGTAAAGGTATCCGGGCGAGGCTATCGCAGTCACGGATACTGATGCAGAAAAATAAAGGTGTCCGGGCAAGGCTATCGTAGTTACTGACGCTTATACAGAAAAGTAAATGTATCCGGGCGAGGCTATCGCAGTCACGGATACTGATGCAGAAAAATAAAGGTGTCCGGGCAAGGCTATCGTAGTTACAGACGCTTATACAGAAAAGTAAATGTATCCGGGCGAGGCTATCGCAGTCACGAACGTTGATGTACAAATGTAAAGGTATCCGGGCGAGGCTATCGCAGTGACGGATACTGATGCAGAAAAGTAAAGGTATCCAAACGACGCTATCGTAGTCAGGGATACTGATGCAGAAAAGTAAAGGTATCCAGGCGAGGCTATCGCATTCACGGACGCTGATGCAGAAATGTAAAGGTATCCGGGCGAGGCCATCGCAGTCACGGATCCAGATGCAAAAAAGTAAAGGTATCCGAACGACGCTGTCGTAGTCAGGGATACTGATGCAGAAAAGTAAAGGTATCCAGGCGAGGCTATCGCATTCACGGACGCTGATGCAGAAATGTAAAGGTATCCGGGCGAGGCCATCGCAGTCACGGATCCAGATGCAGAAAAGTAAAGGTATCCAGGCGAGTCTATCGCAATCATATATACTGATGCAGAAAAGTAAAAGTATCCGGGCGAGGATATCGCAGTCACGGACTCTGATGCAGAAATGTAAAGGTATCCGGGCGAGGCTATCGCAGTCACGGATACTGATGCAGAAACGTAAAGGTATCCGGGCGAGGCTATCGCAGTCACGGATACTGAAGCAGAAAAATAAAGGTGTCCGGGCAAGGCTATCGCAGTTACAGACGCTGATACAGAAAAGTAAATATATCCGGGCGAAGCTATCGCAGTTACGGATACTGATGCAGAAAAGTAAAGGTATCCGGGCGAGGCTATCGCAGTCACGGATACTGATGCAGAAAAGTGAAAGTATCCGGGCGAGGCTATCGCAGTCATATACTCTGATGCAGAAATGTCAATGTATCCGGGCGAGGTATCGCAGTCACGGATACTCATGCAGAAATGTAAAGGTATCCGGGCGAGGCTATCGCATTCACGGATACTGATGTGAAATGTAAAGGTATCCGGGAGAGGCTATCACAGTCACGGATACAGATGCAGAAAAGTAAATGTATCCGGGTGAGGTTATAGCAGTCACGGACGCTGATACAGAAAAGTAAAGGTATCCGGGCGAGGCTATCGCAGTCACAGACGCTGATACAGAAAAGTAAAGGTATCCGGGCGAGGCTATCGCAGTCACGGATACTGATACAGAAAAGTAAAGGTATCCGGGCAAGGCTATCGCAGTCACAGACGCTGATGCAGAAAAGTAAAGGTATCCGTGCGAGGCTATCGCAGTCATGAACGTTGATGTACAAATGTAAAGGTATCCGGGCGAGGCTATCGCAGTGACGGATACTGATGCAGAAAAGTAAAGGTATCCGAACGACGCTGTCGTAGTCAGGGATACTGATGCAGAAAAGTAAAGGTATCCAGGTGAGGCTATCGCATTCACGGACGCTGATACTGAAATGTAAAGGTATCCGGGAGAGGCTATCACAGTCACGGATACAGATGCAGAAAAGTAAATGTATCCGGGTGAGGTTATAGCAGTCACGGACGCTGATACAGAAAAGTAACGGTATCCGGGCGAGGCTATCGCAGTCACAGACGCTGATACAGAAAAGTAAAGGTATCCGGGCGAGGCTATCGCAGTCACGGATACTGATACAGAAAAGTAAAGGTATCCGGGCAAGGCTATCGCAGTCACAGACGCTGATGCAGAAAAGTAAAGGTATCCGTGCGAGGCTATCGCAGTCACGAACGTTGATGTACAAAGGTAAAGGTATCCGGGCGAGGCTATCGCAGTGACGGATACTGATGCAGAAAAGTAAAGGTATCCGAACGACGCTATCGTAGTCAGGGATACTGATGTAGAGAAGTAAAGGTATCCAGGCGAGGCTATCGCATTCACGGACGCTGATGCAGAAATGTAAAGGTATCCGGGCGAGGCCATCGCAGTCACGGATCCAGATGCAAAAAAGTAAAGGTATCCGAACGACGCTGTCGTAGTCAGGGATACTGATGCAGAAAAGTAAAGGTATCCAGGCGAGGCTATCGCATTCACGGACGCTGATACAGAAAAGTAAAGGTATCCGTGCGAGGCTATCGCAGTCACGGATACTGATGCAGAACAGTAAAGGTATCCGGGCAACGCTATCGCAGTCACAGACGCTGATGCAGAAAAGTAAAGGTATCCGTGCGAGGCTATCGCAGTCACGAACGTTGATGTACAAATGTAAAGGTATCCGGGCGAGGCTATCGCAGTGACGGATACTGATGCAGAAAAGTAAAGGTATCCGAACGACGCTGTCGTAGTCAGGGATACTGATGCAGAAAAGTAAAGGTATCCAGGCGAGGCTATCGCATTCACGGACGCTGATGCAGAAATGTAAAGGTATCCGGGCGAGGCCATCGCAGTCACGGATCCAGATGCAGAAAAGTAAGGGTATCCAGGCGAGTCTATCGCAATCATATATACTGATGCAGAAAAGTAAAAGTATCCGGGCGAGGATATCGCAGTCACGGACTCTGATGCAGAAATGTAAAGGTATCCGGGCGAGGCTATCGCAGTCACGGATACTGATGCAGAAAAGTAAAGGTATCCGGGCGAGGCTATCGCAGTCACGGATACTGATGCAGAAAAATAAAGGTGTCCGGGCAAGGCTATCGCAGTTACAGACGCTGATACAGAAAAGTAAATGTATCCGGGCGAAGCTATCGCAGTTACGGATACTGATGCAGAAAAGTAAAGGTATCCAGGCGAGGCTATCGCAGTCACGGATACTGATGCAGAAAAGTGAAAGTATCCGGGCGAGGCTATCGCAGTCATATACTCTGATGCAGAAATGTTAATGTATCCGGGCGAGGTATCGCAGTCACGGATACTCATGCAGAAATGTAAAGGTATCCGGGCGAGGCTATCGCATTCACGGATACTGATGTGAAATGTAAAGGTATCCGGGAGAGGCTATCACAGTCACGGATACAGATGCAGAAAAGTAAATGTATCCGGGTGAGGTTATAGCAGTCACGGACGCTGATACAGAAAAGGAAAGGTATCCGGGCGAGGCTATCACAGTCACAGACGCTGATACAGAAAAGTAAAGGTATCCGGGCGAGGCTATCGCAGTCACGGATACTGATGCAGAAAAATAAAGGTGTCCGGGCAAGGCTATCGTAGTTACAGACGCTTATACAGAAAAGTAAATGTATCCGGGCGAGGCTATCGCAGTCACGGATACTGATGCAGAAAAATAAAGGTGTCCGGGCAAGGCTATCGTAGTTACAGACGCTTATACAGAAAAGTAAATGTATCCGGGCGAGGCTATCGCAGTCACGAACGTTGATGTACAAATGTAAAGGTATCCGGGCGAGGCTATCGCAGTGACGGATACTGATGCAGAAAAGTAAAGGTATCCAAACGACGCTATCGTAGTCAGGGATACTGATGCAGAAAAGTAAAGGTATCCAGGCGAGGCTATCGCATTCACGGACGCTGATGCAGAAATGTAAAGGTATCCGGGCGAGGCCATCGCAGTCACGGATCCAGATGCAAAAAAGTAAAGGTATCCGAACGACGCTGTCGTAGTCAGGGATACTGATGCAGAAAAGTAAAGGTATCCAGGCGAGGCTATCGCATTCACGGACGCTGATGCAGAAATGTAAAGGTATCCGGGCGAGGCCATCGCAGTCACGGATCCAGATGCAGAAAAGTAAAGGTATCCAGGCGAGTCTATCGCAATCATATATACTGATGCAGAAAAGTAAAAGTATCCGGGCGAGGATATCGCAGTCACGGACTCTGATGCAGAAATGTAAAGGTATCCGGGCGAGGCTATCGCAGTCACGGATACTGATGCAGAAACGTAAAGGTATCCGGGTGAGGCTATCGCAGTCACGGATACTGAAGCAGAAAAATAAAGGTGTCCGGGCAAGGCTATCGCAGTTACAGACGCTGATACAGAAAAGTAAATATATCCGGGCGAAGCTATCGCAGTTACGGATACTGATGCAGAAAAGTAAAGGTATCCGGGCGAGGCTATCGCAGTCACGGATACTGATGCAGAAAAGTGAAAGTATCCGGGCGAGGCTATCGCAGTCATATACTCTGATGCAGAAATGTCAATGTATCCGGGCGAGGTATCGCAGTCACGGATACTCATGCAGAAATGTAAAGGTATCCGGGCGAGGCTATCGCATTCACGGATACTGATGTGAAATGTAAAGGTATCCGGGAGAGGCTATCACAGTCACGGATACAGATGCAGAAAAGTAAATGTATCCGGGTGAGGTTATAGCAGTCACGGACGCTGATACAGAAAAGGAAAGGTATCCGGGCGAGGCTATCACAGTCACAGACGCTGATACAGAAAAGTAAAGGTATCCGGGCGAGGCTATCACAGTCACGGATACTGATGCAGAAAAGTAAAGGTATCCGGGCGAGGCTATCGCAGTCACGGATACTGATGCAGAAAAATAAAGGTGTCCGGGCAAGGCTATCGCAGTTACAGACGCTGATACAGAAAAGTAAATGTATCCGGGCGAAGCTATCGCAGTTACGGATACTGATGCAGAAAAGTAAAGGTATCCAGGCGAGGCTATCGCAGTCACGGATACTGATGCAGAAAAGTGAAAGTATCCGGGCGAGGCTATCGCAGTCATATACTCTGATGCAGAAATGTTAATGTATCCGGGCGAGGTATCGCAGTCACGGATACTCATGCAGAAATGTAAAGGTATCCGGGCGAGGCTATCGCATTCACGGATACTGATGTGAAATGTAAAGGTATCCGGGAGAGGCTATCACAGTCACGGATACAGATGCAGAAAAGTAAATGTATCCGGGTGAGGTTATAGCAGTCACGGACGCTGATACAGAAAAGGAAAGGTATCCGGGCGAGGCTATCACAGTCACAGACGCTGATACAGAAAAGTAAAGGTATCCGGGCGAGGCTATCGCAGTCACGGATACTGATGCAGAAAAATAAAGGTGTCCGGGCAAGGCTATCGTAGTTACAGACGCTTATACAGAAAAGTAAATGTATCCGGGCGAGGCTATCGCAGTCACGGATACTGATGCAGAAAAATAAAGGTGTCCGGGCAAGGCTATCGTAGTTACAGACGCTTATACAGAAAAGTAAATGTATCCGGGCGAGGCTATCGCAGTCACGAACGTTGATGTACAAATGTAAAGGTATCCGGGCGAGGCTATCGCAGTGACGGATACTGATGCAGAAAAGTAAAGGTATCCAAACGACGCTATCGTAGTCAGGGATACTGATGCAGAAAAGTAAAGGTATCCAGGCGAGGCTATCGCATTCACGGACGCTGATGCAGAAATGTAAAGGTATCCGGGCGAGGCCATCGCAGTCACGGATCCAGATGCAAAAAAGTAAAGGTATCCGAACGACGCTGTCGTAGTCAGGGATACTGATGCAGAAAAGTAAAGGTATCCAGGCGAGGCTATCGCATTCACGGACGCTGATGCAGAAATGTAAAGGTATCCGGGCGAGGCCATCGCAGTCACGGATCCAGATGCAGAAAAGTAAAGGTATCCAGGCGAGTCTATCGCAATCATATATACTGATGCAGAAAAGTAAAAGTATCCGGGCGAGGATATCGCAGTCACGGACTCTGATGCAGAAATGTAAAGGTATCCGGGCGAGGCTATCGCAGTCACGGATACTGATGCAGAAACGTAAAGGTATCCGGGTGAGGCTATCGCAGTCACGGATACTGAAGCAGAAAAATAAAGGTGTCCGGGCAAGGCTATCGCAGTTACAGACGCTGATACAGAAAAGTAAATATATCCGGGCGAAGCTATCGCAGTTACGGATACTGATGCAGAAAAGTAAAGGTATCCGGGCGAGGCTATCGCAGTCACGGATACTGATGCAGAAAAGTGAAAGTATCCGGGCGAGGCTATCGCAGTCATATACTCTGATGCAGAAATGTCAATGTATCCGGGCGAGGTATCGCAGTCACGGATACTCATGCAGAAATGTAAAGGTATCCGGGCGAGGCTATCGCATTCACGGATACTGATGTGAAATGTAAAGGTATCCGGGAGAGGCTATCACAGTCACGGATACAGATGCAGAAAAGTAAATGTATCCGGGTGAGGTTATAGCAGTCACGGACGCTGATACAGAAAAGTAAAGGTATCCGGGCGAGGCTATCGCAGTCACAGACGCTGATACAGAAAAGTAAAGGTATCCGGGCGAGGCTATCGCAGTCACGGATACTGATACAGAAAAGTAAAGGTATCCGGGCAAGGCTATCGCAGTCACAGACGCTGATGCAGAAAAGTAAAGGTATCCGTGCGAGGCTATCGCAGTCATGAACGTTGATGTACAAATGTAAAGGTATCCGGGCGAGGCTATCGCAGTGACGGATACTGATGCAGAAAAGTAAAGGTATCCGAACGACGCTGTCGTAGTCAGGGATACTGATGCAGAAAAGTAAAGGTATCCAGGTGAGGCTATCGCATTCACGGACGCTGATACTGAAATGTAAAGGTATCCGGGAGAGGCTATCACAGTCACGGATACAGATGCAGAAAAGTAAATGTATCCGGGTGAGGTTATAGCAGTCACGGACGCTGATACAGAAAAGTAACGGTATCCGGGCGAGGCTATCGCAGTCACAGACGCTGATACAGAAAAGTAAAGGTATCCGGGCGAGGCTATCGCAGTCACGGATACTGATACAGAAAAGTAAAGGTATCCGGGCAAGGCTATCGCAGTCACAGACGCTGATGCAGAAAAGTAAAGGTATCCGTGCGAGGCTATCGCAGTCACGAACGTTGATGTACAAAGGTAAAGGTATCCGGGCGAGGCTATCGCAGTGACGGATACTGATGCAGAAAAGTAAAGGTATCCGAACGACGCTATCGTAGTCAGGGATACTGATGCAGAGAAGTAAAGGTATCCAGGCGAGGCTATCGCATTCACGGACGCTGATGCAGAAATGTAAAGGTATCCGGGCGAGGCCATCGCAGTCACGGATCCAGATGCAAAAAAGTAAAGGTATCCGAACGACGCTGTCGTAGTCAGGGATACTGATGCAGAAAAGTAAAGGTATCCAGGCGAGGCTATCGCATTCACGGACGCTGATACAGAAAAGTAAAGGTATCCGTGCGAGGCTATCGCAGTCACGGATACTGATGCAGAACAGTAAAGGTATCCGGGCAACGCTATCGCAGTCACAGACGCTGATGCAGAAAAGTAAAGGTATCCGTGCGAGGCTATCGCAGTCACGAACGTTGATGTACAAATGTAAAGGTATCCGGGCGAGGCTATCGCAGTGACGGATACTGATGCAGAAAAGTAAAGGTATCCGAACGACGCTGTCGTAGTCAGGGATACTGATGCAGAAAAGTAAAGGTATCCAGGCGAGGCTATCGCATTCACGGACGCTGATGCAGAAATGTAAAGGTATCCGGGCGAGGCCATCGCAGTCACGAATCCAGATGCAGAAAAGTAAAGGTATCCAGGCGAGTCTATCGCAATCATATATACTGATGCAGAAAAGTAAAAGTATCCGGGCGAGGATATCGCAGTCACGGACTCTGATGCAGAAATGTAAAGGTATCCGGGCGAGGCTATCGCAGTCACGGATACTGATGCAGAAAAGTAAAGGTATCCGGGCGAGGCTATCGCAGTCACGGATACTGATGCAGAAAAATAAAGGTGTCCGGGCAAGGCTATCGCAGTTACAGACGCTGATACAGAAAAGTAAATGTATCCGGGCGAAGCTATCGCAGTTACGGATACTGATGCAGAAAAGTAAAGGTATCCGGGCGAGGCTATCGCATTCACGGATACTGATGCAGAAAAGTGAAAGTATCCGGGCGAGGCTATCGCAGTCATATACTCTGATGCAGAAATGTTAATGTATCCGGGCGAGGTATCGCAGTCACGGATACTCATGCAGAAATGTAAAGGTATCCGGGCGAGGCTATCGCATTCACGGATACTGATGTGAAATGTAAAGGTATCCGGGAGAGGCTATCACAGTCACGGATACAGATGCAGAAAAGTAAATGTATCCGGGTGAGGTTATAGCAGTCACGGACGCTGATACAGAAAAGTAAAGGTATCCGGGCGAGGCTATCGCAGTCACAGACGCTGATACAGAAAAGTGAAGGTATCCGGGCGAGGCTATCGCAGTCACGGATACTGATACAGAAAAGTAAAGGTATCCGGGCAAGGCTATCGCAGTCACAGACGCTGATGCAGAAAAGTAAAGGTATCCGTGCGAGGCTATCGCAGTCATGAACGTTGATGTACAAATGTAAAGGTATCCGGGCGAGGCTATCGCAGTGACGGATACTGATGCAGAAAAGTAAAGGTATCCGAACGACGCTGTCGTAGTCAGGGATACTGATGCAGAAAAGTAAAGGTATCCAGGTGAGGCTATCGCATTCACGGACGCTGATACTGAAATGTAAAGGTATCCGGGAGAGGCTATCACAGTCACGGATACAGATGCAGAAAAGTAAATGTATCCGGGTGAGGTTATAGCAGTCACGGACGCTGATACAGAAAAGTAACGGTATCCGGGCGAGGCTATCGCAGTCACAGACGCTGATACAGAAAAGTAAAGGTATCCGGGCGAGGCTATCGCAGTCACGGATACTGATACAGAAAAGTAAAGGTATCCGGGCAAGGCTATCGCAGTCACAGACGCTGATGCAGAAAAGTAAAGGTATCCGTGCGAGGCTATCGCAGTCACGAACGTTGATGTACAAAGGTAAAGGTATCCGGGCGACGCTATCGCAGTGACGGATACTGATGCAGAAAAGTAAAGGTATCCGAACGACGCTATCGTAGTCAGGGATACTGATGCAGAGAAGTAAAGGTATCCAGGCGAGGCTATCGCATTCACGGACGCTGATGCAGAAATGTAAAGGTATCCGGGCGAGGCCATCGCAGTCACGGATCCAGATGCAAAAAAGTAAAGGTATCCGAACGACGCTGTCGTAGTCAGGGATACTGATGCAGAAAAGTAAAGGTATCCAGGCGAGGCTATCGCATTCACGGACGCTGATACAGAAAAGTAAAGGTATCCGTGCGAGGCTATCGCAGTCACGGATACTGATGCAGAACAGTAAAGGTATCCGGGCAACGCTATCGCAGTCACAGACGCTGATGCAGAAACGTAAAGGTATCCGTGCGAGGCTATCGCAGTCACGAACGTTGATGTACAAATGTAAAGGTATCCGGGCGAGGCTATCGCAGTGACGGATACTGATGCAGAAAAGTAAAGGTATCCGAACGACGCTGTCGTAGTCAGGGATACTGATGCAGAAAAGTAAAGGTATCCAGGCGAGGCTATCGCATTCACGGACGCTGATGCAGAAATGTAAAGGTATCCGGGCGAGGCCATCGCAGTCACGAATCCAGATGCAGAAAAGTAAAGGTATCCAGGCGAGTCTATCGCAATCATATATACTGATGCAGAAAAGTAAAAGTATCCGGGCGAGGATATCGCAGTCACGGACTCTGATGCAGAAATGTAAAGGTATCCGGGCGAGGCTATCGCAGTCACGGATACTGATGCAGAAAAGTAAAGGTATCCGGGCGAGGCTATCGCAGTCACGGATACTGATGCAGAAAAATAAAGGTGTCCGGGCAAGGCTATCGCAGTTACAGACGCTGATACAGAAAAGTAAATGTATCCGGGCGAAGCTATCGCAGTTACGGATACTGATGTAGAAAAGTAAAGGTATCCGGGCGAGGCTATCGCAGTCACGGATACTGATGCAGAAAAGTGAAAGTATCCGGGCGAGGCTATCGCAGTCATATACTCTGATGCAGAAATGTTAATGTATCCGGGCGAGGTATCGCAGTCACGGATACTCATGCAGAAATGTAAAGGTATCCGGGCGAGGCTATCGCATTCACGGATACTGATGTGAAATGTAAAGGTATCCGGGAGAGGCTATCACAGTCACGGATACAGATGCAGAAAAGTAAATGTATCCGGGTGAGGTTATAGCAGTCACGGACGCTGATACAGAAAAGTAAAGGTATCCGGGCGAGGCTATCACAGTCACAGACGCTGATACAGAAAAGTAAAGGTATCCGGGCGAGGCTATCGCAGTCACGGATACTGATACAGAAAAGTAAAGGTATCCGGGCAAGGCTATCGCAGTCACAGACGCTGATGCAGAAAAGTAAAGGTATCCGTGCGAGGCTATCGCAGTCACAAACGTTGATGTACAAATGTAAAGGTATCCGGGCGAGGCTATCGCAGTGACGGATACTGATGCAGAAAAGTAAAGGTATCCGAACGACGCTGTCGTAGTCAGGGATACTGATGCAGAAAAGTAAAGGTATCCAGGTGTGGCTATCGCATTCACGGACGCTGATACAGAAATGTAAAGGTATCCGGGCGAGGCCATCGCAGTCACGGAAACTGATGCAGAAAAGTAAAGGTATCCGGGTGAGGTTATCGCAGTCACGGACGCTGATACAGAAAAGAAAAGGTATCAGGGCGAGGCTATCGCAATCACGGATACTGATGTAGAAAAGTAAAGGTATACGGGCGAGGCTATGGCAGTGACGGATACTGATGCAGAAAATTAAAGGTATCCGGGCGACACTATCGTAGTCAGGGATACTGATGCAGAAAAGTAAAGGTATCCAGGCGAGGCTATCGCATTCACGGACGCTGATGCATAAATGTAAAGGTATCCGGGCGAGGCCATCGCAGTCACGGATCCAGATGCAGAAAAGTAAAGGTATCCAGGCGAGGCTATCGCAATCATATATACTAATGCAGAAAAGTAAAAGTATCCGTGCGAGGATATCGCAGTCACGGACTCTGATGCAGAAATGTAAAGGTATCCGGGCGAGGCTATCGCAGTCACGGATACTGATGCAGAAAAGTAAAGGTATCCGGGCGAGGCTATCGCAGTCACGGACACTGATGCAGAAAAATAAAGGTGTCCGGGCAAGGCTATCGCAGTTACAGACGCTGATGCAGAAAAGTAAATGTATCCGGGCGAGGCTATCGCAGTTACGGATACTGATGCAGAAAAGTAAAGGTATCCGGGCGAGGCTATCGCAGTCACGGATACTGATGCAGAAAAGTGAAAGTATCTGGGCGAGGCTATCGCAGTCATATTCTCTGCTGCAGAAATGTCAAGGTATCCGGGCGAGGTATCGCAGTCACGGATACTCATGCAGAAATGTAAAGGTATCCGGGCGAGGCTATCGCATTCACGGATACTGATGTGAAATGTAAAGGTATCCGGGAGAAGCTATCACAGTCACAGATACAGATGCAAAAAAGTAAATGTATCCGGGTGAGGTTATAGCAGTCACGGACGCTGATACAGAAAAGTAAAGGTATATGGGCGAGGCTATCGCAGTCACAGACGCTGATACAGAAAAGTAAAGGTATCCGTGCGAGGCTATCGCAGTCACGGATACTGATGCAGATAAGTAAAGGTATCCGGGCAACGCTATCGCAGTCACAGACGCTGATGCAGAAAAGTAAAGGTATCCGTGCGAGGCTATCGCAGTCACGAACGTTGATGTACAAATGTAAAGGTATCCGGGCGAGGCTATCGCAGTGACGGATACTGATGCAGAAAAGTAAAGGTATCCGAACGACGCTGTCGTAGTCAGGGATACTGATGCAGAAAAGTAAAGGTATCCAGGCAAGGCTATCGCATTCACGGACGCTGATGCAGAAATGTAAATGTATCCGGGAGAAGCTATCACAGTCACGGATACAGATGCAGAAAAGTAAATGTATCCGGGTGAGGTTATAGCAGTCACGGACGCTGATACAGAAAAGTAAAGGTATCCGTGCGAGGCTATCGCAGTCACGGATACTGATGCAGAACAGTAAAGGTATCCGGGCAACGCTATCGCAGTCACAGACGCTGATGCAGAAAAGTAAAGGTATCCGTGCGAGGCTATCGCAGTCACGAACGTTGATGTACAAATGTAAAGGTATCCGGGCGAGGCTATCGCAGTGACGGATACTGATGCAGAAAAGTAAAGGTATCCGAACGACGCTATCGTAGTCAGGGATACTGATGCAGAAAAGTAAAGGTATCCAGGCGAGGCTATCGCATTCACGGACGCTGATGCAGAAATGTAAAGGTATCCGGGCGAGGCCATCGCAGTCACGGATCCAGATGCAAAAAAGTAAAGGTATCCGAACGACGCTGTCGTAGTCAGGGATACTGATGCAGAAAAGTAAAGGTATCCAGGCGAGGCTATCGCATTCACGGACGCTGATGCAGAAAAGTAAAGGTATCCGGGCGAGGCCATCGCAGTCACGGATCCAGATGCAGAAAAGTAAAGGTATCCAGGCGAGTCTATCGCAATCATATATACTGATGCAGAAAAGTAAAAGTATCCGGGCGAGGATATCGCAGTCACGGACTCTGATGCAGAAATGTAAAGGTATCCGGGCGAGGCTATCGCAGTCACGGATACTGATGCAGAAACGTAAAGGTATCCGGGCGAGGCTATCGCAGTCACGGATACTGAAGCAGAAAAATAAAGGTGTCCGGGCAAGGCTATCGCAGTTACAGACGCTGATACAGAAAAGTAAATATATCCGGGCGAAGCTATCGCAGTTACGGATACTGATGCAGAAAAGTAAAGGTATCCGGGCGAGGCTATCGCAGTCACGGATACTGATGCAGAAAAGTGAAAGTATCCGGGCGAGGCTATCGCAGTCATATACTCTGATGCAGAAATGTCAATGTATCCGGGCGAGGTATCGCAGTCACGGATACTCATGCAGAAATGTAAAGGTATCCGGGCGAGGCTATCGCATTCACGGATACTGATGTGAAATGTAAAGGTATCCGGGAGAGGCTATCACAGTAACGGATACAGATGCAGAAAAGTAAATGTATCCGGGTGAGGTTATAGCAGTCACGGACGCTGATACAGAAAAGTAAAGGTATCCGGGCGAGGCTATCGCAGTCACAGACGCTGATACAGAAAAGTAAAGGTATCCGGGCAAGGCTATCGCAGTCACAGACGCTGATGCAGAAAAGTAAAGGTATCCGTGCGAGGCTATCGCAGTCATGAACGTTGATGTACAAATGTAAAGGTATCCGGGCGAGGCTATCGCAGTGACGGATACTGATGCAGAAAAGTAAAGGTATCCGAACGACGCTGTCGTAGTCAGGGATACTGATGCAGAAAAGTAAAGGTATCCAGGTGAGGCTATCGCATTCACGGACGCTGATACAGAAATGTAAAGGTATCCGGGAGAGGCTATCACAGTCACGGATACAGATGCAGAAAAGTAAATGTATCCGGGTGAGGTTATAGCAGTCACGGACGCTGATACAGAAAAGTAAAGGTATCCGGGCGAGGCTATCGCAGTCACAGACGCTGATACAGAAAAGTAAAGGTATCCGGGCGAGGCTATCGCAGTCACGGATACTGATACAGAAAAGTAAAGGTATCCGGGCAAGGCTATCGCAGTCACAGACGCTGATGCAGAAAAGTAAAGGTATCCGTGCGAGGCTATCGCAGTCACGAACGTTGATGTACAAAGGTAAAGGTATCCGGGCGAGGCTATCGCAGTGACGGATACTGATGCAGAAAAGTAAAGGTATCCGAATGACGCTGTCGTAGTCAGGGATACTGATGCAGAAAAGTAAAGGTATCCAGGTGAGGCTATCGCATTCACGGACGCTGATACAGAAATGTAAAGGTATCCGGGCGAGGCCATCGCAGTCACGGAAACTGATGCAGAAAAGTAAAGGTATCCGGGTGAGGTTATCGCAGTCACGGACGCTGATACAGAAAAGAAAAGGTATCAGGGCGAGGCTATCGCAGTCACGGATACTGATGTAGAAAAGTAAAGGTATACGGGCGAGGCTATGGCAGTGACGGATACTGATGCAGAAAATTAAAGGTATCCGGGCGACACTATCGTAGTCAGGGATACTGACGCAGAAAAGTAAAGGTATCCAGGCGAGACTATCGCATTCACGGACGCTGATGCATAAATGTAAAGGTATCCGGGCGAGGCCATCGCAGTCACGGATCCAGATGCAGAAAAGTAAAGGTATCCAGGCGAGGCTATCGCAATCATATATACTAATGCAGAAAAGTAAAAGTATCCGGGCGAGGATATCGCAGTCACGGACTCTGATGCAGAAATGTAAAGGTATCCGGGCGAGGCTATCGCAGTCACGGATACTGATGCAGAAAAGTAAAGGTATCCGGGCGAGGCTATCGCAGTCACGGACACTGATGCAGAAAAATAAAGGTGTCCGGGCAAGGCTATCGCAGTTACAGACGCTGATGCAGAAAAGTAAATGTATCCGGGCGAGGCTATCGCAGTTACGGATACTGATGCAGAAAAGTAAAGGTATCCGGGCGAGGCTATCGCAGTCACGGATACTGATGCAGAAAAGTGAAAGTATCTGGGCGAGGCTATCGCAGTCATATTCTCTGCTGCAGAAATGTCAAGGTATCCGGGCGAGGTATCGCAGTCACGGATACTCATGCAGAAATGTAAAGGTATCCGGGCGAGGCTATCGCATTCACGGATACTGATGTGAAATGTAAAGGTATCCGGGAGAAGCTATCACAGTCACAGATACAGATGCAAAAAAGTAAATGTATCCGGGTGAGGTTATAGCAGTCACGGACGCTGATACAGAAAAGTAAAGGTATATGGGCGAGGCTATCGCAGTCACAGACGCTGATACAGAAAAGTAAAGGTATCCGTGCGAGGCTATCGCAGTCACGGATACTGATGCAGATAAGTAAAGGTATCCGGGCAACGCTATCGCAGTCACAGACGCTGATGCAGAAAAGTAAAGGTATCCGTGCGAGGCTATCGCAGTCACGAACGTTGATGTACAAATGTAAAGGTATCCGGGCGAGGCTATCGCAGTGACGGATACTGATGCAGAAAAGTAAAGGTATCCGAACGACGCTGTCGTAGTCAGGGATACTGATGCAGAAAAGTAAAGGTATCCAGGCGAGGCTATCGCATTCACGGACGCTGATGCAGAAATGTAAATGTATCCGGGAGAAGCTATCACAGTCACGGATACAGATGCAGAAAAGTAAATGTATCCGGGTGAGGTTATAGCAGTCACGGACGCTGATACAGAAAAGTAAAGGTATCCGTGCGAGGCTATCGCAGTCACGGATACTGATGCAGAACAGTAAAGGTATCCGGGCAACGCTATCGCAGTCACAGACGCTGATGCAGAAAAGTAAAGGTATCCGTGCGAGGCTATCGCAGTCACGAACGTTGATGTACAAATGTAAAGGTATCCGGGCGAGGCTATCGCAGTGACGGATACTGATGCAGAAAAGTAAAGGTATCCGAACGACGCTATCGTAGTCAGGGATACTGATGCAGAAAAGTAAAGGTATCCAGGCGAGGCTATCGCATTCACGGACGCTGATGCAGAAATGTAAAGGTATCCGGGCGAGGCCATCGCAGTCACGGATCCAGATGCAAAAAAGTAAAGGTATCCGAACGACGCTGTCGTAGTCAGGGATACTGATGCAGAAAAGTAAAGGTATCCAGGCGAGGCTATCGCATTCACGGACGCTGATGCAGAAATGTAAAGGTATCCGGGCGAGGCCATCGCAGTCACGGATCCAGATGCAGAAAAGTAAAGGTATCCAGGCGAGTCTATCGCAATCATATATACTGATGCAGAAAAGTAAAAGTATCCGGGCGAGGATATCGCAGTCACGGACTCTGATGCAGAAATGTAAAGGTATCCGGGCGAGGCTATCGCAGTCACGGATACTGATGCAGAAACGTAAAGGTATCCGGGCGAGGCTATCGCAGTCACGGATACTGATGCAGAAAAGTGAAAGTATCCGGGCGAGGCTATCGCAGTCATATACTCTGATGCAGAAATGTCAATGTATCCGGGCGAGGTATCGCAGTCACGGATACTCATGCAGAAATGTAAAGGTATCCGGGCGAGGCTATCGCAGTTACAGACGCTGATACAGAAAAGTAAATATATCCGGGCGAAGCTATCGCAGTTACGGATACTGATGCAGAAAAGTAAAGGTATCCGGGCGAGGCTATCGCAGTCACGGATACTGATGCAGAAAAGTGAAAGTATCCGGGCGAGGCTATCGCAGTCATATACTCTGATGCAGAAATGTCAATGTATCCGGGCGAGGTATCGCAGTCACGGATACTCATGCAGAAATGTAAAGGTATCCGGGCGAGGCTATCGCATTCACGGATACTGATGTGAAATGTAAAGGTATCCGGGAGAGGCTATCACAGTCACGGATACAGATGCAGAAAAGTAAATGTATCCGGGTGAGGTTATAGCAGTCACGGACGCTGATACAGAAAAGTAAAGGTATCCGGGCGAGGCTATCGCAGTCACAGACGCTGATACAGAAAAGTAAAGGTATCCGGGCGAGGCTATCGCAGTCACGGATACTGATACAGAAAAGTAAAGGTATCCGGGCAAGGCTATCGCAGTCACAGACGCTGATGCAGAAAAGTAAAGGTATCCGTGCGAGGCTATCGCAGTCATGAACGTTGATGTACAAATGTAAAGGTATCCGGGCGAGGCTATCGCAGTGACGGATACTGATGCAGAAAAGTAAAGGTATCCGAACGACGCTGTCGTAGTCAGGGATACTGATGCAGAAAAGTAAAGGTATCCCGGTGAGGCTATCGCATTCACGGACGCTGATACAGAAATGTAAAGGTATCCGGGAGAGGCTATCATAGTCACGGATACAGATGCAGAAAAGTAAATGTATCCGGGTGAGGTTATAGCAGTCACGGACGCTGATACAGAAAAGTAAAGGTATCCGGGCGAGGCTATCGCAGTCACAGACGCTGATACAGAAAAGTAAAGGTATCCGGGCGAGGCTATCGCAGTCACGGATACTGATACAGAAAAGTAAAGGTATCCGGGCAAGGCTATCGCAGTCACAGACGCTGATGCAGAAAAGTAAAGGTATCCGTGCGAGGCTATCGCAGTCACGAACGTTGATGTACAAAGGTAAAGGTATCCGGGCGAGGCTATCGCAGTGACGGATACTGATGCAGAAAAGTAAAGGTATCCGAACGACGCTGTCGTAGTCAGGGATACTGATGCAGAAAAGTAAAGGTATCCAGGTGAGGCTATCGCATTCACGGACGCTGATACAGAAATGTAAAGGTATCCGGGCGAGGCCATCGCAGTCACGGAAACTGATGCAGAAAAGTAAAGGTATCCGGGTGAGGTTATCGCAGTCACGGACGCTGATACAGAAAAGAAAAGGTATCCGGGCGAGGCTATCGCAGTCACGGATACTGATGTAGAAAAGTAAAGGTATCCGGGCGAGGCTATCGTAGTCATGGACGCTGATACAGAAAATAACGGTATCTGGGCGAGGCTATGGCAGTGACGGATAATGATGCAGAAAATTAAAGGTATCCGGGCGACACTATCGTAGTCAGGGATACTGATGCAGAAAAGTAAAGGTATCCAGGCGAGGCTATCGCATTCACGGACGCTGATGCAGAAATGTAAAGGTATCCGGGCGAGGCCATCGCAGTCACGGATCCAGATGCAGAAAAGTAAAGGTATCCAGGCGAGGCTATCGCAATCATATATACTAATGCAGAAAAGTAAAAGTATCCGGGCGAGGATATCGCAGTCACGGACTCTGATGCAGAAATGTAAAGGTATCCGGGCGAGGCTATCGCAGTCACGGATACTGATGCAGAAAAGTAAAGGTATCCGGGCGAGGCTATCGCAGTCACGGATACTGATGCAGAAAAATAAAGGTGTCCGGGCAAGGCTATCGCAGTTACAGACGCTGATGCAGAAAAGTAAATGTATCCGGGCGAGGCTATCGCATTTACGGATACTGATGCAGAAAAGTAAAGGTATCCGGGCGAGGCTATCGCAGTCACGGATACTGATGCAGAAAAGTGAAAGTATCCGGGCAAGGCTATCGCAGTCATGTACTCTGATACAGAAATGTTAAGGTATCCGGGCGAGGCTATCGCAGTCACGGATACTGATGCAGAAATGTAAAGGTATCCGGGCGAGGCTATCGCATTCACGGATACTGATGTGAAATGTAAAGGTATCCGGGAGAGGCTAACACAGTCGCGGATACAGATGCAGAAAATTAAATGTATCCGGGTAAGGTTATAGCAGTCACGGACGCTGATACAGAAAAGTAAAGGTATCCGGGCGAGGCTATTGCAGTCACAGACGCTGATACAGAAAAGTAAAGGTTTCCGGGCGAGGCTATTGCAGTCACAGACGGTGATACAGAAAAGTAAAGGTATCCGGGCGAGGCTATCGCAGTCAGGGATACTGATGCAGAAAAGTAAAGGTATCCAGGCGAGGCTACCGCATTCACGGACGCTGATACAGAAATGTAAAGGTATCCGGGCGAGGCCATCGCAGTCACGGAAACTGATGCAGAAAAGTAAAGGAATCCGGGTGAGGTTATCGCAGTCACGGACGCTGATACGAAAAAAAAAGGTATTCGGGCGAGGCTATCGCAGTCACGGATACTGATGTAGAAAAGTAAAGGTATCCGGGCGAGGCTATCGCAGTCACAGACGCAGATGCAGAAAAGTAAAGGTATCCGTGCGAGGCTATCGCAGTCACGAACGTTGATGTACAAATGTAAAGGTATCCGGGAGAGGCTATCACAGTCACGGATACAGATGCAGAAAAGTAAATGTATCCGGGCGAGGCTATCGCAGTCACGTATACTGACGCAGAAAAGTAAAGATATCTGGGCGAGGCTATCGCAATCATGGATACTGAAGCAGAAAAGTGAAAGTATCTAGGCGAGGCTATCGCAGTCACGGACGCTGATGCAAAAAGGTCAAGGTATCCGGGCGAGGCTATCGCAGTCACGGATACTGATGCAGAAAAGTGAAAGTATCCGGGCGAGGCTATCGCAGTGATATACTCTGATACAGAAATGTAAAGGTATCCGGGCGAGGCTATCGCAGTCACGGATACTGATGCAGAAATGTAAAGGTATCCGGGCGAGGCTATCGCATTCACGGATACTGATGTGAAATGTAAAGGTATCCGGGAGAGGCTATCACAGTCACGGATACAGATGCAGAAAAGTAAATGTATCCGGGCGAGGCTATCGCAGTCACGTATACTGACGCAGAAAAGTAAAGGTATCTGGGCGAGGCTATCGCAATCATGGATACTGAAGCAGAAAAGTGAAAGTATCCGGGCGAGGCTATCGCAGTCATATACTCTTATACAGAAATGTTAAGGTATCCGGGCGAGGCTATCGCAGTCACGGATACTGATGCAGAAATGTAAAGGTATCTGGGCGAGGCTATCGCATTCACGGATACTGATGTGAAATGTAAAGGTATCCGGGAGAGGCTATCACAGTCACGGATATAGATGCAGAAAAGTAAATGTATCCGGGTGAGGTTATAGCAGTCACGGACGCTGATACAGAAAAGTAAAGGTATCCGGGCGAGGCTATCGCAGTCACGGATACTTAGCCAGAAAAGTAAAGGTATCCGGGCAAGGCTATCGCAGTCACAGACGCTGATGCAGAAAAGTAAAGGTATCCGGGCGAGGCTATCGCAGTCACGAACGTTGATGTACAAATGTAAAGGTATCCGGGCGAGGCTATCGTAGTCACAGACGCTGATGCAGAAAAGTAAAGGTATCCGGGCGAGGCTATCGCAGTCACGGACGTTGATGTACAAATGTAAAGGTATCCGGGCGAGGCTATCGTAGTCACGGATACTGATGCAGAAAAGTAAAGGCATCCGGCGAGTTTATCGCAGTCACAGACGCTGATACAGAAAAGTAAAGGTATCCGGGCGAGGCTATCGCAGTGACGGATACTGATGCAGAAAAGTAAAGGTATCCGAATGACGCTGTCGTAGTCAAGGATACTGATGCAGAAAAGTAAACGTATCCAGGCGAGGCTATCGCCTTCACGGACGCTGATGCAGAAATGTAAAGGTATCCGGGCGAGGCCATCACAGTCACGGAAACTGTTGCAGAAAAGTAAAGGTATCCGGGGAGGTTATCGCAGTCACGGACGCTGATACAGAAAAGAAAAGGTATCCGGGCGAGGCTATCGCAGTCACGGATACTGATGTAGAAAAGTAAAGGTATCCGGGCGAGGCTATCGTAGTCATGGACGCTGATACAGAAAAGTAACGGTATCTGGGCTAGGCTATCGCAGTGACGGATACTGATGCAGAAAATTAAAGGTATCCGGGCGACGCTATCGTAGTCAGGGATACTGATGCAGAAAAGTAAAGGTATCCGGGCGAGGTTATCGCATTCACGGACGCAGATGCAGAAATGTAATGGTATCCGGGCGAGGTTATCGCAGTGACGGATACTGATGCAGAAAAGTAAAGGTATCCGGGCGACACTATCGTAGTCAGGGATACTGATGCAGAAAAGTAAAGGTATCCAGGCGAGGCTATCGCATTCACGGACGCTGATGCAGAAATGTAAAGGTATCCGGGCGAGGCCATCGCAGTCACGGATCCTGATGCAGAAAAGTAAAGGTATCCAGGCGAGGCTATTGCAATCATAGATACTGATGCAGAAAAGTAAAAGTATCCAGGCGAGGATATCGCAGTCACGGACGCTGATGCAGAAATGTAAAGGTATCCGTGCGAGGCTATCGCAGTCACGGATACTGATATGAAATGTAATGGTATCCGGGCGAGGCTATCGCAGTCACGGATACTCATGTGAAATTTAAAGGTATCCGGGCGAGGCTATCGCAATCACGGATACTGATATTGAAAAGTAAAGGTATCCGGGCGAGGCTATCGTAGTCATGGACGCTGATACAGAAAAGTAACGGTATCTGGGCTAGGCTATCGCAGTGACGGATAATGATGCAGAAAATTAAAGGTATCCGGGCGACGCTATCGTAGTCAGGGATACTGATGCAGAAAAGTAAAGGTATCCAGGCGAGGCTATCGCATTCACGGACGCAGATGCAGAAATGTAAAGGTATTCGGGTGACGCTATCGTAGTCAGGGATGCTGATACAGAAAAGTAAAGGTATCTGGGCTAGGCTATCGCAGTGACGGATACTGATGCAGAAAATTAAAGGTATCCGGGCGACGCTATCGTAGTCAGGGATACTGATGCAGAAAAGTAAAGGTATCCAGGCGAGGCTATCGCATTCACGGACACTGATGCAGAAAATTAAAGGTATCCAGGTGAGGCTATCGCAGTCACGGATACTGATGTGAAATGTAAAGGTATCCGGGCGAGGCTATCGCAGTCACGGATACTGATGCAGAAAAGTAAAGGTATCCGGGCGAGGCAATCGCAGTCAGGGATACTGATGCAGAAAAGTAAAGGTATCCGGGCGAGGCTATCGCAGTCACAGATACTGAGGCAGAAAAGTAAAGGTATCCGGGCGAGGCTATCGCAGTCACGTATACTGACGCAGAAAAGTAAAGGTATCCGGGCGAGGCTATCGCAGTCACGGATACTGATGTGAAATGTAAAGGTATCCGGGCGAGGCTATCGCAGTCACAGATACTGATGCAGAAAAGTAAAGGTATCCGGGCGAGGCTATCGCAGTCACGGATACTGATGCAGAAGAGTAAAGGTATCCGGGTGAGGCTATCGCAGCCACGGATACTGATGTGAAATGTAAAGGTATCCGGGCGAGGCTATCGCAGTCACGGATACTGATGCAGAAAAGCAAAGGTATCCGGGCGAGGCTATCGCAGTCAGGGATACTGATGCAGAAAAGTAAAGGTATCCGGGCGAGGCTATCGCAGTCACGGATACTGATGGAGAAAAAAAAGGTATCCGGGCGAGGCTATCGCAGTCACGGATACTGATGCAGAAAAGTAAAGGTATCCGGGCGAGGCTATCGCAGTCACGGATACTGATGTGAAATGTAAAGGTATCCGGGCGAGGCTATCGCAGTCACGGATACTGATGCAGAAAAGTAAAGGTATCCGGGCGAGGCAATCGCAGTCAGGGATACTGATGCAGAAAAGTAAAGGTATCCGGGCGAGGCTATCGCAGTCACGGATACTGATGGAGAAAAAAAAGGTATCCGGGCAAGGCTATCGCAGTTACTGACGCTGATGCCGAAAAGTAAATGTATCCGGGCGAGGCTATCGCAGTCACGGATACTGATGCAGAAAGTAAAGGTATCCGTGCGAGGCTATCGCAGTCACGGATACTGATGTGAAATGTAAAGGTATCCGGGAGAGGCTATCACAGTCACGGATACAGATGCAGAAAAGTAAATGTATCCGGGCGAGGCTATCGCAGTCACGTATACTGACGCAGAAAAGTAAAGGTATCTGGGCGAGGCTATCGCAATCATGGATACTGAAGCAGAAAAGTGAAAGTATCTAGGCGAGGCTATCGCAGTCACGGACGCTGATGCAAAAAGGTCAAGGTATCCGGGCGAGGCTATCGCAGTCACGGATACTGATGCAGAAAAGTGAAAGTATCCGGGCGAGGCTATCGCAGTGATATACTCTGATACAGAAATGTTAAGGTATCCGGGCGAGGCTATCGCAGTCACGGATACTGATGCAGAAATGTAAAGGTATCCGGGCGAGGCTATCGCATTCACGGATACTGATGTGAAATGTAAAGGTATCCGGGAGAGGCTATCACAGTCACGGATACAGATGCAGAAAAGTAAATGTATCCGGGCGAGGCTATCGCAGTCACGTATACTGACGCAGAAAAGTAAAGGTATCTGGGCGAGGCTATCGCAATCATGGATACTGAAGCAGAAAAGTGAAAGTATCCGGGCGAGGCTATCGCAGTCATATACTCTTATACAGAAATGTTAAGGTATCCGGGCGAGGCTATCGCAGTCACGGATACTGATGCAGAAATGTAAAGGTATCTGGGCGAGGCTATCGCATTCACGGATACTGATGTGAAATGTAAAGGTATCCGGGAGAGGCTATCACAGTCACGGATATAGATGCAGAAAAGTAAATGTATCCGGGTGAGGTTATAGCAGTCACGGACGCTGATACAGAAAAGTAAAGGTATCCGGGCGAGGCTATCGCAGTCACGGATACTTAGCCAGAAAAGTAAAGGTATCCGGGCAAGGCTATCGCAGTCACAGACGCTGATGCAGAAAAGTAAAGGTATCCGGGCGAGGCTATCGCAGTCACGAACGTTGATGTACAAATGTAAAGGTATCCGGGCGAGGCTATCGTAGTCACAGACGCTGATGCAGAAAAGTAAAGGTATCCGGGCGAGGCTATCGCAGTCACGGACGTTGATGTACAAATGTAAAGGTATCCGGGCGAGGCTATCGTAGTCACGGATACTGATGCAGAAAAGTAAAGGCATCCGGCGAGTTTATCGCAGTCACAGACGCTGATACAGAAAAGTAAAGGTATCCGGGCGAGGCTATCGCAGTGACGGATACTGATGCAGAAAAGTAAAGGTATCCGAATGACGCTGTCGTAGTCAAGGATACTGATGCAGAAAAGTAAACGTATCCAGGCGAGGCTATCGCCTTCACGGACGCTGATGCAGAAATGTAAAGGTATCCGGGCGAGGCCATCACAGTCACGGAAACTGATGCAGAAAAGTAAAGGTATCCGGGGAGGTTATCGCAGTCACGGACGCTGATACAGAAAAGAAAAGGTATCCGGGCGAGGCTATCGTAGTCAGGGATACTGATGTAGAAAAGTAAAGGTATCCGGGCGAGGCTATCGTAGTCATGGACGCTGATACAGAAAAGTAACGGTATCTGGGCTAGGCTATCGCAGTGACGGATACTGATGCAGAAAATTAAAGGTATCCGGGCGACGCTATCGTAGTCAGGGATACTGATGCAGAAAAGTAAAGGTATCCGGGCGAGGTTATCGCATTCACGGACGCAGATGCAGAAATGTAATGGTATCCGGGCGAGGTTATCGCAGTGACGGATACTGATGCAGAAAAGTAAAGGTATCCGGGCGACACTATCGTAGTCAGGGATACTGATGCAGAAAAGTAAAGGTATCCAGGCGAGGCTATCGCATTCACGGACGCTGATGCAGAAATGTAAAGGTATCCGGGCGAGGCCATCGCAGTCACGGATCCTGATGCAGAAAAGTAAAGGTATCCAGGCGAGGCTATTGCAATCATAGATACTGATGCAGAAAAGTAAAAGTATCCAGGCGAGGATATCGCAGTCACGGACGCTGATGCAGAAATGTAAAGGTATCCGTGCGAGGCTATCGCAGTCACGGATACTGATATGAAATGTAATGGTATCCGGGCGAGGCTATCGCAGTCACGGATACTCATGTGAAATTTAAAGGTATCCGGGCGAGGCTATCGCAATCACGGATACTGATATAGAAAAGTAAAGGTATCCGGGCGAGGCTATCGTAGTCATGGACGCTGATACAGAAAAGTAACGGTATCTGGGCTAGGCTATCGCAGTGACGGATAATGATGCAGAAAATTAAAGGTATCCGGGCGACGCTATCGTAGTCAGGGATACTGATGCAGAAAAGTAAAGGTATCCAGGCGAGGCTATCGCATTCACGGACGCAGATGCAGAAATGTAAAGGTATTCGGGTGACGCTATCGTAGTCAGGGATGCTGATACAGAAAAGTAAAGGTATCTGGGCTAGGCTATCGCAGTGACGGATACTGATGCAGAAAATTAAAGGTATCCGGGCGACGCTATCGTAGTCAGGGATACTGATGCAGAAAAGTAAAGGTATCCAGGCGAGGCTATCGCATTCACGGACACTGATGCAGAAAATTAAAGGTATCCAGGTGAGGCTATCGCAGTCACGGATACTGATGTGAAATGTAAAGGTATCCGGGCGAGGCTATCGCAGTCACGGATACTGATGCAGAAAAGTAAAGGTATCCGGGCGAGGCAATCGCAGTCAGGGATACTGATGCAGAAAAGTAAAGGTATCCGGGCGAGGCTATCGCAGTCACGGATACTGAGGCAGAAAAGTAAAGGTATCCGGGCGAGGCTATCGCAGTCACGTATACTGACGCAGAAAAGTAAAGGTATCCGGGCGAGGCTATCGCAGTCACGGATACTGATGTGAAATGTAAAGGTATCCGGGCGAGGCTATCGCAGTCACAGATACTGATGCAGAAAAGTAAAGGTATCCGGGCGAGGCTATCGCAGTCACGGATACTGATGCAGAAGAGTAAAGGTATCCGGGCGAGGCTATCGCAGTCAGGGATACTGATGCAGAAAAGTAAAGGTATCCGGGCGAGGCTATTGCAGTCACGGATACTGATGGAGAAAAAAAAGGTATCCGGGCGAGGCTATCGCAGTCACGGATACTGATGCAGAAAAGTAAAGGTATCCGGGAGAGGCTATCACAGTCACGGATATAGATGCAGAAAAGTAAATGTATCCGGGTGAGGTTATAGCAGTCACGGACGCTGATACAGAAAAGTAAAGGTATCCGGGCGAGGCTATCGCAGTCACGGATACTTAGCCAGAAAAGTAAAGGTATCCGGGCAAGGCTATCGCAGTCACAGACGCTGATGCAGAAAAGTAAAGGTATCCGGGCGAGGCTATCGCAGTCACGAACGTTGATGTACAAATGTAAAGGTATCCGGGCGAGGCTATCGTAGTCACAGACGCTGATGCAGAAAAGTAAAGGTATCCGGGCGAGGCTATCGCAGTCACGGACGTTGATGTACAAATGTAAAGGTATCCGGGCGAGGCTATCGTAGTCACGGATACTGATGCAGAAAAGTAAAGGCATCCGGCGAGTTTATCGCAGTCACAGACGCTGATACAGAAAAGTAAAGGTATCCGGGCGAGGCTATCGCAGTGACGGATACTGATGCAGAAAAGTAAAGGTATCCGAATGACGCTGTCGTAGTCAAGGATACTGATGCAGAAAAGTAAACGTATCCAGGCGAGGCTATCGCCTTCACGGACGCTGATGCAGAAATGTAAAGGTATCCGGGCGAGGCCATCACAGTCACGGAAACTGATGCAGAAAAGTAAAGGTATCCGGGGAGGTTATCGCAGTCACGGACGCTGATACAGAAAAGAAAAGGTATCCGGGCGAGGCTATCGTAGTCAGGGATACTGATGTAGAAAAGTAAAGGTATCCGGGCGAGGCTATCGTAGTCATGGACGCTGATACAGAAAAGTAACGGTATCTGGGCTAGGCTATCGCAGTGACGGATACTGATGCAGAAAATTAAAGGTATCCGGGCGACGCTATCGTAGTCAGGGATACTGATGCAGAAAAGTAAAGGTATCCGGGCGAGGTTATCGCATTCACGGACGCAGATGCAGAAATGTAATGGTATCCGGGCGAGGTTATCGCAGTGACGGATACTGATGCAGAAAAGTAAAGGTATCCGGGCGACACTATCGTAGTCAGGGATACTGATGCAGAAAAGTAAAGGTATCCAGGCGAGGCTATCGCATTCACGGACGCTGATGCAGAAATGTAAAGGTATCCGGGCGAGGCCATCGCAGTCACGGATCCTGATGCAGAAAAGTAAAGGTATCCAGGCGAGGCTATTGCAATCATAGATACTGATGCAGAAAAGTAAAAGTATCCAGGCGAGGATATCGCAGTCACGGACGCTGATGCAGAAATGTAAAGGTATCCGTGCGAGGCTATCGCAGTCACGGATACTGATATGAAATGTAATGGTATCCGGGCGAGGCTATCGCAGTCACGGATACTCATGTGAAATTTAAAGGTATCCGGGCGAGGCTATCGCAATCACGGATACTGATATAGAAAAGTAAAGGTATCCGGGCGAGGCTATCGTAGTCATGGACGCTGATACAGAAAAGTAACGGTATCTGGGCTAGGCTATCGCAGTGACGGATAATGATGCAGAAAATTAAAGGTATCCGGGCGACGCTATCGTAGTCAGGGATACTGATGCAGAAAAGTAAAGGTATCCAGGCGAGGCTATCGCATTCACGGACGCAGATGCAGAAATGTAAAGGTATTCGGGTGACGCTATCGTAGTCAGGGATGCTGATACAGAAAAGTAAAGGTATCTGGGCTAGGCTATCGCAGTGACGGATACTGATGCAGAAAATTAAAGGTATCCGGGCGACGCTATCGTAGTCAGGGATACTGATGCAGAAAAGTAAAGGTATCCAGGCGAGGCTATCGCATTCACGGACACTGATGCAGAAAATTAAAGGTATCCAGGTGAGGCTATCGCAGTCACGGATACTGATGTGAAATGTAAAGGTATCCGGGCGAGGCTATCGCAGTCACGGATACTGATGCAGAAAAGTAAAGGTATCCGGGCGAGGCAATCGCAGTCAGGGATACTGATGCAGAAAAGTAAAGGTATCCGGGCGAGGCTATCGCAGTCACGGATACTGAGGCAGAAAAGTAAAGGTATCCGGGCGAGGCTATCGCAGTCACGTATACTGACGCAGAAAAGTAAAGGTATCCGGGCGAGGCTATCGCAGTCACGGATACTGATGTGAAATGTAAAGGTATCCGGGCGAGGCTATCGCAGTCACAGATACTGATGCAGAAAAGTAAAGGTATCCGGGCGAGGCTATCGCAGTCACGGATACTGATGCAGAAGAGTAAAGGTATCCGGGCGAGGCTATCGCAGTCAGGGATACTGATGCAGAAAAGTAAAGGTATCCGGGCGAGGCTATTGCAGTCACGGATACTGATGGAGAAAAAAAAGGTATCCGGGCGAGGCTATCGCAGTCACGGATACTGATGCAGAAAAGTAAAGGTATCCGGGCGAGGCTATCGCAGTCACGGATACTGATGTGAAATGTAAAGGTATCCGGGCGAGGCTATCGCAGTCACGGATACTGATGCAGAAAAGTAAAGGTATCCGGGCGAGGCAATCGCAGTCAGGGATACTGATGCAGAAAAGTAAAGGTATCCGGGCGAGGCTATCGCAGTCACGGATACTGATGGAGAAAAAAAAGGTATCCGGGCAAGGCTATCGCAGTTACTGGCGCTGATGCCGAAAAGTAAATGTATCCGGGCGAGGCTAACGCAGTCACGGATACTGATGCAGAAAGTAAAGGTATCCGTGCGAGGCTATCGCAGTCACGGATACTGATGTGAAATGTAAAGGTATCCGGGAGAGGCTATCACAGTCACGGATACAGATGCAGAAAAGTAAATGTATCCGGGCGAGGCTATCGCAGTCACGTATACTGACGCAGAAAAGTAAAGGTATCTGGGCGAGGCTATCGCAATCATGGATACTGAAGCAGAAAAGTGAAAGTATCTAGGCGAGGCTATCGCAGTCACGGACGCTGATGCAAAAAGGTCAAGGTATCCGGGCGAGGCTATCGCAGTCACGGATACTGATGCAGAAAAGTGAAAGTATCCGGGCGAGGCTATCGCAGTGATATACTCTGATACAGAAATGTTAAGGTATCCGGGCGAGGCTATCGCAGTCACGGATACTGATGCAGAAATGTAAAGGTATCCGGGCGAGGCTATCGCATTCACGGATACTGATGTGAAATATAAAGGTATCCGGGAGAGGCTATCACAGTCACGGATATAGATGCAGAAAAGTAAATGTATCCGGGTGAGGTTATAGCAGTCACGGACGCTGATACAGAAAAGTAAAGGTATCCGGGCGAGGCTATCGCAGTCACGGATACTTTGCCAGAAAAGTAAAGGTATCCGGGCAAGGCTATCGCAGTCACAGACGCTGATGCAGAAAAGTAAAGGTATCCGGGCGAGGCTATCGCAGTCACGAACGTTGATGTACAAATGTAAAGGTATCCGGGCGAGGCTATCGTAGTCACAGACGCTGATGCAGAAAAGTAAAGGTATCCGGGCGAGGCTATCGCAGTCACGGACGTTGATGTACAAATGTAAAGGTATCCGGGCGAGGCTATCGTAGTCACGGATACTGATGCAGAAAAGTAAAGGCATCCGGGCGAGGCTATCGCAGTCACAGACGCTGATACAGAAAAGTAAAGGTATCCGGGCGAGGCTATCGCAGTGACGGATACTGATGCAGAAAAGTAAAGGTATCTGAATGACGCTGTCGTAGTCAAGGATACTGATGCAGAAAAGTAAACGTATCCAGGCGAGGCTATCGCCTTCACGGACGCTGATGCAGAAATGTAAAGGTATCCGGGCGAGGCCATCGCAGTCACGGAAACTGATGCAGAAAAGTAAAGGTATCCGGGGAGGTTATCGCAGTCACGGACGCTGATACAGAAAAGAAAAGGTATCCGGGCGAGGCTATCGCAGTCACGGATACTGATGTAGAAAAGTAAAGGTATCCGGGCGAGGCTATCGTAGTCATGGACGCTGATACAGAAAAGTAACGGTATCTGGGCTAGGCTATCGCAGTGACGGATACTGATGCAGAAAATTAAAGGTATCCGGGCGACGCTATCGTAGTTAGGGATTCTGATGCAGAAAAGTAAAGGTATCCAGGCGAGGCTATCGCATTCACGGACGCAGATGCAGAAATGTAATGGTATCCGGGCGAGGTTATCGCAGTGACGGATACTGATGCAGAAAAGTAAAGGTATCCGGGCGACATTATCGTAGTCAGGGATACTGATGCAGAAAAGTAAAGGTATCCAGGCGAGGCTATCGCATTCACGGACGCTGATGCAGAAATGTAAAGGTATCCGGGCGAGGCCATCGCAGTCACGGATCCTGATGCAGAAAAGTAAAGGTATCCAGGCGAGGCTATTGCAATCATAGATACTGATGCAGAAAAGTAAAAGTATCCAGGCGAGGATATCGCAGTCACGGACGCTGATGCAGAAATGTAAAGGTATCCGTGCGAGGCTATCGTAGTCACGGATACTGATATGAAATGTAATGGTATCCGGGCGAGGCTATCGCAGTCACGGATACTCATGTGAAATGTAAAGGTATCCGGGCGAGGCTATCACAATCACGGATATTGATATAGAAAAGTAAAGGTATCCGGGCGAGGCTATCGTAGTCATGGACGCTGATACAGAAAAGTAACGGTATCTGGGCTAGGCTATCGCAGTGACGGATAATGATGCAGAAAATTAAAGGTATCCGGGCGACGCTATCGTAGTCAGGGATACTGATGCAGAAAAGTAAAGGTATCCAGGCGAGGCTATCGCATTCACCGACGCAGATGCAGAAATGTAAAGGTATCCGGGCGACGCTATCGTAGTCAGGGATGCTGATACAGAAAAGAAAAGGTATCCGGGCGAGGCTATCGTAGTCATGGACGCTGATACAGAAAAGTAACGGTATCTGGGCGAGGCTATCGCAGTGACGGATACTGATGCAGAAAATTAAAGGTATCCGGGCGACGCTATCGTAGTCAGGGATACTGATGCAGAAAAGTAAAGGTATCCAGGCGAGGCTATCGCATTCACGGACACTGATGCAGAAAATTAAAGGTATCCAGGTGAGGCTATCGCAGTCACGGATACTGATGTGAAATGTAAAGGTATCCGGGCGAGGCTATCGCAGTCACGGATACTGATGCAGAAAAGTAAAGGTATCCGGGCGAGGCAATCGCAGTCAGGGATACTGATGCAGAAAAGTAAAGGTATCCGGGCGAGGCTATCGCAGTCACGGATACTGAGGCAGAAAAGTAAAGGTATCCGGGCGAGGCTATCGCAGTCACGTACACTGACGCAGAAAAGTAAAGGTATCCGGGCGAGGCTATCGCAGTCACGGATACTGATGTGAAATGTAAAGGTATCCGGGCGAGGCTATCGCAGTCACGGATACTGATGCAGAAAAGTAAAGGTATCCGGGCGAGGCTATCGCAGTCACGGATACTGATGCAGAAAAGTAAAGGTATCCAGGCGAGGCTATCGCATTCACGGACGCTGATGCAGAAATGTAAAGGTATCCGGGCGAGGCTATCGCAGTCACGGATCCTGATGCAGAAAAGTAAAGGTATCCAGGCGAGGCTATTGCAATCATAGATACTGATGCAGAAAAGTAAAAGTATCCAGGCGAGGATATCGCAGTCACGGACGCTGATGCAGAAATGTAAAGGTATCCGTGCGAGGCTATCGCAGTCACGGATACTGATATGAAATGTAATGGTATCCGGGCGAGGCTATCGCAGTCACGGATACTCATGTGAAATTTAAAGGTATCCGGGCGAGGCTATCGCAATCACGGATACTGATATAGAAAAGTAAAGGTATCCGGGCGAGGCTATCGTAGTCATGGACGCTGATACAGAAAAGTAACGGTATCTGGGCTAGGCTATCGCAGTGACGGATAATGATGCAGAAAATTAAAGGTATCCGGGCGACGCTATCGTAGTCAGGGATACTGATGCAGAAAAGTAAAGGTATCCAGGCGAGGCTATCGCATTCACGGACGCAGATGCAGAAATGTAAAGGTATTCGGGTGACGCTATCGTAGTCAGGGATGCTGATACAGAAAAGTAAAGGTATCTGGGCTAGGCTATCGCAGTGACGGATACTGATGCAGAAAATTAAAGGTATCCGGGCGACGCTATCGTAGTCAGGGGTACTGATGCAGAAAAGTAAAGGTATCCAGGCGAGGCTATCGCATTCACGGACACTGATGCAGAAAATTAAAGGTATCCAGGTGAGGCTATCGCAGTCACGGATACTGATGTGAAATGTAAAGGTATCCGGGCGAGGCTATCGCAGTCACGGATACTGATGCAGAAAAGTAAAGGTATCCGGGCGAGGCAATCGCAGTCAGGGATACTGATGCAGAAAAGTAAAGGTATCCGGGCGAGGCTATCGCAGTCACGGATACTGAGGCAGAAAAGTAAAGGTATCCGGGCGAGGCTATCGCAGTCACGTATACTGACGCAGAAAAGTAAAGGTATCCGGGCGAGGCTATCGCAGTCACGGATACTGATGTGAAATGTAAAGGTATCCGGGCGAGGCTATCGCAGTCACAGATACTGATGCAGAAAAGTAAAGGTATCCGGGCGAGGCTATCGCAGTCACGGATACTGATGCAGAAGAGTAAAGGTATCCGGGCGAGGCTATCGCAGTCAGGGATACTGATGCAGAAAAGTAAAGGTATCCGGGCGAGGCTATTGCAGTCACGGATACTGATGGAGAAAAAAAAGGTATCCGGGCGAGGCTATCGCAGTCACGGATACTGATGCAGAAAAGTAAAGGTATCCGGGAGAGGCTATCACAGTCACGGATATAGATGCAGAAAAGTAAATGTATCCGGGTGAGGTTATAGCAGTCACGGACGCTGATACAGAAAAGTAAAGGTATCCGGGCGAGGCTATCGCAGTCACGGATACTTAGCCAGAAAAGTAAAGGTATCCGGGCAAGGCTATCGCAGTCACAGACGCTGATGCAGAAAAGTAAAGGTATCCGGGCGAGGCTATCGCAGTCACGAACGTTGATGTACAAATGTAAAGGTATCCGGGCGAGGCTATCGTAGTCACAGACGCTGATGCAGAAAAGTAAAGGTATCCGGGCGAGGCTATCGCAGTCACGGACGTTGATGTACAAATGTAAAGGTATCCGGGCGAGGCTATCGTAGTCACGGATACTGATGCAGAAAAGTAAAGGCATCCGGCGAGTTTATCGCAGTCACAGACGCTGATACAGAAAAGTAAAGGTATCCGGGCGAGGCTATCGCAGTGACGGATACTGATGCAGAAAAGTAAAGGTATCCGAATGACGCTGTCGTAGTCAAGGATACTGATGCAGAAAAGTAAACGTATCCAGGCGAGGCTATCGCCTTCACGGACGCTGATGCAGAAATGTAAAGGTATCCGGGCGAGGCCATCACAGTCACGGAAACTGATGCAGAAAAGTAAAGGTATCCGGGGAGGTTATCGCAGTCACGGACGCTGATACAGAAAAGAAAAGGTATCCGGGCGAGGCTATCGTAGTCAGGGATACTGATGTAGAAAAGTAAAGGTATCCGGGCGAGGCTATCGTAGTCATGGACGCTGATACAGAAAAGTAACGGTATCTGGGCTAGGCTATCGCAGTGACGGATACTGATGCAGAAAATTAAAGGTATCCGGGCGACGCTATCGTAGTCAGGGATACTGATGCAGAAAAGTAAAGGTATCCGGGCGAGGTTATCGCATTCACGGACGCAGATGCAGAAATGTAATGGTATCCGGGCGAGGTTATCGCAGTGACGGATACTGATGCAGAAAAGTAAAGGTATCCGGGCGACACTATCGTAGTCAGGGATACTGATGCAGAAAAGTAAAGGTATCCAGGCGAGGCTATCGCATTCACGGACGCTGATGCAGAAATGTAAAGGTATCCGGGCGAGGCCATCGCAGTCACGGATCCTGATGCAGAAAAGTAAAGGTATCCAGGCGAGGCTATTGCAATCATAGATACTGATGCAGAAAAGTAAAAGTATCCAGGCGAGGATATCGCAGTCACGGACGCTGATGCAGAAATGTAAAGGTATCCGTGCGAGGCTATCGCAGTCACGGATACTGATATGAAATGTAATGGTATCCGGGCGAGGCTATCGCAGTCACGGATACTCATGTGAAATTTAAAGGTATCCGGGCGAGGCTATCGCAATCACGGATACTGATATAGAAAAGTAAAGGTATCCGGGCGAGGCTATCGTAGTCATGGACGCTGATACAGAAAAGTAACGGTATCTGGGCTAGGCTATCGCAGTGACGGATAATGATGCAGAAAATTAAAGGTATCCGGGCGACGCTATCGTAGTCAGGGATACTGATGCAGAAAAGTAAAGGTATCCAGGCGAGGCTATCGCATTCACGGACGCAGATGCAGAAATGTAAAGGTATTCGGGTGACGCTATCGTAGTCAGGGATGCTGATACAGAAAAGTAAAGGTATCTGGGCTAGGCTATCGCAGTGACGGATACTGATGCAGAAAATTAAAGGTATCCGGGCGACGCTATCGTAGTCAGGGATACTGATGCAGAAAAGTAAAGGTATCCAGGTGAGGCTATCGCATTCACGGACACTGATGCAGAAAATTAAAGGTATCCAGGTGAGGCTATCGCAGTCACGGATACTGATGTGAAATGTAAAGGTATCCGGGCGAGGCTATCGCAGTCACGGATACTGATGCAGAAAAGTAAAGGTATCCGGGCGAGGCAATCGCAGTCAGGGATACTGATGCAGAAAAGTAAAGGTATCCGGGCGAGGCTATCGCAGTCACGGATACTGAGGCAGAAAAGTAAAGGTATCCGGGCGAGGCTATCGCAGTCACGTATACTGACGCAGAAAAGTAAAGGTATCCGGGCGAGGCTATCGCAGTCACGGATACTGATGTGAAATGTAAAGGTATCCGGGCGAGGCTATCGCAGTCACAGATACTGATGCAGAAAAGTAAAGGTATCCGGGCGAGGCTATCGCAGTCACGGATACTGATGCAGAAGAGTAAAGGTATCCGGGCGAGGCTATCGCAGTCAGGGATACTGATGCAGAAAAGTAAAGGTATCCGGGCGAGGCTATTGCAGTCACGGATACTGATGGAGAAAAAAAAGGTATCCGGGCGAGGCTATCGCAGTCACGGATACTGATGCAGAAAAGTAAAGGTATCCGGGCGAGGCTATCGCAGTCACGGATACTGATGTGAAATGTAAAGGTATCCGGGCGAGGCTATCGCAGTCACGGATACTGATGCAGAAAAGTAAAGGTATCCGGGCGAGGCAATCGCAGTCAGGGATACTGATGCAGAAAAGTAAAGGTATCCGGGCGAGGCTATCGCAGTCACGGATACTGATGGAGAAAAAAAAGGTATCCGGGCAAGGCTATCGCAGTTACTGACGCTGATGCCGAAAAGTAAATGTATCCGGGCGAGGCTAACGCAGTCACGGATACTGATGCAGAAAGTAAAGGTATCCGTGCGAGGCTATCGCAGTCACGGATACTGATGTGAAATGTAAAGGTATCCGGGAGAGGCTATCACAGTCACGGATACAGATGCAGAAAAGTAAATGTATCCGGGCGAGGCTATCGCAGTCACGTATACTGACGCAGAAAAGTAAAGGTATCTGGGCGAGGCTATCGCAATCATGGATACTGAAGCAGAAAAGTGAAAGTATCTAGGCGAGGCTATCGCAGTCACGGACGCTGATGCAAAAAGGTCAAGGTATCCGGGCGAGGCTATCGCAGTCACGGATACTGATGCAGAAAAGTGAAAGTATCCGGGCGAGGCTATCGCAGTGATATACTCTGATACAGAAATGTTAAGGTATCCGGGCGAGGCTATCGCAGTCACGGATACTGATGCAGAAATGTAAAGGTATCCGGGCGAGGCTATCGCATTCACGGATACTGATGTGAAATATAAAGGTATCCGGGAGAGGCTATCACAGTCACGGATATAGATGCAGAAAAGTAAATGTATCCGGGTGAGGTTATAGCAGTCACGGACGCTGATACAGAAAAGTAAAGGTATCCGGGCGAGGCTATCGCAGTCACGGATACTTTGCCAGAAAAGTAAAGGTATCCGGGCAAGGCTATCGCAGTCACAGACGCTGATGCAGAAAAGTAAAGGTATCCGGGCGAGGCTATCGCAGTCACGAACGTTGATGTACAAATGTAAAGGTATCCGGGCGAGGCTATCGTAGTCACAGACGCTGATGCAGAAAAGTAAAGGTATCCGGGCGAGGCTATCGCAGTCACGGACGTTGATGTACAAATGTAAAGGTATCCGGGCGAGGCTATCGTAGTCACGGATACTGATGCAGAAAAGTAAAGGCATCCGGGCGAGGCTATCGCAGTCACAGACGCTGATACAGAAAAGTAAAGGTATCCGGGCGAGGCTATCGCAGTGACGGATACTGATGCAGAAAAGTAAAGGTATCTGAATGACGCTGTCGTAGTCAAGGATACTGATGCAGAAAAGTAAACGTATCCAGGCGAGGCTATCGCCTTCACGGACGCTGATGCAGAAATGTAAAGGTATCCGGGCGAGGCCATCGCAGTCACGGAAACTGATGCAGAAAAGTAAAGGTATCCGGGGAGGTTATCGCAGTCACGGACGCTGATACAGAAAAGAAAAGGTATCCGGGCGAGGCTATCGCAGTCACGGATACTGATGTAGAAAAGTAAAGGTATCCGGGCGAGGCTATCGTAGTCATGGACGCTGATACAGAAAAGTAACGGTATCTGGGCTAGGCTATCGCAGTGACGGATAATGATGCAGAAAATTAAAGGTATCCGGGCGACGCTATCGTAGTCAGGGATACTGATGCAGAAAAGTAAAGGTATCCAGGCGAGGCTATCGCATTCACCGACGCAGATGCAGAAATGTAAAGGTATCCGGGCGACGCTATCGTAGTCAGGGATGCTGATACAGAAAAGAAAAGGTATCCGGGCGAGGCTATCGTAGTCATGGACGCTGATACAGAAAAGTAACGGTATCTGGGCGAGGCTATCGCAGTGACGGATACTGATGCAGAAAATTAAAGGTATCCGGGCGACGCTATCGTAGTCAGGGATACTGATGCAGAAAAGTAAAGGTATCCAGGCGAGGCTATCGCATTCACGGACACTGATGCAGAAAATTAAAGGTATCCAGGTGAGGCTATCGCAGTCACGGATACTGATGTGAAATGTAAAGGTATCCGGGCGAGGCTATCGCAGTCACGGATACTGATGCAGAAAAGTAAAGGTATCCGGGCGAGGCAATCGCAGTCAGGGATACTGATGCAGAAAAGTAAAGGTATCCGGGCGAGGCTATCGCAGTCACGGATACTGAGGCAGAAAAGTAAAGGTATCCGGGCGAGGCTATCGCAGTCACGTACACTGACGCAGAAAAGTAAAGGTATCCGGGCGAGGCTATCGCAGTCACGGATACTGATGTGAAATGTAAAGGTATCCGGGCGAGGCTATCGCAGTCACGGATACTGATGCAGAAAAGTAAAGGTATCCGGGCGAGGCTATCGCAGTCACGGATACTGATGCAGAAAAGTAAAGGTATCCAGGCGAGGCTATCGCATTCACGGACGCTGATGCAGAAATGTAAAGGTATCCGGGCGAGGCTATCGCAGTCACGGATCCTGATGCAGAAAAGTAAAGGTATCCAGGCGAGGCTATTGCAATCATAGATACTGATGCAGAAAAGTAAAAGTATCCAGGCGAGGATATCGCAGTCACGGACGCTGATGCAGAAATGTAAAGGTATCCGTGCGAGGCTATCGCAGTCACGGATACTGATATGAAATGTAATGGTATCCGGGCGAGGCTATCGCAGTCACGGATACTCATGTGAAATTTAAAGGTATCCGGGCGAGGCTATCGCAATCACGGATACTGATATAGAAAAGTAAAGGTATCCGGGCGAGGCTATCGTAGTCATGGACGCTGATACAGAAAAGTAACGGTATCTGGGCTAGGCTATCGCAGTGACGGATAATGATGCAGAAAATTAAAGGTATCCGGGCGACGCTATCGTAGTCAGGGATACTGATGCAGAAAAGTAAAGGTATCCAGGCGACGCTATCGCATTCACGGACGCAGATGCAGAAATGTAAAGGTATTCGGGTGACGCTATCGTAGTCAGGGATGCTGATACAGAAAAGTAAAGGTATCTGGGCGAGGCTATCGCAGTGACGGATACTGATGCAGAAAATTAAAGGTATCCGGGCGACGCTATCGTAGTCAGGGATACTGATGCAGAAAAGTAAAGGTATCCAGGCGAGGCTATCGCATTCACGGACACTGATGCAGAAAATTAAAGGTATCCAGGTGAGGCTATCGCAGTCACGGATACTGATGTGAAATGTAAAGGTATCCGGGCGAGGCTATCGCAGTCACGGATACTGATGCAGAAAAGTAAAGGTATCCGGGCGAGGCAATCGCAGTCAGGGATACTGATGCAGAAAAGTAAAGGTATCCGGGCGAGGCTATCGCAGTCACGGATACTGAGGCAGAAAAGTAAAGGTATCCGGGCGAGGCTATCGCAGTCACGTATACTGACGCAGAAAAGTAAAGGTATCCGGGCGAGGCTATCGCAGTCACGGATACTGATGTGAAATGTAAAGGTATCCGGGCGAGGCTATCGCAGTCACGGATACTGATGCAGAAAAGTAAAGGTATCCGGGCGAGGCTATCGCAGTCACGGATACTGATGCAGAAAAGTAAAGGTATCCGGGCGAGGCTATCGCAGCCACGGATACTGATGTGAAATGTAAAGGTATCCGGGCGAGGGTATCGCAGTCACGGATACTGATGCAGAAAAGCAAAGGTATCCGGGCAAGGCTATCGCAGTCAGGGATACTGATGCAGAAAAGTAAAGGTATCCGGGCGAGGCTATCGCAGTCACGGATACTGATGGAGAAAAAAAAGGTATCCGGGCGAGGCTATCGCAGTCAAGGATACTGATGCAGAAAAGTAAAGGTATCCGGGCGAGGCTATCGCAGTCACGGATACTGATGTGAAATGTAAAGGTATCCGGGCGAGGCTATCGCAGTCACGGATACTGATGCAGAAAAGTAAAGGTATCCGGGCGAGGCAATCGCAGTCAGGGATACTGATGCAGAAAAGTAAAGGTATCCGGGCGAGGCTATCGCAGTCACGGATACTGATGGAGAAAAAAAAGGTATCCGGGCAAGGCTATCGCAGTTACTGACGCTGATGCCGAAAAGTAAATGTATCCGGGCGAGGCTATCGCAGTCACGGATACTGATGCCGAAAGTAAAGGTATCCGTGCGAGGCTATCGCAGTCACGGATACTGATGTGAAATGTAAAGGTATCCGGGAGAGGCTATCACAGTCACGGATACAGATGCAGAAAAGTAAATGTATCCGGGCGAGGCTATCGCAGTCACGTATACTGACGCAGAAAAGTAAAGGTATCTGGGCGAGGCTATCGCAATCATGGATACTGAAGCAAAAAAGTGAAAGTATCTAGGCGAGGCTATCGCAGTCACGGACGCTGATGCAAAAAGGTCAAGGTATCCGGGCGAGGCTATCGCAGTCACGGATACTGATGCAGAAAAGTGAAAGTATCCGGGCGAGGCTATCGCAGTCATATACTCTGATACAGAAATGTTAAGGTATCCGGGCGAGGCTATCGCAGTCACGGATACTGATGCAGAAATGTAAAGGTATCCGGGCGAGGCTATCGCATTCACGGATACTGATGTGAAATGTAAAGGTATCCGGGAGAGGCTATCACAGTCACGAATACAGATGCAGAAAAGTAAATGTATCCGGGCGAGGCTATCGCAGTCACGTATACTGACGCAGAAAAGTAAAGGTATCCGGGCGAGGCTATCGCAGTCACGGATACTGATGTGAAATGTAAAGGTATCCGGGCGAGGCTATCGCAGTCACAGATACTGATGCAGAAAAGTAAAGGTATCCGGGCGAGGCTATCGCAGTCACGGATACTGATGCAGAAGAGTAAAGGTATCCGGGCGAGGCTATCGCAGCCACGGATACTGATGTGAAATGTAAAGGTATCCGGGCGAGGCTATCGCAGTCACGGATACTGATGCAGAAAAGCAAAGGTATCCGGGCGAGGCTATCGCAGTCAGGGATACTGATGCAGAAAAGTAAAGGTATCCGGGCGAGGCTATCGCAGTCACGGATACTGATGGAGAAAAAAAAGGTATCCGGGCGAGGCTATCGCAGTCACGGATACTGATGCAGAAAAGTAAAGGTATCCGGGCGAGGCTATCGCAGTCACGGATACTGATGTGAAATGTAAAGGTATCCGGGCGAGGCTATCGCAGTCACGGATACTGATGCAGAAAAGTAAAGGTATCCGGGCGAGGCAATCGCAGTCAGGGATACTGATGCAGAAAAGTAAAGGTATCCGGGCGAGGCTATCGCAGTCATGGATACTGATGGAGAAAAAAAAGGTATCCGGGCAAGGCTATCGCAGTTACTGACGCTGATGCCGAAAAGTAAATGTATCCGGGCGAGGCTATCGCAGTCACGGATACTGATGCAGAAAGTAAAGGTATCCGTGCGAGGCTATCGCAGTCACGGATACTGATGTGAAATGTAAAGGTATCCGGGAGAGGCTATCACAGTCACGGATACAGATGCAGAAAAGTAAATGTATCCGGGCGAGGCTATCGCAGTCACGTATACTGACGCAGAAAAGTAAAGGTATCTGGGCGAGGCTATCGCAATCATGGATACTGAAGCAGAAAAGTGAAAGTATCTAGGCGAGGCTATCGCAGTCACGGACGCTGATGCAAAAAGGTCAAGGTATCCGGGCGAGGCTATCGCAGTCACGGATACTGATGCAGAAAAGTGAAAGTATCCGGGCGAGGCTATCGCAGTGATATACTCTGATACAGAAATGTTAAGGTATCCGGGCGAGGCTATCGCAGTCACGGATACTGATGCAGAAATGTAAAGGTATCCGGGCGAGGCTATCGCATTCACGGATACTGATGTGAAATATAAAGGTATCCGGGAGAGGCTATCACAGTCACGGATATAGATGCAGAAAAGTAAATGTATCCGGGTGAGGTTATAGCAGTCACGGACGCTGATACAGAAAAGTAAAGGTATCCGGGCGAGGCTATCGCAGTCACGGATACTTTGCCAGAAAAGTAAAGGTATCCGGGCAAGGCTATCGCAGTCACAGACGCTGATGCAGAAAAGTAAAGGTATCCGGGCGAGGCTATCGCAGTCACGAACGTTGATGTACAAATGTAAAGGTATCCGGGCGAGGCTATCGTAGTCACAGACGCTGATGCAGAAAAGTAAAGGTATCCGGGCGAGGCTATCGCAGTCACGGACGTTGATGTACAAATGTAAAGGTATCCGGGCGAGGCTATCGTAGTCACGGATACTGATGCAGAAAAGTAAAGGCATCCGGGCGAGGCTATCGCAGTCACAGACGCTGATACAGAAAAGTAAAGGTATCCGGGCGAGGCTATCGTAGTGACGGATACTGATGCAGAAAAGTAAAGGTATCCGAACGACGCTGTCGTAGTCAAGGATACTGATGCAGAAAAGTAAAGGTATCCAGGCGAGGCTATCGCATTCACGGACGCTGATGCAGAAATGTAAAGGTATCCGGGCGAGGCCATCGCAGTCACGGAAACTGATGCAGAAAAGTAAAGGTATCCGGGGAGGTTATCGCAGTCACGGACGCTGATACAGAAAAGAATTGTACTCATTACCTGAGTCTATTCCTTGTGCCGCTTCCATGCAACGACTGTGGCATCCGTCATTTCCTTTAATTATTAGGGTTATAAAACCCAATATTTATTCTTTTCGTTTTCTTTTACCATCCTTTTTTCCCATATTTTCTTTCAGCCGTCTCATTTTCTCCCCACTATCCAGGGCTCTTCGAAGTGCTTTTCTCTGAAGGTATTTTCTTTCTCCTCCATCGTCTTCTTCATCTTTTAGCTTTTTAATTCTGCCATGGCTAAGACTCGCCGTTCTGAGTCGAAATCTGCCGATGAAAAAAGGATGGATATTACGGCCAGTGTTATCACCTCTGAGGTCGCTCTTCGTGAGCATTTGGCCGCCCATAATGCTATCATCCCTGATGATTATAAGGCCAGTGTTGCCCCCGAGTCTCTACGTTTGAACAGCATTTTGACGGGCACTCGTAGGGTCATGTATGCGCAGATGTTCCGTTATGGTTTTCGCCTTCCCATTGACCCTTTTGTCCAGGAATTGCTTGTTGCCGGCGATCTGTCTCCGGCCCAATTGTCCCCAAATGCATATTGTTGTGTTTATGCTTTTTTGGAGCTCTGTAAATAAAAAAGATTACTTCCCCTTCCCTTCTACTGCTTAAATCTGTTTTTAAGCTGATGAAATGCCGGGGAGTGATAACGATATCGCCCCACTTCGACGATGACTCTCTTAAGTCCTTTACTTGGAAACTCCCCCATATCGAGTCTTCCATTGATGGCTGGAGAAAGGAGTTTTTTGTGGTAGATATTCCTGAAGATCTTTGTTCCTGGTGGCGATCTGGGTTTAACCAAAACGTGGATGACACCGCTTGGAGCCAGCCAGAGACCCTTCCGCAGCGTGAACAAGGCTGGTTAAACAAATTACTTGAACTGGAAATCAGCGTTCACATTCGCCAAGTGGCTTGTCGAATGGACATTCGTGGTTGTGTTAAATGTGAGTGATGCGTTACTCCTTTCTTTGCTGTTACTGTTACTAACGCTGACGTTATTTTGTGCTTTCGCAGCGACGGATCCCAACTATAAACCCGAGAGAGTAAGGAGACGTTTGAGGAGGGCTCAAGAGAGAGAGGAAAAAGAGAGAGACGCTCCCACGGAAGCAACTGATAATCCCACCAAACTTCCGGCCGCTTCCGCGAGCGTTGTCCAAGTGTCCTCTTCGGCCGACATCCCTTCGGGCGTTCCCCTCGTGACCGTCGCTGCTCCTCCTGCTCAGACTTCTTCTTCTTCCCAGGCCTCTAAGGCCATTGTCAAAGGAAAAAAGAAGAGAAAAACAAGAAGCGTTGCCGCTCTCACACCTTCTCCGGACGCGGCAGGCTCTTCAGAAGCGCCTCCTTCCAACACTGCTGCGGTAAGGGTACTTTCTAGTCGTCATAGGCTACATTTCCATTTCTGTTGTTGTTTAATTTTTTTCTTCTTTTCTTTCTGTATTTTGAATTATATTCTTGGCAGGACACTATCGCTGTTGCTACCTTCGCTCCTCCGTCAGACAACATGGAGTTGAGTTATGCGCTGACCGGTTCCAGGAAGAGACAACGCTTGGGAGACGAGGGCGGAAACCCCTCTTCCTTTACTACCGGGGTAGAGAATAGGTCTGTGGATGGGTTTGACTCGACGGCTGCTCCTCAGGGAGAGAATCCTTTAGGATTTTTGGGGAATCTGGGCACTAGCGATACCTTGGAGGCTTCTCCCCATTCTTTCGGCGGTTCCGCTCATGTGTATCCGTCCAATATGGGATACTAGGATGTCTCACAGGATTTCTCCAGCTATCAGCCTCATGGCGTTTATATCGCTTCAGGAGGTTCATCGTCACAGGTCCGTGCTCCCTTTTCCTTGGGTTTTCTTCCCTCGCGTATCCCCCTCCGGGACCGTTTTGGTGAAGGAGGAGCTACTTTTAACTGTGTAGTAGATCTCGGTCCGCTGAGTGGGCCCGCTGTGGTGACCCATCAAATTGGATTATTTGATCTCCGGAATACTGCTTTGACCGCGTTAGGGGGTGACGGCTCCGATGAGGTTACGACTTTTCTAGCTTCTCAAGTATTGGCGTCTGCGCCAGAACGGGCAGCTTTTCTTTCGAGGTCTGTGCTGGACAGGGAAAACTCCGTACGCTCTTCTCTTTTTACCAACATGATGTCTTTCCATTACTGGGCGGAGGAAGTGCGAAGTCAAGCCGCTTCCCTCTCCTTCGCTTTGAAGGAATTGGAGCGGGAGCGGGATGAGAAGAAAAAGTGGCTGGAGGAGCACACAAATTTATTGTTGGCTCATCGGGAGCAAGAAAAAGAGCAATCTACCGCCTTAGCAGCGGAAAAGGCCAAAGTCATCACTTTGGAGAATGAGAAATTATCCTGGGAGAATGAGAGATCGTCTCTGATCAAGGAGAAAACTGCCCTAGAGGAAGAGTCAGCCGATAAGAGCATGTGGCATGTCGAACAGACTGCCATCACTTTAGTTGATTGTTTTGAGGAAGTCCACGGGGTCGACGCGTACAAACCCGATGAGGTCTCTACTGCCTTTAAACGAAGATCAGGGCACATTAACGAGGAAGGCTTTCGCCGGGCTAAAGTGGCAGGCTGGAAAAGGAGGAACCCCGAAGGTTGATGCGCTTTGAGGCTTTATCGCTTTTCCCTTAGTGACCAATCGTCATTAAGTTTTTGCTATTATTTTGACCATCACCGTTTGTAGCCCCCCTTAAATATTTTGATATGTTCGGACAACTTTATCGCTGACTTTCTTTTCGTCTAGTTGTCTGTTTGCGAACTCCTTTGGCGTTATCTTTGACATATTTATTCCATGCGCTTTCTTTCTCGAACAGACCCTTAGCGTTCCTGTCAAAATTACGGAACTCGGCCTTGGGCTAGCTTTCCCAGTGAGTCTGATGGTATCTCTTCTCATGAGATCCTCGCTCTTTCCACTGCCCGAAAAGTATTCTGCGCATTCTTAATTGTAAATTATCAGTAACAAAACATGTTACGAGAGACAGTAATTACCCGTAGGAGCCTTTCCGCTGCCATCATAGGGCGTTACTCTGGAACCCGTGGAGAATTGCTTTCGCTATCAGCTCTATACTTCACTAGGGATTACACATCTGGTTACTAGCTGGGATTTCACGATTCTCCACGTTTCCCTGTTTTCACGATCGGCCCTTAAGTGCCTCATCTTAGTGAGCTGTCGGATAGGGACGGCTATCACAAGGCTAGGGAATTTTCACTTTTGGGCGTTGCCCTCGCGTCTAGAACCGTGTCCTTCCTTAATGGCCTGGCTGCAGCAGCCTAGCCGTTAAGATAGGAGTCTTGTTTCTAGACGGAGTTTCTATTTTTTTGGGGCGTGTCTCTTCTTGATAGGCCGTCTCCACGAGAACGGTCCGTACAAGGAAAAGATTTTTCACTCCCAAAGATACCGGGTGGTGCCCTCACTTAATGAGTCGTCTGATCAAGATCGGTCATCACAAGGGTAGGACTTTTCACCCCCGGGGGCATCTAGGATCTTTGAATCGACGCTATTCAAGGTATGTTGGGTAGTGCCCTCACTTAGTGGGCCATCTGATCAAGACCGGCCATCACAAGGATAGGACTTTTCACTTCCCCAAGATACCCCCTTTTTATCTGCACAAGAGCAACCACAACAACCCACGAAAGCTCTCTCATCGAGCGTTAGTCATGGTTAGGGTCGGCATAAATCAAAGGTGCAGATAAAATTAAATTCTAGCATAATATAGCTTTAAGCGAGCGATATTCCAAGAGTTGGATAGGGGTGTACCATCGAGTGTCTCCAGACGATAGGCTCCTTTCCTGACAATGTGGGTGACACGATATGGTCCTTCCCAGTTCGGACTAAGTTTCCCCATTCGTTGTCCTGCCGCTCGCTTGTCTCTGAGCACCAGGTCACCAGCTTTCAGCAATCGCTCTTTAATGCGCCTGTTATGATATCAGGCCATCTTTCGTTTATAATGTTGTGTTTTCAGAAGGATTTCTTCTCGGACTTCTGGTAACGCATCCAGGTTAGCTCGTAACCTTTCCTCATTTAGTTCCTCACGAAAGTGGGCCACCCGTAGGCTCATGGTTCTAATTTCTACTGGTGTGACGGCTTCGGTCCCGAAGGCCAACGCGAAGGGCGTCTCCCCGGTACTAGTCTTAATGGTCATGCGGTATGCCCACATCACGTATGGTAGCTCATCGGCCCATTTCTTTTTAGACCCTTCTAGATTTTTCTTAATACCGCTGAGGATGCTCCGATTGGTCACTTCCGCTTGCCCATTAGTTTGCGGGTGAGCTACGGAGGAAAAACGTTGCTCGATTTCGAATTCTGAGCATTGGTCTTGAAAGAATTGGCTGGTGAACTGCGTCCCATTGTCGCTGATGAGGACACGGGGTACGCCAAATCTCATGATAACTTGATGTTTAAAGAAAGGCCAAGTTTTTTTTTCCGTGATTGTGGTGACCGCTTCAGCCTCTGCCCACTTAGTGAAATAGTCTACCGCCACTATCACAAATTTCAGTTGGGACCTTGCCTTTGGGAATGGACCTAGGATATCGATCCCCCATTTGGCGAAAGGACAAGGGGCGATAATTTCAGATATTTCGGTGGCAGGTCGCCGAGGAATTTTAGCAAACTCCTGGCACTTAGGGCAAGCTTGCACATAATTGTGGCAATCTCTTCGAATGGTGGGCCAATAGAATCCTGACCGGAAGCCTTGTGCCGCCAGGGTATCGCCTGACACGTGCATACCACACACTCCTTCATGGATTTCGCGCAAGGTGTGAAGACCCTCTTGCCCAGTTATACATTTGGCGGCAGGGTGAGAGAAACATCTTCGAACCAAATCCCCGTCATAGTACGTACAGCGGGCTGCCTGTTTCAGTACCTTCTTCTTTTCAACGGTATCCTCAGGCAGTTCCTCATGTTTCAAGTATTTGATTACGGGAATTCGCCAGTCGCTATCACGTTCCTCCACACATAAAGACGCTTGCTCTTCCATGAAGGATGGTACCGATAGCTCACGATAATATATGTCCTTGGGTATGAACGCTTCCGGGTTTGCGGCCAATTTCGCTAGATTGTCTGCTTCAGCGTTTTCCTCCCGGGGAATATGCTCAAAGCTGACTTGCATGCCCTCTTTCTTTATTTCCAACAGTTCTCGCTTCACTTTGGCGAGATATTGAATCATGGTGGGTTCTCGGGCCTGAGAGTGCCCCAAGACCTGGTCCATTATTAACTTGGAATCACCACAGATTTTTAGACGCAGGTCTCCTGTTCTTCCAGTAACATGCCTTCCTTTAGAAGAAAGCTCCTTTCCAATTCTGAGCCCGGCTAGCAACGCCTCATACTCTGCCGCATTATTAGATAACGGCTGTAGGATTCGTATGGCGTATCGTATTTGCATATCATGCGGCCCATTTATAAAGATTCCAGCTCCAGCCAGCTCTTGGTTTTTAGCCCCATCTACATGGACGATCCAGAGATCCGTATAGGTTTCCGGGAATGGGAGATCCATATCGCCCCATTCCGCTTCAGGTACGCCTTCTAAAGGATCCTCTATAAAGGTGTATTCCGCTATGAAATCAGCCAGGATCTGAGCCTTTGCAGACGGTCTAGACTGATACCTCAATCCATACTGTTCTAATTCGAGTGCCCAGATCAACATCCTTCCGGAAAATTCAGGCTTTCGAAAGATCCTTTTTAAAGGCTGGTCTGTGAGTACGATGATGGAATAAGACTGAAAGTATCGGTTCATTTTGCGGGTGGCTTGTATAAGAGCGAACGCTATCTTTTCGATTCGGGCGTACCACAATTCCGCATCTTTAAGAACGTGGCTCACAAAATAGACTGGGCGATGAGAGTGGTTGTCGTCGCGAACAAGGACGGCACTGACCACTTCGTCTGCAGCGCCAAGATACAAATATAAGGTATCGCCTGCCTCGGGCCTTGTCAATAATAAATCAGACGACAGATAATCTTTCAGGCCGATAAATGCTTCCTCGCAGTCAGGGGTCCACCCGAACGAATCTTTTTTCCGTATAATTTTGAAAAAAGGGAGACACTTCTCTCCTTGCTTAGAAATGAATCGTCCAAGGGCGATGACTCGCCCTGTGAGTCTTTATACTTCTTTGACGGTCCTGGGCGATATCATGTCTTGTATCGCTTTGATCTTCAAAGGGTTAGGCAGAATACCCTTTTGGCTAACGACGTAGCCCAAGAATTTTCTCGTTTGGAATGCGAACATGCATTTTTGGGGATTCAGCTTCATGCGATACCTTTTCATTACATCAAAGACTTCCTTTAAATCTCGTAGGTGATCTTGAAAACTCGTACTTTTTACCAATATATCATTGACTTAATATTGAGCTTCGCGAATGAATCCTGCATCGAGGAGCTTCGCTACCTCTTTATACACGGCCAACGCCTTTTCATTAGAGAACGCGCGCCGCTTTTGCTGTACTGGCCTGGCCTCTGGGTCCACATTGAGCCGATGTTTGGCTATTTCACGCGATATTCCTGGCATATCCGCGGGTTTCCACGCGAAGTCTCCTTGGCATTTGTTCAGTAGCCGGGCCAGTTGGAGGTTTTCCGCTGGGCTAAGTTTTTCACTAATCAGGAAACTTGCCTCCTCTATTCCGATTGCTGGAACGGGCACCATCTTGTCCAGAGGTTGGGCACGCTTCTCATTGCTTTGTTCATAGGGGTCTGCCGCTATACACACGTACCTATCGCAACTTCTTTGGGTCATGAGCGAATAGCATTCAGCTGCTAGTTTTTGATCACCCTTTATGGTTACCACCCCATCCCAGGAGGGGTACATCATCTTTAGATGCTTCTGAGATATCATTGCGCCAAAGCGGTTAAGGAAAGGTCGTCCGAGTACAACATTGTAGGGCAAATTCAGATCCACGACAAGGAATAACAAGTTCTCTGATCGCTTGTAGGTGTCTTCTCGGAAATATATAGGCAGGGTAATCACCCCCGTAACAGGGATTGGAACTCCATCAACGCCGACTATAGGCCGTTTACTAGGTGTTAGCTCATTAGTAGGGCGTTTCATGAGGTTGTAGGCTTCCAGCGAAAAGAGATTCACCGCACTCCCATTATCAATGAGAGTTCTTCTGATTCCATGGCTAGCGATGACGGGCGTAACTACCAAAGCATCATTGTGTGGGTAGATGACGCCTTTCTCATCTTCTTCAGAAAAGGACAATACCATTCGATCTAAAATGCCTATCGCATCTCCTTTTTTCATCGTGCCATCTCGTGCGCGTTTGTCTCCTTTCGGGAATGTCAGCTGCTCTGACTCGTTCATATAGGGAGTTCCTCCCGCAATGATATTAATCATGGGGATATACTCGTCATCAACCGTAAGAGCTTCCCTATCTTTCCCTCCGGGAATATTATCCTTTTGTGGGTCGTGAGGAGGAACGGGTCGCTCATCCGCCGTCCTTTTCTTGAGATTATTGCGGGCATCTTCTCTTATCTAGGTGGCGAATTCTCCCAAATATCCTTCTTCAACCAATCGTTCTATCGCCGCTTTTAAGTCTCTACACTCCTCCGTGGAATGGCCTCTGGCTTTGTGAAATTTACAATAAGCATTTTCTCTTCTCCCTAAAAACACTCCTGGTTTTGCAGGCACGGGGTAGCGGATGGGAAGGTTTCGTTGTTCCGCTATCGCTAAAATTTCAGCCCTTGGCACATTGAGGGAAGGAAAATCTGGGTGGTACGTTCGATTTTTATAAGAATCCCCGCGCCGCCGAGTGGGGGAGCCACTAGTTTTTCCCTTCAGAAAATTGCCCCTTTGTCTGTCAGAGGTCTTGGGGATATGATCCTTTCGTCTAGCGTAATCATCGATAAAATGGTCATCGGGTAGAGGCTTCGCAGGAGCAGCAGTGATTTGAGATGCCCCCTGCGGCACACTGTACGTTCGATCTCTATTTTCTTCTTCCATTTTCGCGTAATTGTGGGCTTTAAGTCTCAACGCGTCTAAAGTCAATGGGGGGTCCACCATAAGTGCGTCTTTCAGCTTCCCATAACGGCAATTTCTTTTCAGAGCTTCTATAGCAAAATCGATAGTGACGCCCGGCGTTAAGGACATTTCCAGATCGAAGCGGCTGAGAAAATCCTTCAAGGATTCTTGAGGCATTCGCTGTATGTCAAATAACGCGGAGGTAGATTTTCTGATTGGAATTGCGGTGCTAAATCTGCTCCGAAATTTAGATTCTAACTGTGAGAAATTACTAATGGATCCACCAGGGAGACCTTCAAACCAGAGACGCGCAACGCCCGATAGCGTCATAACAAATATTTGGCATAGCGCCGCATCGCTGTGGGTCTGAAACTGAACAAAATCTTTCACTTTATTGATATGTGAGATGGGATCTTTCGTACCATCATAAGTGTCAGTGGGAAGCTTTACACGTCGACTGACTCGGTGACGCCTTATGCGACGGCTACATGGGTGGCCCGATGTATCATCAAGAATTTCACGCGCTTGACGCGGGGGAGACATGTCAGCTTGACGCCCTCTATCTCGCGGTTCTGGAGTAAGATGTCGCCTAGGAGATCGACTGCGACTCCTGCGCGAACGACTTTGATACCTCCGGCTACTGGACCTGTCGCTGTATTCAGGAGACAAACTTCTGTGGACTCCTTCCCTCCGTCCGTCCCACCGGTTCCTAACCCCCTCAAGTTGCCTGTCTCCTTGCAGGAGGAGACCTTACGGCCTTTGCGGTACATAACCCTCTACTCTTCCTTGAGCAAGCTGCCCAACACTACTCAGAGGATTTCCATCAGGTAAAGGCATCTGGAGGTTTTCTGAAAACAACGGTGACACAGGTCGATCAACGACAATAGATGGAGTAAACATGATGCGAGGAGGGTGACCAGATCCAGAAGCACCGGGAGTGCCTCTTGCGGCCATTTCAGTCAAATATTCCAGCCGAGAACGAAGGGTTGCTATTTCCATTGCAAAAGGATGTTCACGGTTGAGTGTATATTCTCTCGAAAGAGGAGTGGAGAAGTCGGATCCCGCCATCTGGGATGACAAAATGTCTGTTTGCGAGGAGACCACTCCTCCATCAATTCCAGCCGAATGGTCCAGAGGTCCTGAAATAATTGGTTGTGTCGTCATAGAGAGATTAGCAGTAGCAAAGGGAAAAAGCCGCCTGCGGATTTGGAAAGGGATATTAGAGGTTGATGATCGGATCGACTCCGATCCTGTGATCATGACCGTTCCAATCTTCCTACTAAACGGAGCTTGGCTATTAAGGACGCTCACTTAACATACCAAAGCTCTCAATGAAAGCACCATTTGATAAGATTCAATGTCAATCTTGTGAGATTCTGCGTCGTGTGCGATCGGAACGGTGGTGAATGACGGCGAGTGTACCTGCAAGGCGCCGGAGGGGGAGCTCCGGCGTAGATACTCCGATGCTTAAGTTAGTTCAGGTTTTAAGAATAGTAGAGGTTTCTCTAGGTGAGCTTGACCTTACCCTGATTATGAAAAATGGTGGGGTATTTATAGATCTGGACAGCGATACCTGGCGATATCAAAGAGGGCGCCGTTTGATGATGACGTCACAGGCGATATCAGCGGATGACGTCATGGGCGATGTCTGATGGGGCTGCCGGGAGCGATAACCTTGTGGGTCCCTAGGATGGGATGACGCCGTGCGTATAGAATTGCGTGAGTCCCCCCCTTGCTGAAGTCGACCATCCTAGGAATCCTTCGCTGATCCTTAGGCGATACAGGGATATCCTTATGGAGCTCAGGGGGATCCGTTCCGATAAGAACCATTTGTGCAGTAGGACCGTTAGGACTATCTCGATTGTTATCACTTGTCTGCGCATTCTTCGGAAGTCTAGCCCTCGACGTTACCCTCAATAACTACTACCTCACCTGCAAAGGAAAAAGATCAAGGATATACAAATGGTCAGGAAAGAATATGAAAAGAAGGGGAATGTCGGGGGCACGAAAAGAGAAGAGAAATGAGGGGGAGAAAAGAAAGAAAAAGACATTGATGCGAAGTTTCCCATCATATCTAAGCTTTCCCATGTCTAACAGTGACTATACCCAGGGGTATTATGCAAATATAGACTGCGCCTAGCTAAGCATTTTTACTAAAAAACAAAGGGTGTGAAGCTCAAAAATGCTCACGGGATCAAATTGTGACTACTAGTGTCTAGGACAAGATTGGATATAAGGGCTAGCAGGTCTAAAAAAAATGCATGTTCAGGTGTAGATGCGATGAATGCCATGTTTCTCCTATGCATCAAAAGTTAAAAGTGCATGCCAAAAATGAGGGTTTGAAAACTGGCAGTGGGAAAATTTCCTAGCAAAGCTAAAAATAAAATCCGAAAAATTTTCTTTTGAAAAAATCGAAAAACATACAATCATGCAACAAATGTGAAAATAAACATGCAAACATGTAAGCAAATCGCATAAATAAATCCCTCCCCACAGTTAGGCAGCGCATTGTCCCTAATGCGGGAAGGGCACACAAAAGGAGTTCAAGAAAATAAGTACAGTACAACCGAAATAAAAGAAAGCATTTAAAAATTGTTCAGGGCCCTCCTCGAGGGCTAGAAAAAAGGAATTGTTCGGAGGGGCGGTCACTGGGGTGGAAGATTGCGCCGGGCAACTTCAGCCGTCAAAGCCTGAAGTTCCCGGAAGATGGCCTGGAGGAGTCTCGTCTACGTGGGATCATAGACCAGAGTGGGAGTCGGGGGTTGAACTGCTGCTGATATGCTCTGGGCTTGATGAAATGGCTCAACTTGGCCAGGGGGAATGGATGAGGATCGAGGTCTGGAAGGGTCTGGATACTCGAAGCGTCCGCCAATTCGGGTCCCGAAAACTTTATCTCCTGGCTGGGTACATCCTGTGGAAAAACTCAGCAAATTATGTGAAACACATAAGTGGCCCATGACATCTAAAGTACGAACATAAAGATCTTTAAATGCCAGGGGCTCAGAAAGGTTGCTGTCATACAGGTCTATCTTACGTAATTTCACAGCGAGCAAAGAGATAAGGGAACTGAAAATAGGACCACAGTTGCAATTCAAAACATGCAGGACACCCGAAGCAACCCAAAAACCAAGATTAACCCTACGCTTATGCGTCATGCACCATAAAAAGAAAAGTTCTTGCACAGATAACTGACCCGAGGATCCAAATCAACCCGAGAAAGTGAGGGCTAGATATCTATGCACAATACGCAAGGCAGGATCAACAATTTCATGGGCTTTACTCCCCTTGGGGTCATACTTAGCATCAAGTTTATTGGTAAATTCACGAAAAGCATCAGAAGCATAAAAAACACGAGGTATAACAGTCAAAGCATTCTTATAGGCAGCAACATTAATCTCATCAAGCTTAACAAAACCAAGTAAGCAATTGAACTCATTAAGGGACAGAGGAATCCATTTGTTCGCTAGCATAAAATTAATCAGACCAGGGGTAGACAGAGGGGGACCAAATTTGCCCTTGGGCTTGAAATTTTCAGAAGAAACCCAAAAGGTAGTGAAGAACTCTAGGGAAAGTTCAACAAAGGTGGGATGTTCTAGAAAGAACAGGGCTTCCCAGCCAATATTGGCTACTAACTCTCGGACTCGAGAGGCTATGCCCATCGTGGTCAAGAAATTCATGTCCAGACGCGCACAGGGGCTAACGCCTTTATGGTTCAACTGGTGCAATTTGTCAATTGATGGTTTATCATTAAAAATAAGCCACTCATGCAACACAGAAAGGTTAGAAGTCACTTGGGTAGAGGTCATTCTAGAGGCAGAAGGAGGGGCTGATGTCGTGGTCTCGTCATCCGAAGGCTCTTCGGAGCCTCGAGACTTCTTGGATGTCGAGGCCTTGAGCTTAGTTGATGGAGGTTGCTTCCTCTTCTGTCCTACCGGTGTCTTGACCTCGGCAGGCTGCTCCGCTCTGGTCGGAGTTTTGCTTTGCCTTTCTTGGCTGCAGATCTCGCGGCTGCTTCTTTCTAGGCCGCAGCTTCCTTCTCTGCCTTCTCTCTTTCAGCATCGGTCTCTGCATCTTCTTCTTCCTTCTCAGTTTCGTTCTCTCCAGACCCTTCATCGTCGCCAACCGCGGCTTGCTCCATATCCTCCTCCTCGTCGTTGGCCGGCTCATCTTCTGCCTCCTCATCGGGTATGAGGATGTCTTTGTGGACTTCCTCCACGGTTAGGGCTGGCTCGGGGGCTAAAAAGTGATCGACGGCTGTGTCAATGGGGAGCTTTCGGGCGGTTGGAGAGGGCTTTTTAGACTTGGACTTTGCTGTGGATTTGGCAGTGGAGGACCCTGGTGGGAGCTTCACCACCCGGCCACCTCTAGTTGTGGTTGTGGTAGGAGGGACGGAACCAGTGATTTCAAGGTCGTCTTCGACCGAGGTAAACTCTCTTTGCTGTTCCGCGGATGTTGGCGAGGGAGCTGGGGGAGAGGGAATGGGGATCGGCTGGACAGAGGGTGGTGTGGCCGTTGTGTATGAGCCAGGGTGGAAGATTGGGATCTAGACCGTGAAGGAGCAGGGTTGTCAGGATTGTTCACTGGGTGAGGCCCTGAAGTGTTCTTGCGGACTGGTTTCTTTGTTCTTGCCATGGCTGATAGGGATGGAAAAGAACAGTGGTGGAGTTGTGAAGATTAGGGTTGCGTGTTTGGTGAGGGAGATAAATGAAAGTGATGTGTTTGAGTTATGATATGAGTGAAGACGAAATAGGAGCATGGGAGAGAGGGACGTAGATACCGCTGGCATTAAATGTCGCAGCTTTTTCATTAATGAGGGCTGCTTTTCTGCTACCTGTCAGACCACATGGCGCCTTAGGCTTGGAGCACGATGGGCCACGCATATCTCAACCTCCTAAAAAGGAGAACAACTTTCAATTTTCAAAAAGGCAGTTGGTTAATTAAGATGTGGACAAAAAGAGAGAATAAAGGTAAATAATTACCAAATAAAAGGAATAAAATCAAATGGGAAAAGGAAGGGTCAGGGATATAAACAAGGAATAAAACATGGAAATAAAATCAAATAGAAGACAAGAATAAAAATGAGAGAATCTGAAAAGCTGCAGAGAAGATAAGGGATAGAGAAAGGATGTGGACGGTATATCAAATGCCTCCAGTGTGGCCTGTTTACTCGTCGGGACCTCGACGTGTAGTGTCATTCTAGGTCTGGATAGGTGGGACTGGTTAACGGTCTTCTTAAGGATGGACTTAATATCAGTGTTCGTGACCTCGGCTTGGCCATTAGTCTGAGGGTGATAGGCGGTGGATGTTCTATGGTGGACTCCATACTTTGTCAAGAGCGAGGCCACTACACGGTTGCAGAAATGGGCACCCCTATCGCTGATGAGTGCTCTAGGTGTACCAAACCTGTTGAAGATATTGGTGCGGAGAAAATTCACGACCACCTTGGAGTCATCTGTCCGAGTGGCCTTGGCCTCAACCCATTTGGAAACATAATCGACAGCCAGAAGGATGTAGACGTTGCCAAAGGAGTTGGGAAAGGGGCCCATGAAATCTATACCCCAGATATCGAAAATCTCACAGGTGATAATGTTTGTCAAAGGAATCTGATTCCTGGCCCCGATATTTCCAGTGACCTGACATCGGGGGCACGAAGCGCAATATATGTAACTATCCTTGAAAATGGTGTGCCAGTATAGACCAGCTTCCAGGACTTCAGGGCAGTTTTCTTGGCCGCGAAATGTCCTCCTTCTGAATGGCAGAATCTAAGGATCGAGGGCACCTCATCCATGGTTACACATCTACAAATTATCTGATCTGAACAGTGCTTCCATAGGTAGGGGCTGTCCCAAATGTAGTATTTGGCTTGCCTTCTGATTTTGTTGCATTCGGAAGGGGAGGCATCGGCTAGGTAAGTGCCAGTAGCACAAAAGTTTACAATATCGGAAAACCATGGGGAATAAACAGCCTGTGCTAGACATAATTGCTCGTCCGGAAAAGTATCTCGGATTGGCTCAAGCGAATTGTCTTCCTGGGCTGGAAGTCTGCTCAAGTGGTCTGCCACAAGATTTTCTCTTCCTGCCTTATCTTTGATAGCGATATCAAATTCTTGTAGGAGCAGGATCCAGTGGATAAGTCATGGTTTGGCATCAGCTTTGGTCAACAAACACCGAAGGGCAGAATGGTCCGAGTAGACGAGGATATGAGTGCCTAGGAGATATTGCCTGAATTTGTCAAGGGCATAGACTAAGGCCAGGAGTTCTTTCTCTGTGGTTGTGTAGTTCTGCTAGGCCGGGTCTAGTAGCTTGGAAGCATAGTAGATAACATGGGTCTCTTTATCCTTCTTCTGACCCAAAACGGCGCTCAGGGCCTGATTACTCGCATCACACATAACCTCGAAAGGTAATGTCCAATCGGGGGCACGAATAATTGGGGCCGAGATAAGTCTGTTTTTGAGGAGTTCAAAAGCGGTTTTGCAGGCCTTGTTGAAATCAAAGGGCACGTCCTTCTGGAGCAACTGACACATTGGTTGGGCAATCTTGGAAAAATCCTTAATAAACCGTCGGTAGAAACCGGCGTGGCCTAGAAAAGACCGCACATCTCGAACAAAGGATGGATAGGGTAAGGATTCTATCACTTCGATCTTGGCTTTGTCAACCTCAATTCCCTTGGCCGAGATGACATGACCAAGTGTACCAGGGCTCGATCCACCATGAAGTGACATTTTTCAAAATTCAGAACAAGATTTGTCTCTATGCAGCGCTCTAGGCATCTCTTCAGATTGTCCATGCATTCCTCAAAAGAATTCCCATAGACAGTGAAGTCGTCCAAGAAGACCTCGATTCCATCCTCAACTAGCTCAGAGAAAATTCTGACCATGCAACGTTGAAAAGTGGCAGGGGCGTTACATAGGCCGAAGGGCATGCGTCTCTACGCGAAGGTCCCGAAAGTGCAGGTAAAGGTGGTATTTTCCTGGTCTTCAGGAGCAACTGGGATTTGATGGAAACCGGAGTAACCGTCTAGATAGCAATAGTGGGTCTTGCCGGTGAGATATTCTAGCATCTAATCGATGAAGGGCAGGGGAAAATGATCTTTCCTGGTAGCGATATTCAATCGGCGGTAGTCAATACACACTCTCCACCCATTCAGGAATGGATTCGCCATCTTGACCGGTGGTGATGGTTATGCCTATTTTCTTGGGCACGACCTGGATAGGGCTGACCCATGGACTATCTGAGATGGGGTAGATAACTTCTGCATCTAGCAACTTGAGAATCTCTTTCTTTACTACTTCCATCATTGGCGTATTCAGTCGACGCTGGGGCTGGCGGATGGTCTTGTTCGCATTTTCTAGGTGAATGTGATGAGTGCATAACGCTGGGGACAAACCCTTGATGTCCGCAATGGTCCATCCTATTGCTTGTCTGAAGTTCTTCAGCAAGGAAACCAGCTCGGATTCCTTGGGGTTTTTGAGCTTGTTGGAGATAATGACGGGCAAAGAGTTATCGGGGCCTAGATAAGCATACTTCAAATGGGAAGGCAATGGCTTCAGATCGAGGGCTGGAGCCTGATCAATAGAGGGAAATAACTTAACATGGTCCAGACATTCAGGAGACTGCTTCGGAGACTCATGCTGAGTAACAACGCATTCTTCTAGGGCAGCGACGACAGAGTGTAATTCAGGTGGAATGGGAAGTGTCGAGGCCATGACATCTAGAAGAGCGGGTGTCAGACTCCTATCAAGGGCAGACTGCAAGGGGTCAGTAGAATATATTTCATCAATCTCCCCTATAATGGGGTCAACAATATCAATATAATTCACACTAGAGAATTCAGAGGGGTATCGCATGGCTTCTAGCATATTGAATTTGATGATCTCCCCATCAAACTCGAGAGAGATGGTGGCATCATGAACATCAATCTTTGCTCGGTTTGTGGACAGAAATGGGCGGCCTAGAAGAACATCTGTAGACTTGGTGGAGTCTTCGTTCTCCATTGCAATCACATAGAAATCCGCAGGGAACAAGAATTCTCCCACTTGGACTAAGACATCCTTGATGATCCCCTCGGGGTAGATGATAGAACGATCAACAAGTTGGATGGCAAGGTCTGTAGGCATGAGAGGCTCGAGGCCTAGACTGTGGTAAATGATCAAGAGCATGACATTAATTCCTGCTCCTAGATCACACATGGCTTGCCAATATCGACTGTGCCAATTCGATAGGGGATAATGAACATGCCTTGGTCTTTGTATTTTGGAGGGATTCTTTGCTGGATGTGGGCAGAAGCATTAGCCCCTACGCTTATCTTGTTAACTTCGGTGAACTTGTTCTTGTTCGTGCATAATTGCTTTAAGAATTTGGCATAGCGAGGGACATTCTTTACTGCCTGGAGAAGGGGGATGTTAACAACCACTTTACTGAACATTTTAAAGATATCGCAATCCTCCTTGTCTTTCTTGACCTTGACCAATTTGTGAGGGAACGGGGGCTCGAGAATCTTATGAATATACTCGAGTAAATTCAGGTGGGTTGGGGTCATTGCTTGGTGAGCCTCTAGGAGAGCGGATTCTGTCCTCCTTGACTTCCACGAATCTAGGAACTTTGGGGAGCTTCGTCCTAGGTTTAGGCTGGATCTTAGCCTCTGGAGAATTTTCAACATCTTGGGCTGGAAGCTCAGGTGGTTTCAAGGTTGTTCCACTACGCAAAGTTACTGCACAGACATTGTGCTTCGGATTCATTTCGGTCTAAGGTGGTAATCTGCCATGATTTGTTAACTCTTGCATTTTGGCATTCATGGCACTCATTTACCTCTTAAGCTCATCTATTTCTTTCTGCTGCTCAGGATTGTTAGGCACTTCAGCAGTCGGGGTCTGGACAAAAGTCTGGTCCTGAGGAGGTTGACGTTGATACTGATTCTGATGGTATGTGGGTCGAGGTCTGAAATTCGGCATGTTAGGAGGAGGATTTCCATAGGGGTTCTGGTGTTGTTGATGGCTAGGTCCCGAAAGCTGAGGATTTGGAACCCATCCTGGATTTTGCTAGTTCCAGCCTTGGTTGTAATTTTGACCATAAGGGACTGGAATAAATTGACCAGCAGCATTCACTTGTATTTCGTCCGGAATATGGGGACATGCATATGTGGGGTGGTCCACAAAATTGCATATTTGGCAGGCCTTGACAGGTGCGGGTTGTCCGGTCATAAAGTTCTGAAACATCCCCGTGAGAGATGAAATCTGATTCTGTAAGGCAGCCACTTGGACATCCTGGCCTAGATTGTTGGCAAGGTCGTCAGAAGCATTCTTGGCTATGAGCTCTATTGTTGCTCGAGCGGCTGTTGGGGTGAGAGCAGTCAAGGATCCGTTGGCAGCTGCGTTGAGCAACGCCTTATCCTGAGATTTAAGGCCTTCACAAAAATATTGAACAAGGGCGTGCTCAGTAAGGTTGTGGGATGGACAGCTAGATTGCATCTTCTGGAACCTCTCATAGTATTGGGCTAGAGTCTCCTCTTTCTTCTGGACTATGGAGACGAGCTGCTTGCACGTGGTGTTGGTGATAGAAGTCGGATAGTACTTCTCGGTGAAGATTTTTGACATTTCTACCCAAGAACGAATAGATCTTGCGGGATGGTCATAATACCAGTCGAGGGCATCATCTTTGAGAGACCATTAGAACGCGCATAGTTTGGCTTGCTCGATGTCGACATTAGGAGGTTTCGTGGCCTCGCATATAGAGTGGAGTTGTTGGAGATGACGAAGAGCATTTTCCTTAACGACCCCCCGAAAAGTAGGAAGATGATGGAGCACGGCGGACTTCAGAGTCCAGTCATGAGGAACGTTAGGCCAGTCAATGCAGCTACTTGCCATATCGGGGGTTGCATGGAAGTTATCAATGACTTGTTGATCTGGGGGTGGTGGTGGTGGATTCTCACGACGTTCATGGTTGTCATGATCTTCCATTGCTGGAAAATCAAGATGGGCTGGTATAGGGTTATCGGGGTCACGATGAAGGAAGGTTAGGTCTACGAAAAACTGGTGTTCCTGGTCAGCCAGATTGGAAGGGGACCCGTCGAGGGCAGGATGTGGGATTACTCTACGATGAGTAGATATTCCTCGGGCTTGCCTACGAAGTCCTCTTTATGTTCTGGTCAACTCGAGGTCTAGAGGGAGTAGATCGGGGGCAGATCTCCTGGTCATACAAAAACAAAAACAAAATTAGTACCGTTCAATCCCCGGCAACGGCGCCAAAATTTTATCTTCACTCAAATATACTAATATTTTCCTGGTGCCTAGATGCACAAATTAATGTGTACAGGGCAAGACAGGGTTGAACCACAGAGATTGAAGGAATAAAACGTTAATAAAGATGTATGATAAGGTAATATGCAACAGATCAAAACCAAGTAACACTAAGAGGGGGGGGGGGTTTATGTTGATTAATGAATTAATCGACGCAGAGTATGGGAGCTAACAAGACAGAATTGTAAAGTAACTATCTAGGGCACGAAAGTAAGATATAATCCAGGGCAAGAAATATAAACAGATCGAGGGCTAGAAAAGTAATAGAGGAGATATTAACCAGATAGGAAGAGATCTTAGCAAAGGGTGTTCATTCAGGTTGTTTTCTAGGTTGGCTAGCCATCGGCACAGAGATATTCCAGACTCAGGTACAGACCTGCTATAGGGACCGCGTTTCCACGCTGCATCCCCTGCTTACCTTCTTAGATAAGAGTCACCCCCCGTTTCCACATATGAGGTGACCTTGATGTTCCGCCATCCTCAGGCACGGATGCGGGGAGGCCAAACTCAGAACGCCCATGAAGGGGAGGTAAGACAGATCTAGGGCGCGATAGCTCAGCTTGTCAGACTCGTATCACATACCCTAGATAACTGTTTACCCCTAGACAGAGGCCTCTCGCGCTGCCGCCACTAGGTGTCTACTACTATCCTAGGGCTTCGCGTCAGGTATAACCCTGGGAATGACATCACTCATGCAGGAATACTAACAGTTGATCAAGCTATTAACATTTCTAGACAAGTATGGAATTAAAACGGTAAACAATCATGTGTCACAAGAGAGTATATTAAGCATGCATTAGACCTCTTAGCCGACCCCTACAACCCTTGAAACACCCTTCATTAAGAAGGAGGTGTTTAGCTACTCATACTATAATATAAATAGTGGATATTAATACTCATGCAATAGCAAAGACAATAAAAAGAGTAGAGGAAACCGATAGATTAATTAATAATCAAGGAGAAAGCTTGCTCCGAAACAAAGGTTGTTCTTGATGACAAGAGGAGAAGATCCCCAGAAAATAAGAGTTGAAATTGATGTCTGAAAATATCCTAGGACAACCGCCTATTTACAAAAACCCTAAAGCTAAGCTTATATAGCTTAAACCTAGCTAGGAGACAAAACAACTAAGGGGAAGGAGGGGCAATGAGGGCGTGACAGCACATGTCCTTTCGAGGGAATATTCTGGGATCCTGACGCGCCTAACAACTTCTAGAAACGCATGGAATCCCGTGTGGATCTTTGAAGATGCTTCTCTTTGGTTTCGATTAAGAGAAGACGCAGAGTTGTCGAGGCCGAGAGACAGCGCACTGGTCTGGTTCACGTCGAGGTCTTGACAACGATATGGTCTTCTAGGCCTTGAAACTGGAAATCCTCATAAATGCTCCAAAATTGCTTCTTTTCGATCTTTTTCCTCTTTTGATGCTAATCTGCAAATAAGATTGGAATAAGGGTCAAATAGCAAAATCAAGCCCCCGAAAGGGCTAGAAAAGAAGGTAAAATCGGGGTCATGAAACGCACTATCAGGAGCCAAGAACCAAGAACTAGCTGGAGCTGGAATCTTAGTAACCGGACCACTAGGTATACAGATACGATATGCCATTAGAATCCTGCAGCCATTATCCAACAATGCGGCAGAATGTGAGGCGCTTCTAGCTGGACTCATGATAGGAAACAATCTGTCCACAAAAGCCATACATGACGCCGGAGTAATGGGAGACTTACAGCTATTGATATACATCGTCTCCAAGTTAGTGATAGACCAAGTCTTGGGCAATTCTCAAGCTAGAGAGCCTATTATGATTAAATATCTCTCTAAAGTAAAACGCAAGTTGATGGAAATATACAGGTCAACATCAAACATGTCCCTCGAGAAGATAACACTGAGGCTGATAATCTCGCCAAGATTGCAGTGAATCCAGAAGCATCCATACCCGTTGACGTGTACTTTGAGGAAATATCCGTACCTTCCTTCATGGAAGAACAAGCGTCGCTTTGTATCGAAGAAATCGAAAATGACTGGCGGATTCCTGTAATAAAATTTCTAAAGCACGATGAGTTGCCCGAAGATAACGCCGAAAAGAAAAATGTGTTGAAACAGGCGGCACGGTGTACATACTATGACGGAGAATTGGTCTGGAGATGTTTCTCTCATCCAGCTGCCAAGTGTATAACGGAACAAGAAGGCCTCCACACCTTACGAGAGATTCACGAAGGGATATGTGGCATGCACATGTCTGGTGGTACTTTGGCCGCACAAGTCTTTAGGTCAGGTTTCTATTGGCCCACCATTCGTAGGGACTGCGATAGCTTTCTATGAACCTATCAGAAATGCCAAGAGTTCTCCAAAATTCCCCGACGACCTGCTATGAAAATCTCTAAAATCGTTGCTCCTTATCCTTTCGCCAAATGGGGTATTGACATCCTAGGCCCATTTCCAAATGCAAGATCTCAGCTAAAATTCATAGTCGTGGTAGTGGACTACTTCACAAAATGGGCAGAAGCGGAAGCGGTGGCTAACATCACAACAGAGAAGATATGGCGTTTCTTCAAACACCAAGTTATTATGTGATTTGGCATACCTCGCGTGTTAGTCAGCGATAACAGGACATAATTTACAAGTCAATTCTTTAGAGACCAATGCGCGGAATTCCAGATCGAACAAAGATTTTCTTCCGTAGCCCACCTACAAACCAACGGACTCGCGGAGGTAACCAATCGATGTATCCTCAGTGGTATCAAGAAAAACCTAGAAGGTGCCAAAAAGAAATGGGAAGATGAGTTACCGTATGTGATATGGGCGTACCGTATGACGGTCAAAACCAGTACAGGAGAAACACCATTCGCATTGGCTTTGGCACTGAGGCCATCACACCGGTAGAAATCGGCACTTTAAGCCTGTGAGTGGCGTACTTCAAGGAAGAGATAAACGAAGAGAGGTTGCGGATGAACCTCGATACGTTGCCAGAATTGCAGGAAGGAACCCTTCTGAAAATGTTGTACTATAAGAGAAAGATGGCATGATATCACAACAGGCGCGCCAAAGAACGATTGCTGAAAATAGGAGACTTGGTACTCAGGGACAAATGAGTGGTCGGACAACGCATGTGGAAACTCAGTCCAAACTGGGACAACCCATATCGCGTTACCCGCATTATCGGAAAGGGAGCATACCACTTGGAAACACTTGACGGTACCCCCTTACCAAACTCTTGGAACATAGCTCGTTTGAAACTATGTCATGCTAGAATTTGACATCCCTCTGCACGTTTAGACTTGGGAAGCAATAATATGCGTTAACGATCAAATCAGAAATATTATCATGTGTTTTTGTGGTTGATTACGTGCAGATAATGAAGGGTGCTAGGAGTGAAAATCCTATCCTTGTGACAACCGTTCCTGATCAGACGACTCACTAAGACGAGGCACGCCCTGACATACTTAAAGATTCAACACCGGGAGTGAAAACCTTATCTTTGTGATAACTGGGCTAATACAGACGGCTCACTAAGACGAGGCATGCCCCGACACCCCTGGGAGTAAAAATCCTATCCTTGTGATAACCGGGTTAATACAGACGGCTCACTAAGATGAGGCACGCCCTAGGGAAATGAAGACTCCACCCTGGAAGTGAAAATCCTATCCTTGTGACGACCGTGCTAATACAGACGACTCACTAAGATGAGGCACGCTCCAGGGAAGTGAGGACTCAATGCTTGGAAGTGAAAATCCTATCCTTGTGACAACCGATCCTGATCAGACGGCTCACTAAGATGAGGTACGCTCCAGGCTAATTGTGGAAAATCAAAACAAATCATGATATCCCAGTAAGTAACCGGATGACAAATACCCGGTGAATTTGGCTGGATAAGAAAGCAACACAAGTAATGCCCCGGCAAGGCCGGATCCAGCGAGTCTGGATGAAAAAGCAACACCAACAATACCCCGACAGATGCGGGTGAATGCCCATAGAGGCAACTAATGTTTATCATTGCATGCCATTTTACTAACGCAGTAAAGCAATAATTGAGAATATGCAGGAAAATCGTGGAAACATTGAAATAATGAAGAGACCGACGCCCATGCAGACGATAACATCATGCGGTCTGGTATCATGATTCACATGGCGAGTGTACTATTACCGGCACATGCTCTGCCATCTTGATCTAAGAAACACTTCCAGGTATTTTTAGCACTAATCATACTAATCCTCTTAAGGATATGATATCTTCCATCTGAGGAACAGACAGGAATCTGTGGATATCCTAGAAGTATCCCTCATTATTTAACGGGGAAACACAGCAACAGTAAAGAGGGCAACATTACAATATCTTCTGCCCGCAACATTGGCAAAAAGCTATCGCCATATTATTTTCTCCCTGATAGGGGAATGCATATGCTACAGTGTCATAGAGCTCCGACATATATTCCTGCAGAAAAGGATACATCTACATTTATTTACATGTCATCTTCCACTAACGATGAATATCTACATCAATACAACGTTATTATGAAAACCCTCACTTTTGAAATCGTTCTGTTAATCAAGCTATCTCATCAAGGGAGTAATGATAATATTCAAGGCAGCGACGCCTTCAGAATGATATTCTTTGCTCGAAGGAGCATACGGCGATACTGCCATAATACTCTCTCTTGCCGATATGGATTATATGCTACATATCGCGGGTAATATCAGTTATGATATCTCATTATCGTGAGTTGTGTCTCCAAAGCTATCTGGTAAGCAGCGTTATCTCACAAAGACATTTTATTCCTGGCATAGGAAATGCACAGGCCTAGTCATGTCGCGATATCTTGGGAAACACCCGTTATTACGTGTCTATGATTCTACAAATTATATGGTAATTCTATGATCATACTATCTCCACTGGAATTCTATGATTTTGCTGCGCTATGGAAGCCTTGTAGATAATACTCAGATCTATTGTCAGCTTCATCATCTCAATATCGGCATCAAGTTCAGAGAATCAGAAACAACGCAAAAAAGACCAACAACAAAGGGAGATAGCAAACAAAATATATAGTTGTCCAAAAACCCTGAGGGTTACAAAGGCAAAAGCCTCCAAAAAGAAAAACAAAAACGGGGCGACGCCCAAAAATTCAAAAAAGGCGGCAGAAGACGTCTATGGCACTACTGTCCCGCTATCCCCTGCCCCTCGCAATTTTTCGCCTTTGCCCTATAAAAATTTTCATCTGTAAGGACCACGGACCTCTCCTGAAAGATGCGAGTAATTTCATCAACTCAAAACACATCTACCCCATAACGCTGCATGAAGGAGTCAGCCATGACGCCTGCAGCCTCCTGGCAGTACCACGCGCACTCCTCCACCGACTCCTTTTCCAATGCGGCCTTCTTCCTTTCCAATGCGGCATTCTTACTCTTTTCTGCCGCCAACTTGGTGTTAAGTGCAGTAACCAGGGTAACTTCTTATTTACTAGCATCTTCCATCTCTTTCTTGACAATCGCCAAGGCCTTTACCAGATCCTGACGCTCCCCTAATAGCTTCTCCGCTTCTTCCTACTTTTTAGCAAGTTCATATGAAATCTGGCGATGAGCGCCACGCAACTCATTCACTATTGAGACAGAGCGAATTAGGGGCAATCTCAACCGAACAATCTTTAAGAATGTGGGCATTGTATTTATTTAACCATCATTGGTGCACGGCCAGAGAAGTGATAGTGGAAATGATGTTTTCAATCTTTTCCTCCCTAATAGATTTGGGTCGAGGACGATGAGTTCTAGCCATGATAAAATTAAAAAGAAGAAAAGAGTGACAGAGAAGAACTGAAGTACATTTCTAAAGAGAAAATCAGAGTATCCAGACGGTGGAAAGAAGAAACGTAAATCGCCTTTTGGAGTACTATGGAAAAAGTGAAATAGCAAAAGAAGGAAAAGAAGCACATGGTAAGTTTTATAGCCCTAGCAGTCAACCAAAATGACTGTTGCAATGGTCGTTGTGTGGGACGCGTTAGGGGGAAAAGACACGCGCAATGAGTACAATTTTGGAAAAGCGGGAAGACGCTTCAATTTTACCAACCCCTAGGGGGCACCAACTCATAACACCTCCATAAAGGGACACGTGCATTTTGACCATCATGGCTTTTTCCCTCGCATTAATGAGGGATTCTCAAGCATTAAATGCTCTGAAAAGTGAAATTGATTCTCAAGTTAGAATAAACGCGATAACGCGATAATCAAGATAACGCGGGATATAGCATTAACATGGCTGGTATCCGTCAAGTTAGCATGAAGGAGGAAGATAATGCTACAAAGATCAATTATTATTTGGAAAAGAATCTGGACGTGATTACAACCATTATTACAAGCGTTATGGCAAAGCAAATAGCGTCAATGTTCAAATTTAGAAAGAAACAACAGTTAACGAGGAGGGGCCGAACCTTCTGCATTCTTCGCGCCACCTGAATCATCTAACAACGGAGCGCCTAGGTATCGCTGTCGTCGCCTACTTCTTCCTCTCTTGAGGAAAGGAGTCCTTCCTTGCTCCCATCAATCTCATTCATTTTTGCAGAAGCATAATCAGCTATCTTAGCAGGATCAAAAGTCCTACTGTGGTAGTAGTCCGCGAACCCAGCGTTAAAAGCCCACATAGTTTTCTTCTTCCACTAGTCTATTCTCGACGGAAGCTTGGCCAAGTCCGCATCACGGGCCAATATTTCTTCACGAAGAAGAGAGTTCTTCTTCTCAGCTGCCACCAGCTCTGCCTCCAGGGCCTCAATTTTAGCTTTCCCCTTGGATTTTTCCCTCGCGAAGTTGGCGCGACAGTAGTCCAGTTCTACTTGACTCCGATTCTAGTGCCGTGTTAACTTCCTTACTTTGGCCAACGCACGGTCGAGCTGACTCTTTGTGTCGGATGAACCTTGAAGCTTGCCGCTATGAGCCTTGATGAAATAATGCATCTTGCGGAAGTTGGCCAAAGAATCATTCATAACGCGTGCGTGCTGAATGTCGGGAGGAAGCTGTAGTAACTTTTCCTCATCCTCAGGAAGGCCTAACATTTCACCCATCAAAATGGTTGTCGGTTGATCTCGTGACAATAGGTCCGACACCTCTAAGGCACGAAGCTCGTCAATTCCAAAGTTCGGCAGGTCCAACTGAAAAGAAGGAGCCCCCTATGACCCTTGAGAAGAAAGATTGGCGATGAGAGAAGGAGCCGAACCACCAGCAGAACTGTTAACTCCCCGAACGGAAGTAAAGAATAATGACTGAGGAGCTCTCACGGAGGAAGCAGGAAATGCACTCGAACTCGGAGCTGGTACCGTCACGTTAGGAATGCAAGAAGAGATAGGAGAATGTGGAGTCTCAGTGGCAGGGGAGGCATTTGTTGTCAATAGCGTTTTCGCCGGAACCACAAAAACCTCAATAACCGGAGAAGATCTCGTTATCGGGGGATCTTCAGTTGACGGCGCGAAACTTCAGCAGTCGAGAAAGAAGGCATCATTGGTGAAACTCCAACCCCCATTGAAGGACCACCTTCGGCGTTACTAGAAGAAGTGGTAATATCGGAGAAAATAAGGTCTGTCATTGGTGCTAAAGGAGGACACGCAGCAATCTCAGACGCCTGACTCTCTTTTTCTTCCCTAAGCCTATTTGCTAAGCCTTAGAAACCTGTCGAAGCCAAGGCTCCGTGTCCATGTCCTCACCCTCGTATGAAAAAATATTTGTCTCAACCGTTGCTGGGCCTGAGCTATGCGTTATATCCCGAACGAGCAACTAATTTTCCACAAAATGAGAAGTGCGAGTAGAAACGCTGCGCCCCCTTCGAAGGGCCACCCCCGAAGTCCTTCTTTTCTTTAACGGGACGCTACGGTCAGGTGGAGCCTTAAAAAGCACGGAGGAAGATGTCGTTGGAGGTAGCACGACTCTCGAACGAGCGTCATCCGCTACAGATGCTTGATTGATAATGCCCCCATACAAAAAGTCACATCAGTAAATAAGAAAGGAAGATGATAACGCTAAAATTTAAAAACTCACCTACGACACACTAGGACAGAGGCTCATACAAAGCAAAGTTTCGGATCTGAAAAGGCATCTCCATCTCTAACAAAGCATCAACTTGAGCCAACTCCTTCCTAGACAAGACAACCGGCTTCACCGGTCAGTATTGGTGATGCCCCGATTAAAACCGCTCTTTCAGTCATCAATGGTCTCCTCAAACTCTTAAAATTTTGCCAGAAGGACTGGGCGTATGCGTCATTCCATCTCGGAGTAACGCCTACTAGACCATTGCGACAAGCGAGGCTGAAGAATTTACAAAATAAATCGATAGAGGGGGCAAAGATAAATACCACACCATGATGAGGGCGTTATTTACGCTGGGTTAATCTTACATTGGCACAGTATATTCTCTATCGAAGTATGAACAGTAAGGAGAAAGCCATAAAGAAACATCTTAAAATACAACATCCTACGGGTCCCCCACTGGCCGTCATGAAGTCTCATATGCTTCTCTAGAAGCATAATGGTATACCATGACTCTCTAACTCGAGCCGCAGAACGGTCTCGCAAGTAAAAACACTTGCAGTATTCTCGATCTCTGAATCTATAGGCTCCCGAGGGGCTGTCTGAGATCTCGTACGACGCATAGTGAAGAGGCAGTAAAAGAAAAATGAGAAGAAGGTGAAACAGGGTACCTTAGAAAGAAGAACAGTAGAATAGATGGATCGCCTGAGTCGATGAGCGGTTGAGAAAATTTTCTTCAAGAGAAGGAGAAGAGCAGAGAATAACAGGGAAAATTCGAAATACGAGTAAAAGGTTGAGAAGAAAGAAGTTGTTTCCTTTTAAAGGTCAAACCTCACGAAGATGACCAAACGGCCTATCAGAATGAGACACGTGTAAGATAGAAGATTACACGTGGAAAGGCATTAAAAGAAAATTTAAAGCCAAGCGCCCGCGATTTTAGAGGAAAATAGTTAAAAAGACGATTGTGCGGAGCAATAATTAACCGCTCGGCGTCAATTACCCAACGATTATAAGGTTAACGCGAGAACAAGAAAGAGAAAATGGAAAATGTTACTTCATTTATAAAAAAGCCGTACGTTACATACAAAGCGCTTAACGCGCATGTCAATCCTCGTCAAGCCAGTAAGAAGGCCAATAGAAATCATTTCCGTCCGAGGGTGGCCGTTCCTCGTCAAGTAAAGGAAAAGGTTCCTCAGGTTTCTTCCTTTTGCCTTGCACTGACTGAGGATCTTCAGAAGGCCTTTTCCCCTTCAAAGGAGTCGTGCACGAGTCCTCCTTGACAGCAGAAGTTGTGATCTCAAGACTAGTGTCACGAGCAGGGACTCCTCCCCCGGACATATAATGGCTGATATGTAGAAACAGCTCATCACCCCTCCGCATAGTAGGGGTATAGGAGTCACGACCAGTATCAAGTGTTTCAGAGGTTTTCCTTTTTGACCTCTTGCGACCCTTACGTCGAGAAAACTGCCTATTGAGGCGCGACGGAGAAGGATCGTCAGAACCTGGAGAAGTAGGAGGAGTTAGTAGAGAGTAACGTTCTGCAACGTCCATGGAGTGTTAGTCAGCCATGGAATGGCAAATAATCTTCGTAGAGGAATAAAAAGAAGAAGATGAACAGGAAAACGAAAGAAAAATCCCATTAAATAGTAGTGGCGAAGAGGCACTCCTGCCTTTTCGCACGCCTTCTGAACGTAATTAATACGCTTCGAGAAAGATGATCATAATTACAGAATCTGATCCCGTGATCACCCCTGTTGGAAATCCACATTAATCGAAAGGTGCTAGTAAAACTGCCTAATAAGTTAGTATTGGGAAGGCGGCGTGAAATTAAGACAGGAAATGGTTGGAAGGAATATTTGACGAATAAGGAAAGCAAATGTTATGGAGGTCCAACAAATGGCAAACCCGCTTTCGGTTAGGCCAAGATTAGCTTCAACTGATATAATGATTCATACACAGCCAAAAAGCAGAATGTCACAAGCAAGTTAACAGAAAGTCATTTTATTTATGGACTAAACGGCCGAAGCATACATATAAAATAAAAAAAGAAAAGACAAGAAAGCGTAAAGGTGGCTGCAAGCGGTCAGGCATTGGACTTGGCGTCATCATCCCTTGGCACCGAAGGAATCTCCCTCAGAGCATCCGCAATGGAAGTCAGTTCGGAGGAAGAAACCTTCATGCCCTTCAAGCAGCACCCCAATAGATCCTTCCTGTGTTGCAGCATAGTGATAACCACCTAGATATGGGAGACAACGGCGGCAACTTCGACACATTTTCCAGAGGACTAAAATCCTCCATGGAAGCCGCACCTTCCCTAGACAGCAGAGGGGTCATCATCCCCTGAAGTTTTAGAAAGTCAACGTCAGCTTGGGTGAGATTCTTCAGAGTATGAGCCTTGGAGATCAGGAAATTTCTAGTCAATTCATCTATGGTGAAAATGTCAAGAGAAATGCGGAAAAAATGTGAAGATTTGGTGCAGTGGAAGATTCAATTTATAGGCCTAAAGGAATGACGGTTTGAAAAGACGCATCTCTCGGTAATCGAACCACCCCGTTACCTTGAAGTCCATTGAGCAGATAAGGCCGAAAATGAAGCGATAGCCCTTGGTAAACACTCGAGCTCATTTTCGGTTGGGCTTATGATAACTATAGAAGAAATTCCAGGGATATTTTCATCCTTACACCCAGCGTTAAGGGCGGAACACTGTAGCTCCCACCGGGCGTCCGCCACTATGGCTACCGCGTCTCACCTCACGCGAAACCCTGGGATGGTCGACATCAGTGAGGGGATCTCACATGTCATCTAGCCACACAAATGGCGTTATACCATCCCAGACAAGACGTAACATCACTTGAGGGACTTGGACATTATCTTCCCTAGATAACGCCCACCCCTGGAGATAACACCCACATTTTGCTTATAAATACCTCACCACTCAAGGTAAAAAGGTAAGCTTACGATCTCCAGTCGAACCCCTACCATCTTGAATAGCCATACTGACTTAAGCATTGGAGTGTCTACGCTGGAGACCCCCTTCGGCGCATTGCAGGTACACCGGATGGCCAGATCAGCTATCCCGAGCAACCATTTGCCTCACCTACCCCTCTCCAGAAGTCTGAATCTTATTACTTGGATAATATCCACTTCTCCCCTATCCTTACACACTTTCTCCCACCAACTAGTGACATAATCCTCAAACTCCATTGCCGTGAATTTAATCTTTTTCTCCTCCGAATATCGATGACAATTAAAAATACGCTGAATTTTCCCTTCCCATTTAAGGTACTCCGAAGGATCAATGGAGCCCCTAAAAGTAGGAATTTGCACCTTGATACCACTAAGTTTGTCATCAACCCTAGGCTCTTGTGGCCTCTCAACATGTTCACCAAACCGTGTCCCTTGTTCTTGTTGTCGTCTCCCTCTAATTCGCTTCACAATTCCCTCAAAGTCGGCATTAGTTTCCTCATAGGGATTTTCATAGTACTCTCGAGTGTGGTGGGGTGTGGTAACAACATGGAAATGAGGAACTATGGGTCGGCTACTTGATGCGTTGAAGATTTCTTGGCCTCGGCTGCCTTGATCATACTTCTTCCTTATGCCTTTCATTTGCTCCTCGGAGAGGGCTAGTCCCAGAGGGGTATAGTGTGACTTTCAGGGTTCCTCCTTGCGGACACTTAGGAAGTCTCGGTCGATCGCCTTTTTGGGATCACTCTTCAACAACCCAACCTTTTTTTCTTCACTTTGGTGGCCCTCTAACTCAGTTTCAACGTAAACGTGATCCTTGAGGGGTTCCTGGTGGGACTTAGGTGGAAGGTTCGTTGGAGGTGTCGGACGACTAGGGACCTTAGAGGACTTGGTCTCCTCCCGCCTATGAGACTTGATATTCTCCTTCATCATGGTGAGGCGCTCCTCCGTCTTGGTCGCGGTAGCATTTAAATCGACCGAGGCTACAAGGATTTGGTCAATAGCTTCGACACTTCTACTACCACTAGAACTAGGTCTACTTCTTCCGGACATTATAATAATAATTATTTTTTTTACCTGCAAAAATTGAAACCAACTAGATATATAGGCGTTAGTAAATAATCTCTCCTTCACGTGTTTAAACACTCGAAAAATACGTGCTCACAAACACTTAACTTCGCGTTCTCCGTGTACCTACACACTTAAACAAGGGTTAGAAAACAAATCACTCCCTCACGTGTTTAACACTCGTGTTTAATCACTCGCAAAAGATAGTCTCACAAATCGCTCAATAGATCCCCACACAAAGCTTGCTCACCACGCAATTCCTTGCCATAGACAAACTTGTGATTCTAGTCAAGCGTTTGTTCGCCAATGCTCAAGTGATTAGAACAAGAAAAGGAAAGACTCATCAAGACTCAAGAGTGGGGTGGCAAAGACCCAAGGAAAGCTGGAAAAGAAAAGATTTAAAAGAGTAAAAGTTTCAAGAGTTTAGGACTCAAGTTTGAGGGTTTTTTTTTGTTTTTTTATTTAGGACTTGAGTTTAGGACTTAAGTTTAGGACACTTGGATAGGAAGAGGAAGTCCTAAACTTGGAGTAATGGAGTGGGGCACATTTAGTTAGGAATGTTGGTCACTTTAGTCAAAAGGTCAAGGAGCTAGGGTATAGGTCTAGGCATGCAACCCTAGGTTACCTTGAATGGAATAGATGTTTAGTCATTTTGATGGTCGGCCAAGTGAGGAAAATATTTAATTAATTGGCAAACACTTGGCTAAAACTTTTGTAAAATAATTTTGGATCAAAAGTGTCAAGGGCCAAGAACACCAAGAACATATGATGAACACCAAGATCACACCCAAATGATTTTCTGAAATTTTCAGAATTTTAACTTTGCCAAAGTGATCACAACCAACATTTAAAAGCCCATTTGAAATAGGTTTTGAAAAAGATGCACGAAACTCAGGATTTTCAAGGAAGAAAACTCGCAAGACGACCAAGAGCTCCGCTACCACTTGATATGATCCGGCCAAGGGTAAGTCGACCGGATAATATATGAAGCTTATGGAGGACCTAGCCAAGGGAGTTATCTAGGAAAACCATGACCACAAGGAAAGAAACAACAAGATAGGAATGGACAGCGGAGAAAAATACACAAAGGAGCGTTGGAAGGATTGGATGTTACTCGGGAAAGGAAGGATAGAGGAGGGATCAGAGATGAGCATGCGAAGAAGCGATGTTCAATCCATGTAACTTGATATGATGCATTTTGTACTAATTTCCCATTCCTTTCCTAGCCCTTTTTGGGCATGTTGCTACTGATCTCGTTCTGTGTTCCTACTATTTTATATATCAGAGCTTATGGAAAGGAAATATCAAAAAGATGCATTTTTATGGATTCTGGAAAGACTTGAGCAGCGAGGCCTAGCAGCAGTTGGCAGATAGCATGCAGGCAGCGGCTTGCCCCTACATTTATGTGCAAACAGCGACAGCTGGCCAAGAACGAACAAGGAAACTTCTTTTTAAAGAAGGAAATCCGCTGATTCTCTCCAGTTAATCCAGATCTCTCCCGTTTTGGTAAGAAAATATTCCAAGATCAACTCCAATTAAATTAGAATTTTCCCTTTTAATTAATTTCCAGTTTAGGATTTTCTCTTTTTGTAATTTTCTTTTATAAACCCTTTTAGCTTTAGGGTTTGGGGGGGAATCTTTCATCTTCCACTTCTAGAGTTGGTAGCCACGACCATAACTCTTTGTTTTCCGTTCAATAAACTGGAGCTTTGCTCCGGCCGGCAATAATAAAGAGTTTTCCCTTTCCTCTTCTTCTTCTTCCTTTATGCAATTAATTTATTTTAATTATTTTAATTTTATAATGAGTAGCTAAACTCATTTGTTCTTGGTAGGATCATCAAAGGTTGCTTAAGAAGGCTGTGAGGTCGAATTGAAATTAATATATCCTTAGTTGGTATTTAATTATTTAACGATTTCTTGTTAATTCTACTAGGACTACTTCTAGCCTGATCAACTAGTTGTTTGCCCTAGGCGAGTAAAGTCATCACTGTGGTTATAACTAATGCGAAGCTACAGGGTAAAGTAGACAACCAATCAGAGTCTTCAGGTCGCTGGTTTCATTCGGTTGGGTTAAGTAAGTAATCAAGGTAGAGCCTCGAACGCGCTGAGTGTCTCGCCCTGGATACGTCTTCCTTCATCTTCATAGGCCTTCGAGTATTGCTTTCATAAACGTACCTTAGGAGGCGGTGAAGTGTCAAGACTACTCCATAAACGTACCTTGGGGTAGTTTCTCGTACGAAAGGAAGCAGGGGACCTAAACGTACCTAGTCCCCATAGCGCGTCTACCAGCGAGGGATAGACGATTATTGCACCCGTGATCAGCCAACTTTGAAAGCAACCCGGGATAGATTCCTACTGGGAACTCCTTCCTTTATTGATTTATTAATCACTTTTATTACTGTCTATTATTGCTTTATTAGATATTAATCAACCAACTCTTGAAACCCCTCCCTCCCCGTTATTTGTTACTATTCTGAACTGTTTGCGCTTGCTACACAACACAAGACAGTGTTCACCTTAGTCCCTGTGGATCGACCCTGTACCATTATTCACAGTTTAATTGTGCATTTGCTGCAGGTTTTATTATTATTTTTGAGGTGTCTCGACAGCACGTCAAATTTTGGCGCCATTACCGGGGACTTCGGTACTAATTCTTTCTTTTGTTTTTGTGACCAGGGCATCTAGACCAAATCCTACAATTCTAATTCCCTTCTATGTCAAGACCTAGACGCTGAAAACTTCAACCTCCCAATTTCACAACATGGCCGACGTCTGTGCTGATATAGAAAAACAAATCGCCATCCTGACTTGTATGGTCCAGATCCAAGACAGGTTGTCCAGGCCAAGACACACAAATTTCGCAACTTTACCAACTCCCCGACTAACGCATACCCATATACCCCTAATGAATTCCAAGTTAACACGGTTGATAATTATAACGGAGCTCTTTGGCAGTTTGATCCTTATACCAACAATTATGACCAAGGACAACATCATCCTAACCAAAGTTGGTGCGTTCTGCAACCGTCTTGCCTAGACAGTCACCATAGCAGCATCATTACCAATATCCTAACCTCAGCTATGGCAATAATCCTCAAGCATCTTGCCCTAATCAGCAACAACCACCATTTAATCTACAAAATTTCAAGCCACGACCGAGCTACCCTAACAACCAATAATATCAATACCAGGCTCCCCTAGAATCAGCGCCTCCGGCACCTCTATCCGATGAGGTAAGAAATTTCATGCTTGATATGCAAAAACAAATGAGTTCTATGGCTGCAGAAATGAAGGAGATACAGAAGCAAAGATGCCTACCACCTCAACCAGAACTCAACCCGCAACATGTTGTCTGTGCCATGACACTTCGCAGTGGTACTGAAATACCATCCCGCGAGCTGCCTGCCCAAGACGTTGAACTACCTAAACTCACGCCCAAACCGGAGGAAGCTAAGGTAGAAGTGGAGAAAGAAAAACGTGTCCACATTGCTAGAAGACACGGTTCTCCACGAAAAGTCGATGAAAATTCTAAATTTTCAGAAGAATTCATCACCAAGGTACTTGAGCCACCATTCCCACAAAGGTTAGTCAAAACAAAAAGGGACAAAGAGGATAAGGAAAATTTTGAATTATTTAAAAAGGTGCAGCTTAATATTCCTCTTTTACAAGCCATCAAAAATATTCCTCGATATGCCAAATTCTTGAAATCTTTGTGCCCTAACAAATGTAAATTGCCAGAAGTGAATAAGATTAGTGTGGGTGCTAACGTTTTAGCCGTCATTCAGAGGAAGCTTCCACCAAAGTGTAAGGACCAAGGGATGTTCACCATCCCTTGTAAAATTGTGAATACTGATGTTGGCAAAGCTATGTATGATCTTGGCGCAGGTATCAACGTAATGCCCTTGACGATATATAACAACCTAGGCCTAGGCCCACTTAAACCAACGCAAATTGTCATCCAGTTGGCCTACCGCTCTGTTATATATCCCGAAGGCATTATAGAGGATATTTTAGTACAGGTTGGCGACTTCCTATATACAACCGACTTTTATGTGATCAGCATGGAGGACGAGAAATCCACCAAACCGATAGATATGCTCTTGGGCAGGTGATACGATCGCACCGATCGCATCACGTACGTGAAGCCAACGGGTTGGTCTCGTGTCGCTTATGCTTAGACATTTACGCTACGAGGAAGCGAACATAAAGTTCAAGGACCAAAGGAGGCCATGTCTGCAGATCCAAGGACCAAAGGGGAGCTTAGTCTGGCCCAAGCCCATCCTCGCCCACACGACGTCGCACAACGCCAGCAACCCTCTCGCCCACACGACGCCGTTTGGATTATCTTTCTCACGCACGACCCGGTCGTGTGCAGCGCCACCCAACCCGCAAGACCCGGTGCACGCCCACAACCGCTCGCCCTCATCCTCGCCTGACCGCCCGCAAGACTCGGTCCACGCCGCACCTGCCTTCCGCGTCCAACGCGCACGACCGTGTCGCTCGCCCGCGCCCAACTCATGCCTGCAACTGCCTCCCTCAACGCACGACCGCGCAAGCCGCGTCCCCTCGCCTGCAACTGCTGCCGCATGACCGAGTGGTGCCTAGCTGGTGCAATCCCAAGCCTCCAGCACTAAACATGGCTACCGAAATTAATGCCCAAGCGTCCAATTTTTCCAATTAATTCCAACCAAATCAATTGGTAAATGACCGCCTTACCCTTAGGTTTTTTTAGCTATAAATAGGAGTCTTTTGTTTCCTTTAGAGGCACCTTTTGATTACCAATTGATTATTCAATCTTAAAGTCAATTTTATTCCTTGTAATTTCTAGCTTTATTTCCCTAAAATTCTTGTAATCATTTCAGGTTCAAACTAGCATTTTCATTGCAAGTTTGAGTTCGATCTTTCAAGTTATTCAATATAGAAAGGTTGCTCGTTCTTCGTTAACGAGAGGGTTTTCTCGAATATACTTGTCCATTTAAAATTCCATCTTTCACTTCTAAAATTCCCGATTCAAGAACCATTTATCTTGAATTAAATCATCACAAAATTCCATAAGACCATTTCTAAAAATCCTACATATCTCCATTACAACTTTATCCGCTGGGCATATTTCCGAACCTCACCCCTTCCGTCAAAAAACACCTTCCTCCTTCATCAATCGGACCATCCACAATCAAGACTAGTTCCTTACTCCAAGTAGCACCGAAGGATCCTAACACGTGGTAGCGGAGCTCGGCTGTCTCGAAGGTTGGTAAACGTTAAATTCACAAATTAATTCCTTTTTCCATTTTTCCGAATTCATTACTCCTTCGTCTTGTCCATTGTATAAAATTTTCAACTAACACAAATTTTATTTTCTTTGTTATCTATTTGCGATCCGAGCGTCCCTTCACTTGTGATAAAAAAAAAAAAAAGAAAGAAAAGAGATCAAAAATATATATATATATATATTGTGTATATATATATAACAAAAAGAAAAAAAAGAAAATAAAGAAGAAGAAGATCAACACAAGTCAAAAGCAAGGGACAAGATCGCTAGGTAAGCTTTTCGACACTTGACGTCGACTACCATTGGATGAGTCAAGCTTTCTTTCACCTTCCGAAACACAAATCCTTTTGCGTCATTCTTCATTCGTGTCTTTGTAAGTTTTCATTATTGTTTCTCATATCTCTTCTATTCCAAATTAAGGTAATTGCACAATCTCATTTTGTTCGTGTTAGTTACCTTAATTTTTCCATACCTTCTTTGCGTACCCAGTTTTCATTGTGTGTCACCAAAGTGCTCATCATTCTTTGAGTCATACTTTTTTTAAAACTAAAACTGACTTTAAGTTTATTTGTTTATTTTTGTGTGATTTTGGTGAGAACAATAGAGAGAAGAGTGTAAACACGTGAGGGAGGGTACTAACAAACACCTTTTAGTTCTCCTTTGTGTTTATTTTCTTTGTGCAGGTACAGATCATGTCCAACGACCCTACCATTACTGAAGAACATTCGGAAGTACCAACCCCACCTCCCGATCCAAACATGAGCCACATTAGCTCCATATTGGAGAAAATGATGGCTAGACTCGAGGCCATTGAAACTCGACAAGCCCAAACACCCCCACCACTACAAACACCACTACCACAAAGGACCCCTACATTTCCCCACTTTCAACAAAGAACCCGACCCACCGACCCACGAAGTCATTCCTTCTATGGTAACACCGAAGGAGTCTATGCTCGCTCCGATAGTAGCGATAATGAGGAAGATCGCCACTCCCGAAACCGACCACCGCACCATACGAATCCGATATCTCCACCACTAAATCCACTTACCATCAGACACAATCGGAACCGGGGTCCCGATATTCCACTACACCAAGCCAACTCCTATGTGCCGCCACCAAGCCACCCATTCGCAACCGAAGCGACCCTTCGTCGGCCATATGATCCAACACGACACGAACCTCGGCGAGAGGCTCAAAGGAATCCTTCACTCGAGGGACGGTATGACAACTTTAATAACATCAAATTAACTATTCCATCTTTTGAGGGCCGTGAGAACCCTGATATGTATTATGAATGGGAAAGTAAGATGGAAAGGATATTTGCATGTTATAACTATTCAGAAGAAAAGAAGTGTCGTTTGGCTGTTGTTGAGTTTACAGGTTTAGCCATACAGTGGTGGGAGCGAGTCTTGATTAATCGGAGGTTGGATCATGAACCACCAATCACCACTTGGGCTGAGTTAGTGGAGGAGATGCGATCACGATTTGTGCCGGTTTACTACCTCCGAGATTTGCATTAGAAACTCCAACGATTGTATCAAGGCAGTAAAAGTGTCACGGAGTTTTACCATGAGATGTTATCCATGCTGACACGATTGGATGTACGAGAGAGTGGTGAGGCAACCGTGGCCCGATTTCTTGGCGGACTTCGCAAGGATATTTCCCAACAATTGGACTTCCTCCCTTACAACACACTCGAGGAAATGTACCATCTAGCTCTTAAGCTAGAACGCCAAGTAAGCTCCAAAACCAAAAACTTTGTCAATACTACTTCTTCTTCTACTCCACACTCTGTGACAAATACCAAAAGACCCTGGCAATCAAACACGACTAAAACACCTAAGCCACCCTACACTCAAGCAACCGAAACCAAACCATCCGACCCTAAACCATACACTGCCCAAAATACCTCCAACACACCAATCCCAAACACAACCCAAAGAACACCTAGCCGAACCATTGAATGTTTCAAATGTGGTGGTAAGGGACACATGAGGGCAGAGTGCCCAAACCGCCACATCATCCTAATCAGGGAAGGAGGAGAGACAGTTTCTGAGGATGAGTCAGAAACTGGGGAAAATGATGCGGAAAGTGAGGAAGAAGGAGAGTATACCCCTTTGGAGATTCCTCGCAATTTAGTGATCAGACGGACCTTGAGTATGCAAGCCCGAGCAGATGATGAGGATCTAGGACAGAGGGAAAACTTGTTTCATACCCGGGGAACAGCTGATGGGATGGTCCTCTCGATCATCATTGACAGTGAGAGTTGTGCAGATGTGGCGAGCACCTTACTAGTCCACTCACTGGGACTCTCGACCACCAAGCATCTGCACCCCTATGTTTTGAACTGGTTCAATGACGGCAGCACCATCAAAGTTGTGAAACAGGTGCAGATCAAGTTTCAGATTGGGGAGTACCAGGATGAGTGCGTTTGTGATGTCGCCCCCATGCAAGCCACCCACCTTCTCCTTGGTCGTCCGTGGCAATTTGATCACCACGCCATCCATGATGGATTCCGCAACACATACCGCATCACTCACACCGGCCGAAAGTTCATGATTCCACCACTTGCACCTAGTCAGGTATACGAAGACCAAATCAAGCTTGAATAAGCAAGTGCGGTCTTCGATATTTTAATTACTTTAAATAAGAAAGAGGGAAATAGTGGAGTGAAAAATGTAAGCGGTGAGAGCATTAAAAACAACCCGCAAGAAAAAAATGAGCTTGCGAAGAGAGAAGAGAAAAAGGAAGGAAAGAGTGGAAACACACAGCTAGAAAAAAATGAGCTAGCTAGCGAGGTTCCGAGGGGAACGAGGGAAGAGAAAAAAGTGAGTCTTATGGGAAGATCTTGGGATGTGAGGCGTGCACTTCTTGCACAAAAACCCATCATTTTTCTCCGTTTTCGTGCCTTGAGCGCGGAAACATCTAACACTAACCCCGATTCCTCTTCTCCTGCTTTTGTGTCTTTGATGTTAGATTTCCAAGACGTGTTTCCAAATGAGTTGCCCGAAGGACTACCACCAATCCGCGGAATCGAGCATAAGATCGATTTGATTCCCGGCGCACCTATACCCAACCGACCCGTCTACCGGTGCAATCCAATGGAAACCAAAGAGTTGGAGACTAAAGTCGAGGCCCTCCTCGCCAAAGGCTATGTTCGCGAAAGCCTTTCCCCGTGTGTCGTCCCGGTGATCCTTGTTCCAAAGAAGGACGGATCGTGGCGCATGTGCATGGACTGTCGAGCAGTCAACAAGGTAACCATTAAATACTCGCACCCCATACCTCGTCTTGATGATATGCTAGATGAACTTAGCCATGCTACAATATTTTCGAAAATTGATTTAGCTAGTGGATATCATCAAATATGTATGCATGAAGGAGACCAATGGAAAACTGCTATCAAAACTAAATTTGGTCTTTATGAATGGTTAGTTATGCCTTTTGGGTTAACAAATGCTCCTAGCACATTTATGCGATTAATGAATCATGTGTTGCGTGACTTTAATGGAAAATTTGTTGTTGTTTATTTCGATGACATCTTGATATATAGCTCCTCGCATGACTCCCATTTTGAGCATTTGAGACTTGTATTTCTAACCCTTCTCGAGCATAAGCTTTACGCTAAACTCGCGAAGTGCGAGTTTTGTTTGGACGAAGTCCACTTTTTTGGCTTTATTGTAGGAGCAGATGGACTCAAGGTTGATCAAGCCAAGATCAAGGCGATTGCGGATTGGCCCACTCCACAAAATATGAGCGAGGTGCGCTCATTTCATGGTTTGGCCGGTTTCTATCGGCGCTTCATGAAGGACTTTTCAACGATTGTTGCGCCCCTCAACGCACTCACCAAGAAGGACATTCCATTCATATGGGGGCCCGAGCAAGAGGAGGCCTTCAAAACCCTTAAGTAACGCCTTGTATCCAGCCCGGTTCTCGCACTACCTAACTTCGACAAGACATTCAAGGTCCAATGCGATGCAAGTGGAATCGGGATTAGCGCAGTGCTGTTACAAGGAGGGCGACCGATCGCTTATTTCAGTGAGAAATTGAAGGACGCCCAGCTCAATTACTGCACGTATGATCGGGAACTGTACGCCTTAATTCGAACCTTCACTGTTTGGGAGCACTACCTCGTCCCAAAGGAATTCGTTGTTCACACCGACCATCTATCCCTTCGTTACCTCAAAGGACAAGGTAAGTTGAATCATCGCTATGCTGTTTGGTTGGAGTTCATTGAGCGATTTCCATATGTGATCAAGTATTTAAAAGGAAAGGATAACACGGTCGCCGACGCCCTTTCCCGAAGGTACGCACTCATTACTTCTTTACAATCTAAATTATTGGGATTCTCGCATATCATGGAACTGTATGAAAATGATGATGATTTTCATGTTGCGTATGATGCATGCTTGAATGGACCTTTTGAAAATTATTCTTTGCATGATGGATTCCTGTTTTGTAAAGGTCGATTATGTGTGCCCAAATGTAGCATGCGTGAACTTCTCATTAAAGAAGCTCATGGTGGTGGACTTAGCAGTCATTTCGGTATTAACAAAACTTTGAGTACTTTAAAAGAACATTTTTATTGGCCGCAGATGCGTCCTATGATAACTCGTATTGTTAATGCATGCATTGAATGTCATCGTGCTAAATCTACATCTCATGATCAAGGTCGTTACATGCCATTACCTGTTGCTTCGTACCCTTGGTGCGATATTTCCATGGATTTTATACTAGGATTGCCTAGAACTAGTAACGGGAAAGATGCTATCTTTGTTGTCGTTGATAGATTTTCTAAGATGGCACATTTTATTCCTTGCAAATCCACTGCTGATGCTTCTCATGTAGCTGATCTATTTTTCCGAGAGGTTGTCCGCCTCCACGGCATGCCACGTACCATTGTAAGTGATTGAGACTCGAAATTTTTGAGTCATTTTTGGCATGTCCTATAGGCCAAGTTGGGGACCAAACTCCTGTTTTCCATATCCTACCACCCCCAAACGGATGGCCAGACGGAGGTAGTCAATCGAACTCTTGGTAACTTGCTTCGAATCGTGGTACCTAAATATTCTAAGAATTGGGATCAATATCTTCCTTTTGTGGAATTTGCATATAATCGTACCATGCATTCTGCTACTTTATATTCTCCATTTGAGCTCGTTTATGGGTTCAACCCACTCACCCCTATAGACTTGCTCCCGTTACCTATTTCTCATGTATCCAGCTTAGATGGAGAAGAACGAGCAGCCAAAGTGAAAGAGTTACATGCTAAGGCGAAGCAAAGAATGGAAAACGTGAACGCCAAACTCGAGGAGAAGCGCAATGCCGGGAAACGAGTCAAGTCCTTTGAAGTTGGAGATTGGGTTTGGTTGCATCTTCGCAAAGAGCGATTCCCTCACCTTAGGAAGTCTAAATTGAGTCAAAAAGGGGCTGGTCCTTTCCTTATTGTTAATAAAATTAACGATAATGCTTATGTTTTGGATATCCCTCCATCTTTTGCTGTTTCCTCTACCACTTTTAACATTACTGACTTATCTCCGTATTTTGTAGCCGAGTCCGATGACGAGGATACTGAGGACATGCAATCTTTAGATTCGAGGTCGAATCCACTCGAAGGGGGAGGAGATGATACGATCGCACCGATCGCATTGCGTACGCGAAGCCAACGGGTTGGTCTTGTGCCGCTTATGCTTCGACATTTACGCTACGAGGAAGCGAACATAAAGTTCAAGGACCAAAGGAGGCCATGTATGCAGATCCAAGGACCAAAAGGGAGCTTAGTTTGGCCCAAGCCCATCCTCGCCCACACGATGTCGCACAACGCCAGCAGCCCTCTCGCCCACACGACGCCGTTTGGATTATCTTACTCACCCACGACCCGGTTGTGTGCAGCGCCACCCAACCAGCAAGACCCATCCCACGCCCGCAACCGCTCGCCCTCATCCTCGCCTGACCGCCCGTAAGACTCGATCCACGCCGCACCTACCTTCTGCGTCCAACGCGCACGACCGCGTCGCTTGCCCGCGCCCAGCTCCCGCCTGCAACTACCTCCCTCAACGCACGACCGCGCAAGCCGCGTCCCCTCGCCCGCAACTGCTGCCGCATGACCGAGTCGTGCCTAGCTGGTGCAATCCCAAGCCTCCAGCACTAAACATGGCTACCGAAATTAATGCCCAAGCGTCCAATTTTTTCAATTAATTCCAACCAAATTAATTGGTAAATTACTGCCTTACCCTTAGGTTTTTTTAGCTATAAATAGGAGTCTTTTGTTTCCTTTAGAGGCACTTTTTGATTACCAATTGATTATTCAATCCTAAAGTCAATTTTATTCCTTGTAATTTCTAGCTTTATTTCCCTAAAATTCTTGTAATCATTTCGGGTTCAAACTAGCATTTTCATTGCAAGTTTGAGTTCGATCTTTCAAGTTATTCAATATAGAGGGTTTTCTCGAATATACTTGTCCATTTAAAATTCCATCTTTCACTTCTAAAATTCCCGATTCAAGAAACATTTATCTTGAATTAAATCATCACAAAATTCCATAAGACCATTTCTAAAAATCCTACATATCTCCATTACAACTTTATCCGCTGCGCATATTTCCGAACATCATCCCTTCCGTCAAAAAACACCTTCCTCCTTCATCAATCGGACCATCCACAATCGAGACTAGTTCCTTACTCCAAGTAGCACCGAAGGATCCTAACAGCAGGCCATTCCTTTGGACTACCAAGGCCAAGATTGATGTCCATGACGCCTCTATTACTCTTGAATTCGACGGCGAGACCATCAAGTTCAATATGATTGATGATATGAGACACCCCACCGAGTTTTCTAGCGTAAACTTTGTTGATATTGTTGACGTTGTTGTTACTAATGTTTCTGCACTTACTACTGATGATTCTCTACAGCTTGCCCTACACAGGAGCATTCTGCCCACAGCACTGGACCTCTTGGCCTTGATACTTGTAACCCCACATAAATTGCATGGAGACGTCGCTGCTTTGGAAGAGCATTCTGTTATCCCTCCTCCTTCTATTATTTCTCCTCTTCCCGCTGATCATACTAAACACCCATCTCTTTTGCAGGACCCAAAGTCAGAGTTGAACTGTTTGCCCTCGCACCTCAAGTACGCCTACCTTAGCGAGTATGACACGCTCCCTGTCATTATCTCTAGCAAGCTTGATCCTGTTGCAGAACATGAACTGGTGTCCACACTCAAAAGATACCGCGAGGCCCTTGGATGGACGATCATCGATGTCAAGGAGCTTGCCCTAGCCCTTTGCACTCCTCAACTAGCTCCGACAGCCTTTGTACCCACTTCTGTTGCCCCCAACACCATGGCAGTGAATTCGGCCGTCACTACGACCAATCCCGAGGACACAATGGTTCCTGCCCTCACTACTGCCGCGACCAGCAAGGGCATGATGCCTAATGCTCACCCAACCCCGCAGACTGCCAACAACATTGCCAAGACAGTAGCTCATCACGATAAGTTGCTCTCTCCTAAGACCTTTGATACTGGATAGAAAGTTTTACTTTACAACTCTCGTCTTAGGCTCTTTTCCAGGAAATCACACTCTCGGTAGACCGGCCCTTACCTTGTCACGCAAGTGTTTGACCCTGGTGTAGTTGCAATTCAGAGTATGGACAGGGGCCACATTTTCAAGTGCCTGACCACAGATTGGAGCTGTTCCATGAGGGTTTCCATCCCCTCATGGCGGAGCCCCCGGATCCAAAATGATTTGAGTAGCCTACGTCTTGCCCTAGACGTTAATAACGGTGCTTCATGGGAGACAACCCACGTTTCTTTCCCTTCTTTTCCCTTTTATTTTTCTGCCTTTTGAACTATTTTTTGATTGTGTGTGAGTCTCATTCTCGCATCGAGGACGATGCGCTACCTCAGTGTGGGGGTGGGACACCTGTGTGTTTGAACTCTTTTTGGTTTGATTGCATGTTGCATACTGCTTACCCTTGCACTTGCATGATAACTTTTTGATTGGAGTTTTTGAAAAAATTTGACTTGCCAAAACAACACTGCCCCTGTTTTGAAAATCCCTTAGTTTGAATGAATGGTTTAGGCACTTTGCACAGAAAGCACTCACTCACTGCACATATTCACTCGCACAACCACACTAAGTTTGCTCCTATATCCATGTCTTGCCCTAGTCGCTTGCAGTCATTTGTTTACCAGTGTGAGCTCTTTTGAACTTTCATGCCATGATTTTTTCTAAGTGAATGCATGACTTTTTACTGGCTGGATTTGCATGAGACCCCTAGGTATAGGCACCATTAGACTTGGGAAAGCGATGAAATGATTAAAAACTTTGCATTCTTCTTTCTTATCTTTTTTCTTGCTTTTATCTTGCCCCTGTCACTAATCTGACCTTCTTTTCATCACCCTTCTAACCATTTGCGCCTTCCTTTCTTTTCTCAGCAGGTGAGAGATGTCCTCTAGCAGTGAGCAAGGTGAGGCAAAGAGAAACAACATCTTTAGTGTGGGGGTATTGAGCCGCAAGACCGGGACACTTAAGACAGACGTACAGTTTTGAGCTGCAAGACCTAGAAGCTGAAAACAGAAGCGGATGCTAATAACAGAAATATAACATCGAACCACTAGCCCAAAATGCTGAAAGCAGTAGTATGACAAGTGACTTCAGAGCACAAAAGACTACAAAACCTATAGTGTGGGGGTAATGGACGGTCAAGCCAAGACGCTCAAGTCATTCAATGAGCGACATGGAAATGAAGAGCTAGACCGAGACACTGAAAGCAATCATACGCTGAAACTAACTCACCCGATGAAAAAAGTTGCTACTCCATTCAGACGGATGAAAACAGTATGTACGCGCTCCCTTTGCCCAAGGAGCACAAATCAGAAGCGAAGCGAAGCATGAAGAAAACCAGAAGACTGACTGCACTGCCCAAAAGAAGAAAATACCCCCTAATCATCTAGTGCTCTTTGCCTTGCCCTCGCTGCTGCCAACAGGAGGGAGGATCTCTCTCACCACTTCGCCTCTTTCCAGCTAAGAAACTCTCTATCCTTCACTCTCTCCCTCTCTTTGAACCCTCTCTCCTTCTTCCACATTTTCTTGCTCTACCCTTTGTAAAGTTTTTATGATTGTATGATTGCCCATGCATGTGTTCTCCGTACTCGGGTCCCTATTACAAATCTAGTTTTGTGCATTGTCATTTACATTGTTGAGTGTAAACACCTTGCCATTATTTCTTTTCTGAGTGTGAGTGCAAACACCATTTTCTGTGTGAGGATTGCTTGCGACTAGCTTGATAAGGGAAAATTTCTCCCTTGGTTTCGTTATTACTTGGGTTTAATGTGGATGCTATCCAGGTAGGAGGTTGTGCCGAATTTTATGCTTGTGTGCTGAGTGTGCTTATTCTGTATGCCTTTTTTGTGGGAGACCATTTGTTCTTATTGAGGGGTTGTTTTGAGTTTAATGCTCGGGGGCGAGCATTGGGGTAGTGTGGGGGTGTTTGATATGATGCATTTTGTACTAATTTCCCATTCCTTTCATGTTGCTACTTATCTCTTCCTGTTTTCCTACTATTTTATAGATTAGAGCTTATGGAAAGGAAATATCAAAATGATGCATTTTCATGGATTCTGGACGGACTTGAGCAGCGAGGCCTAGCAGCAGTTGGCAGACAGCATGCAGGCAGCGGCTTGCCCCTGTATTTATGTGCAGACAGCGACAGCTGGCCAAGAACGAACAAGGAAATTTCTTTCTAAAGAAGGAAATCTGCTGATTCTCTCCAATTAATCCAGATCTCTCCCGTTTTGGCAAGAAAATATTCCAAGATCAACTCCAATTAAATTAGGATTTTCCCTTTTAATTAATTTCCATTTTTGGATTTTCCTTTTTTCTAATTTTCTTTTATAAACCCTTTTAGCTTTAGGGTTTGGGGGGAATCTTTCATCTTCCACTTCTAGAGTTGGTAGCCACGACCATAACTCTTTGTTTTCCGTTCAATAAACTGGAGCTTTGCTCTGGCCGACAATAATAAAGAGTTTTCCCTTTCCTCTTCTTCTTCCTTAATTTTATTATGAGTAGCTAAACTCATTTGTTCTTGGTAGGATCATCAAAGGTTGCTTAAGAAGGTTGTGAGGTCGAATTGAAATTAATATATCCTTAGTTGGTATTTAATTATTTAACGATTTCTTGTTAATTCTACTAGGACTACTTCTAGCCTGATCAACTAGTTGTTTGCCCTAGGCGAGTAAAGTCATCACTATGGTTATAACTAACGCGAAGCTGCAGGGTAAAGTAGACAACCAATCAGAGTCATCAGGTCGCTGGTTTCATTCGGTTGGGTTAAGTAAGTAATCAGGGTAGAGCCTCGAACGCACTGAGTGTCTCGCCCTGGATGCGTCTTCCTTCATCTTCATGGGCCTTCGAGTATTGCTTCCATAAACGTACCTTGGGAGACGGGGAAGCGTCAAGACTACTCCATAAACGTACCTTGGGATAGTTTCTCGTACAAAAGGAAGCAGGGGACCTAAACGTACCTAGTCCCCATAGCGCGAATACTGGCGAGGGATAGACGATCATTGCACTCATGATCAGCCGACTTTGAAAGCAACCCGAGATAGATTCCTACTAAGAACTCCTTCCTTTATTGATTTATTACTCACTTTTATTACTGTACCATTATACACAGTTTAATTGTGCATTTGCTGCAGGTTTTATTATTATTTTTGAGGTGTCTCGACAACACGTCATAACTTGTCAACCATGAACTTGAAATCAGCAATTAATAAAACACATCTTTCATTAACGTAGTTCATCAATACGAGTACAAATCAGGATTTCCTGGAGAGATATCGGGAGGAGTAATCTTTAACTCAATAATTTCTCTCAAGGAATTCAAGTGGAGAGCCCAAGGCTTAGTTGATAAGAGAAGGAGTAATCTCACTTTACAAATATCACACAAAGTCTAAGCTACCTATGAAAAGAAAGAATTAAGCTATTTATACAAAAAGGGTGAAAAATGTCAAAGTTGGAAATTGTCCAATTCTCCATGAGGACGGCGCCATGACTCCATAAGGACAGCATCCTTATGCCAACATCAGTAGGTTCTAGGACTGTGCAGATCAGGTCTGGCATGATGACGCCAACTTCAGAGAGTTGAGGAGTTGGGTGGCGTAATGACGCTGGAAGGTTGGCGTGATAGCGCCAACTTTAGTAGGTCTGGAGTGTCTACGATGTGATGACACTGGACAAGGGCATGATGATGCCAACTTCAGTAGGCTTGGCCACTAAACAGATCACGCCGGCGTGATGACGTGGGGTCCAAAGGTTCTTCAGCTTCGCGAAAGTCCTTGGCATGGTGCGCGATCACTACAATAGTCCGATCCTTGGCTTGGGAAGGCTCTACTCTTATTTTTACTTCAATCCATAATGCCAACTTCTTTGTCTTTCTACGTGTGATAGGACCTTGCGGTAAGATATCTTGAGCATCGAGGTCGGGCTCGAGAGGGACCATGATCACATAAATTAGTGTCATTATCTATAATGATCATTTCGGGGACTCCATAGCAACAAATGATGTTCTTCTTAATGAATCACATGGTTGTCTTTTGAGTGATGCTCGAGTAAGAAGCGGCCTCCACCCACTTGGTGAAGTGGTCGATCGCCTCAATGATAAAGCGATAACCATTAGAGGCTTTCGGATGAATTTGGTCGATGATGTTGATTCCCCACATTACGAAAAGCCAAGGCGATGTCATGCTAAAAAGAGGAGTCGGAGGGATATGTAGATGGTTCGCATAAACTTGGGATTTGTGGCATTTTTGGAAATAGTCAATGCAATCTCGTTCGACGGTGAGCCAAAAATAACCTTGTCTCATTACTTGTCTCGCCATCATGTGCCCACTAGCATGTGTGGAGCAAACCCCTTCATTGATCTTGGCCATGATCTTCTTGGCTTCTGAAACGGTGACACAATGAAGTAAGGCTCCATCCGCCCTTCTTTTATACAAAACCTCACCGTCGAGGTAGAAATCCAAAGCTAAATGTTGAAGGGTCTTTTTACTACCTTGGCTTGCCCCCGGCGGATACTCTCAATTTTTTATGAACCGTACCAAGTCGTGGAACCACGATTTCCCGTCGGGTTCATCTGCCAAAATAGCACAGCATGCCAGCGTTTCCTTCACTTTCACCCTCAATGGTTGAAGCATCACTCCGTATTCTAATTTGAACATTGAGGCCAAAGTGGCTAATGCGTCCGCGAAGTGGTTCTTGTCCCGATCGATTTGATCAAACTTGGTTTCTTTGAATTCTTCCATGAGTTGGGTGAGCAACCTCTAAGAATGTATTAGCTTGAAATCCCGGGTTTGCCACAAATCTTGAGCTTGATAGATGACGAGGGCCGAGTCCCTGAAGATTTTTAACTTCTTCACATTTAGGTCAATTACCGGAATCAAGTCGCTAACACATGCTTCGTATTTGGCGATGTTGTTGGTGCACGGAAAATTTAGCTTGCATGCTACGGGGAATTGACGACCATCTGGGGCTATGACCACGACACCTACCCCTTTTCCCGAGAGGTTCACCGCACCATCGAAGAACATAGTCCACCAATCATCTTCTTCAAAATCTTCCGTGACTTCATCGTCAATTACCATGATGTCCTCGTTGGGGAAGTCAAACTTTATAGGCTCGTACTTGTCCATGGCATTATCGGCTAAGTGATCGGCGAGAGCACTTACCTTGACCGCCTATCGCGTCACATATACGATCTCGTATTCGGCCAATAAAACTTGCCATCTATAAATTCGGCTTGATAAGTATGGCCTCTCGAAGATGTATTTCAAGGGATCCATGCGAGAAATCAGCCATGTCGTGTAATATAACATGTATTGTCTGAGTCTTCGGGCACTCCATGCTAAAGTGCAACAAGTCTATTCTAACGCGGAATAGCGCATCTCACATTTGTTAAACTTCTTGCTCAAACAGTAGATAGCTTGCTCGCGTCTTCTGGACTCATCGTGTTGTCCTAGGACACACCCCATGGCACTAGCCGTGACTGTTAAATAGATGAGTAAAGGGCGTCCCGGTGTCGGAGGGACTAGCATTGGTGGACTTTGCAGATGTCTTGATCTTTTCAAAGGCTCTCGACAATCTTCATCCCATTCGGCATCTCCATTCTTCCTTAACATTTTGAACATCGACTCGCAGGTGAGCGTTAACTAACTGATAAAGCGGGAGATATAGTTGATTGATGGCGTGCTTGTCGAGGGCACGATCAAATAATTACAACTTATCACCTGCAACAAAAAGGATTGAAGACAGTGGCAAGAGGTTCGATCCACAGAGAAAGGTGAAGACATACACTAGACAGGTCCAGATATAAAGTAAAACAATAAAAGAAACAATGGGGGGGATTTGGTTGGTTAATCTAGTTAACCAAGATAGAGATGGGCTAACAAGCTAACTAATAAAAACAGTAATCTAGGGCACGAAAGTAAAACACAATCAAGGGCACGACATGCAAACAGAAATCAAATAAAAACTGGGCAGTGCTGAAATAGCTAGCAAAATCCTAAAAATGAAAATCCAAAAAAGTTTTGAAAAATCCAAAAAACACGCATTCATGCAATAAGCAGAAAGATAAACATTCAGTCAAGCAATAATAAAATAACAAGTGCAAACATAACAGATAAATCCCTCCCCACACTTAGGCTTCGCATTGTCCTCAATGCGAGAAGGGCACACACAAGAAAGTTCTAAAAAATAAAAAGTGAAGTAGAAATAAAAAGGGAAAGGAACGTGGGTTGCCTCCCACGAAGCGCCTCTGTTATTGTCGAGGGCACGACATTGGTTGTTCGAACTTCAGCTAATCCTACTAAATGCTTTCCATCCTCTTAGTTTGATGTGAATTATAGCATGAAGCGGATGGTCCATTAGCAAAGCAACCTGCAGGCAACCATAATATGATTCAAGTGTTAATTTGGGTTCCTGCAAAATAGAGAGGAAAAAATTGTAATGTGTAAAAGGTGATTCAAGAAAAGGATCAACATAATTAGAAAGTTTAGAAATCTCCCTTTCACATATAACAGCTTTAGAGCTCAAGTCCTCGATTATCCCTTCCTCAATCTCTCTCAAATCCTCCTTCTTAACCTCCCATAGCTTGAATTCTATGTCGAGGGCTTGACATTCCGACTTGTCGAGGGCATGAAACTCCTCACAAGATTTGATCTGCTGAAAAGCCTCAAAAGCCTCAATTTCTTGACCCACCAAAGTGTCAGAACAGTTATGGAGTAGACTTGGAAAATTTAGTTGAACAACGATTTCTGCCTCTAATTCTGCGTCTAGGGCTCGACGTTCGTCGAGGGCTAGATGCTCGTCGTAGGAATCTGGCAAATTTGCGTCGCTCAACATTGTGACTACACTGGCCTTGAACTCCACATTGGCTCCTAACTCTGAAAGAAGACATTCTGGGCCTTCTAAGTTTAGCTCATTCGGGGGCATGAAAAGGTCCTCTAACCCATAAGAATCCTCATATGGGTCATAACACTCAGATGGCAACTCCCATAGAATGACGGTGGGAAAATTCTCCTCTTCACTTGAATAGTCGTCACTATCTAAGTGCTGCAAATGTTGTTCTATGGGGGTGATAGGATGATTTGTGGTGTGACTGGGCAGAAGTGTTGGAGCTAAAATTTGTGGTCCAGGTGCAGGGAAAATATCTAGGGCAGGATGGGTAGGTTCAGGTGGTCCAGCGTCAAGGGCAAGATCCATAGGCAGCCATACAAGGTTTCCTTCAATAGCCTCTTGGCGTCTCTGCTCCATAAGCTTATGCAAAGCTAATTGCATCTCCTTAAGTTGGTTCTGCATGTTAGCTATTGCAGCCAGATTTTTTTGAGACAACCTTTGGCCTTGTGGAGGTTGTGGAGGCGGATAATATTGACAGCTAGGTTTGACTTGCTCTCCATAGTTGAAATTTTCTTGATCCCACCATGGGGGGTTAGGAGTAAAATACCGAGGAAAAGAGGGTGAGTAAGAATAAGGGTCAAAATAAGACATTGAAGAAAGAAAAAATTAAAAGAAATAAAAATAAAATAAAATAAATCTGGAACTTTCTAGGGCACGAATTAACACCAATCCCCGGCAACGGCGCCAATTTGATGGCGTGCTTGTCGAGGGCACGATCAAATAATTACAACTTATCACCTGCAACAAAAAGGATTGAAGACAGTGGCAAGAGGTTCGATCCACAGAGAAAGGTGAAGACATACACTAGACAGGTCCAGATATAAAGTAAAACAATAAAAGAAACAATGGGGGGGATTTGGTTGGTTAATCTAGTTAACCAAGATAGAGATGGGCTAACAAGCTAACTAATAAAAACAGTAATCTAGGGCACGAAAGTAAAACACAATCAAGGGCACGAAAGTAAAACACAATCAAGGGCACGACATACAAACAGAAATCAAATAAAGAAATAAAGTCAGAAGAGAAGATATCTTAGCAAAGGACATTATCGGGTTGCTTCCAGGGCTAGAAAATCATCGGCGTAGAAATATTCTATTCCTATGCCATAGATATGCTATAGGGACCGCGTTTCCACACCGCATCCCCTGCTTACCTTCTTAGATAAAAGTCACCCCCCGTTTCCACATATGAGGTGACCTTGACGTTCAGCCATCCGCCCAGCTACCTCTCTTGTCATCAAAAGGCAGCCTTGACCGTCCGGCCTGTCACGGGCTCGAAGTAGGGAGGCTAAATTCAGAACGCCCATGAAGGGGAGGTAAGACAGATCTAGGGCGCGACAGCTCAGCTTGTCAGACTCGTATCACATACCCTAATCGGTTGTTTACCCCTAGGTGAGACCTCTCGCGCTGCCTCCCCTAGGTGTCTGCTAAAATTCCAGGGCTTCGCGTCAGGTATAACCCTGGAATATGACGGTAATCATCTAGGTCTAGATACTAGTTGGCCAGACTACTAATCTGGCCCTAGACGAATTAACAAGAAACCGATAAACAATCGAATACAACAATAAGAATATATTAAACACATTTAGGCCTCTTAACTACCCATGCAACCCTCAAAATACCTCTGCTAAGAAGGGGAAATCTAGCTACTCATACCACAAAACAAACAAACAAAATAGGAAAAGGAAGATTGCATAAAAGAAGAACAAGAAGAATAAAACTATTAAAATGTTACCGGCCGGAGCAAAGCTCCGGTTGAGTTCAATGGCTGCTGGAAATGGATGCCTCAGCCACCACCCAAAAGAGGGAGGAGAGAAAAGGAGGCGGCTCCTAAAAGAAGAAAGTGGAAAAATATTTACAAAGTGTGATGTTGTGTGTCAAACCCTAAAACTAGAGGCTTATATAGTGTCTAGCCCACAAGAAGACAAATTCCAGCTAAGGGATTACAAAAAGACAAATTCCAGCTAAGGGGAGAGGGTGACAGCACATGGAGCGTGCTGGAATATTCTGGAATCTTCTAGATATGCAAGGAATCCCGTGAGAATCTTTGAAGATTCGTCTCTTTGGCTTTGCAGAGATATCGCGGGCTAGAGACTGCTCACTGGTCTGGTTAGCTTTCGAGGGCTCGACGACATTCTGATCTTCTAGGCCTTGAAGCTTGAAATCCTCAGAAATACTCCAAAAACGCTTCTTTTCGATATTTTCCTTCTACTGACGCTGATCTGCAATAAAGATTGGAATAAGGGTCAAATAGTAGAATCAAGCCCCCGAAAGGGCTAGAAAAGAAGGTAAAATCTAGACCATGAAACGTGCTATCAAACATCCCCACACTGCCCTAATGCTCGCCCTCAAGCATTCACAAAACTGAAAATCACCTCAAGAAACAGACAAACACAATTAATCGACACACAATTACAAACCGGCACCGAGCTAGACTTCGCACATACTCATCTTCACCTAGAAGACACCTGCATTAAATCAGAAGGGTAACGACCCTAAAGATTAAACTTTCCCATATCCAACCCTTAATCAGAAGTCCTCACGAAGTAATCAAATAGGAAAACTAGTAGTTGATCAGGCCCCTAATAAATCCTATATGAAATGGCACTCACACTCACAAACAAGGCTAGGTGTTTACGCTCAAAACTAAATACACATAGCACAACACAAAGTCAAACTTGCATATCATTCCGAGTACTATAGAACACATGCATGGGCAATCAACAATCGGAGAAACAACGCATCAGCAAAAAGAAAGAAAAGGGATTGAATGAGCTAGAAATGTGGAAGAGAGAAGTAGGAGATGAACAGAAGAGAAATGAGGGGAGAAAAGAAGGAAAGAAAAGAAAGGACCAGATATAACCTGGATGGATTCCCTGGCATAGGAAAAAGGCGAAGTGGCAAGGCAACTTTCATTGAGGGCACGAGATGTTTCGAGGGCTAGACAGAGGTCTTCTTTCAAGGGCAGGAAAACGTTCTTGTTGAGGCTTTGGATGCGGATACTCTTTTTGCTTGATTAATGCCCCTCTCCTTTTTATTCTGATTCTTTTATTCTATTTTTTTCTTTTTCTCGTTTTCCCTTTTCTTTTCTTTTTTCTTTAATTCTTTTCTTTTCTTTTTTGAAGAGAGGGGGGCACGAAGCAGTTACAAAACTGCTTCCAGCATCGATGGTGACTTCTTTTTCGTTTCCCCACACTTGAACGTTTTGGGGGCTCGAATTGCTTGAATGATCTAGGGCTCGAAACTCTTTCGAGCTTTTGCTTTTTCTTGCCCTAGATCTCTGCTTGTAGCTTTCTGCTCTGAAGACTTTTGCTTTCATTTGCTTCCCCACACTTGAACTTGTCTGCGCGTTCTTTGGGTGTCTAGCCCTTGACGTTACCCTCAATAATCGCTACCTCACCTGCCAAGGAAAAAGATCAAGAAAATACAAATGGTCAGGAAAGAATATGAAAAGAAGGGGGACGTTGGGGGCATGAAAACAGAAGAGAAATGAGGGGGAGAAAAGAAAGAAAAAGACATTGATGCGAGGTTTTTTCGTCACATTTAAGCTTTCCCATGTCTAACAGTGACTATACCCAGGGATCTCATGCAAGAACAACCAGTGCCTAGCTAAAGCATCCTAATCACACAAGAAAATAAATAGGCATGGAAGCTCAAGTGCTCACAGGGTGCTATTGTGACTATTGATGTCTAGGCCTAGATATGGATATAAGGTTCAGCATGCAAAAATGAGAACAGTTAGGTCTAGACAAGGTGCTGGTGGTTCATACTTGTGCACAAATGATCAAAAGTGTGTCCATTCATAGAGGTTTTAAAAACTGGGCAGTGCTGAAATAGCTAGCAAAATCCTAAAAATGAAAATCCGAAAAAGTTTTGAAAAATCCAAAAAACACGCATTCATGCAATAAGCAGAAAGATAAACATTCAGTCAAGCAATAATAAAATAACAAGTGCAAACATAACAGATAAATCCCTCCCCACACTTAGGCTTCGCATTGTCCTCAATGCGAGAAGGGCACACACAAGAAAGTTCTAAAAAATAAAAAGTGAAGTAGAAATAAAAAGGGAAAGGAACGTGGGTTGCCTCCCACGAAGCGCCTCTGTTATTGTCGAGGGCACGACATTGGTTGTTCGAACTTCAGCTAATCCTACTAAATGCTTTCCATCCTCTTAGTTTGATGTGAATTATAGCATGAAGCGGATGGTCCATTAGCAAAGCAACCTGCAGGCAACCATAATATGATTCAAGTGTTAATTTGGGTTCCTGCAAAATAGAGAGGAAAAAATTGTAATGTGTAAAAGGTGATTCAAGAAAAGGATCAACATAATTAGAAAGTTTAGAAATCTCCCTTTCACATATAACAGCTTTAGAGCTCAAGTCCTCGATTATCCCTTCCTCAATCTCTCTCAAATCCTCCTTCTTAACCTCCCATAGCTTGAATTCTATGTCGAGGGCTTGACATTCCGACTTGTCGAGGGCATGAAACTCCTCACAAGATTTGATCTGCTGAAAAGCCTCAAAAGCCTCAATTTCTTGACCCACCAAAGTGTCAGAACAGTTATGGAGTAGACTTGGAAAATTTAGTTGAACAACGATTTCTGCCTCTAATTCTGCGTCTAGGGCTCGACGTTCGTCGAGGGCTAGATGCTCGTCGTAGGAATCTGGCAAATTTGCGTCGCTCAACATTGTGACTACACTGGCCTTGAACTCCACATTGGCTCCTAACTCTGAAAGAAGACATTCTGGGCCTTCTAAGTTTAGCTCATTCGGGGGCATGAAAAGGTCCTCTAACCCATAAGAATCCTCATATGGGTCATAACACTCAGATGGCAACTCCCATAGAATGACGGTGGGAAAATTCTCCTCTTCACTTGAATAGTCGTCACTATCTAAGTGCTGCAAATGTTGTTCTATGGGGGTGATAGGATGATTTGTGGTGTGACTGGGCAGAAGTGTTGGAGCTAAAATTTGTGGTCCAGGTGCAGGGAAAATATCTAGGGCAGGATGGGTAGGTTCAGGTGGTCCAGCGTCAAGGGCAAGATCCATAGGCAGCCATACAAGGTTTCCTTCAATAGCCTCTTGGCGTCTCTGCTCCATAAGCTTATGCAAAGCTAATTGCATCTCCTTAAGTTGGTTCTGCATGTTAGCTATTGCAGCCAGATTTTTTTGAGACAACCTTTGGCCTTGTGGAGGTTGTGGAGGCGGATAATATTGACAGCTAGGTTTGACTTGCTCTCCATAGTTGAAATTTTCTTGATCCCACCATGGGGGGTTAGGAGTAAAATACCGAGGAAAAGAGGGTGAGTAAGAATAAGGGTCAAAATAAGACATTGAAGAAAGAAAAAATTAAAAGAAATAAAAATAAAATAAAATAAATCTGGAACTTTCTAGGGCACGAATTAACACCAATCCCCGGCAACGGCGCCAATTTGATGGCGTGCTTGTCGAGGGCACGATCAAATAATTACAACTTATCACCTGCAACAAAAAGGATTGAAGACAGTGGCAAGAGGTTCGATCCACAGAGAAAGGTGAAGACATACACTAGACAGGTCCAGATATAAAGTAAAACAATAAAAGAAACAATGGGGGGGATTTGGTTGGTTAATCTAGTTAACCAAGATAGAGATGGGCTAACAAGCTAACTAATAAAAACAGTAATCTAGGGCACGAAAGTAAAACACAATCAAGGGCATGAAAGTAAAACACAATCAAGGGCACGACATGCAAACAGAAATCAAATAAAGAAATAAAGTCAGAAGAGAAGATATCTTAGCAAAGGACATTATCGGGTTGCTTCCAGGGCTAGAAAATCATCGGCGTAGAAATATTCTATTCCTATGCCATAGATATGCTATAGGGACCGCGTTTCCACACCGCATCCCCTGCTTACCTTCTTAGATAAAAGTCACCCCCCGTTTCCACATATGAGGTGACCTTGACGTTCAGCCATCCGCCCAGCTACCTCTCTTGTCATCAAAAGGCAGCCTTGACCGTCCGGCCTGTCACGGGCTCGAAGTAGGGAGGCTAAATTCAGAACGCCCATGAAGGGGAGGTAAGACAGATCTAGGGCGCGACAGCTCAGCTTGTCAGACTCGTATCACATACCCTAATCGGTTGTTTACCCCTAGGTGAGACCTCTCGCGCTGCCTCCCCTAGGTGTCTGCTAAAATTCCAGGGCTTCGCGTCAGGTATAACCCTGGAATATGACGGTAATCATCTAGGTCTAGATACTAGTTGGCCAGACTACTAATCTGGCCCTAGACGAATTAACAAGAAACCGATAAACAATCGAATACAACAATAAGAATATATTAAACACATTTAGGCCTCTTAACTACCCATGTAACCCTCAAAATACCTCTGCTAAGAAGGGGAAATCTAGCTACTCATACCACAAAACAAACAAACAAAATAGGAAAAGGAAGATTGCATAAAAGAAGAACAAGAAGAATAAAACTATTAAAATGTTACCGGCCGGAGCAAAGCTCCGGTTGAGTTCAATGGCTGCTGGAAATGGATGCCTCAGCCACCACCCAAAAGAGGGAGGAGAGAAAAGGAGGCGGCTCCTAAAAGAAGAAAGTGGAAAAATATTTACAAAGTGTGATGTTGTGTGTCAAACCCTAAAACTAGAGGCTTATATAGTGTCTAGCCCACAAGAAGACAAATTCCAGCTAAGGGATTACAAAAAGACAAATTCCAGCTAAGGGGAGAGGGTGACAGCACATGGAGCGTGCTGGAATATTCTGGAATCTTCTAGATATGCAAGGAATCCCGTGAGAATCTTTGAAGATTCGTCTCTTTGGCTTTGCAGAGATATCGCGGGCTAGAGACTGCTCACTGGTCTGGTTAGCTTTCGAGGGCTCGACGACATTCTGATCTTCTAGGCCTTGAAGCTTGAAATCCTCAGAAATACTCCAAAAACGCTTCTTTTCGATATTTTCCTTCTACTAACGTTGATCTGCAATAAAGATTGGAATAAGGGTCAAATAGTAGAATCAAGCCCCCGAAAGGGCTAGAAAAGAAGGTAGAATCTAGACCATGAAACGTGTTATCATTCATGCACCCTAAGAAGCTTCGTACCTCCTTTTCAGTCTTGGGAGAATCTAACTCTTGAATAGCTTTCACCTTGTCAGGGTTTACCTCTATGCCTCTGTTGCTGATGATGAACCCTAGCAATTTTCCAGATGTTACTCCGAAGGTGCACTTGGCGGGATTCAGACGTAGTTGAAATTGCCGCAATCTTTTAAAGACCTTTCTTAGGATGTCTACATGATCTTGTTCTCCCCGAGATTTGGCGATCATATCGTCGACGTAAATTTTGACTTCTTTATGCACCATATTGTGAAAAAAAGTGACAGCGGTATGTTGGTAAGCGTCACCCGCATTCTTTAATCCAAAAGGCATCACCTTGTAGCAAAAGGTTCCCCAAGGCGTGATGAAGTTGTTTTCTCGCTATCTTCAGGAGCCATCTTAATCTAATTGTATCCTGAAAATCCATCCATGAAGGAGAACATGTCGCTATGAGCGGCGCTGTCCACTAAGATGTCAATATGAGGGAGTGGGAAGTCATCTTTAGGACTTGCTCAATTAAGATCTCAAAAATCCACACACATGCGGACCTTCCCATCTTTCTTTGGCATGAGCACAATGTTAGCTACCCATTTGGGGTATTCAGTGACTTTTAAGAAACCCACCGCTAGTTGTTTTGTAACTTCCTCTTTTATTTTCAAAAGGATGTCGGGATGCATTCTTCGAAGTTTTTGTGATAACAATCAAGACAGCCCTGACGGTGCTACCACGCTTGTGGCTCCCACCAGGATGATTTCCCATAAGACCCGTAAGATATCTTCATATCGCCAGAGAATAAGAGAAGAATTCCTAGGATGGTCGACGAGGGGGGGGTGGGGGGGGGGACTCACGCGACTGTATACGCACGGCACCATCCCATCCTAGGGACCCACGAGCTTATCGCTCTCGGCAGCCCGTATGATATCGCTATGACGTCATCTGTCGCTATCGCCTGTGACGTCACCATCGGACATCGCCTGGATTGTTATCGCCAGGTATCGCCAAACAGGCCTATAAATACCCCTTCTTTTCAGATCTGAAGGTAAGATCGAGATCACTAAGACGAACCTCTGCTATTTTTGAAACCCGAACTGACTTAAGCATCGGAGTGTCTACGCCGGAGCCCCCCCTCCGGCGCTTTGCAGGTACATTCGACGCCGACAGCCACCGTTCCAATCAGGCACGACTCCGAATCTAACAAGATCAACGTAGAATCTTATCAAATGGTGCTTTCATTGAGAGCTTTGGTATATTAAGTGAGCGTCCTTAATAGCCAAGCTCCGTCTAGTCGGAAGATTGGAACGGTCATGATCACAGGATCGGAGCCAATCCGATCATCATCATCCTCTAATATCCCTTTCTCAATCCGCAGACGGTTATTCCCTTTTGCTACTGCTGATCTCTCTATGACTACACAACCAATTATTTCGGGATCTCTGGACCTCTCGGTTGGAATTTCTGGGGGACCGGCCTCCTCACAGACGGACATCTTGTCATCTCAGATAGCGGGATCAGATTTCTCCACTCCTCTTTCTGGGGGATCTGTGCTCAACCATGAACATCCTTTTGCAATGGAAATGGCGGCCCTTCGTTCTCGGCTGGAATATTTGACTGAAATGGCTGCAAGAGTCACGCCTGGTGCTTCTGGATCTAGTTTTTCCCCCCGTGTCATGTTTACACCGTCGGCGTGTGAAGCTTCCCACTGATGTTTATGATGGCACCAAGGATCCCATCTCGCACATTAATAAGGTGAAAGATTTTGTTCAGTTTCAGACTCACAGTGATGCGGCGTTATGCCAAATATTCATTATGACATTATCGGGTGTGGCGCGTCTCTGGTTTGAGGGTCTCTCTGGTGGATCCATTAATAATTTCTCACAGTTAGAATCTAAATTCTGGAGCAGATTTAGCACGGCAATTCCAATCAGGAAATCTGCCGCCGCGTTATTTGACATACAATGAATGCCTCAAGAAACCTTAAAGGAATTTCTTAGTCGCTTCGATTTGGAAATGTCCTTAACGCCGGGCGTTACCATTGATTTTGCTATAGAAGCTCTGAAAAGGAACTGCCGCTATGGAAAGTTGAAAGACGCGCTCATGGTGGATCCTCTAGTGACTTTAGATGCGTTGAGGCTTAAAGCCCACAATTACGCAAAAATAGAAGAGGAAGAAAATAGAGATAAGACGTATAACGCGTCGCATGGGACATCTCAAATTACTACTGCTCCCGCGAAGCTGCAACCTGACGACCATTTTCTCGACGATTACGCCAGGAGGAAGGACCATATCCCCAAGGCCTCCAACAAACAGAAGGGTCATTTTTCGAAGGGAAAAATTGGTGGTTCCCCCTCTCGACGTCACGGGGATTCTTATAAAAATCGCACATATGACCTAGATTTCCCTTCTCTTAACGTGCCAAGGGCAGAGATTTTGGCGATAGCGGAATAGCGAAATCTTCCCATCCGCTACCCCGCGCCTACAAAACCAGGAGTGCTTCTAGGGAGAAGGGAAAATGCTTATTGTAAATTCCACAAAGCTAGGGGTCATTCCACAGAAGCGTGCAGAGAGTTAAGATCGGCGATAGAACACTTGGTAGAAGAAGGATATTTGGGGGAATTTGCTACCTAAATAAGAGAAGATGCCAGAAATAATCTTATGAAAAGGACAGTAGACGAACCACCAGTTCCTCCACGCGTTCCGCAAAAAGATGATGCTCCCAGAGGCAAAGATAGGGAAACTCTCGCAGTTGATGACGAAGATATTCCTATGATTAACATTATTGCGGAAGGAACCCCTTATATGGACGAATCAGAGCAATTGGAAGCCGCGAAAAGAGACAAACGCACACGTGATGGCATTACGAAAAAAGGAGATGCGATAGGCATATTGGATCGAATGGTATTATCCTTTTCCGAAGAGGACGAGAAAGGCGTCGTCTATCCGCACAACGATGCATTGGTGGTTACACCCGTCATCGCCAGTCATGGAATCAGAAGAACTCTTATCGATAATGGGAGTGCGGTGAACCTCTTTTCGCTGGAAGCTTACAATCTCATGAAACGGCCTGACAATGAATTAACACCAAGCAAACGGCCTATAGTCGGCGTTGATGGGGTTCCAATCCCTGTCACGGGGGTAATTACTTTGCCCATATATTTCCGAGAAGACACTTACAAGCGATCAGAGAACCTGTTGTTCCTTGTCGTGGATCTGAATTTTCCTTACAATGTCGTGTTCGGACGACCTTTCCTCAACCGCTTTGGAGCGGTGATATCTCAAAAGCATCTAAAGATGAAATACCCCTCCTGGGATGGGGTAGTAACGGTAAAAGGTGATCAAAAGCTGGCGGCGGAATGCTACTCGCTCATGACTCAAAGAAGCTGCGATAGATACGTATGTATAGCAGCGGATCCCTATGAGCAGAGTGATGAGAAGCATGCTCAACCTCTAGACAAAATGGTACCCATTCCGGCAATTGGTATAGAGGAAGCAAGTTTCCTGATCAGTGAAAAACTCAGCCCAGCGGAAAACCTTCAGCTGGCCCGGCTGTTGAACAAATATCAAGGAGATTTCGCGTGGAAACCCTCCGATATGCCAGGTATATCGCGGGAAATAGCCAAACATCGTCTCAATGTGGACCCAGATGCCAGGCCGGTACAGCAAAAGCGACGCGCGTTCTCTAATGAAAAGGCGTTAGCTGTAGATAAGGAAGTAGCAAAGCTCCTTCACGCAGGGTTTATCCGCGAAGTTCAATATCCCTCCTGGCTAGCGAACCCTGTCCTTGTTCCTAAGCCCAATGGGGATTGGGGTATGTGCATCGACTTCACAGATTTAAATGATGCCTGCCCTAAGGATTGTTACCCGCTTCCTCGAATAGATCAGTTAGTTGATCAGACCGCAGGATACGCTTATCTAAGCTCATTGGACGCCAACTCGGGATATCATCAGATTCCCATGGCCCGGGAAGATGAAGAAAAGACTGCGTTTCTCACTCCAAAGGCCACCTATTGTTATACGGCGATGCCGTTCGGGCTGAAGAACGCCGGGGCTACGTTCCAACGTATGGCCAATAAGATATTCGAATAACAAATAGGGAGGAATGTGGAAGCATACGTTGATGATATTTTGGTGAAGAGCGCGAGCTTTCAAGATCACCTACGAGACTTAAAAGAAGTCTTTGACGTGATGAAAAAGTATTGCATGAAGTTAAATCCCCGAAAATGCATGTTTGCATTTCAGACAGGAAAATTCTTGGGCTACGTGGTCAGCCGAAAAGGCATCCTGCCTAATCCCTCAAAGGTTAAGGCCATACAGGACATGATATCGCCAAGAACCATCAAGGAGGTGCAAAGGCTAACAGGGCGGGTCATTGCCCTTGGACGATTCATTTCCAAGCAAGGAGAAAAGTGTCTCCCTTTTTTCAAAGTCATACGCAAGAAATCCTCATTTGGGTGGACCCCGGAATGTGAGGAAGCGTTTATCGGCCTAAAAGATTACCTATCGTCTGACTTACTATTGACGAGACCTGAAGTAGGCGATACTTTGTATTTGTATCTTGGCGCTGCGGATGAGGTGGTCAGTGCCGTCCTCGTTCGCGACGATAACCACTCTCATCGCCCGGTCTATTTTGTGAGCCACGTCCTGAAGGATGCGGAGTTGCGATACGCCCGAATTGAAAAGATAGCGTTCGCTCTTGTACAAGCTACCCGCAAAATGGATCGATATTTTCAGTCCTATTCCGTCATCGTGCTCACGGACCAGCCTTTGAAAAGAATATTTTGAAAGCCTGAATCTTCCGGAAGAATGTTGATTTGGGCGCTTGAACTAGAGCAATATGGATTGAGATATCAGTCTCGACCGTCCGTAAAAGCTCAGATCCTGGCTGATTTTATAGCGGAATGTACCTTTACAGAGGATCCTTTGGAAGGCGTACCTGAAGCGGAATGGGGCGACATGGATCTCCCGTTCCTAGAAACCTACACGGACCTCTGGATCGTCCATGTGGATGGGGCTAAAAACCAAGAGCTGGCCGGAGCTGGAATTTTTATAAATGGACCGCACGATATGCAAATACGATACGCCATTCGAATCCTACAGCCGTTATCTAATAACGCGGCAGAATATGAGGCGTTGCTAGCCGGGCTCAGAATAGGGAAAGGACTTTCCTCTAAAGGGAGGCACGATACTGGAAGAACAGGAGACCTGCGTCTAAACATTTGTGGTGATTCCAAGTTAATAATTGACCAGGTCTTGGGGCATTCTCAGGCCCGAGAACCCATTATGATTCAATATCTCGCCAGAGTAAAGCGAGAATTGTTGGAAATAAAGAAGGAAGGCATGCAGGTCAGCTTCGAGCATATCCTCAGGGAGGAAAACGCTGAAGCCGACAATCTAGCTAAAATGGCTGCGAATCCGGAAGCGTCCATACCCAAAGGTGTATATTATCGAGAGTTATCGGTACCATCCTTCATGGAAGAGCAAGCATCTTTATGCGTGGAGGAATGCCAAAGCGACTGGTGAATTCCCGTAATCAAATACTTGAAACACGAGGAACTGCCTCAGGATACCGCTGAAAAGAAGAAGGTACTGAGACAGGCAGCTCATTGTACATACTATGACGAGGATCTAATCCGAAGGTGTTTTTCTCACCCTGCCGCTAAATGCATAACTGAGCAAGAAGGTATTCACACCTTGCGCGAAATCCATGAAGGGGTATGTGGTATGCATGTGTCAGGCGGTACCCTGGCAGCCCAGGTCTTTCGATCCGGATTCTACTGGCCCACCATCCGAAGAGATTGCCACAATTATGTGCAAACCTGCCCTAAGTGCCAGGAGTTTGCCAAGATTCCTCGGCGGCCTGCCACTGAAATATCTGAAATTATCGCCTCTTGTCCTTTTGCTAAATGGTAGATCGATATCCTAGGTCCATTCCCAAAGGCAAGGTCTCAATTGAAATTTGTGATAGTGGCGGTAGACTATTTCACTAAGTGGGCGGAAGCTGAAGCGGTCACCAGAATCACGGCAGAAAAAACTTGGCGTTTTTTCAAACATCAAGTTATCATGAGGTTTGGCGTACTCGTGTCCTTGTTAGCGATAACGGAACGCAGTTCACCAGCCAGTTCTTTAAAGACCAGTGCTCAGAATTTGGAATCGAGCAACGCTTTTCCTCCGTGGCTCATCCGCAAACTAATGGACAGGCGGAAGTAACCAATCGAAGCATCCTTAGCGGCATCAAGAAAAACTTGGAAGGGTCTAAAAAGAAATGGGCTGATGAGCTACCGTACGTGATGTGGGCATATCGCATGACTGTTAAGACTACCACCGGAGAAACACCTTTCGCATTGGCCTTCGGGACCGAAGCCGTTACACGGGTGGAAATTGGGTCCATGAGCCTACGGGTAGCTCATTTTCAGGAGGAACTGAATGAGGAAAGGTTAAGAGCTAACCTGGACGCGTTACCAGAAGTCCGAGAGGAAATCCTTCTGAAAACGTAGCATTACAAACAAAAGATGGCCCGTTATCATAACAGGCGCGTCAAAGAACGGTTGCTGAAGCCCGGTGACCTAGTGCTCAGAGACAAGCGAGCGGCAGGGCAACGTATGGGAAAACTCAGTCCAAACTGGGATGGACCATATCGCATCACCCACGTTGTTGGGAAAGGAGCCTATCATCTGGAGACACTCGATGGTACACCCTTATCCAACTCTTGGAATATCGCTCGCTTGAAGTTATATTACTCTAGAATTTGATTTTATCTGCACCTTTGGTTTATGTCAACCCTAACCATGACTAACGCTCGATGAGAGAGCTTTCGTGGAAGTTTGTGGTTGTCTTTGTGCAGATAAAAAGGGGGTATTTTAGGTAAGTGAAAAGTCATATCCTTGTGATGGCCGGTCTTGATCAGATGGCCCATTACGTGAGGGCACTACCCACCATACCTTGAATTAGCGTCGGATTGAAAGATCCTGGACACCCCCGGGGGTGAAAAGTCCTATCCTTGTGATGACCGATCTTGATCAGATGGCTCATTAAGTGAGGGCACCACTCGGTATCTTTGGGAGTGAAAAGTCCTTTTCTTGTACTGACCGTTCTCGTGGAGACGGCCCAACAAGATGAGGCACGCCCCAAAGAAATAGAAACTGCGTTCTAGAAACAAGAATCCTATCTTAACGACTGGGCTACTTTGGCTAAGCCATTAAGTAAGGACACGGTTCTAGACGCGAGGGCAATGCCCAAAAGTGAAAATTCCCTAGCCTTATGATAGCCGTCCCGATCTGACAGCTCACTAAGACGAGGCACTTTAAGGGCCGATCATGAAATTAGGGAAACGCGGAGAATCATGAAATCCCGGCTAGTAGCCAGATGAGTAATCCCTGGTGAAGTGTAGAGCTGATAGTGAAAACGATTCCCGCGGGTTCCAGGGTAACGCCCTATGATGGCAGCGAAAAGGCTCCTACGGGTAATTACTATCCCTCGTAACGTGTTTTTGTTACTGATGATTTACAGTTGAGAATGCGCAGAATACTTTTCGGGCAGCGGAAGGAGCGAGGATCTAGTAAGCTGATCTATCGCTAGTCTTACCAGGAAAGCTAACTCAATACCAAATTCTGTAATTTGGTGGGAGCACTAAGGATCTGTTCGGATAAATGAGCGTATTGAGAAAACATGGCGAAGATAACGCCAAAGGGGTTTGCGAGGAGGCAACTAAATAAAGGAAAGTCAGCAATAAAAGTGACTTGAATATATCGAAATGTTTAAGGGGGGCTACAGAGTGCAGACTTCGGTGGTCAAAATAATAAACAAAAATTCAGTGACGCTTGATCACTAAGGAAAGAGCTATAAAGCCTCGAAGCATGTCAACCTTCGGGGTGCCTCCGTTTCCAGCCTGCCGCCTTAGCTTGACGAAAGCCCTCCTCATTAAGGTGGCCAGATTTTCGTTTGAAAGTGGCAGTAACCTCATCGGCTTTGTAGGCGTCGACCCCATGGGCTTCCTCAAAGCAAGCGACCAAAATAGAGGCAGTCTGCTCGACATGCCATAGGCTCTTATCAGCCGACTCTTCCTCTAGGGCAGCTTTCTCCTTGGTCAGGGATGACTTCTCATTCTCCAAGGCAGTAACTTTGGCCCTCTCCGCTGCCAAGGTGGCAGACTGATCTTCTTTCTACTTCTAATGAGCTAGTAATAAGTTTGTGCGCTCCTCCAGCAATTTTCTCTTCTCATTCCGCTCTCGCTCTAAGTCTGTCAAAGCAGAGGAAAGAGAGGGGGCCTGACGTCGCGCCTCCTCTGCCTAGTAATGGAATTTCATCAAATTAGTGAAAAGGTTGGTGCGCAAGGAGTTCTCCCTATCAAACACGCCTTTAGAAAGAAAAGCGTCACGTTCTGCCGCAGACGCCAAAACCTGGGAAGCCAATAAAGCTGAAACTTCATCTGAGCCATCACCCCCCAACGCCGCCAAGTCGGTATTACGGAAATCATACAGTCTAACCTGGTGGGTTATAGAGTTAGCCCCATCTATCGGACTAAGGTCCGCCACAAAGTTGAAGGTGGTACCTCCTTCGCCATAACGATCCCGTAGAGGAACGCTCGAAGGAGCAAACGCCAAAGGTGAAAGAGGGTGAACCTGGGTGAACGAACCCCCTGGAGCAAGATAAGTGCCATGAGGCTGATAGCCTGAAAGATCCTGCAAGACCTCTTGATACCCTGGATTGGAGGAATATGCGTGAACGGGACCGCCGAAAGAATTTGGCGAAACCCCGAAGGTGTCGCCTGTGCCCAAGCTCTCCAAAAATTCTGGTTGATTTCCTCCATGGGGAACAGCCGTAGAATCAAACCCGTCCGCAGGTCTGCTCCCCATCCCAATGGTAGAGGAAGATGGATTTCTACCCTCCTCTTCCGGCCACTGTCTCTTCTTTGAGCCAGTCAACGCATAACCCAAATCCATATCACCTGAGGGAGGAATGGAGGTAGCAACAACGGTAGCGTCCTGCCAAGAACGCAACATGAAACATAGATAAGAGAAATCAAAAAATGACAGATATCGAAATATAGCATATCAAGGCTAAAAGGCACCCTTATTGTATCAGTATGGGGAAGAGGCACTTCTGAAGAGCCTGCCGCGTCTGGAGAAGGTGTAAGAGGGGCGACACTTCTCGTTTTTCTCTTCTTTTTTCCTTTGGCAGTAGCCTTAGGAGCCTTGGAAGAAGAAGAAGGTTGGGCAGAAGGAGCAGCGACGGTTACAAGGGGAATGCCTGAAGGAATGTCAGAATCCCTCACACCGACCGAAGAAGAGGAAACTTGAAAGGGAGTAGCGGAAGTAGCCGGAAGATCGGTAGGATTGTCAGTCGCTTCCATGGAAGTAGCTCTCTCCTTTTCTCCTCACTCTTGAGCCCTTTTCAAGCGTCTCCTTACGCTCTCAGGTCTATAATTGGGATCCGTCGCTGCGAAAGCACAAAATAGCGTCAGCATTAGTATCAGCGATAGCAAAGAAAGGAGTAACACGACACTCACGTTTAACACAAGATCGAATGTCCATTCTACAGGCCACTTGGCGGATGCGAACGCTGATTTCCAATTTGAGCAATGTGTTTAACCAGTCTTGCTCATGTTTTGGAAGGGTCCCTGGTCGACTCCAGACGTTGTCATCCATGTTTTGATTAAAACCAGATCGCCACCAGGAACCAAGATCTCCAGGAAGATCTATCACAAAAAACTCATTTTTCCAGCCATCAACGGAAGACTCGATATGGAGGAGTTTCCAAGTAAAAGACTTCAGAGAGTCATCGTCAAAACGGGGCGATATCGTTATCACCCCTCGGCATTTCATCAGCTTAAAAAGAGATTTAAGCAGTAGAAGGGAAGGGGAAGTAATCCCTTTGTATTTGCAAAGTTCCAGGAAAGCATAAACACAACAATAGGCATTTGGGGATAGTTGGGCCGGAGTCAAATCGCCGGCAACAAGCAATTCTTTGACAAAAGAGTCAATGGGAAGCCGAAAGCCATAACGGAACATTTGTGCATACATGACCCTACGATTGCCCATCAAAACGTTGTTCAGACGTAGTGACTCAGGGGCAACAGTGGTTTTATAATCATCAGGAATATCAACATTATGGGCGGCCAAATGCTCACGGAGAGCGGCCTCAGATGTGATAACACTAGATGTAATATCCATCCTTTTCTCATCGGCAAATTTCGACTCAGTACGACGAGTCTTAGCCATGGCAGAATAAAGAATTAAAAGATGAAGAAGATGACAGAAGAGAAAGGAAATACCTTCAGAGAAAAGCACTTCAAAGGGCCCTGAATAGTAGGGAGAAAATGAGACGGCTAAAAGAAAATATGAGAAAGCGGGATGATAAAAGAAAAGTGAAAAGAATAAATATTGGGTTTTATAACCCTAATGATCAAACGAAACGACGAATGTCGCAGTCGTTGCGTAGAAGCGGCATAAAGAACAGACTCAAGTAATGAGTGCAATCCTAGAAAAGTGCTACAACGCCTCGATTTAGGCAAAGTTCTCAAGCACGCTAGCCCGTGGCGCTGGAAGAAATAGACACGTGTGCCTGCACAATCACGACTTTTCTAAGGAAGGGATAGCAAGCATTAAATGCTCTGAAAAGAAGGTACTATCTCTGGGGGAAAACAAGAGCGACATCACATGAAAGGAGATAACGCAAGATGGCGTTGATTAAAAAGAATAGCGTTAGGTCAACGCGGAAAGGCGAAATAAAAATCAAATAGCAATCAAACACAAGTATTGTCGCACAACAAGGCGTTATTACAAGATAAAGAAGCAAATAAGCGGAAAATCTTCTAAAGGGAGCGACCCCGATTAATCATGGGCCCTCGCTGGCATCGCGATCACCCTTCCTCCGCTGCTCTCCAGAAGAAGGAAGATCTCTCTCACCTTCGCCCAAATCCTTCAGTCTCTTGGAAGCATAATCGGTCAGCACTGACGAGTCAACAGTTCCCTGGCGATAGAGACTCATAAATTCAGCAATACAAATATCCATGGTCTTGTTCTTCCACCAGGATACCTTTGAAGGCACTTTGGCCAAATCCGCATCACGAGATGCTATCTCTTCGCGAAGGAAGATATTCTTTCTGTCAGCTACCACTAATTCTGCCTCTAGAAGGTCTATCTTAGCTTTCCCTTTTGATCTTTCTGGAGCAAGCTCAGCGCGACAGTCGTCCAACTCCGCCTGGTTCTGCTCTTGAAGCTGCGACAGCTCCGCTACCTTCCCTAAAGCAGCATCTAATTCTCCCTTTAAATCAAGAGAAGGTCGAACCTTGTCACAATGATCCTCGAAAAGGTAGTTTAACTCGCGGAAGCAGGCCAGAATGTCAGTCAGAAGACATGAATGGCGTACGTCGGGAGAACGCAGCAAGAACTCTTCTTTGTCCTTCGAAGAAGTAAACATTTGCCCCACTATTGGGCCCACTGGTTCCTCTCGCGATGACGAGTCCGATACCCCTAAAGCACGGAGACCGTCGGTGCCAAGGGAAGACAAGTCCAGCTGATAAGCGATAGGGCCTTGGGGACCTTGAGGGGAGAGATTGGCGATGTAAAGAGGAGAGCAATTTTTTACAGAATCACCAATGCCCGAAATTGAAGAAAGAAATAAGGGCTGAGGCTTCCGCGGGGAAGGAGCAAGGGGATTCGAAGTTGGTAAACTCACATCTGGGATAAAGGAGCGAATAGGGGAGCCAAGATCGCCAGACACCAAGGGAGATCCCACCGCTGCCGGAGCCTCGTTAACCTTGGGAGGAATGGCAGAGGGCACCTTGGTAACTTCCGTCACTAGCAAGGAACCCGTAACGTGCGAGGCGTTAACCTGCTCGGAAGGAACCCCATTGATGTTCTCCTCGGAAGGAACTAGTGGGTCAGATTTCTCTTTACGAGACGCTCCGTTTCGGCAGCCATCTCTTCGCTATCGTCCTCGGTTGACTCCGCCGAGGGAGCACTTTTTCTGGACCTAAGTCTCATCCGTTGGGCAAGGGTAGCATGACACAGCTCGGAACCAGTATCCATGCTTCCGCTGTCACTGTCAACCTCTTCAATCACAGGATCACTTGGGGCCACACCCTTACCACGAGCTGGTAGCCAATTCTCAAGGAAACGAGAAGGTCGGGCAGATGTGTTGCGTGTCGCGATGGTTTTGTTTCTCCTTCCTCGCTGCGGAATAGGCAGACGATTAGAGCCTTCGGGTGGAGGAGAAGGAGGTAATGTTTGAAGCGGCACCACGTTTAGAGGAATGTCCCTTTCCTTGGAAGATCGACCCTCAGCGTTACCTGCCAATGAAATATTTTAGTATGACAAGAAAGTCGAAGCGATAAGGCGATAAAAGAAAAGACTCACCTATGACACACTCTGACAAAGGCCTGAACCGAGCAAATTCCCGAATGCGGAAAGGCCCTTCTATTTCTAATAAGGCATTAACGTGGGATACATCCATACTAGACAACACATCCGGTTCTCGCCAAGCGACACTAGTAATCTTTCGATTGAAACCACCACGCCAAAACCGAGAGGGCAAGCGAAGGGTGAAGAAGCCATTTTTCTAGTTGTCCACGTTCTCTTCGAAACCTTGAAAATTCCGCCAGAAAAACCGAACAAGAGCATCGTTCCATCTTGGGGTAATATCCACTAAGCAGTTATGTCTCCTCAGGGTGAAAAATGTGCATAATAGATCGAGCGATGGAGCGAAAATATGCTTTATCTCACACGAACGAAGAAAGGCGTAAAGCCCACACCAGGAAGGCGGAGTTATTTGAACAGGATTGAGATCGTAGTGGTCTAGTAGTTTCAACAGAGAAGTATGAAGCGGAAGACGAAACCCATAGGTAAACATCTTGAAATAAACCAGCCGGAACATCCCCCACATGGCATCAGTAAGCCGAATATCCTTCAAGGGGACAAAGGGGCGATATCCCGTGGGAAAAGTGATACCGTTCTCCTCCAACTCAGCCCTCAAAACCTCATTACAATCAAAAACACTACGAGCTCTCCTGACTTCGGGATCTAAAGGATTTTCGATAATTGCAGAAGGCCTAGCGCAAGACATAATGGAAGGGAAAGTAAAGCTATGGCAATAGAGAAAAAAAATACCTGGAGCAGAGAACCAGTGAATCGGTCGTCGGCACTGGCGAAGCAATTGCAGTAAAATCCCTCGAGAAGAAAGAAGCACAGAAGAAAGGAAATACGAAGAATTTCGAAATATTAGCAGAAAGTACTAGAAGAGAAGAATAAACTCCTTATAAAGGTTAAACCTAAAAAAGGAACAGCCTGTGAAAACAAAACACGCGCAGAAGGGAAAGGACGCGTGGACAGTCATCAATGTCTTTTGGGAGAAGACAGTTACTGACTGAAAACCGAAAGGCGGTTGTATCAAGCGAAAGGCCTACTCCCGCGATAATCCTGGAAACATAAAGAAAGGAAAGCGACAGAAGAAATAAAAATGTCATTTTATTATTTAAGAAAGCCATACGGCATCTACAAAGAGGCATGGTATGCCCAACTATTCGCCATCAGACCAGGAGATGCCATAGCAGTAGACCACGTCATCATCGTCCTCACCCAAAGGTGATGGTTCTTCGCCAGCGAAAGGAAAGGGTTCCTCAACCTTCTCTCCCGCGCGAATGGAGGATCGGTCCGATTCCTCCTTGACAGACGGCGACACCGCTTTAACAACTGAGTAGGCGGAAGGAGCCCTTGGCGGTGACTCGTCAGGAGGGAAAGATGTTTCTTGCCCCTTCGAAGAGAAATAAGCAAGAGAATCAAAGAATGATTTAGATGCCTTCGCAGCATCTTTCCTCCGCCTCTTACGGCACCGTCGGCGAACAAGTGGCCTCCAGGGAGGCGACGGAGGAGGATTATCCGAATCAGGAGAAGTCGGAGGAGTTGGTGGAGAATCTCGGGCGAACGTATCTAAAAAGTGAGAATCAGCCATGAGATCACATAATATTAATAGAGGAAAAAGCAACAAGGGAACGAAGAATAACGAAGGGGAGAAGATCCCTTAAATAGCCAGAAATTTGGGAAGAAAGGATCTTCGATCTTCTAACCCGACTCTTGAAAGAAGACACGTGTACAACCTGAAGTGCAGATATGGATTTACAGTCACGCCTGTTGAGATTTCCCCTGATCGAGGAAAACCGAAAAATTGCCCAATCAGTTGCCAGGACAACCGCGGCGTAGATTTAATGTTGAACAACCAATCAGAAAACCGCCCAGTGGCTGAACCATTTTCAGTTGGGCTAAAAACGTCTCCAAGAAAGACAAAGGGCGCATTAAAGAAGAAGAACAGTTGTAAAACGGCGTACTAAAAACAGTTTATTTATTATGGCCTAGGGGCCGGAAAGTACATTTACATGCCAAGGGGAAAAGAGAAAAGGCCCAAAGGGAGCCATCGCTATCAGGCATCAGAGCCAGCATCCTCAGGCACTTTGGGAAGATCCCGCAGAGAATCCATGACCAGAATCAGATCATGGGAGGTGGCTCTCATTCCCTTCAGGCAGCACCCCAGCATATCCTTGCGCTGCTGCAACATGGCAATCACCACTTGAATCCGAGGGCTAAAATCCTCCAGAGATGTAGCTCCTAGCCTGGAATGAAGAGGGGTCAACATTCCTTGCAACTCCAGGATGTCCTCAGAAGTCTTGACCAACATATTCTCCAGGAACCCGACATCCCCATCATTGAGGTTCTTGAGAGAATGGCCTTTGGAAAGAAGGAAATTCTTAGTCAAATGATCCATGATGTGAATTGCCAGAGATGAGGAGAACGTGGGTGAAGAAAGATCCCCAATTTATAGGCCCAAAGAGAGGCCTTGGGAAGAACAAAGATGTCCTCAAAAGGCGAGCCGTCTCGTCCCCCCTAAGGACTGATAAGCCTAAAGCAGAGTCAAAGGTTGATGCTCGTATGCCGTCCGCGACATGAATGTGCGAGAGGATACAAGATGAATATGGAAAAATGCTAAAAGGCGCGATATCACGGGTAGCCATTACGTAAAAGCCATATGGTTACCGGTATCCACAGTATAAGGCCGCGTTGATGTCGCAGGTGGCCCTAGATGCGTAAAACCTCATCGACATCACAGGCATCTAGTGGTATAAAGCCGCGCTAATCGTAGGCAGCTGATGTCTTAAAGCCGCGATGATATCGTTATTTCCTTAAGCGTGAAAGAAAGACAGGGCCCGCGTGACCTCGAACCCCTGTAAGTACAAAGTTTACTAACTTCTCTATAAATACCTATCTCCTCCGTGTGTTTGCAGTACACCTGAAAGGATGATGGACTCGGAATGAATGCAAATCCACAACATGACCTGGTTGCAGTCTTTGGCGGTATCACAAATGACCCGTCATTAGCCCTTCTACGGCATGAATAGAATTGAGACTTCGTAAGCCCTGCCAAGAGGCCAAAAAGACTAGCATCACTGGGCGAAAGAAATTCCCTTATGATCACGAGTGTAATAGCAGCATCTCTCGTGGACCTCTTACCGCCTCAGAAAAGCAGGTCCCTGGATAAGAATGGCGGACGGAATTCGTTTGTTCATGAGAAAGCTTCAGAACTAAGTTCCAGCATCACTCAACGCGGCTGACGTTGAGCAGACAGAGAAACTCAGAGATCTTGCAGACATATCGCCCCCCGAAAGAACAAGTTTCATCTAAGATTTCAGACATGGACAACCCTTGGTAAACACTCGGGCTCATTTTCAATTGGGCTTATGATAACAATCAAGATAGCCCTGACGGTGCTACCACGCTTGTGGCTCCCACCAGGACAATTTCCCATAAGACCAGTAAGATATCTTCATATCGCCAGAGAATCAGAGAAGAATTCCTAGGATGGTCGACATCAGCGGGGGGGGACTCACACGACTGTATACGCACGGCACCATCCCATCCTAGGGACCCACGAGCTTATCGCTCTCGGCAGCCCGTATGATATCGCTATGACGTCATCTGTCGCTATCGCCTGTGACATCACCATCGGACATCGCCTGGATTGTTATCGCCAGGTATCGCCAAACAGGCCTATAAATACCCCTTCTTTTCAGATCTGAAGGTAAGATCGAGATCACTAAGACGAACCTCTGCTATTTTTGAAACCCGAACTGACTTAAGCATCGGAGTGTCTACGCCGGAGCCCCCCCTCCGGCGCTTTGCAGGTACATTCGACGCCGACAGCCACCGTTCCGATCAGGCATGACTCCGAATCTAACAAGATCAACGTAGAATCTTATCATTTTGCTTTACGAGTTTGAATTCGGGTTTTAATGGGATGCGGTGCTCGACTATGTTGGGGTCGAGACCAGGTATATCATTGTATGACCAAGCGAACACGTTCGAGTATTCCTTAAGGAGGGAGATTATCCTTTCTCTCCGACTAGAGTCTAAGGTTGTTCCGATCTTGATAATTTTCCAATTGTCATCGCTTGCCCCCAAGTTTATTTCTTCCAACTCCTCCTGATGAGGGAGTATCTCTTTCTATGAACTCTCGACTAAACGGGCCAATTCGCGTGGAACTCCATCCTTATTTTCAGTTGCGGCGATAATTTCTTCACCGGTAAAGACATAGGGTATATCAAGACCAACATAATTAACATTTATCAGAGAGACATCAGGAAGCATGGTGGCGGTCTAATTGCGCAAAGGCCCCCAAACTTCTTTACGAAAATGGCCAAGCCTTGAGACGATTCTTATTCTCCGAGAGTGCAAATATGGAAATCCGGAGCTATACAAACCATGGTCGAATCTGAGTTGACGATTTCGACTGCAAAAGGGAAAGTGGTTCTGATGTGCGGGATACTCATGCCATAAAATGGTGTCGGACGCCCAAACAACTTGGCTAATTGCCTCTCCTTCTTTTCCTTAGAGATCTTAACGAAATCGGCCTTGCTTGGTTGATATCCCAACCTAAAACGGTCTCCGAAATTCTTAAGAGATGCTAGGCTCGTTGCTCTCTGTAGCATGGCTCCTGGCCTTTTTCCTAGCTGACAGTCTTTCGACATTACATTGGCGGCTAGCGTGGACTCTTTGGGAATTGGGGCCTTGGGGATGGATGATCCCGCCTCTATCCATTCCGCATTCACAATTTTGAAGGCTTGGAATGAGCTCTCCAAAGTTTCAGTAGCTTCGATATAAGGTATGGACGAATGCTTGGATAGGATCAAAGCTTCCTCCGCTCTTATCATGACGAGGACGTTGTCCTTTACATATTTGATGCATTAATGTAAAGAGGAGGGAACGGCTCCCGCCGCGTATATCCAAGGTCGCCCTAAGAGCATGCTGTATGCGGGCTGGATTTCCATGATTTGAAAAGTCAAGGCAAATGTGTGGGGCCTGATTACCATATCCAATTTAAAGTTCCCGATGATCTCCCTAACAGTTCCATCGAAGGCTTAGGTCATCATACCACTTGGCTTCAAAAGAGTCATGTCGATTGGCAATTGCTCGAGGACATGCTTGGGCATGACATTCAACGCGGACCCATTATCAATCAGGGCCTTCGCTATGACGTGGCCTTTGTATTCTACGGTTATATAGAGGGCCTTATTGTGACTTGTCCCCGCGGGGTCAATTTCTCCCTCGGAGAAAGTGATGGTGCTTAAGGCTTGGATCCTCCCTATGAGGTTTTCCACCCCTTCTATGGTGATGTCTTTGGTTACGAAAGCCTCATTCAAGACTTTTAGGAGAGATCGACGATGAGGCTCTAACGTGAGAATTAATTCCATGATGGAGATACGAGCCAGGGTTTTCTTTAATTGTTCAATGACGTTGAACTCGCTTCTCTTCATTATTCACAGGAATTCGGTCGCATCACCTTCCGTCACGGGTTCAATCACCCCTTGCGTTTTCTCCACTACCTCTTCGGGAATCAATGGGCCTTTTCCCTTGGCTAGCCTTTATTTCTCCACCTCCTCCAAATTGTAACACCTCTCGGTGCGAGTCATGCCTTCAATATTAAAGGTTTCGGCCGTTGATGTAGCGAAGGGAGAAGTTGTGATGACCGTGTATCCGTAGTCGAAAGGGACGAAATGCAAGTCTTGGCTATGGGCATTCTGAGCAAACTTGAATACTAGCTTGAGTGGCGTTGTGATGGGAGTCTCAACTTGGGCCACACATTCGAATGCATAAGGGGGTGGAGGCCCGTCAATAGTACTAACTTCCTCTACCCCTCGGGCTTTCTTTTCAACTTGAATCACCTTGAAATCCACAAGCTGCTTCACTTTTTCCATGAAAAATTCACAATTTCGGACTTCATGAGCACTTGTCTGTCGGCAAAATAAGCAAGCGCCTAAACCTTCCTCCGAGTACAGTAAGTAACCACTTTCAACTAATGCGGCAAAGGAGACCCCGGCTTCCTTGAGTGTGATTTGGGAGAGGGTTGGTGGTGGTGTTGGGTCCTTTGGTCATTCCTTCAAAGGAGACCCATCCGCTTTTGATCAATTGTTGCACCTTCATTTTGAAGGCGAAGCAATTATCCATTGTGTGACCTGGAGCCTCTGCAAGGTATTCGCATTTTACATTGGGATCATACCACTTTGGGTAAGGAGGTAGTATAGGTTGGGGAGGAATTGGCACAATTTGCCCGGCTGCCAAGAGATGTTTATAAATTTCTTCCGCGGGAAGAGGAAGAGGTCGCGGACGCTCCCGATTACCTTGAGTAGCTTGGTTGCTAGGGTTCTTTGGTGGGTTATATGGTCTAGGTTGTGCGGGTTGTGATATTTGTGGTAGAGGATATGGGTATGGTGGGAATGGTACGGGGTATTGCGGAGCCACATTAGCAATGGGCATTGGTGGAGGGAAAAATGGCGATTGATATGGTGACAGCGCATGGTATGGTGGTGGCTGGAAGGGTTGCCTATAGTTGGACTGGGGGGACACAAAGCTGACCTCTTTCTTCACGGGAGGTATTTTCTTAAGCGTTGCCTCGGTGGTAGGAATGATGATTCTCCCCATTTTTATTCCTTGCTCGACTCTTTCAGCTATCAAGACCATGTCAGAAAAACTGTTCGATGGGTTGGAGATCAGGTATGTGTAGTAGGGGGGCTTGAAGGTGTTCACAAAGATGGCTATGAGCTCTTTGTCGCTTAGCGGAGGAGAAATCCTGGTAGCTAGCTCCCTCCATCTTTTAGCGTAGGTCTTCACCGATTCACCGATTTTCTTCTCTAGATCTTGAAGATCAGAGCGGTCTGGTGCTACCTCCATGTTGAATTTGTACTGCTTGAAGAAAGTGTCAGACAAATCCCTCTATGTTTTGATCTTGGCTCTGTCTAGACCCATGTACCACGTCAAAACGTGCTTGGCCAAACTCTCCCTGAATAGATGGATTAGTAAAGGCTCATTGTGTATCATTTCGGCCATTTTATTGCCATAGGACTTGAGGTGAGTTTTCGGGTATACAATCCCAGTATATTTCTTGAAATCTGGAACCTTGTACTTTGGAGACATTATGATCCCTGATACGATGCACATGTTAGCGGGACCCGTAGGGTTGAACGGATCAGTTCCTTCAATAGCTCTAAGTCTTTCCTCTAACAGTCTTAGTCTGTCCATATTTGGCTTTTTAGTGATGACAGTGCTAGGGCCAATGGGTAGTAAAGGATCTGACTGGAACAGTGGTGTCTGATGGAGCATAGGAGGCCGAACTCCCGAAGCTTCAAGAATTGTGACTTGAGTAGAATGGCCCTGAGGTGGGCAAAAATACTAGGTTTCTAGAGGAATCTGAGTTTTACCAGAGTCTAAGGTGGGGTTAGCCGAAGGGTGCTGAAGAGATGAGGCAATTTCTTCACCTGTTCTAACTACAGGATTTGCGGTGGTAGGTACGACGAAGGGATCAACCCATTTTCATTGACCCCTAGGACCGGAAAATGATTGGGGCATCGAGGAACTCGCGATGGCGGACGAAGAGGTAGGTCCTATGGCTTGAGTGGGATAAAAACCAGGTGGGAATTCAACGGTTGCCTCATCGTGCTCTTTTTAGGCCTGAGCGACCCTTTCTGTAGTAACCCTAACTTGCTCTTCTAATTTTGCTATTCTGGCTGCCAATGCTGCTTTTGTCTTAGCTTGTTCGGCCATTTTCATGCTTGAAGTCTAGTTATGGGGAGCCTGTGCGGAGTATTTCACTTTCGATGAGCTATTGAAAAGATGAACAAGTGAAGAGAAATAATAATAAGTAGGTGATAATATGCATGCGATGTGCAATCCCGAGGCCTCCACGCTGCTTATTCACTCTATAAGCTACACTTTCACTTGATACTTTTAGGGTGAATGAAAAGATGAAAAATCTTTGGATTGGCATTTTCGGTGAAGATACGAAGAAAGCTTTTATTCATTCCAACGACGTAATATGATCTTGGATGCTACAACTAAAACCCTTGAAACAAACCCGTGCGAGTAGCTAACGTTATCATGGTTGGAAACTCTCCTTTCATGATGTGTTTTGCGAGCGTGTTCTCAATTGAAGAGCGAGGCCATTATGCTAAAAGGACTTCACGAGTAGTTGAGTGACAAAATTCATACTATGGATTGGAGTTACGACGAGCAAAGACGATACAAACAAGCCTGAAGTCACTTTGACGATGAACGAGTAGAATTCGGAGGCCAAAAATCCCTTTGGAGAATTTATGGGTTGAATCTGGCGGCATACCGCTAGGCTTCAGGTGGCATACCGCCAGGAAATGTGACTTTTTTCAATACTTAGGCCGAGCCTAGCGGCATGCCGCTACCAGGAAATGCATTCCTTTTCATTTTTCAAGCCAAAGCTAGCGTCATGCTGCTAGGCCCCAGGCGGCATGCCGCCAGACACCAACTTGGGAGCCAATCGTGGCCTTCTGAAGCTCTTCCTTGGGGATTTCGTGTCATTATAAGTAGCCCTTTCTTGCACACTGACCTTTAGTTTTGGAGGATGAATATTGACCAAGTTGAGAGTACTCTTTAGTCGTTTATCCGGGGAATCAAGGCTTGTAAATGTCGTTGGTCGTTCACGTGTGAGACATGTACGTGTGGTCTTCAAATTTCGTGCACACTCACACTAAATATGTCGTACTTAACTCTTCTTCATCCATTTTTATAATCATGGTAGCATCTTTTTTTTGTCCATATTTGAGTGTGATCCCAAACTAACTCTAAGGGTTAGGGTTTTCTCGTGGGTACCAAATGTTGTTTATTTTGGGGAAGGTTATTGATAATAATTGAGGAGATTTGTACCCGGGGTAGGAAGAATCCTGGAGATCTTCACCTCTAAGGGGGTGGTCCTCGCCGCTGCTACACCTGCAAGGCGCCGGAGAGGGTCCCCGACGCAGATACTCCGACGCTCAAGTCAGTATAAGTGATGGATAAAAAGGGGTAGATAAGAGTGGGAGTCAGAGAGAGTAGAGAGAGAGAGAGAGTCCCTCTTTTCTACCTAGGGGGGTATTTACAGGAGATTTGGTAGGGAGCGTTATCTTGGGATGTTAACGCTTAGGGCGTACCGGGTGTGGGAATAAACGCCATATCGTGTTAAATGCCCCCCCCCCCCCCCCCCCCCCCCGCGCTGATGTCGACCACCCCCGGTAGCAGGACTAGTAGGAGGCCAGGCTGAAGATGACGTACCCCCTGTTAGGACTAAAATACCCTGGGGGTATATTAATAGTTATCATAAGCCCAACTGAAAACGAGCCCGAGTGTTTACCAAGGGCTCCATTCTCGGCAGGCTTATAAAGATCTTCGAGTTTCTCTGACTCTTTTAATGTCCATGTCATAGATTCTTATTTTTGATATTTGCTGAAAACGTTGTATCTTTGAACTGGTTGTATTAGGTAGATGATAGCAGAGCAGGTGACATGAGCCAACAGCTTGTGATAACTGTTGGACACGGAGGAGATGATGAACAAGTTGATAAGGTGATGATAAGCAATGCTTATGCCGATAGCCTGCTTCTCGATAAGCAGGTTCTGGCGACCATTCATGAAAATAGGGTATGTGCGGTATGGCGGAGACGACCGACATATACTGTTACATGTGTTGCTGAGAACACGAAGAATGCTACTAGCTTGATGGTGCGGGCACAGGTGACAATTCCAGGATGTTGCTCGATTGACAATGTTTCAGAAACAGGATGTGTTCTGGGAAATATTCCCGATATAGGGACCCATTCGCCGTCAAGCGACCATCTCTCATTAAGTACCAAAGAATGAGTTGGTGATGCCGCTAGCTTGTTAGAAGTCGCCAAGTGTCATTTCCGTTAGGTAGTATTAGCTTGTCGAGGTCGTTAACTGTGACTAGAAGATTGTAAGCTTGTTGGGGCCGTTAAAGTGTTGTTGACGTTTGCAGACTGTTGCTTCGTTAATCTGGTTGGCTTGCAAGAAAACACCAGGACATAGCCCCAACCAAAGTAGAAAATGAAGATTTATACTTCATGCAGAGAGAGAAATATGGCGATGATGGACCAGAGGTGACGAGAAGACAAGCCTCAAGACTCAGAGCCCAACCGAAAACGGTTGACGGGATCGATAATAACTACGCGCCTACAGCCCAACCGAAAATGGTCCTGGTATGTACTGCCGATAACATGCTATAATTCGGCACTATTCTCAAATAATTGTCGTATTTCCTTCTCATATAAGTATCTGATTATTTCCAGGTTGCTTCACACACGCTTAGTTTGTACAACCTGCAGAGAGACAAAGAAAAGCGAATACAATAACGCAATGATCAGGAATCATTTTACTTACAGGAGGTTTCTAGATAGAGACTGTGAGATAATCCTCAGATGGCAAGCATTGTATAATGCCTTCCGGAAAACAAGAAGGGCCACTTGATTACAGTAGTGCAAAAAGATGGATGATGGGGACTTCTGCATACTAATAATTCGGTCCGATTCCCTTGATGAAGCCAGGTAGTATTTTGCATCCATAAGCAAGTAACGACCATTGGGAACACAAGCAGCAAAACTCGCCAAGTAACATAGCGACCAGAACAACCTTGAAAATTATAAGCCCCATGCTCCCAAAAGCAAAAGCTATATAAATACTAAAAGGGACCATAGGACTGAATCTTGAGTGGGCTCCCATTATTTAGGGATCTTCTCAAGCTATCCATATTTTCAGATTATACTCATGCTGATTGTGGGACATATGCAGCGGTACCATCGGATGATGATTCTTGGGTGCAAGTGTCATGACAGGTGGTGAAGTAAATCTTCAGGATTGGGAGTTCGATCCCCTGCTCAATTAGCTTAACTAGCTTGCTTGCTTCAATATAGCCATAGCCAAAGTGTCAAATGAGGATTCATAACTCATTCACAGAGATAAATCATCTTAGAAAATATGAGTCTCAAAACTCAAGATCCCGTTATCCAGGATCATGCCTTATTGAAGATAGATTGTCGCAGTAATATGTATATCGCATCATGATATAACAGTACTGAAGATAAAGTGCCACAATTGAAGATAGAGTACCATAATGGGATTGATGATAGATTAATACCCTAAGTAGTAGAGCTGTCATAAGGAGATATCATTACTGAAGATAAGTTTCCGCAAGCGATAATGTTATCCCTCAAATAATTTCAGAATCATGAGCTTACGATAACAGAACGTTATGATGAATATATCCCAAGATAAACAGGACGTGTTATACTTCGATAACTGTAGGTATCTGCTTCATATCAGAAGAAGAAGATATCATGGCGAGATGACACAACCGAACATGTGTATTTCCATACCAAAAATAATATTTCTAATAACAGAGAAATTTTTCACATACCGTGAATAAAAGATATCGGGAAGCAGAAGAGATGTTTCTTGACAATCTCGCCCTTTCGATGTTGCTAAAGGGATATCCCCTGCCAATTTTTCTCATAACAAGCGGTTGAGTCGCTTTTTCTTCATCAAATAACTTTAGGATATCCTCTCGGATTCATAACGAGATAATGATATTGAAGATTAGATGTCGTGATGAGACGAGATAAAGACATTGAAGATCAACATTGAAGATCAGATGTCGTGATGAGGTAACGATACTCAATGAGATAACGATATCGAAGATATAATACCACAATAAAATAGCGATATCGAAGATATGGCGCCACACAGATAACTTCATGATCATAGGCTTGGGGTAACAGAACATTATGACAAATGTTCCTCAAGATAGATAGAATATGTTATGCTTTGATGACAAGTATAAACGTCTTCTTCGCTTCAGAGAAATGATATAACCTAGCAATATGACGTAACTGAGCACATGTACTTCCATGTCAAGAACAAATGGTAATATGGAAGATAGCTTAATATTCCAAATGTTAGAGTTACTATAACGGGGTAACAATATCGGAGATAGAATATCCTGACGAGCTAATGTTGTTCGCCAGATAACTCCAAAAACACAAACTCGTGATAACAGAATACTATAAATATCCCCCAAAGTAAATAGAATATATTTCATATTAGCAAAGGAAGATATCGTGGTAACAAAGAAAGTTTTACATACCATGTGATAAGATTCGATCTGTTCGTTCACTGTAGGATAGTGAAGGATTATGAGCCTTGAGGTCGACTGTCCCTGATGTCCGATGTACCTGCATGGCGTCGGAGGGGGTCTCCGGCGTAAACACTCCGATGCTTAAGTCAGTAATGATTGTATGAAATAGCAGCGCTTTGGCTAGCAATCTTAGGCTTACCTCCCTCCTTGGTGGCGGAGGTATTTATAGGCAAAATGGAGCATTTCTGAGTGATCATGGTCACAAGGGGCTAACGCGCCCGTCAGAGGGGGTTAGAGTTCCTCGTTGATGGAGTGTGCTATCATCGCGTCAGCTATATGTATGGAGGTAGGCGCTACCTAGGCAAGGCAACACTTATGCTTCTCACGGGATGCCTAGTTAGGCCTGGGATGGGGTAACGCCCTGTGTCATGATGAAGTGACATGTGGGACCCCCTCGCTGATGTCGACCATCCCAGCGCCAGTTACACACAGGGAGGCGATAGCCTCGATGCTACCGGGGCGGTAAGTGCAGCTTTCTCTTCCTTCCACGGGATATAGGATGAAAATGCCCTTTGTTGTTAGGGATATTGTTATCATAAGCCCAACCAAAAATGAGCCCGAGTGTTTACCAAGGGCTATCGCTTCTTCTTCGGTCTTGTCGAGTCGGCTGTTTTTCATGCGTTAGGGATGACTTGTCTAAAAAATGTATTTCTTCCAATCGCCATTCTTCTTTGCCTATAAATTGTCTTTTGTCGTGCTACTTTTTTCATGACTGCTTTTGCACTTCCTCTAGCTTTCAACTATGGATAATCTTACGAAGAAATTTCTGATCTTGAAGGCGCACAACCTGAAGAACCTTTTTGAATCTGACATCGGCTTCCTGGAGACCATGCTGACCAAAACCTTTAAAGATGTCCTGGAGCTTCAGGGGATGATGACCCCTTTGCTGTCCAGACAAGGGGCTGCTTCTATGGAGGATTTTAATCCTATACAGAATGTGTCAAAACTGACTGTTGCGATCTCCCGCATCGAGGTGACCATTATCATGCTGCAGCATAGGAAAGACCTGCTGGCATCCTGCTTGAAGGGCATGAGGGTTTCCTCTGCCGAACTGTCTCTAGTGGCGGATGCTCTGGGGAGATCCCTACTGCTCTTGAGGATGATGCTGGGTCTCATGCTTGACTCTAAGTTGTTGTTTTCTTGTTTTACTGCTTTCTGTGTAGACGCTTTGGGTGCTTAGGCTGTTCAGGCCATAAATAAAATGTTGCTTTAACTGCCACTCTGTCTTCTACCTTTGATCTCTTACCATTTGCTGTTATAGTCAGGTATGGTTATTATAAACCCAACCGAAAATGAGTCTTTTCTTGCCATGAGGTGTTTTAGTGCTTTGAGTTTTGGCAATAAATGTCTTACTCGATCCTCTCTTATGTCGCGCTCCCATAACTGGGCAGTTTTTTGGTGCCTTTTGATTGGCGCCGTTCTCGAATAGTTGTGTGCGCCTCATCAGATTCTGTAATCATGATTGTTCTTCTCTAAGTGCACTTATTGCATTCAAGGGACATGCAAAGAGATCGGGATATCTTTTTCCTTGGCTATTTAAAGGGGTTTTTCTCTCTTTTTTCTTACTCACCTTCTTCTTCTTATTTCATTTCTTGGGTTATTTGTGATTTAATGGCAGATTCCTACTTTCTTGATACTGCGGCGCGCAACTCTCCGCCGACTCCTCCAACTTCGCCAGATTCAGACAATCCTCCTTCCTCACCTCCATGGAGGCCTACCAAACGTTTTGCCAAACGCCTGGGTCGCGAGAACCCAAAGAAAACGAAGAAGACCTTTGAATCTTTTTTTGCCGGTTATGAGCCTCACTACTTCGCGCTACAGAAAGGTGATGAAGCGTCACCATCTGCCCCTTGTCCTCCCTCAGAGGAGAGTCTCTGCTCAGAATGTCGACTCAGGACCAGTCGTATTCACTATGGGGAAAAGCTCCTGCGCCGCTTCGCTAGAGGAGGTTGCTCCCGCGACAAGCCCAATGCCCAAGCTTTACCAAAGGCCCTGCAGGATTGACGAGCCTTTTCCTCCCTACAACGGAGGTCTGTCGCTCTCGGATGATAACGGTGTTTTCTACTATGACATGTACTGTCCTGATGAGGATTAGTGGCCTAGCGTTAGATTTGTTGTAGATGTCGTGGGGCTTTTAATCAATAAACTGATGTTTTTCTTTGCCTTGCCATTGTGCGAATTTATTGATAGCTGACATAAAAATGTTAGCTTTGTTGCGTCAAGTTCTCTGTAACTGTTTTAACTTGGTCAATCATTAACTGCCACTTGGTAGGTCGTGGCGAGTAACTGCTTTCTTCTAACTTCTGAGCATCATTCCACGTGGCTCCTTTCTTTTACACGCGTCCTTGTGCGACTGGTGGTTTAATTAATGTTGTGACACTTTGGGTCTTTAAAAGAGATTATCTTCTCTTTCTAATGCTTTTTGCTCTTATTTCAAATTTTCTCCTTCTTATATTTTCTGCAAGGTTCTCTTCCGCCCTTCGCCCTTCGCCGATTCCGCCAGCAGATCTCTCCCTTCGAGGTATCACTCCATCCCTTCAGATTTTCTGTTCGTTAGTTTATTATGGTTGTGATTAAAATCAGACGATTTTTCTAGAGACCCATGGATCCAGAAATCATACAATCACCCAGTATTTTCACTTGCGATGCGGTTTTAAACTCTGAATTGGAGGAGAATGGTATTACTTTCCCTCCCGGGTGCGTCCCCACCATTCCCGAGGGTGACATGCGCCTTCACGATCCTCTGTGGGGAAACTATAGAATGGTCTACTTTAAAATGTTTCTCTATGGCTTTCGTCTCCCAGTTCATGACTCAATAACAACACTATTGTGAGAGTACAAGCTTAATCCTGCCCAGATAACTCCTTCTTCCTGGTGTGGGGTTTCTGCCTTTCTTCGCACTTGCGAGTTGGAGGGCATTCTCGCCCCATCTCTTAATTTATTTCGCAAATTCTTTAGCATGACTTGTCACGATTGTTTAATCAGCATTACTCCAAGGTGGGACGACGCGTTTGTACAGCCGTTCTGGCAACGATTTTGTGGTTTTGAGAGGACTGTGGCTGACTGGAAAAATAGCTTTTTTATTCTTGAGCTACCGTCTCGTTGGTGGCGCTGCAGCTTTAATCAAGAGCTTGTAGGTCCTCTTTGGCCAAACCCAGCGGTGTTGACTAGGAGCGAGCTTGATCAAGCTAACGCTTTGTTGGATAGAAGTACTCGTTATCACATTCGAGAATTTGCCTCATACAAGCTTCTAAACGAGTGCGTTATGGGTGAGTTTGTCTTTTTCTCCGCCTTTTCCTTCTTTCATCCTTTTATGTTCTCACATATTCCATTATCAGGGGATACTGACGGGCAGCCATTAGGGGAAACTAACGCCCCTTTGAATGTGATGCCGCTCAGAACTATGCCGGCCTCCCCTCCTTCCCCACGCTCCGGTCTTCGAGGCACTCCGCCCAAAAGGGGAAAAACAAAGACAGTCACTAGGAGGGGGCGAGGGCGCGAGCTTCCTGCTTTATCGATAATTGGCTGCCGCCTCGTCAGGGGAGAATAAATATAAGTCGGCCTGTGACTCGGCTAGTTGATAGTGATGATAGCAGCCAAAGTGAAGGTGCAGATCCCAAGCCAGACCTTTGTCATGCCTCCTCGCTTCAGCGAAAGAAATTGAGGGTAAGCATAGATGGGCAGGCTACCGGGACTTCTTCTGATCATGTTGTCACAAGGGTTGCCGCAGCGCCTACCGCTTCTTCTTCAGCAAGAATTTCTCAAACAGCGGTAGTTGCTGAGGCGCCGACGGTCTGTCCCCCTACCGCTGCTACAGTCTCGTTGGTGACAGATTCTCCTCCGCCGCCTAACGCTCCTGACTCTCCCATCTCTTAATTTATTCCTGACGTTGCGACAACGACTTCTCCAACTTCTAAACTACCGCTCACGGCTCTTCCTCGATTGTTTTTTACTCTATCTCCGAGGTGAGTAATAAAGGTTCTCCTCCGACTCCGATGATCAATCTCTCTCCTGATGGGCCTAAAGGGACTCCGCGCTATCGCATGGACCTGACGGGCTTTGGCTTCAACAGCCTCCATGTTGCAGGAGTAGAAAATCCCTTCTCAAGGGACGAGTTTACCGCGCCTCTGATAGGAGAAATGATGTGCTCCTCTTCAGAGAAAGAGAAATTTCTTCAGCTTTCACCGGAGGCTCGCTGCAGGCATGTTGTGAATGATTCTCTTGATATCTTCCGCTATTTTCACTATGCGGTAGAGGCTTTTGACGGCGAGATGCGAGATTCAGCCTGCGCCATGTGTGCTCAGAAGGTGCAGCTTGATCGGTCGTTAGAACAGACGGGGTTGTTGGCGCGTCTTTACGATGATTCTCAGAGGGAACTCAGTAGAGAAAAGTCCAAAGGGAAAGCGATAGCCGATGTTCTGAAGGCGGAGTTAGCTTTGGAAAGAGAGAAGAATCTTCTTCTTCGTGAAGAGATGCTGGCTCGAGACGAGGAATTTTCTAGGCTTCCGCTAAAGATGGAGCTTTGGAAGAAGAAAGTCCTGGAGGCCCTCACTTCTGGGCTTGCTGCCCATTTTGGGAGTGGTTCCTTCAATCCGACCGATGTTGTTGATTGTGTTTCTGCCATAATAGACAAAGTAAATAAAGATGGAAATGATGCGTCTTCCTACCGGGGAGAGAAAATCTAGTGACGGTTGCGGTGGCATGCAACGACTTTTCTCTTTGATTGTTGTCCTCTCTGTCTGTATTTATTCTTCAATTTATCACTCGCTTTTCCCAGAAACATTTATCATTTGCTATTCTTGTTATAAGGCTGACGCTTTCACTGTTATTGATGTTTTTCCCTCAAACGCTGGGTTTGTCGTATTACCGATGTTACTTGCGCTGTCGAGCTATTTTGTGAGATTGCGTGTCAGAGTTGATGCTGCTTTTCAGAGCATTAAATGCTTATGAATCCCCTCACTGATGCGATCAAAAAATGATGATGAGAAAGGACACGTGTCTTTCTTATGGTGAAGCGTTTGAGATGGGCAGCTTCTAGGGAATAGCGGGGATTGAAGCGTTCCTCTTTTGAAATTGTGTCCTTCGCGCGTGTCGCGCCCTTTCATTACGCCATCTCGCCATGTGTCAGTTGCTAACTGGTCACACCCTTTCAACCCCTTTTAGGGTTATATAATGTTTTTCTCCCTGTATCTTTTTCTTTTTTATCTCTTTCCCCACTCATTGCTTCCTTCTGAAAATAACTCACGCCGTTTCTTCTTCTTCGCTCTGGGATTCTTGGGATTTCTTTTACGAAGGTACACACATTACTTCCTTCTTTTATTTTCTTTTTCCTTTTTTACTGGCTATGGCTAAGACCGCTTCTAGGGAATAGCGGGGATTGAAGCGACCCACTTGTAAAACTGTTGTTGGCCGATTTTGACTTGAATCCGGCCCAACTGAGTCCTAACGCAATTTGCGTTGCTAGCGCTTTTGCGGCGCTGTGCCGGTTCACAGGGATTGAGTCCCCTTCAGTAGCGCTACTTCATGATATTTTCCAGTTATATTCCCGCAAGGGGGTAATATCGATATCACCCCGCTATGATGATGACTCGCTGAAGCCCTTTACTTGGAAACTTATGGGTATCGAGTCTTCCGTTCCTCGTTGGAAAGAAGAAGTTTTCGTTGTTAACCTGCCCGAGCCTTTGTGGAGAACTGGCTTTAATGAGGAAATCAAAAACGAGGCCTGGGGTAGCAGAAAGCCACTCTCCGATCCGGAAGATGGTTGGTTAAAAACGCTGCTCCAGATGGACTTCAGTGTTGACACTCGTAAAGTGGCAAACGGAGTGGCAGTTCCAGATTGTAGAATGGGTGAGCGTTTACCCTTACTATCTCATGCTGCTGGGAAATGCTAACGCTAACTTTTTTTCATGACTGTGCAGTGGTTCCGCCCGGTTGGGAGCCTGAATATATTCGTAGAAAAAGGAGGAGGGAGCAAGCGCGAAGAGCCCAGGCTGCCGCTGCTGCTGAGGGTGAGGCTATTGGTGTTACTTTGGTCGGGCCACCTTCTCAAGGAGTTGCCGCCACCGCCAGTGCTATTGAGACGTCGTCTTTGCGGGTGCGTGTTACTAGAAGGAAAAGAAGTAAAAAGGCAACCGCCATACCTCCTGCCCTTTCCCAGGCTACCGCGTCTCCAGAAGTGTCTGCTGGTCAAATTCCTACCAGAATTCCCTTGGCTTCTCCTTCTGACCAGGTATATATGTTCGCTACCGCTCCTGATTTCTTCTTTCTCTTGCCGCATCCTCATTGCATTTCCATTCTTAGGGAGTTGGCCACGTTTCCCCACACTCTCCTTCTCACTATGATGTGTCCTTTGCGAGCGAGGTTGTCGAGCGGCGGAAGAAGATTCGCCACGACCTTCATAGCAATCCATCGTCATCTGGCATTAACCCACCCCTGACAACTGTCACAAGGAATGACGCGCCTTCCAGACAACCTCAAGGTGCTGGCCCTTCTGCCGATATCCGTACTTTTGCTGACTCTCCCATCCATTCTACCACTGGTGTTGTAGGTTTTAATTCAGAGATGTTAGGTTATGAGGCAGTTGGTGGTGGTGAGTCTTTTATTTCCATCCTAGAGGGAACTGCTGACCGCCCTTCTTCTCCTCCTGCAATGTTTTTTGTTCCTTCGTCCCCACTTGCTGCCGTAAAGGACAATTCTGGCTCTGACTTTACGATTGGTGTGACTCCGTACGCTCCTCCCAGCTTTCCTACTCATCTTGTTAACCTAGGTGGCCTCAGGGAGAAGGCTTTTCAAGTTTCTGATTCCGATAGCCCTGAGGTTGTTCTTGCGTCTACATCTCTTTTGGCGGCTCGAATATTGTCGCACCAAAGGGAGAAGGATGCGTTTGTCGCCAAGGGTCATCAGGGACGTATGGATTTTCTTTGCTCTCAAACGTTTTCCTCTTTCTGCCATGCTCATTATATGGGTGAAGCCAGTGTTAAGGAGGCGGCGGAGAAACAAAGAGAAATAGATGTCCTATCTTCTGAACGTCACAAATTTTTGGATGCCATGACAGCTTCCAAGCAGGAGGCAGAAGGTGCTAAACAAGAGGCAGAGGCTACCAAACTCGCGCTGGAGGAGGAGAAGTGGAAAAGCATCGCTCTAAGTATGCGTCTTTCTGAAGAAGGGACTGCACTAGCGCAAGAGAGGCAACGGAATGCTGAATTGGCTGCCAATCTTAGCCTTTCTGCCGAGAAATGTCATTGGTATCTGAGAGAGGGGGCAATGCTTATGACAGAGACCTTCATGCGTCATCATAGGGTGAGCGATGCTCAGATTGAAACCCTTTCTACCTTTTTTGAGGAGAGGTCTTCACAGGTATCTGACAAAGATTTCTACAGTGTGAGGGCCGCAAATCAGGGGGGAACGACGCGTCAACCGCTTCTTAAACTTTTCCCTTTGCCTCTTGACTTTTTGTTGCCGGGATGGCTTAGTCCATCCTTTGGGAATTTTCCTGTTATTTTGACGATGTCGCCGCTTTTTCTTTGTTGCTCTCGTTTCATGATGTAACTGTTTCAATGAAGTTAGTAGGCCTTGCTATCCGAATTATAATAGTGGCTATCATACCTTATGCGGTTGCACGCCCTCCGCGGTTGCTAAAACATTTCTGTCTTTTACAGACATAATATTTCATAGCGGTTCATCTTCCGAGGGAGGCTTTCCTGTGGTGCCTTGTGTTTAATTCTGCATGTATCACTGCGTTAACACTGCATTCTGCATTGTTATTTCTTTAGTGATGTTTCAAGGAACAAAGTAGTTATTATTTCCATTCGTGCCATGCATAGTTTCATGCATAGTTTCCATGTTACGATAGAGACATCTCTCCAACTCAACTTCACCGGGTATCAACCGCTCGGTTACTAGCTGGGATATCTCTCCTTGTTTCAAATGCCAATGATCGGCTTGGGGCGTGCCTCGTCTTAGTGAGCCATCTAATCAAGACCGGGCATCACAAGGATAGGATTTTCACTCCCAAGCGTTGAAACCTCACGTTCCTGGAGCGTGCCTCGTCTTAATGGGCCGTCTATGTGAGCACGGTTACCACAAGGATAGGATTTTCACTTCCAGAACGGAGTTACTACCTCCTTGGGGGCGTGCCTCGTCTCAATGGCCCGTCTGTATGAGCACGACTGCCACAAGGATAGGATTTTTCACTCCCAAGGATGCCGGGGCGTGCCTCATCTTAATGGGCCGTCTATGTGAGCACGGTTACCACAAGGATAGGATTTTCACTCCCGGGGGCGTTGGGATGTGCCTCGTCTTAATGGGTCGTCTATGTGAGCATGGTTACCATAAGGATAGGATTTTCACCCCCAATGCTATTTATGCCAGGGCATGCCTCATCTTAGTGAGCTGTCTGATCAGGACCAGCCATTACAAGGATAGGATTTTCACTCCTGGCATTCTTCATTATCTGGGTATTGTTGGCCATAATATGCACAAAGATGCCTTTCATTTATGCGTTAGAGCAATATTAACAATGCCAACTAGGAGAGACTAGCTTCTAGCATGATATAGTTTTAAATGGGATATATTCCAAGAGTTTGGTAGGGGAGTACCGTCAAGTGTTTCCAAATGATATGCTCCCTTTCCGATGACGCGATTGACGCGATAGGGCCCGTCCCAATTTGGGCTGAGTTTTCCCATGCGCTGCCCCGCTGCTCGTTTGTCTCTGAGCACTAAGTCTCCCGCTTTGAGCAATCGCTCATTGACTTGTTTGTTATGGTACTGCGTCATTTTCCTTTTGTAATGCAAATCTTTTAGGAGAGCCTCTTCTTGTATTTCTGGTAGTGCATCAAGGTTAGCGTGTAACCTTTCTTCATTAACTTCTTCTCTGAAATATGCCACTCGCAGGCTCAAGGTGCCAATTTCTACCAGCGTGACAGCCTCTGTTCCAAAGGCTAATGCAAAGGGTGTTTCTCCAGTAGTAGATTTCACGGTCATGCGATAGGCCCACATTACATATGGCAGTTCGTCTGCCCATTTCTTTTTAGAACCTTCTAGGTTCCTTTTGATGCCACTGAGGATGCTGCGGTTGGTCACTTCTACCTGACCATTGGTTTACGGGTGCGCTACAGAAGAGAATCTCTGCTCAATTTTAAATTTTGCGCATTGATTTCTAAAGAATTGGCTTGTAAATTGTGTTCCGTTGTCGCTGACCAATATGCGAGGTACCCCGAATCGCATGATGACTTGATATTTGAAGAAACGCTAAATCTTCTCCGTGGTAATGTTAGCTACCGCCTCTACTTCTGCCCACTTCGTGAAATAGTCTACCATGACGACCACAAACTTCAATTGGGATCTGGCTTTTGGAAACGGGCCCAATATATCAATTCCCCACTTGGCAAACGGGCAAGGGGCGACAATTTCTGAAATTTGCACGGCTGGTCTTTGTGGGATTTTGGCGTATTCTTGACATTTCTGACAAGATTTTACAAAATTGTGACAGTCTCTACGAATGGTGGGCCAGTAGAATCCCGAATGAAAGACCTGTGCTGCTAGGGTGTCACCAGCCACATGCATGCCACATATTCCTTCATGGATTTCTCGCAAAGTATGGAGCCCTTCCTGGTCCGTTATGAACTTCGCGGCTGGATGAGAGAAACATTTTCGAATTAATTCTCCATTGTAGTATGTGCACCGTGCCGCTTGTTTCAAAAATTTCCTTCTTTCAGCGTTATCTACTGGCAGCTCATCATATTTCAAATATTTCACAACGGGAATTCTCCAATCGCTCTCTATTTCTTCTACGCCCATGGACGCTTGTTCTTCCATGAAAGAGGGCACTGGTATCTCACCATAATGCACATCTTTGGGTATGGAGGCTGTCGGGCTAGCTACCATTTTAGCAAGATTGTCAGCTTCGCTATTATCCTCTTAAGGAATATGCTCGAAGCGGACTTGAATGCCTTTTCTCTTTGCCTCTGTTAGCTCATGTTTTACCTTTGTAAGGTATTGAATCATGATGGGTTCCCGCGCTTGGGAATTTCCCAAGACTTGATCTATTACCAATTTAGAGTCCCCTCGTATCTTTAGCTACGGATCATGCATTGTCCCTGCACCGCGCGTGGCTTCCACGAAGAAGTTGTTGCCTATTCTGAGCCCGGCCAGTAACGCTTCATATTCGGCCGCGTGATAGCGGTTGCAGAATTCTGACGGCGTAGCGCATCTGTATGCCATCAGGTCCGATTATGAAAATTCCCACACCGGCTAACTCTTGGTTTTTAGCTCCATCCACGTGAATGATCCATGCATCGCTGTAAGAATCTGGGGATGGGAGATCTGCCTCTTCCCCTTCCCCTTCTGGTGGGTTCACCGACAGCTCTTGTGTAAATGTACATTCTGCTATGAAGTCTGCTAACGCTTGGGCTTTGATGGACCGTCTGGCCTTAAAAATTTACCTGTTTGGAACGCGAACATGCATTTTCGGGGATTTAACTTCATCTTGTATTCTCGCATCACGTTGAAAAATTCTTCTAGATCGGCCACATGGTCCTCAAAGCTTCGACTTTTGACAAGTATGTCATCCACGTAAGCCTCTACCTTTTCCCCAATTTGCTTCTCAAAAACTTTATTTGTCATACGTTGGAATGTTGCCCCAGCATTTTTTAATCCAAACCGCATCGCCGTATAGCAATAGGTGGCCTTGGGAGTGATAAAGGCAGTCTTTTCTTCATCTTCCACAGCCATGGGGATTTGGTGATACCCCGAGTTAGCGTCCAATGAGCTCAGGTAAGCGTATCCCGCTGTTTGGTCGACCAGTTGATCGATTCGAGGTAGGGGATAATAGTCTTTGGGACAGGCATCATTCAGATCGGTGAAGTCAATACACATGCGCCATTCTCCGTTAGGTTTTGGGACTAAGACGGGATTAGCCAACCACGTCGGGTATTGGACTTCTTTGATGAAGCCAGCATCTGTGAGTTTCGATATCTCTTTCTCGATAGCTATCATCTTTTCTGAAGAGAAAGCTCACCTCTTTTATTGGACGGGTGTGACGTCATGGTTAACGTTGAGTGGGTGCTCTGCTGTTTCTCGCGAAATTCTAGGCATATATGCTGGCTTCCATGCGAATTCTCCTTTACATCTGTTCAATAATCGAGCTAGCTGTGTGCTTTCTTCTGCGTTCAGTTTCTCGCTGACCAAAAAATTTGCTCCTTCGACTCCATTAACAGGAATTGGCTTCATGTTGTCTACTGGCTGAGTGTGCTTTTCCTCTCTATCCTCAAAAGGGTCGTCTGCCACACACACATAACGGTCACAACTCTTTTGGGTCATAAGTGAATAGCACTCGGCGGCTAACTTCTAGTCCCCCTTGATCAAGACCACTCCATCCCACGAAGGGTATTTCATTTTCAAATGTTTTTGCGATATCGCAGCTCCAAAATGATTGAGGTACGGCCACCTGAGTATGGCGTTATAAGGCAATGACAAATCTACAACCAGGAACAACAATTCTTCCGATCGTTTGGAAGTATCCTCTCTAAAGTACACTAGTAGCGTTGTAACTCCTACCACCGGGATCGGGACTCCGTCTACCCCAACTATTGGCTTCTTACAAGGCGTTAACTCATTGTCGGAACGTTTCATCAGGTTATAGGCTTCGAGCGAGAACAGGTTAACCGCACTCCCATTATCGACAAGGGTTCTCCTAACTCCATGATCACCGATGACGGGTGTGACTACTAGTGCATCGTTGTGTGGATAAACAACGCCTTTCTCGTCCTCTTCGGAGAACGACAACACCATCCGGTCTAACGCGCTTATCGCTTCGCTCTTTGCTAACACGTTTTCTCTTTTTCGTTGTGTGGGTTCTTCGGAATATGGAGTGCCTCTTGCTATGATATTGATTATGGGAACGTCCCCTTCGTTAACCATAAACGATTCCTTATTCCTACCAATAGGGATAGCGTTGGCTCCCGTGGCGTAAGAGGGTGCTTGCCTGTCACTAGTCGCCTTGTCCACTAGATTGTTCCTGACCTCCTCCCTTATTTTAGTGGCAAATTCCCCGAGGTAGCCCTCCTCGACTAAGCGTTCTATTGCCAATTTCAATTCTCGGCACACGTCCGTGGAGTGCCCTTTAACTTTATAGAACTTGCATAATGCATTTTCCCTTCCTCCCATAATCACTCCTGGCTTCACAGGAGCGGGGTAACGGATGGGCAGGTTTCGCTGCTGAACTATCGCTAAAATTTTTGCCCTTGGGAGTATGAGGGATGGGAGATCGGGATCGTATATTTGCCCTTTAGGCGGATCGGTTTGCTTTCCCATAGGGGGATTCCCGAATCTTCCTCTCGAAAAGCTACCTCTCTGCTGATTTGAGGCCCTGGGGATGTGATCTTTTCGCTGTCCATAGTCATCAGTTGGCTGTGTGTCAGGGGTTGCGCTAACGTGGACATTAGGTGCCGGATGCGTGTCTTGAGGTATACTCTGAGTTCGCTCCCTGTTTTCTTCTTCCTCCATTCTCGCATAATTGTGGGCTTTTAGTCTTAACGCATCTAGCGTTGACGGCGGGTCTACCATCAAGGTATCTCATAGCTTTCCGTAACGGCAGTTACGCTTCAAAGCTTCGACAGCAAAATCAATGGTGACCCCCGGCGTTAGTGACATCTCCAAGTCAAAACGACTCAAAAAGTCCTTCAGAGATTCTTGTGGTTTTTGATGAACACCGAATAGTGCTACCGCAGACTTCCTAATAGGAACAGCGGTGCTAAATCTGCTCCAAAATTTCACTTCCAATTGGGAAAAATTGTCAATGGAACCTGCCGAAAGTCGCTCGAACCAAAGGCATGCTACGCCAGATAGCGTCATTACAAAGATTTGACATAGGGTCGCGTCACTGTGAGTCTGGAATTGTACAAAATCTTTCACCTTGTTAAGATGCGAAATAGGGTCCTTTGTGCCATCATACGATTCCGTAGGGAGTTTCACATGCCTGTTGACCCGGTGGTGTCCGACACGATGGCTGAATGGATGACCACTATTATCATCAGGAATTCCCTGCGGTTGACGAAGGAGAGCGGGTTCGTCTAACTGCCTTTGGGCTAGAAAATCATACTCACGATGCTGCCTGGGAGATCGGCTGCGACTCTTTGGTGTTCGGGTCCGGTGCCTTCTGCTACTTGATCTCTCATTGTGCCTGGGAGATGGATCCCCGAACATCTCCTCTCGCCTGTTGTCCCAATGATCTCTATATTCGCAGTCCCATAGCTTCCCTTCAAGAACAGGAGCTCTCCTCCTATGTTGCTCGGATGGTTCGATGCGTCTGGGCGCGAGTTGCATGACTCCGACAGGGGCTGATGTCACAGGTAGGGATAGCGTAAAACCTCTAGATTGTTGGGGTGACAGTGGTCGGTCAGCAACGATGGATGGAGTAAAAATCACATGAGAAGGCACGCTAGGCCCTGAGACATAAGGCGTAAATCCTGCAGCCAACTCTGTCAACTGATCTATCTGGGCACGAAGAGCCGATATTGAATTCGCAAGAGGATTGCCCGCGTTGTCTACTGCGGGTGCCCACGCCTGGAAAAGAGAGTGACTGGGTCTTGGTATTTGAGATAGAGGAGTATATGCCTGGGATGCTAATGTTCTCGCTAGTTGTTCGGAAGAGGGATCCGACATAGCTGGTGGGATTTCTTGCACTGTGGTGTCGACATCAGAGGTGGCAAAAGAGAAAAGTCGCATGCGGGTCTCATATGGGAGGCTGGAAGACTGGGACAGTGCGGGATCCGAGCCGGACTCCATAATCCTCCGGATTTTTAAGGGAGCATAGCTTGGCTATTAAGGATGCTCACTTAATAGGACCAAAACTCTCAATAAAAGCACCAATTTGATAAGATTCGATCTGTTCGTTCGCTGTAGGATAGTGAAGGATTATGAGCCTTGAGGTCGACTGTCCCTGATGTCTGATGTACCTGCACGGCGCCGGAGGGGGTCTCCGGCGTAAACACTCCGATGCTTAAGTCAGTAATGATTGTATGAAATAGCAGCGCTTTGGCTAGCAATCTTAGGCTTACCTCCCTCCTTGGTGGCGGAGGTATTTATAGGCAAAATGGAGCATTTCTGAGTGATCATGGTCACAAGGGGCTAACGCACCCGTCAGAGGGGGTTAGAGTTCCCCGTTGATGGAGTGTGCTATCGTCGCGTCAGTTATATGTATGGAGGTAGGCGTTACCTAGGCAAGGCAACACTTATGCTTCTCACGGGATGCCTGGTTAGGCCTGGGATGGGGTAACGCCCTGTGTCATGATGAAGTGACGTGTGGGACCCCCTCGCTGGTGTCGACCATCCCAACGCCAGTTACACACAGGGAGGCTATAGCCTTGATGCTACCGGGGCGGTAAGAGCAGCTTTTCCTTCCTTCCACGGGATATAGGACGAAAATGCCCTTTGTTGTTAGGGATATTGTTATCACCATGAATAAAGGATGACTGTTTCTTCACAAAGTTACCAAGGGGGCCTTTTGCGGCCACTCCCTCTTTTTGTGCCGTTTCTTTCCCTGGACTGTCATGATGAGATAGTAGTGCCGATATTGAAGTAATAACGCTGGTCACAAACCAAAACTGATAACGCTGGCGATAAACTAGAAGGTTGTCTGCAAAGCTGTGATAACGCAACACTGTAATGAAGCAATGCCATAGCTTGCTAATAAAGATGGTGTCATCACAAGACCACCATGTAGTCAGCCACGTCATGGGCAAATAATAATAGTAGAGTATTCTTCTTGATATCGTGACATGGCTACGCATGTGCGCATTTCAGCATCTGCGTAAGGTAACAATAGAATATTCTCCGAGACATCGCGACATGGCTACGCATGTACACATTTCAGTGGCAGAATAGAATGTCTTCACGAAGTAATGCCACTCGCTAGACAACAGATAACAACTAAGAGATAAGTTTTAGAAATAAAATTCATGATAAGATAATGAGATATCATACCAGATATTTCCCACGATATGCCATGTATATAACCTGTAGCCGCGAGAGAAGATATTGTGGCGTTATCGACGCACATGCCTTCAAATCGGCGGTATCTTTCCGGAGGCGTTACAGCCTCGAATACTGCTATCGTTTCCAGTAAATAAATACTCAATCAACAAGATGTCATCCAGAATGAGGATTTTCATAACAATACCGCACTGATGTAGATGTTCTCGATCTGTGGTAAAGAATGCCATATAGATAGATGGGGCGTATCCCTTTCCGCAGGGATAGCTGCCAAAGGGATATAGTGTATACATTCTCCTGACGGTATCTCTCGAATCAAGATGACAAGAACATAGGTCGTTAATAGTATACTGGCCACAAGGTTGCTTCCCTTACTACTTCCTTAGATGAACTTTCTAATGAACTAGAAGAAAAGAAGTTACTGGAGGAACGTCAGGGATTGGTACTAGCCTTGGCGATGGCTAAGAGGAACCTGAAAGATGCGAGAAAGTAGGAGGCAACTAGGGTGTCTAATCTTGGCGCTGCTCTGACGGAAGAGAGAGCTAAGAGTGCCACGCTGGAGGAAGAGAAGGTAGCATTAACAGAGGAAAAGGCGGTACTGGAGAGGGAGTCGGCAGAAAAGTGTACATGGTACATCGAGAGGACTACCGCTATCATGGCCAACTGCTTTGTGGAGATTCATGGAGAAGAGGTGTATCATGGTAACGCCCTTACTGACGCTTTCCTGAAGAAGTCAACCATTCTCACAGACGAAGATTTTCACAGGGCCAAGGCAAAGGGCTACAAGGGGCCAAGGGAATCACAGGGCCAGCGCGCCCTAGGCGTTATTACTCCTTTTCTTGAATATCGGGCGTCACCCATTTTTGTTTTTTGCTCTTAGAGCTTTGATACTTCAAACTTTTGTGTTTTGTCACCCCTCGAGGGTATTTTTGAACAACCATATATTCAGCTAACTCATTTCTTTTGTTGCTGATTTCCTTTTCCTTATTTCTTTCTCTTCGAGCTTCTTTCAGTATGAGAGTGGCATCATTATTGCCATGATAACCTCAACGGGTCTGATCTTGATGCCGTAAGATAACAAATTTTAGTAGAAGTAGGCTAGAGATTGCCATTCAATCGATGAATCGTCAATATTGTTGATAGGTGCTTTGCTAGATATCGCGACATGACCTCGTCATGCGTATTTTAACTATCATTCAACGTTCTCAGAGATAAGAACTCATAGAGGAGAAGGATCATGACCGCTACTTCCGTCAATATGCCGCATATAATCACGTTGTCGTAGATATTCTCAGCTGATGGCTTAGGATGACCTGTAGATAGATTCTGACGTATCCCTTTCCATGGGAATATTTGCCAGAGAGACATAGTACATATGTCCTTTGGATCACGTTTCCCGAGCCACGATAATGAGAGCGTCAATCTCTTCGTCGTCTGAATAATATCTCTGCACATTCTCAATTATAAGTCATTAGTAATATGACATGTACTAATAGACAATAGTTACCCGTAGGAGCCTCCTCGCCTCCGTCTAAGGGTGTTGTCGCTGATGTCGCTCGTATTGCTTTCTCCACCAGCTATCTTCACCAGGGATTTCCCATCTGGTTACTTGCTGGGATTTCACGATTCTTCGCGTTTCCAAATTTCCACGATCGCCCTGGAAAGTGCCTCATCTTAGTGAGTCGTCAGATCAGGACAGGCCATCACAAGGCTAGGTTTTTCACTTTCAGGCGTTGACCTCACATTTCGGAATTGTGCCCTCACTTAGTGAACTGTCTGTATTAGCCCGGTTATCACAAGGATAGGATTTTCACTTGCAGGATGGAGTTACTGTCTCCCTGGGGCCTGCCTCGTCTTGGTGAGTTGTCTCCACGAGAACGGTCAGCACAAGGGTAGGACTTTTCACTCCCAGGGATGCCGGGACGTGCCTCGTCTTAGTGGGCCGTCTATGTTAGCCCGGTTTACCACAAGGATAGGACTTTTCACTCCTGGGGGTGTCGGGACGTGCCTCGTCTTAGTGGGTTACCACAAGGATAGGACTTTTCACTCCCAACACTATTTTTTAGGTATGCCAGGGCGTGCCCTCATCTTAGTGAGCCGTCTGATTAGGACCGGCCGTCACAAGGATAGGATTTTCACTCCTGACACCCTTCTTTATCTGCACACAATCAGCCACAAAACATACAAAAATATTCTCTATTCAAGCGTTAGCACAAGTCAGGGTGGCATTAGCCAAACGTGCAGAGATATATACTGCATAAAAACAGAAAAGAACAAGTATTCTAGGGAAATCATTAGGAGGCTTTTTACTTATAGAGAGTTTTCGTAAACAAGCAAGTTCCTTCTTCTTGTTCACGTAACCTGCAATATTGATGCGGTTTTACGCCGTAGCTGCCTACAATTTGTGCAGTTTTACGCCATAGCTACCTGCAATATTGACGAGGTTTTACGCTGCTCGGAGCTACCTGCAATATTGACGCGGTTTTATGCTGTAGCTACCTACAAATTGTGTGGTTTTACATCGTAGCTACCTGCAATATTGCACTCTTTTACATTCCCCAGGATTTCAATTTGTACTCCACTTGAGTATCTGCATTATTAGCTGTATAAATACACTAACAGAGTCTGCTAACTTCGGTTAGATTCCTCTAAGAATGTTGAGGATAGTGAAGATATTAAAAATAGAGGTAAGGAGAAAATAATAATATTAAAGGTAATAGTGATACCTTAAGGGAATAAACAAGGAACTCGGCCGTTGCTTAATTCCCATTCAATTCCTTGCATTTACGAAGGAGAATGACATATTGTTGGAGACCTTTGCAACGATGGGAGGATGGCCACATGATATTATGAGGTCTTTTCCAATGGGGTAGATATTCACCCGATCAATCATATAAATATTCTTCCGGGGTAGATATTCACCCGATAGATTGACTTTTGTAACTGTAGTAGTGGCAGAAAATTGACGATAGATGAATAATCAAATATAAAGCAGAACTAGGCTGCAACCAGATAACTACTAGATAATAAGGCTAACTGTAGCCAAAAAATCAGGTTGTAGTTGAAGAAGTTAGTCTCTCCCAAATCAGTGGCGTTACTTTGAGGCTTAATAGCACCTAGTTAACATCAATATCTCGCTCCGATATCTTCATAAGAATTATGACCCTTTAAATTATCTTCGAATCGAGATACTATCCAGAATATTCTGAGCATGTACGAAAAAGATATAATTTTTCCCGTGAAACTCAATATAGCTGGAATCATAGTTGGAACTTTGAATCTCAATAATGCCTAGTTAACGTCAATATCTCACTTAGATGTCTTGACAAGAATTGTAGCCCTTCGCACTCTCTTCAAATCGAGCTATCATATGTAGAATTCTGAGCGCATACGAAAAAGATATGATTTTTCTCACGAAACCCGATATGTCTGGCTAGAAATACATTTTTCTCCAACCCTGATACTGTTTACTCATTTCGCGATTCTGGGTACTGTTCACGCGGAAGCTACTGCTGATGCGGAAGCACAGTTCACATGGAAGCCACTGCTGACGCGGAAGCCGGACGCTAATGTTGACGCGGAAGCCACTGTTCACGTTTTCCAAATATCATACGAATTGCCATTATTAATTAATTGGCATCAGTGACTGTTCACCTTTTTCTTTCCCGTTATCATCCTTTCAACATTATCTCTTCTTTCCCTTCATGCCGCTAGCATTAGGTGAACCCAGTACGCTTTATGGGCGTCATCTACATGTTGTTGCCGCGAAGATCTTTAACAAAGTGATAGCTAGCGGATATAGCGTTATGTCGCAGGACGCCTAACGCGTTGACTTTCCTTTCTCGTTTGCTTCTTTTCCCGTTATCTTCTCACTGCCACACTATGCTTACTGGTATGCTCCCCTTTCACGTTATCCTCCTTGTCCTCTTTCTTTCCTGTTAACTTATTAAACATTGCCATGTCTGACCCGTTATCTGTCCTTCTCTCCTTTTCTTGTTTTATCCTCTTGTTGACTTGGCCTTTTACTTTTCTGTTGACGCCGCCCACAAGCTTACTTCTTGCGGAAAAGGAAATTGGTGATGTTTTAGACATGTCTGGGAATAGCCGTTAGCTTTCCCTTGGTCGTCTCGTGTGGACAAGATGAAGGAAGGATAGCCTTAAAGCCCAAAACTCTTAGCTGTCCCGCTGTCACAATTTTTATTTTTATACTCCATTGCCCATTAACGTGGCAGGCAAACTCTTTTGCCACTTGAATACCAGGACGGTATAATTATCCAAGAAAACGTGGCATCGTGGCGGTTGCAGCTACCTTTGTCGTGGTAGATTCCTGAATTGCCGCTGGAGATGAGTTTATATCACCTTTAGCTGCGACAATTAAACAAAGAACCTCCAAACCAGCGTTCTCGGTGTGACCAGCAACCTCCCCAAGCGACTCAGTTGTTCTCCGTCATGAGGAATAATCAGAACTGCCGTAAACAAATGCTGCTATATCGCAGGGTGCCAAAGACTCTTTACTGGACAATAGATTTTTACCTCCCTCCTCTGGAATCGTCTTCGTCTTTATCCCGTGCTTAGAAAATGGAACGGCCAGTAACTTTCTTGAGGATAATGGGTAACGTACTCGATATTACATGGGAACCTGGATTTATTTATTTATCTGTTTCCTTCGTCGATCTCTCTCTTTGTTCGTGCAACAGTGATCATAAATAATTGATGATGATGATGGCCACAGCAAAATAACCTTGCTCCTTAATTCCACGCAGCGGGGATTGGCCATGATTGAGAAAAGATGAGGTGGCGATGGATAATAAAAGGTGTGGCAGTGATGACGGTGGCTTTAAAATTGAAGATTGAAGATTGACGGTGGCTTCAGGATAAGTTTGGACTTGATGGCGATTGGCTGCCTCAAGTTGAAGAGATGATGATGATGGGTCTCTAAATTCAAAACCCATTTTCCAGAAATAAAAAGATCCTTGGTAGACATCTTGATCTCGACGAAGACATCATAAGGTTGATAATGATGTAATAGGTTTGTGAAATACAGCGATGATGATCATGACTTCTCTCCCTCTTTTTCTTTCTTTTCCAGATCTGATCTTTCTTTTGAACATATAACAATAGATTATTGGTATAGACTGAGATCATCAAATATGAGCAAAACTTGAATCACCATTTTCCAGATCTGATCTCTTTGGTGCACCATAATAGGCTTATCATGTAAACTCATATCATCAGATCCAAGCAAGATTTAAATCATGTGATGAACCCCTAACTAGAAAAATTAGCAGCGACGATGGAGATTAATAAATATGAATATGGAGAGGAGAGCCTTCAGATCTCAAGGGACTCACTTAAAGATCTGAATGCTCTCAATGAAAGCACCATTTTGATAACAATTGAGGAGATTTGTACCCGGGGTAGGAAGAATCCTGGGGATCTTCACCTCTAAGGGGGTGGTCCTCGCCGCTGCTACACCTGCAAGGCGCCGGAGGAGGTCCCCGGCGCAGATACTCCGACGCTCAAGTCAGTATAAGTGATGGATAAAAAGGGGTAGACAAGAGTGGGAGTCAGAGAGAGTAGAGAGAGAGAGTAGAGAGAGAGAGAGAGAGTCCCCCTTTTCTACCTAGGGGGGTATTTATAGGAGATTTGGTAGGGAGCGTTATCTTGGGATGTTAACGCTTATGGCGTACGGGGTGTGGGAATAAACGCCATATCGTGTTGAATGCCCCCCCCCCCCCCGCGCTGACGTCGACCACCCCCCGGTAGCAGGACTAGCAGGAGGCCAGGCAGGCCCTACAGTAGCTGAAGATGACGTACCCCCTGTCAGGACTAAAATGCCCTGGGGGTATATTAATAGTTATTAGTTGTTTTTTTTTTTTTGTAAGTGATGGCCATTTGATGCTCTCGGATGAACAAATGAAATTTCTTTAAAAGGTAGAGGCACTCATTCAATAGGTAACCGAATAAGTACGAATTTCTTTATTTAAAATTTTTATCCAAAAAGGGTTAGAACCATTGCAAGTTTGATCGACTATCTAGATGTATCCAAAAAAAATGACTAGTAGACAAAAGTCTAGGAACATCATTACATGGGTTGAAAAGAGAAAAATATCCGTAGGTTGTCGATGCATGATTTTCCTTTGAAGTCGTCAACCTTGGAAGTCGGGATCCGTTTGCTCCTTCCAAAAATATTCCAATGATGCAATCTCTCCTCTCCGCATGCCCACTTCGGCTTCCAAAGCCGCAACCCATGCTTGCAACGCTCAGTTTTCCTTGTCTTTCTCGTTGGCGTGAGTAGTCAAGACCGTCACCACCATCTCTTTATCCTTGATCAAGGCACTCGATGCTTCCTTCTTGCGGATTTCACTGCTCAAGAGCTCCGTAAAGTCGTCAAAGGCCAACCTTTGATTCATAATATGTATTCGGATGTTATCTCTATTGCGGCTTTCTAGCTCATGCACCCTGAGCTCTAGGTCGATTTGCTTGGCCACTGAATTCTCTCTTTCTAGCGCCACATGATCCCTTTCTTCCCTTATCCAATAGTTGATTGTGGGCCACGATGTTGAATCCTTCGCCTACGCGGGATTCCCCTTCCTCCTCCATGGGTTTCTGATTTTCTAGGCGAGGTAAAACATTACCGTTGGCCCTATTCCTCCTCCACTGTGGGTATTCTAACATCGGCAAGGTAGGGACAACGTTCCCTTCGAGGCAAAAATAGTGAATCCAATCGTGAGCGTATTGTTTGGCGATTCTAATTCTCTGCGGTGTGCAATAGGCTTGAATCCGTCATGCCGAATGTTATGGGGATTATTTTCATGATGAAAAATTATCTTAGGACAAAAGTGGGGCAGTAGTGTACGTACCCTCTAGCTCCAATCAAAGGAACCACCTATGGTAAAGGTTCGCAGCAAACTATGGGATTGACGGCCCACATCCACTTAGCATGCCAATTGAAGTCCTCTTCGGAGAGGTTTAGGAACTTGTCAACCCAAACGTCTTTATCCTCTGTCTTTCAATGGTTCACGGCCATTACGGTAATGACCTTGACCAACAGGCTCGAACCCAAGTAGTTCGTAGAGAATGGGGATTGATTTGGTGTCTGCTTGAAGTGGCTGATCAACCATACTGTTAGCAACTGAGTGCAGCAAGTAAGTTTTCCTTTGCCTTTCCTTCGGCAAAGATCTAAGGAACGAAAGGTCTCGGCTAGAATGGTAGCCGTAGGGTTGATGGTGTTTGCTTCCATTTCGAAGAAGACGTTGGCTGCCTCGAAATCAATTATGTTCCTTATCTTAGGAAACAAGACGAGTCCTACCACCGCAAAGGCTAGAATCCTTAAGCGTTTTCCCCCTTGGGACACACGAAACTGCTTTTCAATATCCGACCAACACCATACGTAGTCCCCTTCCCTTACATGAGTGATGATCCCCAACCCGTGATCAAGCCTTACTTTGACGCTGGATGAATCGAGGAGGACGTTCTGATATATGGCTGAAATGGGAGGGGTGAAGCACATTAAGGCGGCATATTCCTCTAGCGTAGGAGTCAAATCCACCCCTCCGTAGAAAGAAAAACAACGATAGTATGGGTCCCAGAACTTCAGGGCTGCCCGGATGCAACCCCAATCGGTCCTTACGTCAATCATTGTCAGTAACTTCCCGTAGCTACATTCAAACTGTGTTTCCTCAATTCATTCCTTAACTTCCTAATTCTAGTTACGTCAAAATCTGTAACCTCCACTTTAATCTTGGTGGTGATGTCAGGGATGAAATAGGGTTTTAGCATATCTCCCCGTGCAGCTTGGTTCTCAGAACTCCTTCCCCCGAAAGTATCAAGTGAAAGTAATGTAGGCACTATCATTTGAATAAGCAGAATGGGTCTTTGGAAAAATAAAAACAGAGTTCACATGTTAGTAAATTGAATAGATTATTTTACTAAGTTTTTTATTCACATGTGTATCGCAAAATTATGTGAGAAAAATAAAAATGCAAAAATAGGATAATCAAAGCTACAACAAAACAAATTTATGATTATGATGCACATGCTGGGGTTTTGACGTAGACTAATTCTAACTGGCTGAAAAGTTCTCAGACGATACCATAAAAGTGGTTCCTCAATAAATATCGTAGAGCGTCAACCGATTCCTTACGGAACTAGGCCACTTTTTGATCATTTAAGGGTTAGCCCGCGTTGGGATTGGTGACCACTACCCAGGACATGTGTCCTAGGGCATCACTACTACCCTCTTAATCTTATTTGGAAAATGGCCCTGGGGTGTAGGGTAGGGGTGAGAATTCGGATTTCGGATCGGAATCCGACGAGTTCGGATAGGATAAATTCGGATTCGGATAATTTTGGATCGGATTTTTTTGGATTTTTTGTTAGAAAATCCGATTCCAATCCGACACTTTCAGTTTCGGATCGGTTCGGTCGGATTTTTGGATTTTTTTCGGATTGGGCCGGGCTGGGCCGACCCATTATCACGAGACTGTAATGCCCATTACCATCAGCATCAATCTTTCAAAGATAAAAATAAAAATAAAATCTTTAATAATAATAATAATAAAAAACAAAACAAACAGGTTAGTACCATTTCCTATCTCCCTTCACTTTCACGGAGCATCCACCAGTACCAATACCTTCTTCATTTCTCCTGACCCATCTCCACCTTTTCCTCAATCTTCAAGAATCGTAGATTTATCCCCTCCCGAACTCATCCTCGCCCTAATCGCCCTCGTCACCATCCCCGCCTTGATCTACACCTTCATCTTCTCCATCAAAATCCCATCCTCCCCTTTCCGGCGGCGGAGCACCACTATCACTTCTCAAGCAGCAAGCACTGCTCTTCCATCACCGCTACTTGTATCGATTTGTGGCTGAATTCTCATGCCAATTGCAATTGCCCTGTTTGTCGAGGTCCTGTTGTTGTAGCTAATAAGAGCCCGCCTCAGAAAAATAAGAATGGATCATCATCGTCGTTTGTGTCTAGATCCAGAAAAGCATATACATATAGGTTGTCGGAATCCGACGGATTCCGACGATCCGACTTTCAGAATCCGAAAATTTTCAGATTCCGACCGTCGCCACCGAAATACGTCCGAAAATCTTTTGGATCGGTTCGGATGGGTGAGTTCGGATCGGATCGGATCGGATCGGTCGGATCCGCCAATCCGTTCTCACCCCTAGTGTAGGGCACTATGCATGAAATGAGTATGACAATTCATCAAAGCGAATAACAAATAGCAATCCACAAAAGTAATTTATTAAAGCGATGAAATAATAAAAAACAAACACCATAAAATCGTCATCGACCCTAAATTCCCCAGTGAAGTCGCCAAACTGTCGCACCCCCTTTTTGATTTTGCGAAATGGTTCGGGACGGATGTGAGACAAGCGTTGGACTCGCCTCACATAATAAAGTCGCCACCCTATTTTTCTAGGTTTAGGGAACCTAATCGTCATGGCATAAAAAATTAAAAAAACTAAGGCACAATGGGTCTAAACCCAAGAACAAAGGTTCGGGGTCATATTATGGATTCGGGAAGGTGTTAGGCACCCGAGTTACATCCAAACAAGGTTACCGATAAATGAGGTGTTTTAAGAAAACATTTAAAAAAATGTAATTGGGCCCTTAGAGGCAACGCCGCTTTAGAATTTTTCATTGGGTCGGGACAACTTAATTGTTATTTCCGATCGCGACCGATGGACGGGGTTACCATTTTTCTGTTTTGGACGGGGTTGTCATTTTTCTCTTTGAACGGGGTTACCATTTTTATTTTCCAAAGCGGGTGTCCCTTTTTTTATCATCGGGTCATGCATGATTAAATTAATTACTACGTGATTCAATCATGGATAACTAATAAAGTACCAATTTTGATGTATGCAGCAAATAAACTGTGTGGGATCGAAGTCACCATACACATGTATCAATACAAACAGAAAATAAAACAATCAATCATGGCATTTAAAAACAAGTGATTTGAGCATGTTATTCATGTGAGATTGATTTTAATTTCTAATAATTTTAAATGCCATGTATACGATTGTGTAGGTTCTGATGCTTTCTAAGTGGTCATGCTTACGATTCGATTCAGATTTCTAGCATTTCTAAATAAACATTCATACGAACGTAAAAAATAAATAAAAGAGTTTAAGCTAAACTTATCCGATTTGACGAACCCCGATCGAACCGTCCCTTCAAAACTGAAATTAACGACAATTGATAATAAAATAGGTATAAACAAACATGCACGATTTTTAACTAATTACTTAACTAATTATTACAAACCAATAATTTATAATAATTAATTTACTATTACAACAAGTCAAAATAATTAACGAAAATATCAACTAATTATTACAACAAGTCGAAATAATTAATAAGAATATTAACTAATTATTAAAACAAATGTAGCAATTTAAACAAAATATTATCAAATATAAGCAATTAAAATAACAAACATTTAAATATTACATTCAAACATTTTACACGAAAATAATGCGGTGTTTTAAACATACGAAAGATTTTAATGGGCCAGGCTAGGCCCATTTTCTGATTTTTAGACAACAAAAAATGGGCTTGGAATACATCCAAGCCCAAAATTTTAATTAAACAAACGCCAAGCTCATCACCTTTATTTTCTTTCTTCTTCTTCCTCACGTGGTGACCAAGGAAGATCATGCATGATATTTCAACCCAAAAACCAATCAAAAAACACAACAAACATGCCAGCAATGCAACCAAACAAAAACGGCAATGAAATCACAAGGAGAACGCAAGCAATTTCAACAAGAAAGAAGCATGCTATTTAAATGGAAATTAAGCAATTAATTAATCAAGGCAACATGAAATTAAATTGATGAAAGGGAAATAAAATTGACATGAAAACAAAACATTTGAAGCAAGTTTGAGCAATTTATTGATTCATTAAGAGTATAAACAAAATTATGGAGAAACTAGGTAGAAAACTCACTTTGCTTCCTTTGCAACTAGAGTGGCTCAACTTGCAAGAAATTGAGAGTGAGAGTGAAATTAGGTGCCCTTTGCTTGTTGCCTGAAGAGTGCTATTTATAGAGGAAGTTTGGAGTGGATTGTGTGGTTGGAAATCGGCGGTGGAGGTGGAAGAGGGTGACGATGCATGTGATGATGAAGCTTGGTAGGAGTAGAGAGCTAGCTAGGGGTTGTGTGTAGCCAAGGATGGCCGGATGGGATGTTTAGGATGATCATGCATAGCTGGCGATGAGTTGGAGGATTAACATGCATTTATGTATAGTTAATCCATTAACATGGTACGAACGGGATATTTTGACTCGAACTGTGATCCGAGGAAATTCGCTTGACGCGGAAAAATGCACAAACCGAGAGGAACAAAAGGTGTAGAAAAATAAGACACAACAACTATTATACAGTAAACAAAGAAAAAGTTTGGTTTAACGTATGAATTTTCTCATTCGAAAATGTCAAAAGTTCGGACGCAAAATAAATGCCATTATGACAAAAATTGAACAAAACCAATCTAGATGACACGAAAAAGAAAAATAGTAGATAATTATCATTTAAAAAAATAATGCGCTCGATCTACGGTCCGAGGAAACTTACTCGGGACCGATAGAAGTTCGAGCGAAAAGATAGTCAAAAATACGAAAAAAACTAAAAGACACGAAATGACGCGGAATAATAAAATAAATAGCCTAAGATCAAATTTTGGCAGAAATTTGACGTAGATAGGCTAATAACGTGATAAATAATAAAATACGTAAAATTTGTGACGCAAAAATCCAAATTCGGGTAGCAACACTAACCACTTTCTTTTTCAAATTGAAAAAGGTTACCTTTAGGCGGTTAGGATACGCTTGGGCCCATTGCATCACTCTCTCCAATGCGCCACGTTGACACCAGCAGACAAAAAGTAAGCCCTCATTAATAAGGGTTGTGCTATTTGTGTCAGACGTCAAGTTTCTCTTTCACACGCTCCTTCTTCATCTTCCCTCTTCTAGCTATCTCCATCTCTATCTCCCTTACACAAACACATCATCCCCATCCCCATCGATCCTCCCAATGCCGAGTCGCCCATAAGTTAGCCTTCAGACCCCGCCCAGTAGCATCATCCTCTTCCACAACCGGCTCCGGCTAGAGTCCCCTTAACCCATCTCCATCCGATCCCAACCAGAGCTCCGAAATAGCCAAACCTCCATCTCTAGCTCCCCCTCCGATCACAGACCCCGTCAATAACGAACTCGAGATCACCAGCTCTGTCCCACCAACGTCCACCATGACCAGATCCGGTCGTGTGGTGAGACTGCCACTAGGGTCCGCCACTGCCAGCAGCAAACCCAAGCCAAAAAAGCCCTCACCAGCTGCCGCTAGGAAACTCACAGTGGAGGACATCCTAAAAGAAGTATTGGTGTCCGATTCAGACCACGAGGAGGATGGGCCGCCGGCTGAAAATGAAGTGTAGGAGGAAGCAGAACAGACCGACGCTGGGGAAGAGGAAATCGGGGAGAGTGGTGAACGATATGATGAGGAAGAAGGTAAGGAGCATGAAGCTAGAGAAGCAGCGAAGAGGGAAGCCCCTGAAAAAGAAGAAGCAGAGAGGGAGGCCGCGGAGAAAAATGCAGCGATGAAAGGAAAACCCAAGACTCCCGCCAGAGCGGAGCAGCCGGCAGAACTAGAAATGCCGGTAGATAAAAAGAGGAAGAGCTCGTCCGCCAGTAGGGGTAAGGCCTCAACTTCAAAGAAGGCTCGCCGTCAGGAAGACGCTTCACCTGTCGAGGGCAAGACTCCAGTCCCTTCTTCCGCCCCTCGACCCACTTCGACCTAGGTGACTTCTGACCTTTCTAATTTGCATGCCTGGTTAGTTTTTAATGACAAAACTTTTATTGATAAGCTGCACTTTCTCAACTCCAAAGGCGTTAGCCCCTGCGCGCGTTTGGATCTAGATTTTTTGAGCAAAATAAGACTCGAATCTCTAGTTCGAGAGCTAGTAGGCAACATCGGTTGGGACACACTGTTCTTTTTAGAACACCCAAATTTTGTTGAGCTCTTACTCGAATTCTTTACCACCTTGATAGCGTGTCTATATTGTAGGTTTTTTCTATCTTATTTCTGGCCTTTTCGAAGGCAAGATACTTCTGATTTTCCCTTTTTCCTATCTTTTTGCAGATCAGAGCCTAAAGGGAGAAATGAGAGAAAATGAGCATATTTGGAAGGATTTCTGGTGTTTTGAAGATCGAGGTCTAGAAGAGCAGAAGTTGTCGAGCCCTAGACATACCAAAAGCGTTATTTCCACGTATCCTCGCTGTTGTGCTCCCACGTGTCACCTCTGATGTCTTCTAGAAGATTCCGTGTAGATCCCCAAGAATATTCTCTTTAGTCATCCTGGCCTCGAGGCTATTCTATCATCATGCCCTCGAGGCTAGTCTATTGTCATGCCTTGGAGGCCATTCTATCGTCTTGCCCTCGACGCCGTGCGCTTCCAGAATATTCCCAGAATATCCCCTTTCGGACTTAAGATATTTATTCCGTGTTTCTGAAATGCGGTCCCTATAGCAGATCTGTACTTGAGTCTAGAATACTGTTGCACCGATGACTATTTGACCTAAAATGCAACCCAAGGGAATACCTTTCGCTAAGATCTTGTCTTAGTTGATTAACATCTTTTTCCTTACTTTTCCTGCATTTGATCTATTTACATCTCTTGCCCTGGATTATATTTTACTTTCGTGCCCTAGATAATTACTTTACAATTCTGTTTTGTTAGCTCCCATACTCTGTGTTGATTAATTTATTAATCAACTTAAACCCCCCAGTACTGTTACTTTGGCTAGATCTGTTGCGTATTCCCTTGTCATACATATTCACTAGCAATTCATTCCTTCAATCTCTGCGGTTCGACCCTGTCTTGCTCTGTACACATTAATTTGTGCATTTAGGCATCAGGATAAATTTAAGTATATTTGAGTGACGTCCAAATTTTGGCGCCGTTGCCGGGGATTGAACGGTACTGATTTTGTTTTTGTTTTTCTTGTATGACCAGGAGATCTACTCCCTCTAGACCTCGAGCTGACCAGAACAGAAAGAGGACTTCGAAGGCAAGCTCAAGGAACATCTGCTCATCATAGAGTAATCCCACATCCTGACCTCGACGGATCCCCTTCTAATTTGGCTGACCAGGAACACCAGCTCTTCGTAGACCTGAACTTTCTCCATCGTAACCCCGAAAACCCCATACCAGACCATTTTAATTTTCCAGCAATGGATGACCTAGCCAACAATGACAACCGTAACAACCGTGAGAACCACGAAGATCAACCACCACCCCCAGACCAACAAACCATCGACAATTTCTATGCAACCCCCGATATGGCGAGTAGCTGCATTGACTGGCCCAACGTCCCTAATGATTGGACTCTGAAGTCAGTCGTACTTCATCATCTGCCTACTTTTCGAGGGGTAGCCAAGGAAAATGCTCTTCGCCATCTTCAACAGCTCCACTCTATTTGCGAGGCCATGAAACCCACCAACGTTAGTATTGAGCAGGCCAAGCTTCGTGCATTCCAGTGGTCTCTCAAAGATGATGCCCTAGACTGGTATTATGACCTTCCCGCAAGATCTATTCGTTCTTGGGCAGACATGTCAAAAATCTTCACTGAGAAGTACTACCCGACTTCTATCTTCAACACCACGCGAAAGCAACTCATCTCCATTGTTCAGAAGAAAGAAGAGACTTTAGCCCAGTACTATGAGAGATTCCAGAAGATGCAATCTAGCTGTCCAGCTCACAATCTTACCGAGCACGCTCTTGTTCAATATTTTTGTGAAGGCCTCAAAGTTCATGATAAGGCGTTACTTAACGCAGCTGCTAATGGATCCCTGACTGCTCTAACTCTAAGAGCTGCTCGAGCAACAATAGAGCTCATGGCCAAGAATGCCTCTAATGACCTTGCCAACAATCCAGGCCAGGATGTCCAAGTAGCTGCCCTTCAGAACCAGATATCCTCTCTCACAGGAATGTTCCAAAACTTCATAACCGGACAACCCGCACCTGTCAAGGCCTGCCAGATATGCAATTTCGTGGATCACCCCACTGATGCATGTCCCCATATCCTGGAGGAAATACAAGTGAATGCTGCTGGCCAATTTATTCCAGTTTCTTACGCTCAGACTTACAACCAAGGCTGGAAACAACCAAACCAAGGATGGGTCCCAAACACTCAGCTTTCGGGGCCTAGCCATCAACCACACCAGATCCCCTATGGAAACCCCCTCCTAATATGCCAAATTTTAGACCTCGACCCACATTTCATCAGAACCAGTATCAACGCCAACCTCCTCAGGATCAGACCTTTGTCCATCCTCCAGACCAGACTTTTATCCAGCCCCCGACTGCTGAAATGCCTAAGAATCCCGAGCAGCAGAAAGAAATAGATGAGCTTAAGAAGCAAATGACTGCCCTGACTGCCAAATTGCAAGAGTTAACAAATCATGGCAGACTGCCACCCCAGACCGAAACAAATCCCAAGCACAATGTCTGCGCATTAACTTTGCGTAGTGGAACAACTTTGAACCCACCAGAGCTTCCAGTCCAAGATATTGAAAATTCTCCAGAGGCCGAAATCCGGCCTAAACCTAGAACAAAGCTCCCCAAAGTCCCTAGATTCGTGGAAGTCAAAGAAGACAGAATCCGCTCCCCCAGAGGTTCACCACGGAATGACCCCAACCCACCAGAATTTACTCAAGAGTACATTCATAAAATTCTCGAACCCCCGTTCCCTCACAGATTGGTCAAGGCTAAGAAAGATAAGGAGGATCGCGATATATTTGAAATGTTCAGTAAAGTGGTTGTAAACATCCCTCTTCTCCAGGCCGTGAAGAATGTCCCTCGCTATGCCAAATTCCTGAAGCAATTATGCACGAACAAGAACAAGTTCGCCGAAGTTAACAAGATCAGCATAGGGGCCAACGCGTCTGCTCATATCCAGCGTCGAATCCCTCTGAAATACAAAGACCAAGGCATGTTCATTATTCCTTGTCGAATCGGAACAGTCGATATTGGCAAGGCCATGTGTGACCTATGAGCAGGAATCAATGTCATGCCCTTGATAATTTATGACAGTCTAGGCCTGGAGCCTCTCGTGCCCACAAACCTCGTCATCCAGCTTGCTGACCGCTCTATCATCTACCCCGAGGGGATAATCAAGGATGTATTGTTCCAAGTGGGAGAATTCTTATTCCCTGCGAATTTTTATGTGATTGCAATGTAGAACGAAGACTCCGCCAAATCCACAGATGTCCTTCTAGGCCGCCCATTTCTGGCCACAGCCCGAGCAAAGATTGATGTTCATGATGCCACCATCTCCCTCGAATTTGATGGAGAGATCATCAAATTCAATATGCTAGAAGCCATGCGATACCCCTCTGAATTTTCTAGTGTGAATTATGTTGATATTGTTGACCCCATTATAGTAGAGATTGATGACATATATTCTACTGACCCCTTGCAATTTGCCCTTGACAGGAGTCTGACGCCAGCTCTTCTAGATGTCGTGGCCTCGACGCTTCCTATTCCATCTGAATTACACTCTGTCGTCGCTACCCTAGAAGAATGCGTTGTTGCTCGGTATGAGTCTCCGAATCAGTCTCCTGAATATCCAGGCCATGCTAAGTTATTTCCCTCTATTGATCAAGCTCCAGCCCTAGATCTGAAGCCACTGCCTACCCATTTGAAATATGCTTATCTAGGCCCCGATAAATCTCTACCTGTCATTATCTCCAACAAGCTCGAAGACCTTGAGGAATCCAAGTTAGTTTCCTTGCTAAGGAACTTCAGACAAGCCATAGGATGGACCATTGCGGACATTAAGGGTTTGTCTCCAGTGCTGTGCACTCATCACATCCACCTAGAAGATGCGAGCAAGACCATTCGCCAGCCCCAGCAGCGACTTAATCCGCCTATGATGGAAGTGGTAAAGAAAGAGATTCTCAAGTTTCTAGATGCGGGAGTTATCTACCCCATCTCAGATAGCCCTTGGGTCAGCCCTATCCAGGTCGTGCCCAAGAAAACAGGCATAACCATCACCATCGGCCAAGATGGCGAATCCATTCCAACCCGGATCCAGAATGGGTGGAGAGTGTGTATTGATTACCGCCGATTGAACTCCGCTACCAGAAAAGATCATTTTCCCCTACCCTTCATCGATCAGATGCTAGAACGCCTCGCCGGTAAAACCCACTATTGTTGTCTAGACGGTTACTCCGGATTCCATCAGATCCCAGTTGCTCCTGAAGACCAGGAAAAGACCACCTTTACCTGCCCTTTCGGGACCTTCGCGTATAGACGCATGCCTTTCGGTCTGTGTAATGCCCCTGTCACTTTCCAACATTGTATAGTCAGCATTTTCTCTGAACTAGTTGAGGATGGAATCGAGGTCTTCATGGATGACTTCACCATCTATGGAAATTCTTTTGAGGAATGCATGAACAATCTGAAGAGGTGCCTAAAGCGCTGCATAGAGAGGAATCTTGTCCTGAATTTTGAAAAATGTCACTTCATGGTAGATCGAGCCCTAGTGCGTGGTCATGTTATCTCGGCCAAGGGAATTGAGGTTGACAAAGCCAAGATAGAAGTAATAGAATCCTTGCCCTACCCCTCCTGTGTCCGCGATGTGCGATCTTTTCTAGGCCACGCTGGTTTCTACCGACGGTTCATTAAGGATTTTTCCAAAATTGCTCAACCAATGCGTCACTTGCTCCAGAAGGACGTGTCCTTTGATTTCAGCGAGGCCTGCAAAACCGCTTTTGAACTTCTCAAGAACAAACTTATCTCGGCCCCGATTATTCGTGCCCCCGATTGGACACTACCTCTCGAGGTCATGTGTGATGCCAGTAATCAAGCTCTTGGCGCCGTTTTGGGTCAGAAGAAAGATAAAGAGACCCATGTCATCTATTATGCTTCCAAGCTATTAGACCCGTCCCAGCAGAACTACACTACCACAGAGAAAGAACTTCTGGTCATAGTCTATGCCCTAGACAAGTTCAGGCAATATCTGCTAGGCACTCATGTCCTCGTCTACTCAGACCATTATGCCCTTCGGTGTTTGTTGACCAAAGCCGATGCCAAACCTCGGCTTATTCATTGGATCCTACTCCTACAAGAATTTGATATCGCTATCAAAGATAAGGCCGGAAAAGAAAACCTTGTGGCAGATCACTTGAGTAGAGTTCCAGCCCAAGAAGATAATTCGCTTGAGCCAGTCCGAGACACTTTTCCAGACGAGCAATTATGTCTAGCCCAAGCTGTTTATTCCCCATGGTTTTCTGATATTGTAAACTTTTGTGCTACAGGTACTTACCCAGCTGATGCCGCTCCCTCTGAATGCAATAAAATCAGAAGATAAGAAAAATACTACATTTGGGAAAGCCCCTACCTATGGAAGCACTGTTCGGATCAAATAATTCATAGATGTGTAACCATGGACGAGGTGCCCTTGATCCTTAAATTTTGCCATTCAGAGGGAGGCCATTTCGCGGCCAAGAAAACTGCCCTAAAGGTCCTGGAAGCTGGTCTGTACTGGCCTACCGTTTTCAAGGATAGTTACATGTTTTGCGCTTCGTGCCCCCGATGTCAGGCCACTGGAAATATCAGGGCCAGGAATCAGATGCCCTTGACAAACATTATTGCTTGCGAGATCTTTGACATCTGGGTATAGATTTTATGGGCCCTTTTCCCAATTCCTTTGGCAACATCTACATCCTTTTGGCCATCGATTATGTCTCTAAATGGGTCAAGGCCAAGGCTACTTGAACGGACGATTCCAAAGTGGTCGTGAATTTCCTCCGCACCAATATCTTCAATCGGTTCGGTACACCTAGAGCGCTGATCAGCGATAGGGGTACCCACTTCTACAACCGTGTTGTGACCTCTCTTTTGACAGTATGAGGTCCACCATAGAACATCCACTGCTTATCACCCTCAGACTAATGGCCAAGCCGAGGTCTCAAACCGTGAGATCAAATCCATCCTTGAGAAGACCGTTAACCAGTCTAGGAAGGATTGGAGTCTGGAATTGGATGATGCTCTCTGGGCCTATCGTACAACTTTCAAGACCCCAATCAGAATGACCCCCTACAGACTTGTCTATGGCAGGCCGTGCTATCTTCCAGTGGAGATAAAGCACAAGGATTTTTGGGCCATCAGGAAAGCGAATACAGATCTAGGCCTCGCTAATCAACACAGGCGTTTGCAAATCCAAGAGCTAGAGGAATTGAGGGATGATGCCTATGAGAATGCCATGCTCTATAAGGGCAAGACAAAAGCTTACCATGACCGACACCTTCGTCCCAAAACATTCTCAGTCGGACAGCAAGTCTTATTGTACAATTCACGCCTACGACTCTTTGCCGGAAAGCTGAAATCTAAATGGTCAGGACCCTTCGTGGTCACGACAGTCTACAACCATGGTGCAGTTGAAATTCAGAACCCAGTCATAGGAATCATTTTCAAAGTCAGTGGTCAGAGACTGAAACCCTTTTATGAAGGTTTCCAGCCCTCGATAGTTGAGGAGGCCATGGTGGATGTTCCACCTCTCCAAGCCTAGAGTATTAACGCACGTCGGGGTCCCGATGAGTAAACGGACCACACTGGAGGCATTTGACATGCCGTCTGCATCCTTTCTCTCTCCCTTATCTTCTCCGCATCTTTTCAAATTCTCTGATTTTTATTTAATTTTATTTTATTTCCAGGTTTTATTGATTGTATATATCCCTGACCTTTCCTTTCCCCATGTGATTTTATTCCTTTTATTTAGCATTAACTCACCTTTATTCTCTCTTTTTGTCTGTATCTTATAGTATCCCAACTGCCTTTTTGAAATTTAAAAGTTGTTCTCCTTTTTAGGCAGTTGAGATACGCGTGGTTCGTCGTGCTCCACGCCCAGAGCGCCACGTGGCCTGACAAGCGCAGAAAAAGCAGGCCTCATTAATGAAAAATTTGCGCCATTTAATGCCAGCTGTGACTACCACTCTCTCTCCCACGCTCCCACTTCGTTTTCACTCATATCACTTTCAAACATATCACTTTCACCTCTCTCCCTTACCAAAACACGCAACCCTATCCTCTCTCCACTCCCATCTCTATCTCCATTACTGTCATCTCTTCTCTCACCATCAATGGCACCTAAAACAAAAAACCAGCCCGCAAAAATGTTGCTGGACCTAAGCCGGTGGACACATCCAGCCCCGTTCCTTCCAGATCCAGATCGCAATCAGCTACCCCGAACTCGGCTTCATTCAAAATAGCCACACCACCGTCTTCCACCCCACTTCCCATTCCCTCTCCTACGACAGTCTCACCAACAACCGCAGAGCAGATCCGAGAGTTCACCCCGGTGGATGATGACCTAGAGGTAACAGACTCTATTCCCCCTACCTCGACCACCACCAGAGGCGGCTGTGTAGTGAAACTTCCCCCCGGATCTTCCACTGCCAAGTCTACAACCAAGTCTAAATCCAAAAGGCCCTCTCCATCCGCTAGGAAAACCCCCCTTGATGCGGCCGTCGACCGTTTCTTAGCTCCCCAGCCTGCCCTGACTGTTGAGGAAGTCCTCAAGGACATCCTGATCTCCGACGAAGAAGCCGAGGTCATGAAGGAGCAAGTTGAGCCTGGTAACGGCCAAGAGAATGAAGACCTCGAAGTTATGGAGGAGGGAACAGAAGAAAGTGGAGAAGCAGAGGGCAGCGAAGCAGATGAAGAAGAAGAAGATCCCGAGGCCCAGAAGGCTGCGGAGGAGGCGGAGAGGAAGCAAAAAGCAGCAGTGGCGAGATCAGCGGCTAAGAAAGGGAAATCTAAAGTTGATGCCAAATCAGAGCAACCAGCTGCAGTTGATACGCCAGTGGGCACCAAGAGGAAGCTTTCAACCACCAGTGTCGGTAAGCTCTCGAGCTCCAAGAAGCCTCGAGCCCTCGAAATAGATGATGACGTCGAGACCGAGACCCCAGCACCTTCGACCATCCCCAGATCCAGCTCCCAACAGGTGACTTCTGACCTTTCCTCACCTCATGAATGGATCGTATTTAATGATAAACCATCAGTTGACAAGTTGACTATGCTGAATTCCAAGGGCGTTAGCTCATGTGCGCGCCTGGATTTTGATTTTCTTCCTAAGATGGGTATTGAATCCAAGGTCAGGGAGTATGTGGCCAACATTGGTTGGGAGTCTCTATTCTATTTGGAACACCCGACCTTTGTTGAGCTTTCCCTTGAGTTTTTCACTACATTCTGGGTAGATGGCACTTTTAGGCCTAAGGGCAAAGTCAGTCTGAACTCTTCTACCCCTGGTCTGATCAACTTTAGGCTAGCTAACAAATGGGAGCATCTGACCCTTGGTGAATTTAATTGTTGGTTAGGATTTGTCACTAAAGATGAACTGAACACCCTTCTGTACAAGAATGCTTTGACTGTTATCCCGTCTGTTTTTTATGCCAATGCTGCTTTTTGTGAACTAACCAATAAGCCTGCTGTTAAGTATGACCCTAAGGGTAGTAAAGCCCATGAAATCGTTGACCTTGCCTTGCGTATCCTACACCGGTATCTGGCCCTCACCTTTTCAGCAAGATTTGGTTCCTCGGGACAGATATCTGTGCAGGAACTTTTCTTTTTATGGTGCATGAAACACAAACGTAGGGTCAATCTTGGTTTTTGGGTAGCTTCGGGCGTTTTGCATGTGTTAAATGGCAGTCGTGGGCCTATTTTTGGATCACTTATCTCCTTGTTTGCTGTGAAGATGCATAACATTGACCTGGCTGCTAGTAACCTTTCTGAGCCCCTGGCATTCAAGGATTTGGATATCCGAACCTTGGATGTCATGGGCCATTTATGTCTCTCACTAGGTGTGTTGAGTTTTTATCTAGGTTGTGCCCCAGCAACGGAGAAGGTTTTCGGGACCAAGAACGGTGGCATCTTTGACTATCCAGATCTTTCGGATCCCCGCTCCAATGCCATTCCTCCAGCCCCCGAAAAGCAAGTGCCCCAAGCGGAAGCAGCTCGTCAAGCCAACGCGGCATCAGCAAGCCAACCCCCAATACCTCTCATCGTCTATGATCCGACCCAGACAAGACTTCTCCAGCTCATTCTGCGGGAACTTCAGGCTTTGACGGCTGAAGTTGCCCGCAGAAATTTACCACCCCAGTAACCCCCACCCGAACATTTTCATCTCTCCAGCCCCCGAAAAGGGGCACTAAACAATTTTAATATTTTTTTATTATTGTACTGTACCTATACTTCTTGAACTCCTTTTTATGCTCTCCCCGCCTTGAGGCCAATGCGCTGCCTAAGTGTGGGGAGGGAATTATTTATTCATTTTGCCTCTGTGATTGCATGTTTATTTTCACGTTTGCTGCATGATTGCATGATTTTCGGATTTTATTTTTAGCCATGCTAGGAAAATTTTCCCACTATCAGTTTTCAAACCCTCATTTTTGGCATGCATTTTTCAACTTTCGATGCATAGAAGAAGCATGACATCCATCGCACCAACGCCTAAACATGCATTTTTAGACCTGCTAGCCCTTATACCCATATCTAGGCAACAACACTAGTAGTCACAATTTGATCCCGTGAGCATATTTGAGCTTCATGCCCTTTATTTTTTAGTAAAAATGCTTAGCCGTTGCTGTTCTTGCGTGGGGAGGAAGAAGAAGGTGACGGGCTTCAGCCCGTCCCTTCTTGTTTTAAATGCTGATGGGATTGGCTTGGCCAAGCCCATATGTCCTTTAATTGGTTTTTATTTTAGTTTTCGTATGATCCCGTTCGATTAATTTTCGTTAACTTATTTAAATTGCTCGTATGTTTTTTTGACATGCTTAATTTGTCTGAAATTAATTTTACACCATGTATGATGTATTTATTTATTTTATACCATGTATGAGGTTTTATTTAGTTTATACCATGTAATTTATCATGAACTTTAAATTGCATGTTTTACACGATGTTTTATTTGCTATGTGTCGTGCCAATTTTGTTGTAAAAATTGTGAAGTGCTCACATGATGTTTATTTGGTTTTATGACTGCTTGTATGAAATAAATGATGTATCCGCTTTTATTATTTATTATCTTTAAAGTTCGTACTAACATTCTCATTTTGTAGGTAGAATTTTGAATCACCAATCGAAAAGTACGTTTTTAACTTTCTTTTATTTAATTTAAATGTTTTTCGTAAGAAATTTGCATGCATAGTATCCAAAAAAATTAGGAACCCAAGTATGGGCCTAGCCCGGCCCATTAAAAATGAAAGTCTTATTTCCACGCATTCGTATGTGATAATTAATCGTCAATTATTTTAATTGCACGTTTGGGACGATAATTAATTGCTAAACTTGTTGTAACAATTAATTGCTTATTTTCACTTGTTGTAATAGGTAATTACTCATTATCAACTTGTTGTAATTAATTAGCTATTTCAATTGTTGTAATAATTATTTAGATAATTATTCCGACCTCCGATTTGTAATAATTAGGTAAGTAGTTTTATGATTTGTGGTTTGTAATAATTAGCTAAGTAGTTAAATCGTGTATGTTTGTATACCTAAGGGTATTTATGTCAATTGTCGTCAATCGGGGTTCGTCCAAAAGGTAAGATTACCTTAAACATTTCCTTGTATGATCACACAAAGGTCCAAAGCCTTGATCGTACCGTATGCATGACCACTTAGGAAGCAATAGAACCACCCTATTTGTATGCATTACATATAGAATTGTTAACAAGTAAAATCAATCTCACATGCTTACATGTTTACGTCACTCGCGTTTAATTGCCATGAAATTAAATGCTTTTCTTGTTAAGTGATATGCATGATGGCTCCAAAGGCCATGCCAACCTATATGCATTCATTAAAAATGTACTTTTTTAGTTTCAAACCATGATAGATCGCGTAGTAATTAAGTCATGCATGGCCCAATGATAAGGGGGAGCGTCCGCTCTAGCATCGAGACAAAATGGTAACCCCATCCCTCGAACCCAAACAGAAATAACATGACCCAAATGCTAAGAAGTAACGTCACCTTAGAGGGCCAAATTACATGTTCAAATATTTTCAAAACACCTCGCATACCGGTAACCTTTTTAGGATGTGACTTGGGTGCCTAACACCTTCCCAAGTCCATAAATACGACCTCGAACCATCGTTCTTTGGTTTAGACCATTGTGCCTTAGTTTGTTTATTTTTATGCCATCGATTAGGTTCCCTAAACCTTAGAAAATTAGGGTGGCGACTTCATTTTGCATGATGTTAAGACGAGTCCAACGCTTGTCTATCATTATGGCCCGTCCCGATCCTAAACTCATTTTCAACGAAAAAGGGGGTGCGACAGTTTGGCGACTTCACTGGGGACTAGTAGGGTCGAAGCCGGTTTTATGGTGTTTGCTTTTTTTATTATTTACTTGCTTTAAATAAATTGTTTTCGTGATTGTTATATACTATTGGCTTTGTTAAATTGCTCATATGCATCTCATGCATAATGCTTATCGTCGGCTATAACACCCTTTAGGATTAGGAAGGTATTAGTGAAGCCCTGCGGACCTGTGTCCCAGTTAGCTTACATGAACCCTAACTCGAATGTTGAACCCCTAAATGGATTGAGCGCCCGCGATCCTATTATGATTCGGTTAACGCTCTCGTATCCGTTTATGGGGGACCCCTTTTAGGGTAACATTCGGGAAACTTTTCAGCCAGTTAGAAATAGTTAGAGTTACACCAGCACGTGCATCATGTTCGTGCATTTTTCTTTAATGCCCTTTATTTTTATGCTACGATTTCATCTTTATTGTCCTCACATTTCATTTTTTAAATTACAGGATTTTTCCAAAAAAAAAAAACCCCGCACTGCTTATTCACTCAAATGGCAACACCAACGATGCTTTCACTTAGTATTTTCGGGATTTCAAGCTACATCGATCAGTTAGAGCAAGGGGATAGGTTGAAGTCGGGTTTTGTCGACCAAGATTGGGAAGGAAGAATTAATCATGCCAAAGGGAGAGCTTGCGTCGTGGAACTCTTTTTTGTAACGAGCAAGTGGGTCCGGATTTTCAAGGTTGATGCCTTCGAAAGATAGAGCATGCACCAGACACTCCAAAACTTTGCTTTTTGACCAATGTAATTTCTAGACGTTGTCTACTTGTTCTTAGACGAATCTAGATAGTTGATCCAACATATATTGGTTGTGTTCTTTTTGAAAAATCAGCAATGACAAAGCTTGCAAGATATTCGGATAAATTAGGGGTGTTGTGTTTTACTACAAAAGATGTCAAAAGACCACTACTCCCGAAAGTATGACTCTCTAAAAATGAAACACCAAAGCCCAAAGACACAACACGAAAAACGTTCGCAACACATAAGACTCCACCCTTACCAAATTTCATAATTTTCGGAACAGCACATCTCTCACAAAAAAAAAATAAAAAAAAAATTATTTCGAAGCGCAAGGACAGTCGCTCCTTCTCGGTCCCAGCTGCGCGATCTTTTGTCTTGGCCAAAACAGAGATGATTGGCTCGGTTTGTCCACTCGGCCAAAACATGAAAGATGTTCCCAACACGTTGAAGACTACCCATGCCAAATTTCGGGAAGTTCTGGGCAGCCAATACTTCACAAAAAAATTCGAAGAGCAAGGATGGCGGTTTTCTCGGACCCAGTGGCGCGTTCTTTTGTTTTGGCTAATATCAACGTGATTTACTCTGAATTTATGCTCGGCCAAAACATGAAAGATGTTCAAAACACATTGAAGTATACCCAAACCAAATATCAGAGCATTCTGGGCACACATCTCTCGAAAATAATGTAGACGTGGGGATAGCTGCTCTACCCGGCTTCAGCTGCGCGATCTTTTGTTTTGGCCAAATTAGACATGATGGCCTCCGAATTTCCTTTCCATCAAAACACGAAAGATGTTCATAACACATTTAAGATTTTCCATGCCAAAAATGGGATTTTTTTTAGCAGTGCATCTCTCGAAGATAATTTGGACGTAAGGATGACAGGTTTCTCGGTCTCAGCCGCGCGAATCTTCTACTTGGGCCAATATGGATACGATGAATTCAGAGTTTCAGCTCGGACAAAGCACGGAAGTTATCGATAACATATTGAAGTATGCTCATGCCAAAAATCAACCCTTTTGGGCGATGGATTTTAGAGATTTTTCGAGCATGATGACATTAGCTATTCGCGCCATTTTGTTTCAAGGGTTTCCATTGGTGGCATCCAAGATCGCGTCGCGTCGTTTGGAATGAATAAAAGCTTCCTTTATATCTTCACCAGAGTATCATCTTCTCGTCCATCCTCAGAGTATCAAGTGAAAGTGTGGCCAGAAGAGTGAATAAGTAGTGTGGAGGCCTCGGGATCGCATTGCCGATACTAACCCTTTTATTGCCTTTTTTCGTTTTTCCAGGTTAACGATAGCTCCTCGAAGAAAAACTACTCCCCCTAGGCCCCTCGTGACTAGACTTCAAGCACGAAAAATGGCTGAACAAGCGAAGGCAGAAGAGATATTGGCTTCTAGAATAGCAGAGTTGGAAGAGCAAGTCAGGGTTACTGCAGAGAGGGCCGCTCAGGCCGAAAAAGAGCGAGATGAAGCCACCTCAGAGTTCCCACCCAGTTTTGATCCTACTCAGATGATGGGACCTTCTTCATCCACTATTGCTGGACCCACGGGACCCCAATCATTTGTTATGATGCCCACGGGTCAATGGAAGTGGACTGGTCCGTCCGCCGGACCTATCACCATGAATCCTGTAGCCAACCCAGGTGAACAAGCTACTGCAGCTCTGCAACATTCCTTAGTCAACCTCACTTTGGACCCTGGTAAAACTTAGATTCATCAGGAATCCCAAAGTCGTTGCCCTCCTCAGGGTCACTACACTCAAGGCATGATCCCCGATCCTACGGGAATTCGTCCTCCTTTCGTCGATCCGATGCAACCACCATTCACGACGGAACCCCCGCCACACCTTGGTCCAAACGCTCTCATCATAGAGAGGCTAAATATGGATAGATTGAACTTGCTAGAGGAAAGGCTCAGGGCCATCGAAGGAACAGACCCCGTTGACCCTACGGGTCCCGCCGATATGTGCATGGTCCCAGGGATCATAATGCCTCCGAAGTACAAGATTCCAGATTTTGAGAAGTACACTGGGATCGAATGCCCAAGAACTCACCTCAAGGCTTATTGCAACAAGATGGCCGATATGATACACAATGAGCCTTTGTTGATCCATCTATTCAGGGAGAGCCTGGCCAAGAATGCATTGACTTGGTACATGAGCCTAGATAGGATTAAAATCAGGACTTGGAGAGATTTATCTGACGCCTTCTTTAAACAGTACAAGTTCAATATGGAGGTGGCGCCAGACCGTTCTGACCTCCAAAACCTTGAGAAAAGAACTGAAGAATCGGTGAAAACTTATGCTCAAAGGTGGAGAGAACTAGCTTCTAGGATGTCTCCTCCTTTGAGTGACAAAGAGCTCTTGTCAATTTTTGTGGACACTTTCAAGGCTCCTTACTACACTTATCTTATCTCAAATCCATCCAGTAGTTTTTCCGACATGGTTCTAGTGGCCGAGAGGGTAGAGCATGGAATTAAGTCTGGGAGGATCGTTGTTTCCACACTAGAGGTAACACCTAAGAAAGAGCCCCTTATGAAGAACGAGGTCAACTTCGCCTCTCACCAACCTAGCTACAGGCAACCTGTCGCGCCACCTCCTCGATACCCTACACCATTTCTCCCGCCTCCATATAACCCACTAAACAACCAAGATAATCCAAATAATCGTGGGAACCGGGAGTCACCTCTGCCTATTCCAATTCCTTTGACGGAAATTTACAAACGCCTCTTAGCAGCTGGGCAAATTGTACCAATCTTGGCCCAACCTCTACAACCTCCCTACCCAAAGTGGTACGATCCTAATGCTAGATGCGAGTACCATGCCGGAGCCCAGGGCCACATGCTAGAAAAATGCTTTACCTTTAAGAGAAAAGTTAATCAATTGCTCAAGATCGGGCTCATCACTTTCGAAGGGATAACCGAAGGACCCTACACGACCACCAACTTTTGAATGATCGCTCTCCCTACCCACGGTGGACTCACTCTATTTAATCGTTTGGTGGCGATGCCCACAATATTTTTGTACAATAGTCGAGCCTACGACTTTAAACAAGGGCGCTTCGTGGGAGGCAACCCACGTGTTCTTTTCAATATATCTATTTTCTTCGTCAATTTTGAAAATCAACATTGTGTGATATCTTTTTCTTGTGAATTTACTATTTAAATAACCTCTTTATTTTAGGTACAGCGAGACTTATAAACTTGGGGGCAAGCTAGTGAAGTGACGACCAGAAGAAGGTGCCGAAGAATGTCCAAGCTCATTTTTCAGGGAAGTCGTCCTTTCACACTTCAGCAATTTATGTTTCTGCAGTTTACATTTCTGCAATTTTACATTTCAGGCGCCACGAGACTTGTGAACATGGGGGCAAGCGAATGGAGCGACAACCGAAGGAAGGCATTGAAAAATGTCAAAGCTCATTTTTCAAGGGAGTTGTCCTTTGTGTTTACAAGTTCCGCTTTCGCAATTTACGCTTCTGTGATTTATGTTTTCACAATTTTCATTTTTGCAATTTTACATTTCAGGTACAACAAGACTTGTGTACTTGGGGGCAAGCAGGTGAAGTGACGACCCGAAGAAGGTGTCAGAAAAATGTCCAAGCTCATTTTTTCAGGGAAGTTATCCTTTTACATTTTTCGCAATTTACATTTCCGTAATTTACGTTGTTCGTAATTAAGGGAATTTCTACGATTGGCATTGTTACAAATATACGCGTATAAACGCGTAGGTTTCTCCAAAAAAAATTCTTAGTACATGTACTACTTGGGCTAAAAAGAAGGAAAACAAAAATATCCCACATTTTCTGAGCCTTTTAAGTCAAGGCATTCATCATTTTGCGTTCATTGGAAATTATATAAGTGTACATGATCTTGTCTGTTAGCTCTTATATCCATGACATGTTTAGATGTAAGCGATCACAAACATATCCCTGTGAGTATTTTGGGCCTTCATGCCTTATTTCTTTCATGAGTGTAAATGCTAAACTTAGGTGCTAGTTAGATTTGCATAATATCCAGGGTATATGAACTGTCAGACATGGGATAACAGTAAGATGACAGGGGACATTGCTTTGCTCTTCTTCCACATTTTCATTTTTAACATTTTTTCCCTCAAAACGCATATTTTGTACACCATGTACAACTCTACCAAACACAAAAAAAAAAAAAATCTTTCAACCAAGTGAGTAGTGCTCGACTGGGACCGATAAATTGGAGTTACACATCGAGCAAGGAGGTAACAAAGGAACCTTTGAAGGATCGCTGACAAAACAACGTCAGAAGAATGCCAAAGTAAATCAAGACTTGGAGGCTTCTGCCAAAGATAGAGAGGATGATAGACCAAACAAGAGATTGTACTTGCTTTGCCTACCAAAAAAAAAATCAATCAAAAAAAGTGTTCAAAAAAGAATTCAAAGAACACAATCAATCAATAAAACAACAGCAGAAGCAAGTACATGAAAAAAAAAATGGTCAAGCATCAACGACAAATTGATCTCAAAATGATTAAACATCAACAGCAAAATGATCTCAAAAAGAAAAGAGATCATTCCATGCAAGTATCACAGAACTTGGGCTTGGTGCCCTCAAAACAATCAAGAAGAAACCTCTCCAATAAAGATTCAAGGATTGGTGCACTTTGCTCCTCGTCACAATCAGTCGTCGAGCACAAACTCATTAAAACCTCATCACAAAATAAAAACACAACACTTTCTTTTACAAATTCCTCTTTCTTTCTCCCTCGCAAAGTCCTTTCGATTATTAGTAGACCCATGCATGTGCATCTTCATTTGAAGTCTATTCACTCGGATTGACATTGCAAATTTAATTTGTGTACTATGTTTATTGCATTTTTAGGAGTGTAAACACATAGCCTTGTTTTCAGAGCGTGAGCGCAAACACTAATATTTGGTGAGGATTGCTTACAGTTGCATGTTAGGGGAAAGTCTTGTTCTTGAGGTCGTTATTTCCTGAACAAAACGCGGACGTTATCTAGACTTGTATCAATCATGTTTATATAACGAAAATTTGAACGAACATTCTTTCAAATAAAAAGTGAATTGAATTGAATTTCTTAAACAAAGAGGTCATTTCCATTCCACGCAAAAAGACTTGGGGGCAAGCCATGGGTTAAATGTAGAAATATTTGATATTTCTCACATAGGTCATTTGCTCTTTCTTTTTCCATCTGTTACTGCTTCGTGTTTGTTTCCTTCTCAATTGCAGAGTACAGATATGGAAATCAGCTTGCAAAATGGGTCTTCGATCAGAAATCGTTGTAAATCCCTCATTGGATATTTGTTAAAATCCAATCAACAAATCGAATGGAGAACGTTACCCCTCCTCAACCATGGGTCTTCGATCAGAAATCGTTGTAAAACCCTCATCTTGGTTTTTGGCCAAATACAATCAATATCGAATGGAGTACGTTACCACTCCCAAATCAAATTCATGTGGCGGATCATGCACCCTCACGTTCAAATCAACTTCAGTACTCATGGTAAGTTCAAGGTAAGCCTTGCTTTCCCTTCGTCCACTTTCCTATCTAGTTGTGTGGTGACTTGGTTGCCTGCATCCGCTTTATGTCGCGTGACGATTTGATAGTCCCCTTTTCTGTCCACGTTGTGCGGTGACTTGGTTACCCATATTTTTAACTTATGTCGTGCGATGACTTAGTTGTCCACTTCTTCTCGTTATGTCGTGCGGTGACTTGGTTACCCACATTTTTAACTTATGTCGTGCGATGACTTAGTTGTCCACTTCTTCTCGTTATGTCGTGTGGTGACTTGGTTACCCACATTTTTTAATTTATGTCGTGCGATGACTTAGTTGTCCACTTCTTCTAGTTATGTCGTGCGGTGACTTGGTTACCCACCTTTTTTAACTTATGTCGTGCGATGACTTAGTTGTCCACTTCTTCTCGTTATGTCGTGAGGTGACTTGGTTACCCACATTTTTAACTTATGTCGTGCGATGACTTAGTTGTCCACTTCTTCTCATTATGTCGTGCGGTGACTTGGTTACCCACATTTTTAACTTATGTCGTGCGATGACTTAGTTATCCGCTTCTTCTCTTTATGTCGTGCGGTGACTTGGTCATCCACACCCATTTATTTCGTACGGTGACTTGGTCACCCGCATCCTCTTTATGACGAGCGGTGATTTGATCACCTATATCAATCTTAATTTTACGGTGGCTTCCAACCATTCTCCATTTCAAATGCTTACGGTAAGTCCAAGGTAAATTTTCTTCTTTACACCATCTGTTTAGTTTTGTGATAGGTCACTCCCCTACTTTGCTGTCTGTAAATTCCTGTCTACTACTTTTCTGCATAATTAATACTCCTCCTTGAATGACTATATCTTTCAATTCATGTCATGTAAATTCGAAATGTCCGAGGTGACAACCTTCCTCAATTTTAGACAAGTGTCCGAGGTGACGACCTTCCTCAAATTTAGATAAATGTCCGAGGTGACCACCTTCCTCACCCCACTCTCAGGTAAGTCTTCATCATTTCCAAAATATGGTAAAGACTTGGGGCAACCATCTTTACTGCTTATCAAAAATTTCAGTTACACTGTATTTTTGATCAGACAGTAAAGAGGGGGCAACTGTTGCTACCCGATTTTTGACTTTCCATCACAACCTTTACGTTTTTTTGCCACTTTTTAGCTTGTCTAGATCAAATTTCTGTCGATACTTGGTCCTAGGCTAGTTTGTTTAAATTTTCTTGTCATTTCGTGCCTTTTTAATTTTTCGTACTTTTAACTGTCTTTTTGCGAACTTCTATCGGTCTCGAGTAAGTTTTCCGGGACCGAGGTTCGAACGCGTTATTTCTTCAATTGATAATTACGTGCTAATTTTCTCTTTCACGCCACCGCGTTCGGTTTCGTTCAATTTTTGTCGTAATGGCATTTATTTTGCGCACGAACGTTTTGTTATTTCCAAAAGAGAAAATAAATACGTTAAATCAACTTTCGCATTTTTTCACTGTATATTGCTTTTCTCGTCTTATTTTTCTACATTTAGTTGTACCCTCAGGTCGGATTTATTTCCACTTTCGTACGATTTCGCTCGTACCAAAATATCCCGTTCATATGGGAATTAATGCATTTTAATGCATGTTTTGTTTTCCTTCCTTGTGATTGGTTCCCTACGGGCCTGGCAGACACGAATTAGCGTGGTTCCCTTGATATTATTTTCAACAGATGGACACAGAACACAGAGGCTTGGAGGACTACGCCGGATGACTTGTTTTTCTTTCCACTCACGTCGAAGACCAGGACCGACTTACTCTCGTTTCAACCATGGCTCTTGCCTATAAATAGCAAGCTCTTCACCACCACGCGGGGACGGGTTGTCGCACCTACTCATCATCAACATCCATCAGTCCAAGCAAAGGAAGGAATCAAGGTAAGCTTTCTCAAGCTTTCTCTCACTAGAGTTATCTATCAATTTTCATTTTTAGCTTTAATCATTCAAGCTATTGCTAAAATTGGTTTTAAACGTTTCCCTTGGGTGTAATAAACGTGTTAATAGCTTCAATTTAAATGTATGCTGCATAGTTTAATTAATTGCGAATTTTTGAGTTTAATGCGCATATGTATTCGAGTGTTAAATTCCTCTTCGTTTATGGACGGATTGGTCTAATGTCTGCTGGGTTTTGGTCGGGGTGTAGGCGAGTTTCATCTCTGTGTTTCTGGACTAATTTTCGTTGATCACTTGTGGTAGTTTTGTCCACTGTTGCGTTTATCATTTCTCGCCGGAATCGCATGTCTTTTCTTGTGTTTTGTTGTTTGTTTAGGTACTGTTTTGGAAGAGTTTTATTACTGTTGTGGAGTGGGTAGTTTCTAGGCTGTTTAGGGTGGCTGTCGGGGTTGGTTTGAAAGCTTGAGTCGCCGGCCATGGTGGCCAGCGACGTGAAGAAGAAGAACAGCTGTTGTTGTTCTTGCGTGGGGAGGAAGAAGAAGGTGACGGGCTTCAGCCCGTCCCTTCTTGTTTTAAATGCTGATGGGCTTGGCTTGGCCAAGCCCATATGTCCTTTAATTGGTTTTTATTTTAGTTTTCGTATGATCCCGTTCGATTAATTTTCGTTAACTTATTTAAATTGCTCGTATGTTTTTTTGACATGCTTAATTTGTTTGAAATTAATTTTACACCATGTATGATGTATTTATTTATTTTATACCATGTATGAGGTTTTATTTAGTTTATACCATGTAATTTATCATGAATTTTAAATTGCATGTTTTACACGATGTTTTATTTGCTATGTGTCGTGCCAATTTTGTTGTAAAAATTGTGAAGTGCTCACATGATGTTTATTTGTTTTTTTTTTTTTAATATGCAGGTATATATATATATATATATTAGAGTAAAGTCATTACAAATGACCAAAAAAGCACGAACCAATACAGAGAGAAACAGGGCAGGTAGTCAAGCTACCTGCAGAAAAACACTCACTAAACCACACACTAGCTTCTCAACAATAGAAGCTGCAACGAAACAATAAAACAGAAACGACAAACAATACCATCATCCTAACCCATACAGCCAATCCGGACCAATGAACATCTGAGAATGAGAATAGGGAAAACGAGGGTCCAAGGTCAGCAACCACTGCTGCCAAGTACTGAAGATGAGGTTCAGACAGCCGAAGGAGCAACACCTACCTTCATTGAAGACCACTTTATTCCGTTGAAGCCAAATTGAGTAACACCCGGCATAAAGAAGAATCGACCAGCTATCTTGGACAACCTTTTTGTTACACAACAGCAGCGACGACCAACTCTCCCAGTGGGCTAACATTGACTTAGGAGTCACCCACTGCATACCCGCCCATCTCAAAATCGACGTCCAAATTTGAAGAGTAAACTTACAGTGGAGAATGAGATGATCAACCGTTTCCTCAGTTTCTCCACACAGAGGGCACCTATCACTATCTATAGTAATAATGGACCTATGCCGCAGGAAGTCCCTAGTAGCAATCCCGTTATTCAAGGCGAACCAAGTAAAAATTTGAGCCCTGTGAGGAACCTTTGCCTTCCAACATTGCTGAAGATACTTGTCTTTGTCGGGCAACCCATTCCACCTCGCTCTCTCTCTGCAGAAGGAATTAACTGTATACTTGCCAGAACCATCTAGCTTCCACATAATCTTATCCATTACTTCGCCGACCAACGGTTGGGGTATCTGACGCTGCATATCCCTAACCTCATCCAACTCCCATTCGAACAGAGCTCTACGCCATCTGAAATCCCATTCCCAAACCCCTTCTGACCATGAACCGTTGTCCCTGATCGTCCCCAACTTGTTCGTCGCTAGTTGATAAAGCCGGGGATGCTTTAAGGCCAGGGGAATTCTATCAGCCCAAGGATCCCACCATGCCTTCACATGAGCTCCATTCCCGACCTTGATCATCACCTGAGAAGTCCATATATCAAACCCCGAGCCATTTCTACCACAAACTGCAAGCATATCCGCCCACATCGAGGAGGTCGCCCCTTTTTCCGAACGCCACACATCCCCAATTGAATTGACCCCATATTCTGCCCTTATAATTCTCTCCCAAGTTCCTTGCTTACCTGTCACAACTCCCCAAAACCGTTTCAATAACAAGGCTTCATTTCTGGTCCGCAAGCAACCTAACCCAAGGCCTCCTTCTTCCTTACTTTTGATGCATTTTCCCCACTGAACTTTCGGCAATCCCCTGTGGTTATCATCACCACCCCAAAGAAATTTGCGCATAATCTTTTCACATTGACGCACAACCCCCAAGGGTATTCTAAAGATGGACATGTTGTAGACCGGTAAGCTCATCAAGACAGACTTAATTAAGGTTGCCCTACCCCCCAACGAAAGAAGAGATACTTTCCAAGATGCTAGTCTTCTTCTAACCGCGGACAACAGAACTTCCCAGTTAGACAGACGTTTCGGATTAATTCCAACATAAGAACCCAGGTACTTAAACGGAGTTACTTCAAACTTACAACCCGCTCTCTTAGCTAGTACTTCCCCATCCGACGTGAATATATTTATCCCCACAAGCGAGCTCTTATGGAAATTAACCTTAAGCCCAGAGAAAGCATCGAACCACCTGAGTATACCTTTAACAGCCTGAATCTCTTCTTCCTCGCTATTAACAAATACCAAAGTATCATCTGCAAACTGCAGGTGATTGATAAGCCATCCATTCCCACTGACTCCCTTTAAAATACCCTCCTCCAACGCTTCACAGAACAACCTGTTTAAACCCTTCGCCGCAATGTTGAATAAGAAGGGAGAGAGAGGGCAACCTTGACGGAGACCTCGACCCACAGGAAATTGCTTAGACGGGGACCCATTAATTAAAACAGAGACCATCGCCGTTTTTAAACACTGCTGCACCCATCCTCTCCATCTCAAACTGAAACCCATATGTCTCATGACATCCTCTAAATATCCCCAATCAACCGAATCATATGCCTTTTCGAAATCCAATTTGAATAAAAATCCTTTTCTTTTCGAAGCTTTGAGGGTGTGAACCACCTCGTTGGTAGTTAGAACACAGTCCAAGGCTTGTCTTCCCTTGATGAACCCATGTTGATTGTCACTAATCAGAGATGCAATCACATTACCTAACCTCCCAGCAAGCACCTTGGAAACGATTTTATAATAACTGCTAACCAAGCTAATGGGGCGATAGTCTTGGAGCTTACAAGCCCCTGATTTTTTAGCAATAAGGGTGATGAAGGAAGTATTAGCTCCATGAGGAAATCGACCTAATCTGAAAAAGTTCTTGACCAGACTGCACATATCCTTCCCAATTATATCCCATGCACGCTGGATGAAGAACATAGAAAACCCATCAGGACCAGGAGCTTTGTCACTACCACACTGGTTAACAGCCTCCCAGACTTCCTCGTCCGTCACCTCTCTATCAAGGTAATCCACTTGGACAGTAGATAAACACGGAAAGCCCAAGTTCTGCATCTTTGGCCTATCCTAGTGATCCGCTTTGAAAAAATTACCGAAATATCTCCACGCCTCCTCTTTGATTGTTTCTGGAGAGTTAAGCCTGCCATGACTGGTAATCAACTCCCCAATATTATTTCGATGCATACTATTTTTCGCCACTCGGTGAAAGAACTTGGTATTCCGATCCCCATCCTTGTTCCATCTCACTCTAGCCTTCTGCTGCCATATCCTACTAAGTTGCCCTTGCTTAATCCAGATGGAAGATACAAGATGGTTTCTCTCTTCTAATTCAGTTCCCGATAAGGTGCGCGTGTCCTCTTGACTGTCCAGCCAGTCAAGTCTGTTTTGCATCGTCAAAAGCACATGCTCCACGTTACCAAAGACCTCCTTATTCCACTGAGTCAGGTACTTCTTAAGCTCCTTAAACCTTTTTAAAATCAGAAAATCTCCAGGAAAATCACCACTTAGTTTATCCCACCAATCCCTCACCTTATCCTTGAACTCGAACGAATCCCACCACACAGCTAGGTCGCGGAAAGGCTTGGGCCCCCAATTCTTGCCTGCGGATCTCAGAAGAAGAGGGGTATGGTCAGAATGGTTTTTGCTAAGAGCCACCAAGGATAGTTGCGGCCACGCGGAGAACCACCCAACCTGGGCAAAGAAGCGATCAATCTTACTGCGGCTGCTGGAATTAGCCCAAGTAAACCGACGCCCAGAGAGCTGGAATTCTAGAAGCCTACACTCCTCGATGAAGTTCCTGAAGGCCCTCATGCCACTAGTGACCTCCACCCCATGGAGACGCTCAGAGGGCTCTAAAATTTCATTAAAGTCCCCCGCAATCAACACAGGAGATCTGGCCTGCAAAATAACCTCAGCAAGTTCCCTCCATAACTCACCCCTTTCCACCGCCGTGGAATACGCATAAACATTAATCACTGTACAATCAAAGTTTGCTGGGACGTACTTGCCTTCCAGCCACACGAATCGATCCCCAGCCCCACTCCTAGACAAGCTAAAGTCATCCGAGTTCCACACAGCAAGAAGCCCTCCCGATCTGCCATTCGCGAGTGCATCTAACCAGTCAATCTTATTACTCTTCCAAAAGGATTTCACAAAGAAGTCATCCATTGAACTCCTCTTAGTCTCTTGAATAAACGCAATGCTCACACTTCCGTGAACTACCTGCTGGCGGATGAATCTCCTCTTCGCAGCAAGCTGTAATCCACGACTGTTCCAGGATAGAATGTTAACCATAAATCTAACTAACACACGCAAACAGTAACTCACATGAGATTTTCAAGCTCCCCAGCGAAGCGTTGCTGATCAAAGATGCGCATCGCCTCCTCGTTTGCATGATCAGTCAGCCCAAGCTTCTTGCCAAATTCCCACACGTCTCCCTTCAACACTGATGCAGCTTGTGCCTTATTGCTGCGTTCAATACCAGCGTCCGATATATGGGCAGAACTACCAACAGACCCAGCGTCCTGGGTCGTATGAAGACTTCCCTCCTTGCCCACTATTCTTTTAATCTTACCACAATTCCTATTTACATTCACCCAAGGACATAGAACGTTGCTAGTAGGGACTAAAGTCCCCGATTCCCCCGAGGTAGCAGCCTGACTAACAGTTCTATTGGAAGCGGACCCAGAACGGACAACAAGAGCCCCTGAATTCACACACAAATTTGTCCCTACGCTATCATGCTCCTCTGTCTCCTCATCGCAATCGGAGTCCTGGCTCCCAACTCCTACCATCCAATCCAAATTGGATATAGCCCCTTGCATCGGTTCTTCCTAACACCTAACCTTATGAACCACCCCACTGACAGAAATCTGAATCTCGAAGTCAGAACTAACAGACTTCGTCGACACCAACAGACGTGCAACATCCATACACTTCCTGTTAACCGTATTCTCGTCAACAGCAACAAGACCTCCAGCCTTGTCTCCAAGGACTTGGAAAGCATGGTGACCCCACACTTGTAGAGGGATCCCGGTGCACTGAATCCACACCAATCTGCCTCCATCTTGAGACGCTTCCTTCCAAGGGATAACCTTAGAAAAGAGAGAGTCAACAGCGGCGCAAGAGGACGCCATACAACGGTCATACTCTTCCTCTCTATCGAACTCAAGGAGAACCAAGCCCCTTCCCAAGATACGGGTATCACAGATCCACCCCGCTTCCATAACCAACTCTTGAATCTCCGGAAGTCTCTCTATGGAGCGAATGACTCCTACCGCACTCTTCCTAAGCCAACATTCATTGGACCTAGGGATAGGTAGATCAATAATATCATTAGAAACAGGGGTTTTCCATCCTCTGTTGGTAACTGAAGCTGATCCGAAAATCCTAGACTTAGCAGGCTCCACTACCAGAGTTCGCTGTTTGGTGCTCTTCCCCTCATTCCGTTGGGGAGCAGCATAAGGCATGCCGCGACGTCTATTCCTACCCACAGCACACTTGATGATAGATGCTCCTACACATTGTTTGTTGAGGGACCTCAACATATGGTCAACATTCTTGACCCCAACCAGGCGAATGAAGCCAAAACGCTTCCCGTCCTTATTACGCCGTTGCGCTACATACGCATCGCGCACAAAACTGAATTGAGGAAGCCTCCATCTCTTAGCAGCCAAATACCGGAGTGCCCTAGGATCAACATGGGAGGGCAGATTTTCCACATAGAATGACATCTCAGAGTCAGGAAGAGACGCCATAAGAAGGCGAGGTGGCAGAGTAGAGCACCAACTAGTTGTGGCAAATCGTCAAGCACTTGGTATACACGAGAACCCCAAACCCCACAAGAATCACCCCCGACCCAACACCAACGGCCACAACGTCCCAGCAGATCCAGAAAATAAACAACAATCTAACCACGAATCTGCAAGGAAACACACACACAAGGGCCCACGAAGTCCCTTCAAACCATCCAAAACCAAGCAAAAGAAAAACAAAACAGAGGAAGGAGAGTCGGCAGATCCGAGAGCCGCAGGGGAAGAAGAGAGAAGAGTGTAGAGGCCTCCCACAAGGAGTGAAAAGAGCGACGACCCGAAGAAGCAGATCTCCGCACCCCGAAGAAGTCGTCGGGATCGCACGAATCCAAGAGCAAACGGGAAAAAGGAGCCTGACAAAACGGGAACACAGCAGATCGGGAAAGAGGAGAAGAAGGGTCGGCGGAGAGAGGCTAGAACGACAATGATTTTACGCCAGCTGCAGTGGGCAGCTGGTATTTTGGTTGCTCCGGCAGCAGCGGGCTGACCGGAGGGGAAGAGAGAAAACTGGTGCACTAATAAAAGCCACGCTACTAAGAGTTTGCTATATGTGATGTTTATTTGTTTTTATGACTGCTTGTATGAAATAGATGATGTATGCGCTTTTATTATTTATTATCTTTAAAGTTCGTACTAACATTCTCATTTTGTAGGTAGAATTTTGAATCACCAATCGAAAAGTACATTTTTAACTTTCTTTTATTTAATTTAAATGTTTTTTGTAAGAAATTTGCATGCATAGTATCCAAAAAAATTAGGAACCCAAGTATGGGCCTAGCCCGGCCCATTAAAAATGAAAGTCTCATTTCCACGCATTTGTATGTGATAATTAATCGTCAATTATTTTAATCGCATGTTTGGGACGATAATTAATTGCTAAACTTGTTGTAACAATTAATTGCTTATTTTCACTTGTTGTAATAGGTAATTACTCATTATCAACTTGTTGTAATTAATTAGCTATTTCAATTGTTGTAATAATTATTTAGATAATTATTCCGACCTCCGATTTGTAATAATTAGGTAAGTAGTTTTATGATTTGTGGTTTGTAATAATTAGTTAAGTAGTTAAATCATGTATGTTTGTATACCTAAGGGTATTTATGTCAATTGTCGTCAATCGGGGTTCGTCCAAAAGGTAAGATTACCTTAAACATTTCCTTGTATGATCACACAAAGGTCCAAAGCCTTGATCGTACCGTATGCATGACCACTTAGGAAGCAATAGAACCACCCTATTTGTATGCATGACATATAGAATTGTTAACAAGTAAAATCAATCTCACATGCTTACATGTTTACGTCACTCGCGTTTAATTGCCATGAAATTAAATGCTTTTCTTGTTAAGTGATATGCATGATGGCTCCAAAGGCCAGACCAACCTATATGCATTCATTAAAAATGTACTTTTTTAGTTTCAAACCATGATAGATCGCGTAGTAATTAAGTCATGCATGGCCCAATGATAAGGGGGAGCGTCCGCTCTAGCATCGAGACAAAATGGTAACCCCATCCCTCGAACCCAAACAGAAATAACATGACCCAAATGCTGAGATGTAACGTCACCTTAGAGGGCCAAATTACATGTTCAAATATTTTCAAAACACCTCGCATACCGGTAACCTTTTTAGGATGTGACTTGGGTGCCTAACACCTTCCCAAGTCCATAAATACGACCTCGAACCATCGTTCTTTGGTTTAGACCATTGTGCCTTAGTTTGTTTATTTTTATGCCATCGATTAGGTTCCCTAAACCTTAGAAAATTAGGGTGGCGACTTCATTTTGCATGATGTTAAGACGATTCCAACGCTTGTCTATCATTATGGCCCGTCCCGATACTAAACTCGTTTTCAACGAAAAAGGGGGTGCGACAGGAAGCGAAAGAGAAGTCACCATCGATGCTAGAAGCAGATCAAGGGCAAGCGCTGAACGAAAAATCAAAAGCTGCACGCCCTGGTAGAATCAAAAGTTTTACTGCATGTTCGTGCCCTCTGAAAAAAAAAAAAAAAAGAATATCTAAATTTCGAAATAAAAGGAGAAGGGCACCGAACTTCCAAGTAAAAACATCCGCATCCGAAGCCTCAACAAGAAGATTTTCCTGCCCCCGAAAGAAGACCTCTGTCTAGCCCCCGAATCATCTCGTGCCCTCGATGAAAGCTGCCTTGCCACTTCACTTTTTCCCAGCCGAGGGATCCAACCAGTTTTGCCTGGTTCTTTCTTTTCCTTCCTTCTTTTCTCCCCTCATTTCTCTTCTGTACATCTCCTACTTCTCTCTTCCACATTTCTAGCTCTTCCGATCCCGTTTCTTTCTATTTGCTGATGCGTTGCTTTTCCGATCGTTGATTGCCCATGCATGTGTTCTATAGTACTCGGATTGACGTGCAAGCCATGCCTGTGTTGTGTTATTTGCATTCCTAAGTGATAGCCTAAAACACATATTTTATTCTGAGTAGGAGTGAAAATACAAGTCTTTGTGAGGACTGCTGGTGAATAGGCTAGATATGGAAAAGTCTGGTTGTTAAGGTCGTTATTCTAATCAGCCAGATGCAGGTGCTTTTCTAGGTATGGATTTGCTCTGGTTGGGTGTAGCTTGTAGGATGGCGTGTCAATTCTGTGTTAGAAGTTGATTATGTATGTTTTGAATGAGGTGACCTTTCTAATTTTGTTTATGCTCGAAGGCGAACATAGGGGCAGTGTGGGGATGTTTGATAGCACGTTTCATGGCCTCGGTTTTACCCTCTTTTCTAGCCCTTTCGGGGGCTTGATGTTGTTATTTGACCCTAATTCCAATCTTATTTGCAGATCAACATCAAAAGAGGGAAAAGATCGAAAAGAGACGATTTTAGAGCAATTCTGAGGAATTCCAGTTTCTAGGCCTAGAAGAAAGAACGTCGTCAAGACCTCGACGCGAACCAGACCAGTGCGCTGTCTCAAGGCCTCGACAGTTCTGAACCTTCTTCCAAAGAAAAGCATCTTCAAAGATCCGTACGGAATCCCAGGCGCTTCCAGAAGGCATCAGGCGTGTCAGGAATGCCAGAATATTCCTTTTGCAAGGACATGTGTTGTCACGCCCTCATTGCCCTTAGCTGTTTTTTTGTCTCCTAGCTAGTTTTAGGCTAAGCATAGTTTTAGGGTTTTTGTAAGGACGGCTGTCCAAGGATAATTTCTTACATTAATTTCAGCACTTCTTTTCTGGGAATCTTCTCCTCTTATCATCAAGAACAACCTTTGTCGCAACTTTCCTCTTCGATTATTAATTAATCTACCGGTTTCCTCTACTCCCTTTTAACTTTCTTTGTTATTGCATGATCCTATATACCTACTGTTTACATTATAGTATGAGTAGCTAAATACCCCCTTCTTAGTGAAGGGTGTTTCAAGGGTTGTAGGGTTCGGCTAAGAGGTCTAATGCATGCTTAATATATTCTCTTGTTGCCCATAATTGTTTGCCGATTTAATTCCATGCTTGTCTAGAAATGTTAAGAGTTTGATCATCTTTTAGTATTTCTGCATGAGTAACGTCATATTCCAGGGTTATACCTGACGCGAAGCCATGGAGTTTTAGCAGACACCTAGGGGAGGCAGCGCGAGAGGCCTCACCTAGGGGTATACAGTTATCTAGGGTATGTGATACGGGTCTGACAAGCCGAGCTGTCGCGCCCTAGATCTGTCTTACCTCCCCTTCATGGACGTTCTGAATTTAGCTTCCCTACTTCGTACCCATGACAGGTCGAAGTGTCAAGGCTGCCTTTTGATGACAAGAGAGGCAGCTGGGAGGATGGTTGAACGTCATGGCCACCTCATATGTGGAAACGGGGGGTGACTTTTATCTAAGAAGGTAAGTAGGGGATGCGGTGTGGAAACGCGGTCCCTATAGCAGATCTGTACTTAATTCTAGAATACTGTTGCACCAATGACTAGCCGACCTAAAATGCAACCCAAGGGAACACCTTTCGCTAAGATCTCGTCCTAGTTGATTAACATCTTTTTCCTTACTTTTCCTGCATTTGATCTATTTACATCTCTTGCCCTAGGTTACATTTTACTTTCGTGCCCTCGATAATTACTTTACAATTCTGTTTTGTTAGCTCCCATACTCCGCGTTGATTAATTTATTAATCAACATAAACCCCCCCCCAGTACTGTTACTTTGGCTAGATCTGTTGCGTATTGCCTTGTCATACATATTCACTAGCAATTCATTCCTTTATTCTCTGCGGTTCGACCCTGTCTTGCTCTGTACACATTAATTTGTGCATTTAGGCATCAGGATAAATTTAAGTATATTTGAGTGACGATCACTAGGCACTGGTTGATCTTGCACAATATCCCTGGGTATAGTCACTGTTAGACATGGGAAAACTTCGATTTGACAGAAAACTTCGCATCAATATCTTCTTCTTTCTTTTCTCCCCCTCTCTCTCTCTTCTGTTTTCATGCCCCCAACGTCCCCCTTCTTTTCATATTCTTTCCTGACCATTTGTATTTTCTTGATCTTTTTCCTTGGCAGGTGAGGTAGCGATTATTGAGGGTAACGTCGAGGGCTAGACACCTAAAGTGCCCAGACAAGTTCAAGTGTGGGGAAGCAGACATAAGCAAAAGACGTTTGAGCAGAAAGCAGAGATCTAGGGCAAGAAAAAGTAAAAAATCGAAAAAATTTCTCAAAACGTTTCGAGCCCTAGGTCATTCAGAGAAATCGAGCCCCCAGAAAGTTTCAAGTGTGGGGAAGCAAAAAAGAAGTCACCATCGATGCTGGAAGCAGATTAAGGGCAAGCACCGAACGAAAAAATCAAGAGTTTCATGCCCCGGAAGAATCAAGATTTTGAAGCTGGTTCATGCCCTCTCTCCTATCTCTTATATATAAAAAGAAAAAAAAAAGAAAAAAAAAGCATTTAAAATTCAAAATAAAAGGAGGGGGGCATCAAGCGAACAAAAAGAGTATCCGCATCCGAAGACTCAGCGAGAAGAGTTTCCTGCCCCCGAAAAGAAGACCTCTGTCTAGCCCCCGAATCATCATCGTGCCCTCGATGAAAGCTGCCTTGCCACTTCGCCTTTTTCTAAGCCAAGGAATCTAGCCAGGTTTTATCTGGTTCTTTCTTTTCTTTCCTTCTTTTCTCCTCTCATTTCTCTTCTGATTCATCTCCTGCTTCTCTCTTCCACATTTCTAGCTCTTTCCATCCATTTTCTTTCTTTTTGCTGATGCATTATTTTTCTGATTGTTGATTGCCCATGCGTGTGTTCTACAATACTCGGATTGATATGCAAGTTTGACTTTGTGCTGTGTTATGTGCATTTATTTTTTAGCGTAAACACTTAGCCTTACTTGCGAGAGTAAGTGTAAAGACGTATCTGGTAAGGACTGCTGATTACGGGCTTGATATGGGAAAGTTTGATCTTTGGGGTCGTTACCCCTCTGATTTGATGCAGGTGTCTCCTAGGTGAGAATGGGTTATGTGCGAAGTCTAGCTCGGTGTCGGTTTGTATTTGTGTGGTTACTGTGTTGTCTGTTTCTAGAGGTAGTTTTCAGTTTTGTGATTGCTCGAGGGCGAGCAATGGGCAGTGTGGGGATTTGATAGCGTGTCTATATTGTAGGTTTTTCTATCTTATTTCCGGCTTTTTCAAAGGCAAGATATTTCTGATTTGCCCTTTTTCCCATCTTTTTGCAGATCAGAGCCTAAAGGGAGAAAAGAGCGAAAATGAGCATATTTGGAAGGATTTCTGGAGTTTTGAAGATCGAGGTCTAGAAGAGCAGAAGTTGTCAAGCCCTAGACATACCAAAAGCGTTATTTCCACGTGTCACCTCTGATGTCTTCTAGAAGATTCCATGCAGATCCCCAAGAATATTCTCTTTAGTCATCATGCCCTCGAGGCTAGTCTATCGCCATGCCCTCGAGGCTAGTATATTGTCATGACCTCGAGGCCATTCTATCGTCTTGCCCTCGACGCCGTGCGCTTCCAGAATATTCCCAGAATATTCCCTTTCGGACTTAAGATATTTATTCCGTGTTTCTGAACATCTTAGCTGGATTTTATCTTTTTGTAATCCCTTAGCTGGTTTTTGTCTTCTTATGGGAATGAGGGCCTATATAAGACTAGTTTTTAGGGTTTAGAGAACATCACCTACCACATATTCATAGTAAATCTTTTTGTGTGCTTCTCTTCAGTTTTCTCCCCTCCTCCTTTTGGAGGAGGTGGACCAGAACATTTCCAGCAGCCTTGTACATAAGCTCCGGCCGGTAATATTTACTAGTTTTCTCCTTTATCTCTTCTTTACTTATTTCGCTTTCTAGATCTAGATTTGTGTATTTTCCAGCATGAGTAGTTGATTTGTCTTGTTCTTAGCAAAGGTTATTTGGAGGTTGCAAGGTTTAGTTAAGAGGCCTAATGCATGCTTAATATATTCTCTTGTGACACATGATTGTTTACCGTTTTAATTCCATGCTTGTCTAGAAATGTTAGGAGCCTGATCAACTGTTAGTATTTCTGCATGAGTAATGTCATTCCCAGGGTTATACCTGACGCGAAGCCCTGGAATAGTAGTAGACACCTAGCAGAGGCAGCGCGAGAGGCCTCTGTCTAGGGGTAAACAGTTATCTAGGGTATGTGATACGAGTCTGACAAGTTGAGCTACCGTGCCCTAGATCTGTCTTACCTCCCTTCATGGGCCTTCTGAGTCTGGCCTCCTTGCATTCGTGCTTGGGAGGATGGCAGAATGTCAAGGTCACCTCATATGTGGAAACAGGGGGTGACTTTTATCTAAAAAGGTAAGTAGGGGATGCGGTGTGGAAACGCGGTCCCTATAGCAGGTCTGTACATGAGTCTAGAATATTTCTGCACCGATGATTATCTATCCCTCGAGGTCATAGATATTTTCATGCCCTCGACGTAACCCTAGAAAAACCTTTTCTAGGAATCTTTCTTATCTGCTTTCATGTCTTTATTTGTCATTCTGTTTGCATGTCGCGGCCTTGATTTATGTTTGCATGTCTAGCCCTAGATTACTATTTTTATTAGTTAACTTGTTAGCTCTTATCTCTCTTGGTTAACTTGTTAACCAACCAACTCCCCCCTTTTTGTTGCTGTCTTGGTCTGTTTGTCTTTGTCATGCATGAAAGTTAGAGTCTTGCCCTAGTCTCCGTGGATCGACCCTATTACCACTATGCACAATTTATTATGCACTTGATAGCAGGTCTTTATTATTTGTTTGATCGTGCCCTCGACAAGCACGCATTACACCTTTTAGGTTGCATCTGAGCATTTTAAGCTGAAAGGAAAGTTTGGACCTAATTTATCTACGCCCGATGTCATCAACTTTTGATTGACAAACAAGTGGTCCAAGCTTCCCCTTAATGAATTTAACTGCATGCTTAATTTTGTTAAACCTAATGAGTTGAAATCCAGCGCTTATAAAAATGCCTTAACTATCATCCCTACTATTTTTGATGTTGATGTTGCTTTTCGTGAGCTAACCGATAATCCTGAAGCTGAATTTAACCAAAAATCCTCTAAAGCCTACAAACTCACAGATCCTGCATTGCGAATCTTGCATCAATTTCTAGCCCTCACCTTAGAGGGTAGATTTAATTCATCGGGTCAGTTATTGTTGCAAGAACTATTTTTCTTGTGGTGCATGAAGCACAAACGTAGGGTCAATCTAGGATTTTGGGTAGCTTCAGCCATAATTCATGTTCAGAATAGCTCTCGTGACCCCCTTTTAGGATCTCTCATGACTTTGCTTGCTGTCAATTTGCATAATTTAGATTTAAACTTGGGTGACCTAAGATAGGCGTCCATGACGCCACCATTTCTCTTGAGTTTGATGGCGAGATCATTAAATTCAACATGCTTGAATCCATGCGATATCCTTCTGAATTTTCCACTCTCAATTATGTTGATTTAATTGATCCCTTTGTTGATCAAATAGCTGAACTAAATTCTGTTGACCCTTTGCAGCTTGCCCTCGATAGAAGTATCACCAGAGAGACACTAGATGTCTTGGCCTCGACAGTCACCACACCACCTGAGCTACATTCAGCTATTTCAGCGTTAGAAGAACAACCTGTTCTTTCTCCAGAACCTCCTACTCTCTCTCCTCAACATGATGATCATATTAAGCTCCCTTCCTCTCTCGTTCAAGTATTGGTTCTAGAGTTAAAAACCTTGTCATCGCACCTAAAATATGCCTATCTCGCTGCCGACGAATCACTATCGGTTATTATCTCCAACAAGCTAGACGAGCCCGAGGAAAAGAATTTGATTTCCCTTCTGCAAGAATTTAAACAAACCATTGGGTGAACAATTGCCGACATCAAGGCTTGTCACCGGCCCTATGCACCCACAGAATCCATCTAGAGGACTCTAGCAAGACCGTCCGTCAACCTTAGCGCAGATTGAATCTCCCAATGAAGAAGGTAGTGAAGAAAGAAGTATTGAAGTTATTGGATGCAGGCATCATCTAACCCATCTCCAATAGACAATGGGTGAGCCCCGTCCAGGTCGTGCCCAAGAAGATTGGCATCACCATCACTACAGGGCAAGATGACACTTTGATCCCGACCAGAATTTAGAATGGCTGGCGAGTATGTATTGACTATCGTCGTTTGAATGCAGCCACTCGCAAAGATCATTTCCCGTTACCATTCATTGGCCAGATGTTAGAGCGCCTCACGGGCAAGACGCATTATTACTGTCTAGACGGGTATTTCGGCTTCCATCAGATTCCAATTGCCCTCGAAGACCAAGAAAAGACTACTTTTACCTGCCCATTCGGTATATTCGCGTACCGGAGAATGCCCTTTGGTTTGTGTAATGCCCCTGCTACTTTCCAGTGATGCATGCTGAGCATTTTCTCAGAATTTGTCGAGAAAGGTATCGAGGTCTTTATGGACGATTTTACCGTCTAGGGCAACTCGTTCTCTAAATGCCTTGCCAACTTGAAGAAAATCCTACAGCGCTGCATCTAGACTAACCTAGTATTAAACTTCGAGAAGTGCCACTTTATGGTCGATCAAGGCCTCGTCTTGGGCCATATCGTTTCCAGCAAAGGCATTGAAGTAGATAAAGCGAAAATCGAAATAATTGAATCTTTGCCCTATCCGTCCTGTGTCGAAGATGTGTGTTCCTTTCTAGGGCATGCTGGTTTCTACAGGCGCTTCATCAAGGACTTCTCCAAAATCACGCAACCTATGTGTAGACTACTTCGGAAAGATGTAGAATTTTTGTTTGATAATAGTTGCAAGGCTTCAATTGATTTTCTCAAAACCAAACTCATCACCGCCCCCATCATTCGAGCCCCCGACTAGTCTCTCCGCTTTGAAATCATGTGCGATGCTAGCAATCATGCCCTCGACACCACAAGGAGACATATGTTATCTACTATGCCTCGAAAGTGTTGGATCCAACCCAACAGAATTACACCACTACTGAAAAAGAGCTCCTAGATGTTGTCTCTGCCCTAGACAAGTTCAGACAATATCTCTTGGGCACACACGTCATTGTGTATTCGGATCATTCAGCCTTAGATATTTATTGATGAAGGCTGGTGCAAAACCTCACCTCATTCGATGGATCTTGCTACTTCAAGAGTTTAATATCCTGATCAAGGACAAGAAAGAAAAAGAGAATCTAGTCGTCGACCATTTGAGTAGATTACCAGCCCAATAGGACAATCCCAAGGTGCCTATCCGTGACACCTTCCTGGATGAGTATCTGTGTCTTGCCCAAGCTGTCCACTTCCCTTGGTTTTCTGATACAGCGAACTATCTTGCGACCGGCTCTTTCCTTGTCGATTCCTCGCCTTCTGAATGTCAACGCATTAACAGACAGTCAAAGTAATACATTTGGGACAGTCCCTATCTATGGAAGCATTGTTCAGATCAACTCATAAGGAGGTGCATGACTATGGATGAAGCGCCCTCAATCTTCAAATTTTGCCACTCATCAACAGAGGGTGGTCATTTCGTTTCAAAGAAAACAGCTTTAAAAGTCCTCGAGGCCGGCATGTATTAGCCGACGATCTTCAAAGATAGCTACATGTACTACGCGTCTTGCCCTCGATGTCAATCGACAGGGAACATCAGAGCTCGCAACCAGATGCCTATAACCAATATCATCTCCTCTGAGATTTTTGACATTTGGGGAATTGATTTCATGGGTCCATTCCCAAATTCTTACGGGAATATTTACATCCTCCTCGCTATTGATTACGTCTCCAAATGGATCGAGGCCAAGGCGACAAAAATTGATGACTCTAAAGTGGTGGTGAATTTCCTGAGCACCAACATTTTCAACCGATTTGGGACCCCTCGAGCCCTCATCAGTGACCGTGGGACACATTTTTGTAATCGGGTTATTTATTCTCTCCTCAACAAGTATAGGGTAACTCACCGAGTCTCTACAACATACCACCCCAGACCAATGGGCAAGCTGAAGTATCCAATCGGGAAATCAAATCTATTCTTGAAAAAATGGTTAACCAATCCCGTAAGGATTGGAGCTTGAAACTGGACGATCCTCTCTGGGCATATAGGACTGATTTCAAGACCCCGATTGGGATGACTCCTTATAGACTGGTCTATGGTAAGTTGTGCCACCTCCCAGTAGAAATTGAACACAAGGCCTTCTAAGCAATCAGGAAGGTCACTATGTATCTAAGGGAGGCAGGCAAGCATCGTAGATTACAAATTCAAGAGCTCGAAGAACTTCGTTATGATGCATATAAGAACGCCCTCATCTACAAGGGCAAGACGAAAGCCTACCACGATAAGTTGCTCTTGCCCAAATCTTTTGTTGTTGGTCAGAAAGTTCTATTGTACAACTCCCGTTTGAGACTTTTTGCAGGAAAAGTTAAATCGAAATGGACAGGCCATATAGAGTCACAACCGTGTTTGATCATGGAGCCGTCGAGATCCAAAGTCTAGACTCAAAAATGATTTTCAAAGTCAATGGTCATCGCCTCAAGTCGTTCTATGAAGGTTTCAAACCCTTCACAATAGAGGAAGTGGAGGTGGTCGAACCACCCATCCAGCCCTAGACAGCATGTGAACGTCTAGGCCTAGACGTTAATGTAGGCAGTCAGAGGCTTCACCTCAGGTTTCGTTTCACCACTCAATTGTTTCTTTTTATTAGCAGAACTTCCGCTCCTTTTCATTTTATTATTTTTATTTTTATTTGTTGCCTATATTTTATTTCTTTCATTTAATAGTTGTTTATATTTATTAGGATGTTTGTTAAATTTATTCCCTTTTTGTGATTTCTCATTTTTCTATTTTTAACACCCACTAATTCTCTCCTTCTTTATTAATTTTGCCCCCCTCTTTATTTTATTACCCTCATTTTTATTTATTTATTCCCTACTTATTCCTCCTTTTTGTCTCTTTCTCTCTCTTAACCCCTTTTTCAAATTTGAAAAAGATTACTTTTGGTAGTTGGGATTTGGATAAAATAACTCACTTCCTCTCCCCACGCGCCACGTCAGCAAGAAGGACAAAATCAAATCCCTCTGAAAGTGCGATTCTCTCTCTCCGTCCTTTGCACTCTTCCACACTTTTCCCTTTTCCCACTCCTTTCCCTATCAGTGTCAGACTCAATCTCTCTCTCAAGCCTACACTCTATCTCCATGTTCTCCAAACCACCCTAATCAGCTCCATCACTACTCCCAATGATGAGGACGAAGCGCGTAGCCCACAAACGAACCTCTAGCACCTGACCTTCATCACTCCCTCACAGCCCCATCACTTCATCGTCCTCCCTCTCTCCTGGATCTTTCAAAACCCTCTCAAACACTCCTCCCTCAGGCGCTAACCCTAGCTCAGACCTCCGTATACCCCAGCCTCCAGAACCTTCCCCGGCCTCTAACCCACCCACCAAATCATAAGTCGCAAAGCCTAGCCCGGCCGACGACGACGACCTCTAGATCAACGGCTCCATCCCAGCCACATCTACCATAACCAAATCTAGCTGCATGGTGAGGCTCGCCCCCAGTTCCACGCCCGCCAGCTCCAAATCTAAGAAAGGCAAAGCGTCGCCACCGGTTGCATGTAAACTAATTGTAAAGGAAGTCCTTAAAGAGGTGTTGGTCTCAGGATCCGATGGAGAGAAGGAGATCGAGGTACCTATGGTCGATGACGGATCGAAAGAAGAGGAGACCGACTAACTCGACGCCGGCGAAGAACAAACTGGTGGGAGTGATAAATGGGCCGACGAAGAAAATGATGAGGAAAGAGAGGAGAGAGAAGCCGCAGAGAAGATGGTTGCCGAGAAAGAAGTCGCGGTTAGTTTAGCGGCGAGAAAGGGCAAAACAAAAACTCCGGCCAGAGCGGAGTCACCAGCAGAGCCTGAGACGTAGACTGATCGAAAGAGAAAAGGAGTCGATTTGAGCAAGGGCAAAAGCGAAGGCCTCCACAACCAAGAAGCCACGGCGCTCGGAAGGACCATCATCTACCCCTCGATCCTCATCCCAGGTGATAAATCAATAAATGGCCTAGAGGGGGGGGGGGGGGGGGGGGTGAATATGCTCTTAAAATTTTCTGCACAAGATAAGAGTAGAATAGCAAACACAAGATGTATAGTGGTTCCAATTCACAACTGAATTGTACTCCACTACCTAAGAGTCCTCCTCTTAGGATTTTCGAATGCAAACCACTTTGCTATTCACTTGAGCTTTTACGGGTTCAGCTCACAACCTTACAATTGGTTTTACCAGGATCACCAACAACCTTACAAGTAGTTTTCCAAGGCTCAACTACAACCTATGGTTTTTCAAGGGCTCAACCACAAACCTAAGTTCTCTTTCAATGGGATGAGAACACTACCCTTTACCCAAAAGTGTTAGGTACACTTTTCAAACCATCACAATTAAATCAATGTAATTGCAACAAACAAATTGGTGTACAAAATAGATAAGTATATGATTGCAAATCAACACCAATAAATGAACAATGTTACCTCAAGAAGAAAGCCAAAAACACCCAGAATTATATGCAAGAATATTTGAAATCCTTGAAGAGAAGCTTGCATAAATGAGAATGTTGAATCTTTGGGTATGTAAAACTGATTTTGTGTTTGGGAGTTTGTAAGAGCTTTCTTATGGTTTCTTGTTGTGTTCAAACTCATATGGGATGAGTATTTATAGGTAGGAAGGTGTAGAAACTCAGACAAGAGGTTATGGGCTCAAAAATAGCCGTTGGAAGTGGAGAAAATTGCTGTTGCCGCGTCTTCCTGGACTCTGGCGGTATGCCGCTAGAAACGAAAAGCCTGGGGCGGTATGCCGCTAGCTTCGCTTCGGAAACAATTAAATTCGCCGAATCTAGCGGTATGCCGCCAGACACCACTCCTTCCTGGCGGTATGCCGCCAGGCACTGATCCTTCCATATCTCGAGTTCTAAAACTTGTTTTCGCACAAAACCTTTTTGAAAACATTTCTTGAGGTATATTGAACATTAATCAAGTGTTAAATTGAATCATACTTGCCCTCATTAAGTCCAAGAACACTTGATCTTCACGTTCGCGATTTACCGAATTGTTGCTCATATAAAGTCTTGATCGCAAACTGAAATTACATTTTCACTTAAAATTGAATTAGCAATCTAATTAATTTATGTGTCTTTACATCATCAAAATAGGTTCGAAGTACCCCTTGGGCTAACAATCTCCCCCTTTTTGATGATGACAACCACAAATTAATTAAAACACAATAAGCATGTAATTTTAAGGAGAAATGTAAGAGAGTAGAGTTTAAGGAAAAACTCCCCCTATAACTTTGTCATAAATGCTCCCCCTACATAAAACGTTAGTTGCACATAGAGCATGACAAAGATTTAAAATTTTGCTCCCCCTTAAACTTACTTTTCTCCCCATTTTAAAAACTTCTCCCCTTAACTTATTCTCCCCCTTTGTCATTAACAAAAAGGGTAAATAGTAAGAGAGGTCAATTAAGATCATGTAAGGAGTAATAAAGGAGCAAGCAAAGATCAAATCCAAAAATACTTTTAACAAGTATTAAGATCAAACAATTATCAAATTTCAAGGATAAATGTAATAGACATAAAAAGAATTTAGGAGTACCGAATGGAGATATTCAAAAAGGATGACAAATACCGATTTCATGTCTTAGCTCCACGAAACGATCCTTTGCAAGAGGCTTAGTAAAAATGTCTGCAAGTTGACTGTTAGTACCAACAAATTCAAGTGAAATATCCCCTTTTGCTAAATGATCACGGATGAAATGGTGTCTCACATCAATATGCTTAGTCCGTGAATGACAAATAGGATTCTTGACCAATTTCAGTGCACTTGTGTTATCACAATAAATAGGAATGTTACTAAACTTTAGATGAAAATCTTCTAAGGTTTGCTTCATCCACAAAACTTGTGCTACACAAGAACCACAAGCAATATATTCAGCTTCCGTAGTGGAAGTTGCAACTGAGTTTTGCTTCTTACTTGACCAAGAAACCAAAGCTTGTCCTAAGAATTGACATGTGCCACTAGTGCTTTTCCTATCTATTCTACAACCTGCAAAATCAGAATCGGAATAGCCAACTAGAGCAATGCTAGTTCCTTTTGGATACCAAAGTCCTAGTTTAGATGTGCCTTTCAAATATCTAAAAATTCTTTTCAATGCACTTAAATGGGACTCTTTAGGACAAGATTGATAACGAGCAAATAGACAAACACTAAACATTATATCCGGTCTACTTGCTGTTAAATATAAAAGACTACCAATCATACCTCGATAAAGAGTAATGTCTACATCTTTACCATCTTCATCTTTGTCAAGATTGGTGGTAGGACTTAGGGGAATAGGACTCTACTTGATATTGTCGTATCTATATTTGGTGAGGAGATCCTTGATATACTTCGCTTGATTGATAAAAATGCCTTCTTGAGATTGTCGGATTTGAAGTCCAAGGAAGAATGTCAATTCTCCCATCATGCTCATCTCAAATTCGCTATGCATACATTTTTCAAAGTCCTTGCACAAAGAAACATTAGTAGCACCAAAGATAATATCATCGACATAAATTTGCACAATTATCATATGTTTACCATCATGTTTAGTGAAGAGTGTAGAGTCAATTTTTCCCATTTTAAAACCATTTTTCAATAAAAATTGACTTAAACGATCATACCAAGCTCTAGGAGCTTGTTTAAGACCATATAAAGCTTTTTGCAATTTAAACACATGGTTAGGAAATTTATGATCTTCAAAACCGGGAGGTTGTTTAACATACACTTCTTCCATGATGTAACCATTCAAAAATGCACTTTTAACATCCATTTGATATAAATTCATATTTTTAAAACATGCAAAAGCTAACAACATGCGAATGGCTTCAAGTTTAGCAACCGGGGCAAATGTTTCATCAAAATCTATACCTTCTTGTTGGTTGTACCCTTGGGCCACCAATTGAGCTTTGTTCCTAATAACATTTCCCGATTCATCAAGTTTGTTTCTAAAAACCCACTTGGTACCAATGATAGTTTGGTTGCTAGGCTTAGGAACTAATTTCCAAACACAATTACGTTCAAATTGATTTAGTTCCTCTTGCATGGCAATCATCCAAAATTCATCATGCAAGGCCTCATCAAACTTTTTAGGCTCAAATTGAGATACAAAAGCTTGGTGATCACACATATTTCTAAAAGAAGAACGAGTAGTCATACCTTTGCCATTTAAATTACCTATAATTTGTTCTTGTGGATGAGCTTTCATCATGGTCCATGGTTTGGAATGAGAGGAGCCTTGATCATCTTGGTTGACTACATCATTTGCATTCTCAAAGGCCTCTCTCTCCATATCCTTTTTCTCTTGAATTTCTGGATTTTCTAGAGATGGTGCGTTGTCCTTTGGATCATCAAGAATCGTCGTAGGAGGATAAGCTTGAATACTTCCAAAATCATCATCATTATCACTAGCTATCTTTTTGACACTTTCAAAAGGATTAGTTTCATCAAACGCAATATGCATGGATTCCTCTACAACTAGAGTTCTTTTATTATACACTCTATAAGCTTTGCTAGAAGTAGAGTAACCAAGAAAGATACCTTCATCCGACTTCGCATCAAATTTTCCCAAATTGTCTTTGATATTCAAAATAAAACATTTACACCCAAAGACTCTAAGATGTGCAATGGTGGGTTTTCTATCATGCCATAATTCATAACAAGTCTTATTTAAAAGAGGACGAATTAAAACATGATTTAAAATGTAGCATGCGGTACTAACGGCTTCGGCCCAAAAATATTTTGGCAAAGAGTGTTCGTTTAAAAGAGTCCTAGCCGCTTCTTGCAAAGATTTATTTTTCCTCTCAACTACCCCATTTTGTTGAGGAGTGCGAGGACATGAAAAATTATGATCAATACCATTTTCATTGCAAAAATCTTGAAACATGCCATTTTTAAATTCACCACCATGATCACTTCTTATCTTGGAAATTTTGAAACCTTTTTCGATTTGAATTTTATAGCAAAGTCTTTTGAAGTTATCACATGCATCATGCTTATGAGACAAAAATAAAACCCATGTAAATCTAGAATAGTCATCCACAATTACAAAACAATACTTCTTACCACCCAAGCTAGCTGTCCTTATTGGTCCAAAAAGGTCAAGGTGAAGAAGTTGAAGTGGCCTTGAAGTAGACACGGTTTTTATGGACTTGAATGAACTCTTGATTTGCTTTCCATATTGACACGCATCACACAAGCCTTTCATTTCAAATTTCAGCTTAGGCAATCCTTGAACTAGCTCCTTCCTAGAAAGCTTTGCAATATGGTCCATTCCTACATGAACAAGTCTCCTATGCCATATTGAAGAATTATCTACTAAAGCACTTAAACAAGTATGATCATCATTAGAAATATCATTCAAATCAATCATGTAAATATTTCCTACTCTATTACCAATAAAAACAAGTGATTGTGTGTGTACATTTCTAATTTCACAATGTGTAGAAGTAAAAATAACAAATAATTCTCTATCACACAATTGACTTATGCTCAAAAGATTGAATTTTAAGCCTTGAACAAACAACACATTTTCAATAGAAGGTGAGTGACCAACTTTACCAATGCCCAAAACCTTGCGTTTTTTGTTATCGCCAAAAGTCACGCCTCTTTTGTCTTTCTTCTCCAAATGGGTGAATTTTGACTTATCACCCGTCATATGCCGTGAACACCCGCTATCCAAATACCATCTTGCTTCATTGGGTTTCCGGCATTCCTACAAACACAATTTAGTTAGTTCTAGGAACCCAAACATGTTTGGGTCCTTCCTCATTTGCATATGTACCCTTTGCTACCCAAATTTGTTTCCAATTAACAAACCCTCTACGAATGTAGCAAAAATAGGATAAGCGACCAAATTTTCTGCAATAGCTACATTTATAAATAGGTTTAGCATGTGAAGGTTTGTTTTGAACTCTAGATGAACTAGGCATGATTGTTAGAAGAATTTACTTTGACAAAAACAATTTTACCATTATTCATGCTTGTAGAAGAATTAAAACCAATGCCATGCATATTACCAAATTTCTTTTGATCATTCATGCATTTATGATGGCTATGACTACTTTGCATATATTTGGCTAATGTGTTCTCAAGAGTTTTAATCTTTTCTTCTAAAATTAAAATTTCTTTAGAAGAATTTATACAAAGCTCACATTTGCCATTTTCCTCCTTAAGCTTACCACAAGCAATATCAAGCAATTTATTCTTATTAGTCAAGTCTTTCTTTAGCTCTTCTAGCTTACTAATATCATTCTTAAGGATTTCTAGTTCCTTAACAAGACTAGTATTTTTCTTAGTGGCATTTTCAAAACGAGTAGCTAGTTCATTAAAAACTTCTTGCAATTCATCATAATCACGTTCATCAATAGAAGAATTGCAAGAGCTTACCTCATCATCACTTTGAGCCATAAGGCACAAGTTTGCTACTTCATCTTCGAATGAGGATTCCGAGGGATCACTACTTGAAGTTTCATCCTCATCACTCCAAGTGGAGGTTGCTTTAAATGCTCTCCTATAATGCTTCTTTCCATCCTTCTTATTTTTTGAGCTGTGTTTCTCATATCTCTTCTTCTTTTCAAGTCTAGGACATTCACTTCTAATATGTCCTGGTTTGTCACACTCAAAGCACACAACATCATTATTAGATTTGAATTTAGAATGGTTAGAAGACTCACCTTGATATTTATTCTGCTTGGTTTTCCAATGCTTATGGAGTTTTCTTGTGAAGAAGGCAAGAGACTCATCATCTTCTTCAGCAAGCTTGCTTGCAAGGGCAATGCTCTTCTTTTCCTTTGTATTTGCCTCTTCTAAGTTATATAAGCCCAACTCATGCTCAAAAGCGGTAAGTGAACTTACAAGTTGAGTGTATGAAGGCTTCACTTCCTTTTGCTTGATGGTGGTTTTGATTGCTACCCACTTGCTTGGAAGAATGCTTAGAAGTTTTCTCACCATCTCTGAATCACTTTGAGTCAATCCGAGATTATCCATGGCACTGCACAAATTTTGCAATCTTGTGCTGAGATCATAGATAGACTCTCCTTGCATCATCTTGAATAATTCATATTCAGTTTTGAGTTGGTCCAAACGGAGATCACGAACTTGAGCAGTACCCTCATGCGCCATCTCCAAAGTATCCCAAATTTGCTTTGCTGTTTTACATGAGCTGATGCGATTGAACTCACCAAAAGAGATGGAGACTTGAAGTGCATACATGGCTTTAGCTTCCATGGTTTTCCTTGTCTTCTGTGCATTACGACAATGCTCAAAGTCAAGAATCCTTGTAGTTCCATCTATTCCGGAAGGTTCAGTTGGAGCCACAAAACCTTTCTCAACACAATCCCACAATTCACAGTTGAGGGAAGTAAGAAAGGTCTTCATCTTGATCTTCCAATGAAGATAATTGTTGCCATCAAGGTAAGGTGGTTGATTGAATGCTCCTCTATCTTGATTGCTGGAAATACCTCCTCTATCCATTTGAATCTTTCACTTGAGGTTGTTGAACCTTGTTCCAAGTGACCTTGCTCCGCTACCAATTGATAAATCAATAAATGGCCTAGAGGGGGGGTGAATAGGCTCTTAAAATTTTCTGCACAAGATAAGAGTAGAATAGCAAACACAAGATGTATAGTGGTTCCAATTCACAACTGAATTGTACTCCACTACCTAAGAGTCCTCCTCTTAGGATTTTCGAATGCAAACCACTTTGCTATTCACTTGAGCTTTTACGGGTTCAGCTCACAACCTTACAATTGGTTTTACCGGGCTCACCAACAACCTTACAAGTAGTTTTCCAAGGCTCAACTACAACCTATGGTTTTTCAAGGGCTCAACCACAAACCTAAGTTCTCTTTCAATGGGATGAGAACACTACCCTTTACCCAAAAGTGTTAGGTACACTTTTCAAACCTTCACAATTAAATCAATGTAATTGCAACAAACAAATTGGTGTACAAAATAGATAAGTATATGATTGCAAATCAACACCAATAAATGAACAATGTTACCTCAAGAAGAAAGCCAAAAACACCCAGAATTATATGCAAGAATATTTGAAATCCTTGAAGAGAAGCTTGCATAAATGAGAATGTTGAATCTTTGGGTATGTAAAACTGATTTTGTGTTTGGGAGTTTGTAAGAGCTTTCTTATGGTTTCTTGTTGTGTTCAAACTCATATGGGATGAGTATTTATAGGTAGGAAGGTGTAGAAACTCGGACAAGAGGTTATGGGCTCAAAAATAGCCGTTGGAAGTGGAGAAAATAGTTGTTGCCGCGTCTTCCTAGACTCTGGCGGTATGCTGCTAGAAACGAAAAGCCTGGGGCGGTATGCCGCTAGCTTCACTTCGGAAATAATTAAATTCGCCGAATCTAGCGGTATGCCGCCATACACCACTCCTTCCTGGCGGTATGCCGCCAGGCACTGATCCTTCCATATCTCGAGTTCTAAAACTTGTTTTCGCACAAAACCTTTTTGAAAACATTTATTGAGGTATATTGAACATTAATCAAGTGTTAAATTGAATCATACTTGCCCTCATTAAGTCCAAGAACACTTGATCTTCACGTTCACGATTTACCGAATTGTTGCTCATATAAAGTCTTGATCGCAAACTGAAATTACATTTTCACTTAAAATTGAATTAGCAATCTAATTAATTTATGTGTCTTTACATCATCATAATAGGTTCGAAGTACCCCTTGGGCTAACACCAGGTTCCCTCTAATCTCTCTTCCTCTAAAGGCTGGATGAAATTTCATGATAAAGCCTCACTAGATAAGCTTGCTTTGTTTCATTCCAAAGGCGTTAGCCCCTGTTCGTGCCTAGACATGGACTTTCTTGATGCTATGCATGTAGGGCCTTGAGTGCACGAACTCGTGGGAAATATAGGGTGGGAAGCTCTGTTCTTCCTTGAAGACCCGACATTCCTTGAGCTCTACCTCAAATTTTTCACTTCTTTTTGGATTGTGCCTGAATATTTTAAGTCAAAGACAAATCTGAACCCAATCTGTCTGCCTCAGATGCTATTCATTTTAGATTGATGAATGAATGGTCTATCTTGTCTATTGATTCTTTTAATTGCCTGCTTGGTTTTGTGTCTACTACTGAGCTTAAAACCCCTAAATACATGAATGCTCTAACTATGTACCTTGCTAACTTTGATGCTATTGTGGCTTTTCACGAGCTAACCGGCAATCCCAATACCGAATTCAGCCCTCGATCCTCCAAAGTCCACGAGATTCATGACCCCTGTTTGCGTATCTTGCACTGATATTTGGCCCTTACCTTCCCAGGTAAGCATAATTCCTCGGGCAAATTATCATTGCAAGACCTATTTTTCTTATGGTGCATGTTGCATGGTCGTCGGGTAAATTTAGGGTTCTGGGTTGCGAACACCATCACTACTATACAAAACAATTCTCGCAGCCTAGCTTTTGGCTCTCTTGTCACTTTGCTTGTTGTTAACCATCATGGCCTCAATCTTCAAGTACACACCATGCTCACCCCTATCCCTTTTAAGCTTTTAGACCCCAAAACCCTTGATGGGATAGGGCATCTTTGTATCTCATAGGGTGTGTTGAGTTTTAGCGCAGGTTGTACGCCGACTAAGGAGCAAGTCTTGAGGGCCAAGCACGGTGGCAATTTTTCATATCCAGCAGCAGCTCAGTCGCCAACCAAGCCTCGTCCTGCCCAAGCTAGCACTTCACGACCAGCTACCTCTCCTGCCCAGGACGTTCCTCCTTCAGGCCCCATCACCATCAACGCCCCATCTCTCGAGCGTCTACTCCATGCCATTCTAACCGAACTTCAAGGCCTGACCACAGAGGTTGCCCGTTGCAACCTATCGCCTTCCTAATTTTCCCCAAACAATATTTCATGCCCTCGGGGAGGGTTTAAAATATTTCCACAACTTTTATTTTTTCCACTGTACTCCTTTCTATTTTTGTTGAACTTTTTGTGTGCCCTTCCCGCATTGAGGAAAATGCGCTGCCTAAGTATAGGGAGGGATTTTATTTGTTTGTGTGTTATTTTTAGTTTATCGTTTGATTGCATGTGAATTTTTCTACTTGTTGCATGATTGTGTGTTTCGTGAAAATTTTCAAAAAAAATTCAGATTTTATTTTATTTTAGGATTTTGTTAATCTCGCACTGCCCAGTTTTAAAACCCCCATGTATGGACACACACTTTCGACCCTCTGTGCACAGAATAAACCGACCAGCACCATGTCTAGATCTAATCATTCGCACTTTGCTTGTCAGACCTTATATCTGCATCTAGGCCTAGACACCAACAATCACAAATAGCATCTAGTGAGCACTTTGAGCCTCCATGCCATAATTCTTCATGTGTGATCTGAATGCTTAGCTAGGCACTGGCTGAACTTACATGATATCCCTGGGTATAGGCACCATCAGACATGGGAAAGCAACAATATGATGAAAGTCTTCGCATCACTGTCTTTTTCTTTGTTTTCTTCCTTTTCTCCCTCTTTTCTCTCACTTTCTACCATCTTGCCCTAGACACTCACCTACCCGTCTCTCTTCTTTCTTTTTCCTGACCACTTGAGCTTATTTTCTTAGTCTTTTTCCTTGGCAGGTAAGCAGCAATTGTTGAGGGTAGTGTCAAGGGCTAGACACGCAGAAAAACATAAGTGTGGGGAGCAGAAGACTCTAAGGCTCCATCATAGAAAAGTAGAGCTAGGGCAAGACACAAAAACATCATCTTGCCCTAGCGAATTCATAAAGGAAAGAGCCCCCCTCAAAAGCCTAAGTGTGGGGAAGCCGAGGAAGTCAAACATCAGTGCTGGAAGCAGATCTAGTGCAAGACACTAAAAGAGAACTCAAAAAAATCCTCTACCCTAGTTGAATCGAAGCTAGAAAGGTTCGCGCCCCTTTCCTTTTTAAAAAACTAAAAATATATATACATAATAAATAGAAGAAGGGGGCAAAACGCGAACAAAAGAATCTGTTGCCAGCACCCACCAAGAGAAGAACATCCTGCCCAAGAAGAAGAAATCCTTCGTCTAGCCCTCAACTGCATCATCGCTGATAAGATTAAATCTTTTAAGAAAACGGGGTAGAGATTATGGTCGTCCAGAGTTACTGTGGTGGTCGTCCGTAGTACCTGCAAAGCGCCGGAGGGGGACCCTGGCGTAGACACTCCGATGCTTAAGTTAGTATGGCTGTGTGATTTGGCAGAGATTAGGGTAGCAGTTCTGGTCTTACCTTTGATCTAGAAATGGGTGGTATTTATAGGCAAAAAGAAAGGGTGTTACCCATGGGGGTGGGCGTTAACGGGGGAAGATAACACCCAAGATGACGTCAGCAGGCGTCAGCTGGATAAGATATCACCGATGAGATATTGCCTGTGAGGTGTTGCCAAGGCTGTCTGGGATAGGAGAATGCCGTGTGGGTCCCCTCCCCGCTGATGTCGACCATCCCAGGATTCCTTGGTCAGCACGGAGCGGTAGCCGGGTGGCTGTCGCTAGTCAAGGTTCGGCCTTGACTTGGGGTGAAAAGACGAATGTACCCTCGGTGTTTTATCAATTGTTATCATAAGCCCAACTGAAAGCGAGCCCTAGTGTTTACCAAGGGCTTCACTCTCGACATCTAGAGGGGTGTTACTTCCTTTACTTCGCGGCAGGTTCGTGAGGATCTTCGGGTTTCTCTAACTCTTTTGGCATTCAAACCATGCCTTTTCATTCCCGGTATCAGCCAAAACTCGGTATCTTTGTACTAGATACACGATAGTGAAGCAGGTAACGCGAACCAAACGCTTGCGAGAACCATTGGTCGCAGAGAGGATGCCGACCAAGTTGGCAGTGAGGAGGTTATAGCGATAACACTGGTCATAAACCAGAACTGATAACGCTAGCGATATATCCAAACTGATAACGCGGGTATTTTCCCTGACATGTTTCATAGGATCGATATCGGCAAGGCAAGACGTTACGACGTTACCTCCTCGTCGCTCAGAATATCGTTCGGCGGGTGATATTTTGTCGTTTTTCCTGCATATTCTCAAATGTGGCTTTATCACGTTAGTAAAAATATTATGCAATGATAACATGAGGAACGGGCTCCCTGGCTGTTATATTTTGGGTGTTCACCAAGGGTTTCGCTTTAGACTATCTCCCTGGCTGTTATAGGATAACGGGACGGCCCAATTTTTGAGGAACGGGCCTTGGTGAGCAACTACTGCTTCGGATCTATAAATGCGATCCTTTTTTCTTTTTTTTTGGTGCAGATTCTTCACATTCTCTCTATATCTCATTTACCATTTCTTCATGGACGATCTCACTAGAAAATTTCTGACTTCCAAAGCCATAACCCTAAAAAATCTCACTGAGGGTGATGTCAGCTTCTTAGAGAACATGCTGACGAAGACTGGTGAAGACGTGCTGGAGCTTCGGGGAATGATAACCCCTATTCAGTCTAGGATCGGGGCCGCTTCTATGGAGGACTTTAACCCTATAGGGAAAGTCTCCAAGTTGGCCGTTGCAGCCTGCCGCATCGAGGTAGCCATCGCCATGCTGCAGCAGAGGAAGGATCTGCTGAACTGCTGCCTGAAGAGCATGAGAAGCACCTCTTCTGAGCTAACCTCTGTGGTGGAGGCCTTGAGGGATATCCCCACTCTGCTGGTGGATGATGACAATGATGCACGGTCTCGGGGCTTGAGTGCTTGCCACTATGCCTTCTTTTTTGTTTTTCCTTTATAGGTATCGTGTATGCGGATGTATATTTAGGCCGTTAGGCCATAATAAAGACTTCTTTTGGTTATCGGGCTTGCGATTTCTTTCCCTTTTTAATGCGTTAGTCCCTGCTTCAGTTGAGGGCTGTGTCAGCCTAACTGAAAACGAGTCTACCATTGGTCGGACTTCTGTAGCATTTATTCTTCTTTATCTGCCAGGTGGCGGCGGTTGTTATGGCGAACCATTTTGCATTAATCACGCGCCGCCTCTTCAGTATTAATCGATTGGGTGGGTTTTTCGGTGTTTCTTGATTATTGAGAAATCCCAACAGGCGTGATCAAAGGATTTGATTCTGCCATTATGGTTGATCTTCTCGAGATGCATTGAATTATCCTCCAATCACGTGTGGAAAAAGAATCTGAAGAGTCTCACCACTTTGACTATTTATGAGGAGTTCTTCTTCTTTTTCCTGTTCATCTTCTTCTTTGTACTCTTCTACTACTACTAATTTCCATTTTTCATGGCTGATTCATATGATCAGGTTTCTGATGAGCGAGAATCTCGTCCGACCCCCCCGACTACACCGGATTCTGACAATCCTCCTTCGCCGTCGTGCCTGAAGAGGCGATTGCCTCGCCGCAAAGGTCGGAAAAGGTCGAAGAAGAGAGTAAATTCAAAGACCACTGACTGGTTTTCTTCCTTTTCTGCCCCTCCTGCTTGTAAGGGCAAGGAATTGTTTCCTCCTGCTGACTGGTTCGAAGAGGAGATTCCTCCAGGCGATACCGTTGTAAAGGCGGCATCTTCCGCCGCAAAGGGGGAATCTAACCCGTTAGTGGCAAGTTCGGAGCGAAAGGTTGACAAATCTCTTCCTTTCGCTGATGAGGAGCTTCCGTCCTCGGATGGGGGAAACTGCTACTAGTCCTCTTACTAGCCTAACGATGATTGATTCCGCCCCTGGCAATCCTTTATAGATGCCGTATAGCTACTATTAAACTAAATAGAATGATGCTTCTGCTTTTTTAGTCTTTTATGCTCAGGCGTTAGCTCCTCCTTTGATGGATAGCTATCGTCGAGAGATTAACTGTCGCTTCAATGTAACCATTTTCAACTGATTGTCAGTAACCGCCCCCTTTAGAAGATATAAATGCTTAGACATAAATATCCTTCTGAGGTTTTTCCCACGTGTCACTTTTGCTTTGGGGCGTGTCCCATTTTTACAGGCTGTTCAACTTTCGAACTTAGCCTTTAAAAGGGAGCATCTGCTTTCTTTTAATACTCTTTGCTTACGCTTTGGAATTTTTCTCCTTCTTCTCTCTCTGAGTTTCATTTTTGTTTCAAAGGAAGTTACGATCACCGTTCGCCGGCGCCGACGATTTTGCTCACCGCCTTCTGCTCAAGGTACTTTACTTCTTCTTCCTTAGATTTTCTTCTTGCTAATTCATTATGAGCATGTCTAGGATACCCAAGGATACTCAGTGGCCTATGGACACAAATAGGTCTTCTAAGGGTCTCCAGCGGCCTATAGATTTAGAAATCGAGAGAACACCCAGTGTTTTCATTGATGAAACAGTATTGGAGGCTGAGTTGGAGGAAAATGGTATCTTTTTCCCTCCTAGTTACTCCGTCAAAATTCCTGAGGCTGGCCATCGGCTTCATGACCCTCTATCGGGGAGCGATAAGATGGTATAATTTAATATGTTCCTTTATGGTTTTAACTTTCCCATTCACGAAGCGGTGAAAGGATTACTGCGTTGTTATGACATTAACCCGGCTCAGATTACGCCTTCCTCCTTGTGTGGGATTCATGCCTTCATTCGTGCTTGTGAGTTGCGGGGTATCTTTATCCCGTCTGTCAATTTATTTTGCAAGTTTTTTAACTTCAAGTGCCGCAACTATGTGGTAGATATCACCCCGAGGTGGAATGATGCGTTAGTGCAGTCATTCTTGCAAAAATTCTAGGGCTTTGAAGAGATTGTGGCTGATTGGAAGAGCGATTTCTTCATTTTGAAACTGTCTTTCCGCCCGTGGCCTAGGGGCTTCAATCGGTGTCTTATTGACTCCATTTGGGCAAACCCGTCAATACTGTCCAAGGAAGAGCTTCGCCAAACGAACACGCTGTTAGAGTTGAGTTCGTCCTTTCGCATTCGAGAGTTTGCCTTGTACAGGCTTATAGAAGAGTGTACTATAAGTAAGTTTCTTTCGTGTTTCCACGTTACCACGATCAGCCGGAAAGTGCCTCTTCTTGGTGAGCCGTCTGATCAGGACATGCCGTCACAAGGTTACGACTTTTCAGTTTTGGGCGTTGTCCTCACATCCCGGAATCGTGCCCTCACTTAATGAGTCATCTATATTAGCCCGGTCACAAGGATAGGATTTTCACTTCCAAGATGGAGCTACTATTTCCCTGGGGCGTGCCTTTCCTTAACGAGTCATCTCCATGAGAACGGTCGGTATAAGGATTGGACTTTTCACTCCTAGGGATTCCGAGGCATGCCTCATCTTAGTGGGCCGCCTATATTAGCACGGTTTACCAAAAGGAAAGGACTTTTCACCCTTAGGGGAGTCGGGACGTGCCTGGTCTCATGGCCCACACGTGGCTACCACAAGGATAGGACTTTTCACTCCCAACACTAAATATTAGGTGTGTCAGGGCATGCCCTCACTTCGTGAGTCGTCTGATCAAGACCGACCATCACAAGGATAGGACTTTTCACTCCTGGCAACTCTTTTTCATCATCTGCACACACACAGTCGTAAAACACAAGGAAGCTCACTATTCGAGCATTAGCACAGGTTAGGGCTGACATTGTGCAGAGATAAATCAAAGTCTAGCATGATATAATTTCAAATGAGCAATATTCCAAGAGTTAGGTAAGGGGGTACCGTCGAGTGTCTTTAGATGATACGCTCCCCTCCCGACAATACGGGTAACGCGGTATGACCCTTCCCAGTTCGGGCTGAGCTTTCCCTGGCGTTGACCGGTTGCTCGCTTGTCTCTGAGTACCAGGTCGTCTGCTTTCAGCAGCCGCTCTTTGACGCGCCTATTGTGATAACGCGCCATCTTTTGTTTGTAATGTAGCATTTTCAGAAGAGCTTCCTCTTGCAATTCTGGTAGCGCGTCAAGGTTAGCTCGTAACCTTTCCTCATTCAGCTCTTCTCTGAAATAGGCTACTCGTAGGCTCATAGTACCAATTTCCACGGGCGTGACGGCCTCAGTACCGAAAGCTAGTGCGAATGGTGTTTCTCCCGTGCTGGTTTTCGTGGTCATGCGGTATGCCCACATCACATACGGCAGCTCGTCTGCCCACTTTTTTTGGATCCTTCTAGGTTCTTCTTAACACCATTAAGGATGCTCTGGTTCGTCACCTCTGCCTGACCATTGGTTTGCGGATGAGCCACGGAAGAGAACCTTTGCTCGATTCCGAACTCCACGCATTGGTCTCTGAAGAATTAGCTGGTGAATTGCGTTCCGTTATCGCTGACTAGCACACAGGGTACGCCGAATCGCATGATAACTTGATGTTTGAAGAAACGCCAGATTTTCTCAATCGTGATGTTGGCAACCACCTCAGCTTCGGCCCATTTGGTAAAGTAGTCTACTGCCACAACCACAAACTTTAACTGAGGCCTCACCTTTGGGAACGGTCCTAGGATATCAATCCCCCATTTCGCAAAAGGACAAGGAGCAATGATGTCATAAATTTGTGTGGGGGGTTGTCGAGGAATCTTAGAGAATTCCTGACACTTTTAGCAAGTTCACACGTAATTATGGTAGTCTTTCCAGATAGTAGGCCAGTAGAACCCCGATCTAAAGACCTGCATGGCCAGGGTGCCACCGGATGCATGCATGCCGTAAATTCCTTCGTGGATTTTGCGGAGGGTATGAAGACCCTCTTGTTCCGTTATGCACCTGGCAGCTGGGTGAGAGAAACATCTCAGCGTTATCTGCTGGTAGCTCATCATGTTTCAAGTATTTTATGACGGGAATTCTCCAGTCATTTTCACTTTTTTCCACGCAGAGCGTCGCCTGTTCTTCCATGAAGGAAGGTACAGGAATCTCTCGGTAATACACCCCTTTAGGTGTGGACGCTTCCGGGTTTGCCGCGAGTTTGGCAAGGTTATTTGCCTCAGCGTTATCCTCTCGTGGAATGTGCTCGAAGCTGACTTGTATGCCGTTTTTCTTTATTTCTATCAACTCGCGTTTCACTTTGGCAAGGTATTGCACCATGATGGGCTCCCTGGCTTGAGAGTGTCCCAAGACTTGGTCTATTATCAGCTTGGAGTCTCCACAGATTTTCAACAGCAGGTCTCCCAACCTCCCTGAATCATTTATGCCTTTTATGGAGAAGTTTTTCCCTATCCTGAGCCCAGCTAATAGCGTTTCGTATTCTGCGGCGTTGTTAGATAACGGTTATAGGATTCGGATGACATATAGCACATGGATGCCGTGAGGCCCACTCATGAAGATTCTGGCTCCGACAAGCTCTTGATTTTTGGCACCGTCCACGTGGATGACCCACATGTCGGTGTAGGTTTCAGGGAAAGGGAGGTCCAACTCCTCTTTTTCTTTTTCAGTCAATTCTGCCATTGGATTTGGAGTAAAGGTGCATTCCGTGATAAAGTCTGCCAGAATTTGAGCCTTCACAGATGGCCGGGATCTGTAGTGTAGCCCATATTGTTCGAGCATTCTCCCAGAGGACTCGGGCTTCCGGAATATCCTCTTTAAAGGTTGATCTGTAAGCACAATGATAGTGTGAGCTTAGAAATATCGGCCCATCTTTCGCGTCGCTTGTATTAATGCGAATGCTATTTTTTCTATACGAGTATATCGCAGCTCGGCATCTTTCAAGATGTCACTTACGAAGTATACAGGACGGTGCGTGTGATTGTCATCTCGCACAAAGACCACAATGACCACTTTGTCAGCAACCCCAAGGTATAAATACAGGATATCGCCAGGTTCAGGTCTTGTCAGCACTAAGTCAGACGATAGGTAGGCCTTCAGGCCTGCGAATTCCTCTTCGCATTCTGCCGTCCATCCGAAAATGACTTTTTTGCCTATAACTTTGAAAAAGGGGAGGCATCTCTCGCCTTGCTTAGAAATAAACTGTCCCAGAGCGATAACACGCCCTATTAGTTTCTATATTTCCTTCACAGTTCGAGGAGATACCATGTCTTGGATAGCTTTGATTTTTGAAGGGTTGGGTTGGACACCCTTCTGGCTGACCACGTAACCAAAGAACTTGCCTGTTTGAAAGGCAAACATTCATTTTCGAGGGTTCAGCTTCATTTGGTAAAGTTTCATCACTTCAAAGATTTCCGCCAGGTTGGATAAATGGTCTTTGAAGCTTCGGCTTTTGACCAATATGTCATCAACATATGCCTTTACGGTTCGCCCAATCTGTCTTTCGAAGACTTGATTCACCATTCGCTGGAAAGTGGCTCCAGCATTTTTTAACCCAAATGGCATCGCCGTGTAGCAATATGTGGCCTTGGGAGTGATGAAAGCAGTTTTCTCTTCATCCTCATTAGCCATGGGGATTTGGTGGTACCCCGAGTTGGCGTCTAGTGAGCTCAGATAAGCATACCCGGCAGCCTGATCGACTAGCTGATCAATCCGAGGGAACGGGTAACAATCTTTGGGACAGGCATCATTTAAGTCAGTGAAGTCGATGCACATACGCCATTCTCCATAAGGCTTGGGAACCAGGACTGGGTTAGCCAACCAGGTAGGATATTGTACTTCTCGAATAAAGCCAGCGTCGAGAAGCTTTGCTATTTCTTTGTCGACAGCTATCGCTTTTTCTGCAGAGAAGGCATGTCATTTCTGCTGAACTGGCTTTACGTCAGGGTTGACGTTAAGTCGATGCTCCGCTACCTCTCGCGAGATACCGGGCATGTCGGCTGGTTTCCATGCAAACTCTCCTTTGCATTTGTTCAATAGCTGAACTAACTGGAGGTTTTCCTCCGAGCTGAGGTTATCGCTAACCAGGAATATAGCCCCATCGACCCCGTTAACTAGAACGTGAATCATCTTGTCCACAAGCTGAGTGCGTTTCTCATCGTTTTGTTCATATGGATCCACTGTTACGCACATGTACCTATCACAACTCTTCTGAGTCATGAGCAGGTAACATTCAGCCGCTAACTTCTGATTACCCCGGATTGAGACCACACCATCCCAGGAAGGATATTTCATCCTTAAATATTTCTGTGATATCGCCGCTCCGAAATGGTTGAGGAATGGCCGTCCTACTATGGCGTTATAAGGCAGGTTTAGATCCACAACCAAGAATAGAAGTTCCTCTGACCGCTTGGAGGTATCTTCCTTGAAGTATACCGGTAAAGTGGTTACTCTAGTTACTAGGATGGGGACTCCGTCTACTCCGATAATGGGTTTTTTGCAGGGCGTAAGCTCGTTGTCAGGACGCTTCATGAGATTGTAAGCTTCCAGCAAGAATAGGTTCACCGCACTTCCATTGTCAACAAGAGTTCTTCTAACTCCATGGCTAGAGATAATGGGTGTAACCACTAACACATTGTTGTATGGATATTTCACGCCCTTCTCGTCATCTTCAGAAAAGGATAATACCATGCGAGCTAAGGCGCTTATCACCTCACTTTTGATTGACACGTCTGCTCGCTTTCGCTTGTCCCCTGTCGCGGGTGTCACCTGTGCGGACTCGTCCAGGTAGGGTGTGCCTTAAGTGATGATGTTAATGATAGGGACGTCTTCGTCATCAACCGTGAGCGTTTCCCTACCCCTTTCTACAAGACCAGCGTCGTTGCCTAGGGCGCGGGGGAGGGGGGGTGCCCGTCTATTGTCGGCCATTCTATTTGTCGGGTTGCTCTTGGCTTCTTCTCGTGTTTTGACGGCGAATTCTCCCAGATAGCCCTCTTCTACCAGGCGCTCTATTGCCAGTTTAAGTTCTCTACACACTTCTGTAGAGTGCCCCTTAGCTTTATGAAATTTACAGTAGGTGTTTTCCCTTCCTCCCAAGGTTACCCCCGGTCTCACAGGGGTCGGATAACGGATATGCAGGTTCTACTGTTACGCTATCACTAGTATTTCTGCTCTAGGCAAGATGAGGGAAGGAAGGTCTGGGTCATAAACTCGTCCCTTAGGGGGATCTCCCTGTCGCTGCGTTGAGGAGCCACCAGGCTTTCCCTTTGAGGAGTTTCCTTTTCGCCGATTAAAGGTCTTGGGGATGTGATCCTTTCGCTGAGCGTAATCATCGATGAAACGATCCTCAGAAGTAGTAGTAATGGGAGCGTTAGGGACTGGAGGCATGACTGGCGGCATGTTTCGAATTCTGTCCCTATTCTCTTCCTCTTTCATCCTCGCATAATTGTTGGCTTTCAGTCTTAACGCATCTAAGGTTGCTGGAGGGTCAACCATTAAAGAATCTCTAAGTTTTCCATAGTAACAGTTACGCTTTAAGGCTTTAATAGTGAAATCAACTGTTACACCTGGCGTGAGCGACATCTCGGTGTCGAAATAATTGAGGAAATTCCTCATGGATTCCTGAGGTTTTCTGTGTATATCGAACAAGGCGACAACAGATTTCCTGATGGGGACCGTAGTACTAAATCGACTCCTGAATTTAGATTCTAGCTGTGAGAAGCTGTCAATAGATCCGCCAGGAAGACCTTCGAACCATAGGCGCGCAACCCCCGACAGGGTCATTACAAATATTTGACACAACGCTGCGTCATTGTGAGTCTAAAATTGCACAAAGTCCTTCACCTTGTTAAGGTGGGAAATGGGATCTCTGGTGCCGTCATAAGACTCTGAGGGGAGTTTCACATGTCGGCTGACTCTATGACACCTTATGCGTGGGCTAAAGGGGTGGCCAGAAGTGTCATCAAGGATTTCACGCGTATATCGAGGTGGGGATACCTCCAAATGATGCCTATGATTCCGCGGGTCTCGGGTATGATGTCGTCTTAGAGACGGGCTGCGACTCCTTGGCGAGCGAGTTCGATGTCTTCTACTGCTTGATCTTTCACTCCCCCCAGGAGATATGTCTCTATCGTTTTCGTCCCTCCTGCCATCCCAACGACCTCTGTCCTCGTCAAGCCATTACCGTTCCCCTTGGGAAACAGGAAGCAGAGGCACCTGTGGCACGTACGGTTCCACTGTCCTATGAGCAAATTGTACAAGAATGACTGGCGTATTCAACGCAGGCAGCGTCAGAGAAACATTCGCATGCAATGGGGACCATAACGGCCGTTCTGTGATGATAGGTGGAGTAAAAACAAACTGAGATGGAGCGCCTGATCCAAAAGCGCTAGGCGTGAATCTAGTGGCTAATTTCATTAAATGGTCCAGTTGGGCACGAAAGGCCGAAATCGAACTCGCGAAAGGGTTATTCACGCTATCCATCACGGATCCCATGGGAGAGGGAGTAGAATAACTGGGCCCTGCCATATGAGACGCGGGGGCGCTCATCTTAGGAAATAATGCACTCATAGTCGATCCAAAGAGAAAGTCTGTCTGTGCAGAGGAATACGCGTGTGTTGCCACGAAGATGTCGGGAGAAGTGGTAGGGAAGAGTTCCCTACAGACGTCACCATCGCGAGAGTGTGGAGGAATGGATTTTGAATTAGAAGCCATAATCTTCCAATTTTCAGAAGAACAGAGCTTGGCTATTAAGGATGCTCACTTAATTAAATCCAAACCTCTCAACGAAAGCACCAATTTGATAAGATTAGATCTTCTGAGAAAGCGGGGTAGAGATTATGGTCGTCCAGAGTTACTGTGGTGGCCGTCCGTCGTACCTGCAAAGCGCCGGAGGGGGGACCCCGGCGTAGACACTCCGATGCTTAAGTTAGTATGGCTGTGTGATTTGGCAGAGATTCGGGTAGTAGTTCTAGTCTTACCTTTGATCTAAAAATGGGTGGTATTTATAGGCAAAAAGAAAGGGTGTTACCCACGGGGTTGGGCGTTAACGGGGGAAGATAACACCCAAGATGACGTCAGCAGGCGTCAACTGGATAAGATATCGCCAGTGAGGTGTTGCCAAGGCTATCTGGGATGGGAGGATGCCGTGTGGGTCCCCTCCCCGCTGATGCCGACCATCCCAGGATTCCTCGGTCAGCACGGAGTGGTAGCCGGGTGTCTGTCGCCAGTCAAGGTTCGGCCTTGACTTGGGGTGAAAAGACGAATGTACCCTCGGTTTTTATCAATTGTTATCAAGCGTTGTCTTACCACCTTGTCTTTTTCCTAGCCAAGGAATCCGTCCAGGTTTTAGTTGGTTGTCTCCCTTCTTTCTCTTCCTGTTTTCTCTCTTTCTGTTTTATTCTTTTCTTTTCCTTTTCTCCTTCTTTTTCCTTCTTTTCTAAGCCTGCCCTTCCCTTTTCTTTCTTTTTGCTGATGCACTGCTCTTTCCGATTGATTGATTGGCCATACATGTGTACTGCGTACTCGAATTGATATGCAAGTTTGTTTTGTGCTGCGCTATTTGTATTTTTGAGCGATTAAACTCTTAGCCTTGTTTGCGAGAGTGAGTGTAAACACTTATCTGGTGAGGATTTCTGGTAAATGGGCATGATGTGGGAAAGTCTAATCTTTAGGGTCGTTATCCTTTTGATTTGATGCAGGTGTTTTCTAGGCGAGGTTGTGTCATTGATGAAATTTAGCTCGATGCTTGGTTTGTTCTTGTGTCTGGGATGGTTGTGGTTGTCTATGTTTGGGGTGGTTTTCAGTTTTGTGGATGCTCGAGAGCGAGCATCGGGAAGTGTGGGGATATTTTGATAGTGTGCATTTTTATGCGTATTTTTCTCTTGATTTATAGACTTATCTTAGGCATGATACTACTAATTCTCCTTTGAATCCACCTTTTTTGCAGATCTAGACCCAAAGAGGAAAGTATGCTGAAAAAGTCTTTTTTGATGGAATTTCGCTATGGATCGCAAAGCGTCAAGACCAGCGTGTCTTTCCTTTTCTTCATGGGTGCTGTGAGTATTACCTCCCCACTTCATGCCTGGGAGGACGACACAGCGTCAAGGTTGTCTCATATGTGTAAACAGGGGACAAATCTTCGTACGAGGAAAGTAGAGGGCCTTAGCGTACCTGGCCCCTATAGCACGTCTATGACTTGAGAATTGAATATCTTTGCATCGATGACTAACTAGCCCTCGATGCAACCCAGGAAAACCCCTTGCTAAGATTTTCCTTTATCTGATTTCTATCCCATTTATTTCCCCGTTATTTGGTGTATGATTGTTATTTTCATTAATTTTATTATTTATATCCTTGTTAGCTATTTAGACCTTGACATCTCTTGGTTGACATGTTTGACCAACAAACCCCCCCCCCCCCCCCCCTCTTTGTGTTACTGTTCGTGCAATCCATTCTGTCATAGATCTAGGGCAAGATTCATTCTTCAGTCTCTGTGGTTTGACCTGGTTACCATTATACGCAAATTAGTTTGTGCATCTAGGCATCAGGTTTTATTATTATTTTTGACCCGTTTCGACGACGAGTCATATGTTGATTGGGAACCGGTAGGAGAAGGACCCTTATGTCTCGTTGTAGCGAATTATCACTCTCTATGCTTTGCCCCCCGGTAAAATGTGCTCAATTATTGATGTTCCCCAACACCTTTTTTGGTCGTTACTTCAACTGCTTGCCCCCAAGTTTACAAGTCTTACTACACCTTTTCCAATGGTACCAACTGCGGCATTCGAGACAACCGGTGCAATGTGCTGAGGTTGGCTAAAATTGTCAAAAGGAACCTGCCACTTCCAATGGACCCCCTGACTAGAGAATGATTGGGGCATAGAAGGACCAGCTTCATCAGCTGAAGCGGTTGGCCCCGTCATTTGAGAGGGATAAAAACCGGGCAGAAAGTCAATCGTCGTCTCATCCCGTTCCTTCTCGGCTTGTTCAGCCCTTTTTGTAGCAACCCGAGCTTGTTCTTTCAATTCCGCTATCTTTGCTTTCAATTTCTCCTCCGTTTTACCATGCTCTATCATCTTTCGTGCTTGCAGTCGTGTTGCGTGGACCCTGTGGGGGAATAGTTTTATTGTTTTTTTTTTAGCTATATTTCTTTAACCTGAAAAATAAACAAATGAAATAATAATAAATTTAAGCAATGATTAATATGCATGTGAAATGTTATCCTGAGGACTCTACGCTGCGAGAGAAGGAGAGGGGTGAGTATGATAAAAGCAATAATGCAAGCAGAATATATAAATCGCAAACATGGAAAATTACGAAAATAACGAAGCAAAATCGTAATAAATGCATTTTATCATGATGCACATGTTGGGGTGAGATCAACTATTTCTAACTGGCTGGAAGGCTCCCGAACGATACCATAAAAGTGGTCCCTCAATAAATGGATACGAGAACGTTTACCGAATCATAAGAGGAATCGGGGCGCTCAATCCATTTAGGGGTTGGAGTCCGAGTTAAGGTTCGTGAAAGCTTACTAGGGCGTGGGCCCTAGGGCTTCACTACTACCAACCTAATCTTAATTGGAAATGCCCAGCAACAGGGATTATGCATGAAAATGCGTATGCAATGACAATTTATCAAAGCGAGTAACAAATAACAACGAATCATGTATAAAAAATACAACAATTTATCAAAGCAAATAAATACATGAAAAATAATAATCATGCATAAAAATTCATACAAGAATACAACAATTTATCATATCAATTAAATACATGAAAAATAATTGATCCTGTACAAAAAAATCATACGAGAAAAAATTCAACAATTTATCGAAGCAAATGAATAACAATATCATATAAAATTTGACAATTTGTCAAAACAAATAAAAAACAAACACCTCAAAAAAACATTCCGACTTCGACCCTATCAGTCCCTAGTGGAGTCGTCAAAATGTCACACCCCCTTTTGAAATTTTTTATGCGACGCGGTTCATACGGATGTGAGATAAAATTAGACTCATCTCACATGATGCAATGAAGTCGCCACCCTATTTTTGTTTCTATGGTTTAGGGAACCTATTTTCATGGCATAAAAATAAAAAAAAATCTAAGGCAAAAGGGTCTAAACCCGAGAATAGTGGTTTGGGGTTGTATTATGGACTCAGGAAGGTGTTAGGTGCCCGAATCTCATCCAAAAAAGGTTATTGGATAAAAGAGGTGTTTAAATCATGCTTTTACAGATAAAAAATCTAATTTAGTGATCATGCACATTAAGCGAATTAAATTCTAACATTTCTAAATAGTCATGCATACGAGCGTATATGTGCGAAAAAGCGTTGAAATAAATAAATTGGTGAGAAAGGTGTACTTGTGAAGGGTGTCGGTTAATTTACCATACAAGGCCGAGATTATTAGGACGGGAAAATTATAATCGATAAACAGATAAATATTTAACAATTATGCATGCGAGAAAAATATTTAATTTTGACAATCAAACGCGAGCAGAATAATTATTTAAACATGCAAAAGCATACAAAAATAATTAAATAAACAGTACAACCATACAATGGACCCAACAACTAGGCTCACAGCTGGGCCGATGATAGACCAGCCCAGCCTAGAGGATGGGTTGGCTGCTCCTCTTCTTCCACTTGTGCCAAGACAAGACAGCTCCCTTCCCTCGTTTGGGCTTGGCACAACGCCAACCTATCAACCCAGCGCAAGGCTTGCCTTTTCTTTCCTTTCCCGCGTCGGCCAAGACATGCGGCCCCTCTTCACCTCACTTGGGCTAGACCACTCACGACCCATCAACCAAACACCAACGTTTTAAAGAGCTGCCCAAGCCTTCCCTCCAAATATCCAAACAGTGTCATCTTCTTCCTTGGCTCGCCGGCGGCCAAGGAAGAATCCGCCCATAACGACGACGATACTCCATCTAGAATTATCACCACGACCACAACAACTTATTAATGTAAATACAAAAATTTAATTTAAACCAAATAATCCTCAATTTAATTAAAACGAATTAAACTCAATTATAAAAAAACTTGAAATTCGCCCGAATTGGCTAGCAATTCGGCGAAGCAAAGTGACATAATTAATTTATAGTAGTAATAGAAATTATTTAGAAGCAAAAAATAATTATTTTCCGCAAAACATGAACGATTTAATTCTTTGAAAAAATTGCAAAAAAAATGTTAAAAAATGAAATTAAAAAGCTTGAGAATGAGCTTCAACCTTTCGTTGAGTAAGTTGCTAGTGAGAGAGAGCTTTAGAGAGAGTGTTTCTTTTGTGAATTGGTGCCTCGAAATGCTTAAGATTGCTTGGTATTTATAGGCGTTGTCACGAGTGGGTTTGGAGGCGATTGTGTGCGTGGCTGTCCAAACTTGAGACGCAAGGAGAGCGTAAGGGTGAACAGTGATCGGCGATGGGAGGTTGATGATGATGATCTGGTAGCTGAAAGTGAGAGCAGAGTGCATTAATGGTTAATGGTAAGGGTGGCGGAGAGGGTGAGGGAAAGATGGCAGAGAAGATGGGCATTAAATGAAACATGGAGGCCAAAGGGAGAGGGCTAGACCCATTGGATGAGTTGACAAAAAAAGAGTCATGGTGATCAACGATGATGATAAGAATGAGAGGGGAAAATGCTCATTATTTGTTTATTTGGTTCGAACTAACGGTACGAGAAACCTGCCTCGAAACCGATAAAAGTTCGAATGGAAAATACTGAAATATGAAATAAAAAGGAATAAACGAAATGATACGAGACAAAAATGTAAAATACAAAAATAGATAGAAATGTTCGATCTATGGTTAGAGGAAACTTGCTCGGAACAGATAGAAGCTCGAACGGGAAAATTGCTAAAAATGCGAATAAAAATGAAAATGACACGAAATAAAATGATAAATAGTAAATAAATGACGATAATAAATAAAAATATGATTAATATTAAAAGGGTTAATAATAAGAAGAAAAAAATGGAAAAATGCGAATACGCTAATGAAATGTCAAAAATCGGATAGCAACAGCTTATTTCGATCATTCTGAGTCTTAAAAATATTCAAAACATTTAACAAAAATGCCCATAAAAAAATTCCTTGCTCATTAAGAAATTTTCGTTGTTGAAGCTTCTTCCCACTCCCAGAGAGTCATTTCCATAGTCAATCCATTCCAAAATTCAATGTACTTTCAGAGAGTTTTCAAAAATCAATTTCTACGGATCTTTCTCCTTATACTCCAAGAGAGTTTTCAAAAATCAATTCCAACTCCTCTACGAGTCATTCTCCTTTTACTCCTAAAGAGTTTCTTTTGATCCCCGAAGGAATCGAAAGTGTATATCATTACTCACAAAGAGTATCAAAATTTGTTGTCTCTCCCAGAGAAATTCCCTTTAGTCATTTAGAGTAATAAAATCATCTCACTCCGAGAGAGTTTATCAAAATTTATTGTCCACTTCTAGAGAGTTTTTCCACTCATTCTAAGTACAAAAAAAGCATTCTCACTCCTCACGAGTATCAACAGTCTATCATTCTCTCTCAAAGAGCTTCCTTTGCTCATCCAGAGTATTGCAATTTTCTTTCCATTCTCAAAGAGTCAAATTTCCGATTCCATTTCGTGAAAGTTCATTTGCTTCTTGCAAACATCTAAGTTGATTTTACTCCTAGAGAGTTTTCACTCGATAAGAGCACCTACGTCCTTAATCCTTTAGAAGTGACACCTTAGTTTTGCTCGCTTGTCTAGAAGCAACACTCTTGTTTTGCTTGCTTGTTCATAAGAGACACCCTTGTTTGCTTGCTTGTTTAGAAGCGAAATCTTTTATCTTTGACTCGCTTGTTCAAAAGCGGCACCTTTATTCTTGCTCGCTTGTTCAGAAGCGACACCTTCATTTTGCTCGCTTATCTAAAAGCGACGTCATTCTTTTACTTGCTTGTCCAGAAACATCTCCCATCTCTCACTCGCTTGTGTAGAAGCAACATCTTCCAGCATTCCATGATAACTAGCCCATGGGCGAGGATGTTATCCTTTCGGTGAATTGTCTAGGGGCAATTTCCTCAATCTCTGATTGTCTCGACTATAACAATATTCGATAACTAATCTTCAGACCGTGATGTTATCCCTTTGGTAATAAGCACTCAGGCAAAATTATCATCCTTCATTCTCAAATATTCGATTGTTTTTTTATACATCTTTGCGGATTTTGGGCTCATTCCTCTTTTTTTCATTCGACATCTTTGCAACCTTGGCTCATCCTTGCGGCCCACTAGCTCATCTTTGCGGCCCACTAGCTCATCTCCACTCTTTTGAGTTTTCAATGATCAATCAAACTATCCAAAATCATCATCAGGCATTCAAATAATATTTATCCTCCTCGATAATTAGTCCTTGGATTTTTTATCCCTTTGTAACTAGCGTTCAGGCGAAATTACCACTTTCTGATATTTTCGACTCAACAATCTCCTTTTTCAATACTCCCTCCGGTCCGAATTAACAGACGCATACTGTTCAAGCACGCATCTCAATAAAGCCGGATGACTCACTATTTGACCCCAAAAAAATCCGTACTTTTTTCTAACGTACGTTAATCCTTAACGTACGTCCGAGAAAAAATTAGGGGCAAAATTGTCTCAAATAGTGAGTCATCCAATCTTCTTAATATACGTGTAAATAATGAAAGAGTCAGTTAATATGGACCAGAGGGAGTAGTTACGAAATCTACCTAATGATTGACCTTTCATACAACCCGCCACTACGAGATTTTTTAATAAACAAATAATCGAAAATGAAAATAGAATTTAGATCCATATTCACACTAATCTAAAAAGTTCATGAGTTCTTTTGAAGTATCGTAATCCTAATAGGTACTTTTAAGCGGTATTTTGTAATGGTTGTTTTTACAAATTCAGGTTATATTTTCTTTACTTAATATACTAAATATTAATTTCATGTTATATTTTCTTTACTTAATATACTAAGTATCATTTTTATTTACTTTAGATTAATTTCATGTTATATTTTCTTTACTTAATATACTAAATATTGATTAATACTTAAAAGATTTGTTGAATGCAAATGAGATTGTAACTCAACTGGTTAGTCGTTTTTATGACGTAGGTCATGAGTTTAATCCCTAATATTGCAGTACAAATTATTAATACAATCATTTTTTTATAAAAAAACGTGTTAAATAATCACATAATATTATTTGTCATTGTGACGATAATTAATAAATAATAGGTTAAAACTTTACTTGTGAACCACCTCCCCTCTTCATCCCAATTGCACTTATATTTTCTTTCTCTATTAGGGATTTTCTTGTCCTTTTAATCTCTGCTAACCTTTATTACGTGTAACTAAAGTCCTTCTAATAAATAAAAGTTGAGGGATGAGAGTGTAGAACATTCACACTAATTATTTATTGGAGTAAGTGCTTTAAAGTGTTTTTCTTTTGATTGGAATCAAAAATCATGGGGAAGCTAGTTGAATCCTTACCATTTCGACTGCCCTCCGATTGGTACATTGCCATCTATTGCAACTTGAACTAATCCACTTCTTAGTCCCCTTCTATTAAATGCAAAATCCAAATATGAACTTGTGATGGAAACATGAAACAATAAACATGCCCAAATAAGGTGCTCTACCCACAAAGTGCAAACCAATATCTCAAAATAACGCAATATATTTAGTATTTATAGCTAGGATTAATCAAAACAAACATTAAATCTTGCCTCATCGTCACTACTCATAAAATCTAAAAAAACTTTTGCTCTAATTAACAGGATCATTAATTATACATCAAGATGTCAATTGGCACCACTGGTCAGGACATTCATTGCAAAGGTACATTACATTACATGAGTTCCCTAATCAAAATCATTGTTAGTTTGTGTTTCTGATCTTTTTTCCTGTCATGAAAATGATTGCGAGCAGCTACGGTGACATGGGAAGTTGGAGAGCCTCTGGTGATAGAAGAAGTGGAGGTACCACCACCGCAGGCGATGGAGGTTCGGCTGAAGATCCTCTTCACCTCCTTGTGCCACACTGATGTTCACTTCTTGAAAGCCAAGGTATGTAGCCAAGTAATTTATATAGCAATTTTGTTTTGAATCTTATAATTAAACTGTTCTATTCTATACACATTGCAGGGAGAAACCCCATCGGTCATGAAGCAGCAGGGTAAGCCTACGAAATGACATTATCGATTTTGGAGCTGTAGGCCTCGCTGTAAGTTTTCATTTCTAGTTAAGCAGCAAAAATTAAGAGCATGTTTGATTGGCGGAATCAGAGAGAAAAATAATTTAGGAATCTAAAATTTTGAGTTTGATTGCAATAAGGAATCAATCTCTTTCGAAATTCAACTTTCCTCGACCCTTTTAACTTTTCAAAAAATGAGAGTAAGTGATTCTTTGGCTAGAAGGTGGGGAGAGTGATTTCTTGATGCAAGGAACACTGATTTCTTTCTTAAATTACATATTTGTCCTCTCTTACTATCATTATTTTAAGAAGGTTTATAAAGTTAAATTTTTTAATCCATCCATCAACCAACCCCCTTTGCAATAATGAAGAATTTGAAAACTCATTTGATATTTTAATTGTTTAAAAATTGACAACTAAATAGAGACAAAGTCCATGATAAATTATCTATACTATATAAAAAGCACGAAGGGCCTTATTCTTTAAAAGTCTATTATACCCTTAAGTTATTGTTTAAAAGTCTACTACACCCTTAATTTTCTATCAACATTTTACAAAATCTCCCACTTTGAACTCAATAGCCTTGAAATTTGCTATATAAAACTGAAATTTACAATATAAGTCTGCAATAAAGTTACAATTTTAGTCTTTCTAATAAGTAGAAAATTAAAAATGGTAAAAAAATATAATTTATTTATTTTATCAATCACTAATTATTTTAATTTGTTAAAATATAATAATTAATTTGTTAAAGTTGATGTTAATTCGAACCAATTAAAAATATAGGGAATTCACTATGACATTTATGATATAAATTCAGAACATTTAATTATAAATTAGATTAATTTCTCTATATTCTTCCTCCAATTTTTTCATAAATATAATCTCATGCGCATACGGCTCAAATACACATATGGATCTTCATTTGATTAGTTATTAAATAAATAAATAATTAAACTCTTCGTGATTATAAGTATAACCTCCGCCTTTGTCAATTTATTTTTTCCTTCCATATTCTTCCATGCTTTCATCTGGCGGCTTCAATTATTGACTTGAGTGTTATTTGGTAGGTTAAAACCGATTTAATTTTATTAATAAATGATATTATTGATTATGTATTATCCTCTTATTTTTAAGAAAAAATAAATATATATAAAAATAATTTAATACCACATTATAAACATGAAAATGAACAAACTTATAAATTAATGTTGGCTCTATGCTAATTAGGTTAGGCTAGTTATGGAGAAAAAATAAAAATTAAGCAATACCAAATCTAATTACGACTAAGAAATATAATGGAGAAGTTGAATATATCTTAGTTAATGATCGAGGAATTACTTAATGTAAATAAAAAAAAATCAATTGATATTAATTATTAAACTGAAACAATAAAATAAATTAATTTTAAAAAAATAACAAAACAAAATAGATAATTATGATTATAATTTAAATTAACTAATTACGTTTTTAATTTTAGTTACTTATATTATTACATGCTTGGAAAACTAATTATGTATTTTATTTTGGTATCCTTAAATCTTGTGGACCAATACTAATTCTATTCGCACCTGACCGATATTTAGGTATGTTATTTTTTTTTAATAAGTAGAGATTAATTATTATATTAAACTGTCATGAAGATCATGACAATAACAGTACAAGAGACTACTGGCACGGCAGAACAAATATTGCTCTAAGACAACTCTAAATCAAAGGAAATACAGGAGATGACAGGCTCAGTAACTAACCCCCAAATCAGATTCACGTAGCATCCACTTGCCGACTAAAAAGCTAGGCCGGCGACTGCAACATATCTGACATGCTAAACGCAAACATGTTGTCCCTGCTTTTCAACCACCAATGCCACAGAGAAAAAACCATATTCACACAAAGAGGTTCATTATACTCCTTCTGTCTAAAGGTTACTGCATTTCGTTGCTTCCACAAAGTCCAAATAGCTGCATAAAATAAAATTGTCCGACTCCTACCAGATTGTTTGTCAGCGTTTGGCAAATAGTTTCCCCATGTCCTCCAAAGCTCCGTGAGGTTCTGAGGCTGGCACCAAACCACCCGAAGCCATCTCATAATGAACTCCCAGACCCCCTTGCTACCGAACACCGCATAAAGAGATGGGTAACATCCTCGTTCCTGCTGTTGCATATGGGGCAGATGCTCGACTCGTCAGGGATCATGTGTCGTCTCACAAGAAACGACCTGGTTACTATTCTCTCCCTTAACGTCAACCATAAGAAAAATTCCACTCGATAGGGGACCAAACCAGTCCAACAGGACCGAAGCAGAGGCACAGTCTCATATCTACGCGCTTCCCATTGCTTGTACCCCGAATTCACAGTATATGACCCCGATTGAGTTAATTCCCATTGAAGTTGAGCTTGTATCCCCCCCCCCCCCGCTTAGTGTTGGCATTCGATCTCTCAAGTATTCCCACTCATCTCTCTCCCATTCGAACAACTCGCGTCTCTAAACACCTTGCCACTCCCACACTGCCTCGGCCCAAGTGCCAAAGTCCTCGACAGTCCCTCCCTAATTATTAGATAAATGATACAGGCGAGGATGGAGCAAAGCTAACGGTTTCTTACCAGCCCATGTATCCCACCAAAATCCCGTGTTATTACCATCTCCGACTTTCAACAGGGTGTGATCAATCCACAGCTCAAAGAACTCACTACCCTGCCCGCACACTTGCATGATATCGCTCCAAATAGGAGATTACTGACCCTCTCTCTCCCTCCACAAGTCCCATATATAACAAAGTTTGTATTGTTTACGAACGATCTCCGCCTAAAGCTTCCTACTTCCCCTTATCAACTCCCAAACCCATTTGAATAATAGTGTCACATTCCGATCTTGAAGCCTTCCAATGCCCAATCCCCCATACGAAGCCGAGCGAGTCACTTCCTCCCATTGCACCTTAGCCAAACCGTTTTTAGTTTCCTTTCCACTCCATAGGAACCTCCGCATCACACATTCGCATTGTTTAACAACTGATTTAGGCATCCTGAAAATAGACATGTTATAAATAGGAAGGCTCGTAAGTGCTGACTTAATCAAAGCCACACGCCCCCCCACCGAAAGGAGTTGCCCCTTCCACGTAGATAGTTTTTTCCTCATTTTTTGGACTAAAAACTGCCACCCTAATTTCCTCCTTAGATTAAAACCCACCAACGACCCCAGGTATTTAAACGAAAGAGCTTCATATTTGCAACTTGCACGTGTGGCTAGAATATCACCTATCTGATCACTCAAGTTCACACCAACCAGCGTGCTTTTGTCGTAATTTACCCAAAGGCCTGAGTAAGTGTCGAACCATCGCAAGGTTCCCTTAACTCCCTGAATTTCCTCCTCATTATTGTTCACTAGAATCAAGGTATCATCTGCAAACTGAAGATGGCTGAGATGCCATCCTGCCAACAGATTACCTATCCCTTTCAGGATCCCCACCTCCTCCGCTCTAGTAAACAACCAATGTAGTCCCTCTGCCGCAATGTTGAATAAGAATGGGGACATAGAACACCCCTGTCGCAAGCCTCTCCCCACTTCAAATTGACCCAAAGGCGACCCATTTACTAGAACAGAAACCTTATTCGTACTGATGCATTGGCGTATCCAACCCCTCCACTTCTCTCGGAATCCCATAAACCTCATCACATCATCCAGGTACTCCCACTCAACTGAGTCATAAGCCTTTTCAAAGTCTATTTTGAAAAGAAGCCCCTATTGTTTCGTCTTCTGCAAGTAATGGACCACTTCACTCACTGTCATGACACAATCCAGAGTTTGACGCCCTTTTATGAATCCATGCTGGACCTCACTAACAACTGACGTAATTACCGCACTTAGCCGCCTCGCCATAATCTTGGACACAATCTTATAGTAACTGCTTACTAAACTAATGGGTCAAAACTCACTAAAGCGCTTAGCTTCCGAAGTCTTAGGGATGAGAGTCAAGAACGAGGAATTCGCCCCTGCTAGGAACTTCCCCGTTCTGAAGAACTCCTGAATCAGGCTGCAGTAATCCCCTCCAATAATATCCCATGCCTTTTGCAGAAATCAGAAATAGAACCCATCAGGCCCAGGAGATTTTTGGCCATCACTGTCTTTAACCGCCTCCCAAATTTCAGCCCGGGACATCTCCCTTTCCAAGACTACTGCTTCCTCCTCGGTCAACTTCGAGAACCCCAAATCCTGCATCCTAGGCCTGTCCCAATTGACCGACTGAAAAAAGGTCTCATAGTACTGAGTAGCAGCTCGCTTTATGTCCTCAGGGGTAGTGAGTCTAGAATTCGGAGTCACAATCTCTCTAATTGTGTTCCTCCTCGTTTCTATCTTAGCCATCCTATGAAAATATCCGGTATTTCAATCCCCATACACATTCCACTTCCATCTATTCTTCTGCTGCCAATATCAATCCACTCGCTCCTGTTGCTACCATACCATAACCTTATTAGCTATTTGATCAGCTTGTTCTTCCTGGGTCAAAGGGCACTCATCCGCAAGCCGCTCAACAACATCGCATCTCTCCTGAAGGGCTCTCAGGCGGGATTCCACATTCCCAAAGACTTCCTTATTCCAATTACGAATTTGCATCTTCAAGTACCGTATCTTATGGATCACTCTGAAATTGCCAGGAAAAGTGACACCAGCTTCACTCCACCAACCCGCCACCAAGTCCTTGAACCCTTTGTCTTCCCACCACATTGATAAATCTCGAAATGCCTTCGGACCCCAATCCATCTTATCCCGTCTAAGGATCAAAGGCGCATGATCAGATCCATTCCTATCAAGAGCTGTAAGCTCACAGTTATGAATACAAGGAAGCCAACCAGCTTGCACAAAGACTCTATCAATCTTGCTTCTACTAATATTATTCGACCAAGTAAATCTCCTCCCTACCAGCGGAACGTCGTGAAGACCACATCTATCCACCCAATCCTAGAATGTCATCATACCTCTCGAGTAACCCGTTCCGTTTAAATGATCAGAAGGAGTTAAAGTCTCATTAAAGTCGCTAGCTACTAATACAGGAAGCGTTGCATTCTCAATTTTTCTACGCAACTCCTCCCACAACTGCTCACGGAGCTCAGAAATGTTTGGAGCGTACACATTCAACACCGCACACCTCATGTTTCTGTCAAGAATCTCACCTTCAAGCCAAATAAACCTATTCCCTACCTCCGAATGATCCAACCAAAAAACTTTTGAGTCCCACATTGAAACTAGACCCCTCGACCTCCCTATTGTCGGAGCATAAACCCACCGCGTATCATTGTCTCCCCCTAGCGCATGAATAAGAAACTCATCGACTTCTTCTCTTTTGCTATCTTGAATCAAGAAAAAAGATGTCTGGTCTCCTTGAAATATTTGCTTAATAAAACTCCTCTTCCTGATGGACAAAAGGGCCCTACAATTCCACAAAAAAACTTGAACCATTGGATCACTGCTGAACTCGCTACTACCACATCCTATCGTCAGACATTGTCCAATTCCACTCCAAACCTCTCTCGGTCAAAGATGCGGAGTGCATCTTCGTTTACCTGGTCTGTGATTTACAGAATACACCCAATTTCCCACGTATCAGTCTCCACCATAATGGCCTCTCTCAATCTGTTCATGTCTACGATTTAGTTATCCTCCATCTGAAATACTGCCGATTTGGAATGCATCGAAGTGCTAGCTATTTGCAGACTGCCCATATTGGCCATTAGCTGCTTTGTCTTGTTTCCCCTTCTCCTCATCGTAACCAAAGGATAATTGTCCAATTTCGGAGCACTTGGACCATGCTTATCCCCCTCCGTTAAAGGTGGCTCCTTGGCTATGGTAGCACTGTGTTGTTCATTAACCTCCCTCTCGACTACTTCCACGTCCTCATAGCCTTCTATATCCATCTCCTCATCCGATTCCTCCTCAGCCGAATCAACCCCTGTCATCCAATCAAGGTTTGATACCCCCCCCCCCCCCTACATAGGCTCCTTATAGCAACTCATAGTATAAAATTTATCTTCTACCTTGACCCGAATGTCACCCTTGACATGAAGCTGGTCCATCGTAATTAAGAGCCTGGCCACATCAAACCTTCGACGAGCAAGTGTGTTGTCATCCACCAATACTAGTTGCCCCATCTTCGCCCCTAACTTCATGAAGGTCTCAATGCCCCAGCACTGAACCGGAACCCCTGAGCATTGAACCCAACATATTCTACCAACGTTTGATAGAACCTCTGACCAAGGGATCACCTTAGAGAACACACGACGTACATCCTCATTGGTACTGCTAATCTCTTCCGCAATGTCCTCCTGTTTGGAAAAATCAACCCAAACCAAATCCCGTCCTAGTATCCTAGTTTCACAATTCCACCCAAGCTCCAGTACAAGCTCTCTAATTTTCAGAATATCCTCAATCTGCTGAACAACACCTACTACACTCCTTGATAGCCACTCTTTATTCTCTGTCGGTATCTCCAGCTCAAGCGTATCCACTCCCTCTTCCTCACATATTACACCCTCAGTAATATTCCCTGATCAATTATCAAGGTGTCCTTTCGAGTTCGTCTTGATCCCAGCCTCGTCTCGGTGAGCACTTAGATTACCTTGGTCTGTCACAAGCCTTGGTTGCACATCACTATCTTGCCTAATTAGGCGAAGTCTCAGAAATCCTTCTTGGCTACGTACCCTAGGTTTTCGTCCCATCCCCAGCTGCGTCCTCCCCTTGTTTTCCTGAGTCACGAAACCTGCTCCCCTAATCCCAAGCTGACCAAGATTGGCCCTAATGGCTGAAACACATATGTGTTGACCATCCAAAGCTAATTCCATGTCAATCCTATTCTCAACTCAATCAAAATGCACAAACCCGAAACGTTTACCCTGTTTGTTCCTTCTACTCGGAATGAACACATCCACAACCCTACCGAAAGGGGGTAGCCTCCACCTCTGCGTGACTAAGTATCGAAGCGAACGTTGATCTACATATTCCGGTAGGTTTTCCACGTAGTACATTATGGCCAGCGCCAGATCCCTCCTAGATCCCATCGGAGCCCTATCTACCACCATTGGACAAACCGAATAGGGTAAGAAATTTCACCCCAGCCACAGTAGGTGTGCCGGTGTTTTAGGGTTATCTCTGGCAGTAGTAGGCTGACCGGAGAGGGAGAGAGGGAGAGAGGGAATTTTAACCTATTCCGTAAAATTTATAATGATAAGGAATTATTATATACTATATATATTTAATATATATTATCTAACTTAACTACCAAATGAGTTAATATCAGTACTCCCGCTATTGTTAAGAATTTCAATGCTCTCACAATTTTTTTTAATTATTTCTTCAACGAACTGAGAACAACAGCTTCTGTTTTAGGTAAATTGGCTGAACTATTTTTTTCTCAAATTTAAAAGCGACAATTATTATTGGATAAAGTTTTTAATTGATATATAAAAACATAAAAGAAAATTAAGGGTTCATCCCAAATTTAAAAGCGAAAATTATTATTGAATTTTTTTTAAATAGATTTATACAAACTTAAAAGAAAATTAAGGGTCTTAAATTTAAAAGCGACAATTATTATTGGATAAAGTTTTTAATAGATTTATCTATACTATATAAAAAGAACTAAGGACCTTATTTCTTTAAATTAGTATTATACCCTTAAATTATTAAAAAACTTAAGGGTGTAATAGACTTTTAAACAATAATTTAGTAAATATATTTTAATTAATTAAATTATTCAATTAATTTAAAAAAATGCGTTTGATTAGGTTGATTTACAAAGAATTTGCATCCAGTCACAAACTAAGTAATTAGACATCCTTTAAAATTTAGATCTTGGGTTTGTGAAATTTAGTTTTAATTAATTAAGTTATTCAATTAATTAACCTACCTATTAAATTAATTAACCTACCTACGTGCAACTGCTTCATCATCATCACTCTTCTTCTTCACCTTCAAAAGGTTAGTCTCAACAAATGGTAAATTTTAGATTTTGCATCCAGTCATAAACCAATTAATTACATTCAATTTGTGTTTTATCTTCTTTTCATACATTTATATTCAATTTTTGTGTTGTGTTATAGACTGTTTTTGCAGCAAGTGTTAGCACGTGAGGAGTATTGGCACTCAAAGTTGCCAAGCACTCCAATTCCAACAGTTTTGTAACAGCTCTTACCCACCCTTGGTAATAATTAAATTAACTGACATGGTTAAATTAATTAATTTAACAAGTTCTTAATTTGATCACTAATTAATCATGTTGTTTCTGACAATATTTTTATGCATAAAACCTTAAATTCCAATGAGCATTAACCCATATAACGACTACACTTCTTGCTTACGGTTCAATTCTTGAATTGCTAGAGAAAAAAAAGAGGGAATCGTACAGTTCAGAATCTCTAAATCGGCTGCCTCCTGTTGCTTACACAGCTGCTGCTGGTGGCGAGGTTCAGACTTAACAAGTCCTCTTGCTGTTACTTTGACTTTCCTTTTTTATACTTAGATACAATGTTCTGAACTTCTCTGTTATGTTCATAAGTAAGGATCTTTTTTCTTCATTTTATTTCATCCCATTTGTACATTCAATTTGTGTTTTATGGTTTTTGGATTTTTAAAAATTTATACTTTTGTGGTTTTATTTTGAGTTTTAAAAAATAACCTATTAAACTCCTCTTTCTTTGAATTGCAGACGATTGTCGATTTTTAAAGCCTGAAGAATCACCATTATCAAAGATTGCTACACTGTAATTCTTCAAAGCCATGGTAAAAATACGATTAGAACCGAATCGATTTTGATATTGATAACCGAATAGAGATTTTGCTTGATTAATGCTTATGTTGTAGGTTTGTATTCTATTTTTTCTTTCTGTTTCTGTTCATATTTTTGGAGTAAATAAGGTTGTTTTGTTTGTTTATTGATTATTGACCATGAAATTACTATTGCCAATCATGCGACACTTTCACGAATCAATTTCATCCCATCTATACATTCAATTTGTGTTTTATGGTTTTATGGTTTTTTGATTTTTTAAAATTTATACTTTTGTGGCTTTGTTTTGAGTTTTAAAAAATAACCTATTAAATTCCTCTTTCTTCGAATTGCAGATGATTGCTGATTTTCAAAGCCTAAAGAATCACCATTATTGATTGTCTGACACAGACCCCTACATAGACCTTTATTGAACAACATCATTCCTTCTTGGAGTATCTCAAAAATATATTTATTATATGAATCCTATATTTAATTAGTTTGAGTCCTATATATATGTGTGTATTTATTTAGTCGATCCATATGTGTATGTGTTGCTACCCGAATTTTAATTTTCGTCACAACTTTTTTTTCGCTTTTTTATCGCTTCTCCCATTATTAGCTCGTCTACGTCAAATTTCCCTCAATTTTTTATCTTCGGCTAGTTGTTTTAATATTCTGTGTCATTTCGTGTCTTTTTTAGTTTTTCATATTTTTGACTTGTCTTTCAGGGCGAACTTCTATCGGTCCCAAGTAAATTTCCTCGGACCGTAGATCGAACGCGTTATTTCTTTAATTGATAATTATCTACTATTTTTCTCTTTCGTGTCATCTAGTTTGGTTTCGTTCAATTTTTACCGTTATGGCATTTATTTTGCGTCCAAACGAACTTTTGACATTTTTGAACTAGAAAATTCGTACGTTAAACCAAAAATTTTCTTTATTCACTGTCTACTAGCTATTTAGTCTTATTTTTCTGCAGATTTTGGTCCTCTCGGTTTGGGAAATTTTTCATTGAAAGCGAGTTCACTCATGCCATAGTTCAGACCGAAAATATCCCGTTCCGTACTAATGCATTAAGTCCAATTAATGCATCCTTATCCGAGCTCGTCACCTTTCTTCCCAATTTGATCACACTGACTTCGATTCATCATCACACAGCCTTGTCGACAACTCCAAACTTCAAACCTTCCCATCCATTTAATGCAGCCATCAAAATATCTCTGACTCACGCCATCGCCGACGTTCGTTTTCATCATCACCGGCCTCGTCATCGCACCTCGTCGACAACCTCCAAACCGACTCCAACTTCTCTTATAAATAGAGCTCTTCAAACAATAAGGAAAGGGCACCTAATCTCACTCTCAATCTCCATTTCTTGCACACTCCACCCATTCCAGTAGCAAGCATCTCAAAGTAAGTTTTCTTCCTAGTTTTTCTTTAATTTCGTTTATGCTCTTAATCAACTCATAAATTGCTCAAACTTGCTTCAAATGTTTTATTTTCATGTCAATTTCATTTCCCTTTCATCAATTTAATTGCATGTTGCCTTGGTTAATTAATTGTATGATTACCATTTAATGCATGCTGATAACAATCCACCTAACGACAAGGGCATTTTCGTCTGTTTGCCCCATATGGAAAGGAAAGAATCACTATTCCTACCGCCACGGTAGGGGCAAGGCTGCCATTCCCCTCTATGGGACTAACGCCAGGAGGGCTGACGTCTCGTTGGGGGTCCCCGCATCGAGCTTGTAGACGACCGGAGGTGCTATCCCACCCCAAGGGAAACGCACTACCGTTACCTTACCGGGGTAACAACTACCCCATACCTACCGCCATGACGGTACATCATAACACGGGCAAACCATAGCCCCTGACGGGACCGGTTGCTCCCTAGCGATCCCACTCACACAGACAGGCTTATTTCGTCTATAAATACCTCCCCCACAAAGGAGGAAGGTAAGCGGAATTCACTGGCCAAAACTCTGCCAATTTCACCACTCATACTAACTTAAGCATTGGAGCGTTTCCGTCGGAGACCCCCTCCGGCGTCTTGCAGGTACAACGGACCACCGTGGATACTAAACCAGAGAAGCATCTTCCCTTTCTACCCTTCGGCCGAAGACAAATTCTTATCAAATTGGTGCTTTCGTTGAGAGCTTTGGTTCTATTAAGTGAGCATCCTTAATAACCAAGCTCCATTCTTCCCGAAGCTAGGAGGATTATGGCTTCAGAGTCAGATCCCGCGCTGTCCCAAGCCTCCAGTATTCCGTACAACACTCGCCGGCGACTTTTCGCTTTTGCTACCTCCGACATCTCTACCTCAGTGCAAGAAGTCACTGCGGGAGGATCAGATCCTCCCTCTGGGCCAAGGACAGAAGTGACAGTATTCCAGATTTGTTCCCCTTTTTCCCATATAGCGGGAACCAGCTATTCTACTCCCCAAGCAAGAGGATCTGTGGTCGCTGATGCAAACAACCCTTTATTGAACTCTATAGCGGCCCTTCAAGCCCAACTGGATCAGTTGACAGAGTTGGCTGCTGGGTTTACGCCTCATGCCTCAGGACCCAGCGTGTCCTCCCAGATAGTTTTCACTCCGTCTATTGTCCATGAGCGACCGTTGTCGCCCCGGCAATCAAGAGGGCTTCCGTTTTCCCTACCCTTGTCATCGGCCCCCATGAACGTCTCACAGCTTGCACACGGACCTGTAGACCTCCCTGGGTAATACAGGGGAGAAGTCCCCATCCCTGAAGAAGGCCGCCGACGCGACGAATATAGAGAGCATTGGGATGATAGACGCGGTGAAATGTTCAGAGAGCCATCCCCTAGATACAGTGAGAGATCCAGTAGCAGAGGACGACGAACTCGAACTCCGAGAAGCCGCAGCTGATCTCCCAGGCGGCATCATGAATATGACCCCCAGAACCCCAGATATGATGTCAAAATTCCACACCCGCATCACCCTCGTAGAGTTCCCGATGGCAATGCTAGCCACTCGTTCAGTTACCGTGTGGGGCATCACAGGGTCCATCGACATGTAAAACTCCCTACCGAATCGTATGATGGCACGAGAGACCCTATTTCTCACCTTAATAAGGTGAAAGATTTTGTGCAATTCCAAACTCGTAGCGATGCAGCGCTATGCCAGATCTTCGTCATGACACTATCAGGGGTGGCACGTCTCTGGTTCGAGGGACTCCCAGCTGGATCCATTGATAACTTTTCCCAGCTAGAAGAAAAGTTCAGGAGCCGGTTTAGCACCGCTATTCCTATCAGAAAGTCAGCCGCAGTGCTATTTGATATCCATCGAGGACCGCAAGAATCATTAAATGGATTCTTAGGTCGATTTGATCTCGAAATGTCCTTGACACCGGGGGTAACCATTGATTTCGCGGTAGAAGCCCTTAAGCTTAACTGCCGTTACGGGAAATTGAGAGACGCATTAATGGTGGACCCACCATCGACCCTGGATGCGCTAAGACTAAAAGCGCATAATTACGCGAGGATGGAAGAGGAGGAGAATAGAGAACAGATGCGGGACCTACCGGCAGACCCATACCTGGCCCCTAACGCTCCGTACAGTAGCGCCCCCGATGTGCGGCCCAATGATGATTATAGCCAACGGAAAGAGCACACCGCCAAGACCTCTACCCGGCAGAGAGGCAATTTTTTGAAAGGGAAACTTGGAGGATCCCCCACTCGAAAATAGGCAGATCCTCCAAAGGGTCGGATATATGACCCAGACCTCCCTTCCCTCATACTCCCAAGGGCGGAAATCCTAGCGATAGTTCAGCAGCGAAACCTGCCCATCCGTTACCCAGCTCCTGTGAAACCTGGAGTAGTCATGGGAGGAAGAGAGAATGCATATTGCAAGTTCCACAAGGTCAAAGGACATTCGACCGATGTGTGTAGGGAACTAAAGCTGGCCATAGAACAGTTAGTTGAGGAAGGCTACCTCAGAGAATTTGCCACCAAGATGAGAGAAGGAGCTAGGAATAACCCAACTGAAGCAATAACTGATCATAGGCAAACGTCTTCCCGCGCAACGGGTGCTAATGCCATCCCCCTCGGGCAAAATAGAGAAACTCTCACTGTTCACAGCGATCAGATGCCTATGATTAATATCATTGCAGGAGGAGCGCCTTACTTTGAGGATTCTATGCAACAAACGCCCAGTCCCGGGGAAAAGCGCAAACGAGAAAGCGCGCAGGTAAAGATTGAGGCAATAAGCGCTTTAGACAGGATGGCATTGTCCTTCTCAGAAGAAGACTAAAAAGGCATTGTTTTCCCGCATAATGACGCGTTGGTAGTGACACCCGTCATCGGCAGTCACGGAGTGAGAAGAACCCTTGTCGATAACGGGAGCGTGGTAAACTTATTTTCGCTAGAAGCATACAACCTGATGAAACGCCCTGACAGCGAGCTCACGCCTTGTAAAAGACCAATTGTTGGGATTGATGGGGTACCGATCCCGGTAGCGGGAATCACGTCACTATCGGTGTATTTCTGAGAAGACACGTCCAAACGCTCGGAAGAGCTATTATTTCTGGTTGTAGACCTGACGCTACCTTATAATGCCATCCTGGGGCGACCGTTCCTCAATCGCTTTGGAGCCGCAATATCCCAAAAATACCTGCGGATGAAATATCCCTCGTGGGACGGCGTGGTCTCAATCAAAGAAGACCAGAAGCTAGCCGCTGAATGCTACCTACTTATGACTCAAAGGAGTTGTGACCGGTACGTATGCGTAGACAGTGACGCTAAGCGCACTCAGCCGCTGGATCAGATGATGTCAATACCTATCAGTGCAGACAGTGACGCGAACCTCTTGGTCAGTGAGAAGCTAAGTCCCGAAGAGAACGCGTAATTAACCCGACTGCTAAGAAAATGCAAAGGAGAATTCGCTTGGAAACCGGCAGACATGCCTGGAATTTCACGAGAAGTCGCGGAACACCGGCTAAATGTTAGCCCTGACGCTAAGCCTATCCAACAAAAGCGGCGCGCTTTCTCACTGGAAAAGATAGCAACCATCGAGAAAGAGCTACTAAAGCTCACAGACGCGGGGTTCGTCCGAGAAGTCCAATACCCAACCTGGCTAGCTAACCCTGTGTTGGTGCCAAAGCCTACGGGGATTGGCGCATGTGCATCGATTTCACTGACCTGAACAACGCCTGCCCCAAAGATTGCTATCCTCTTCCTCGAATCGATCAGTTGGTTGACCAAACCACTGGATACGCCTACCTAAGCTCCCTAGATGCTAACTCCGGGTATCATCAAATTCCCATGGCCATAGAAGATGAAGAAAAAACCGCCTTCATCACCCCGAGGGCTACTTACTGCTACACGGCAATGCCGTTTGGGCTGAAAAATGCCGGGGCAACGTTCCAACGCATGGCGAATAAGGTTTTCTAAAAGCAAATTGGGAGAAATGTAGAAGCTTACGTGGACGACATCCTAGTCAAAAGTCGAAGCTTTAAGGACCACCTAACCGACCTGGAAGAAGTCTTCAGGGTGATGAAAGAATACAAAATGAAGCTGAATCTGAGGAAATGCATGTTCGCGTTCCAAACGGGCAAATTCTTGGGATACGTGGTCAGCCGGAAAGGTATCCAGCCCAACCCGTCAAAGATAAAGGCCATCCAGGATATGATACCCCCTCGAACTGTCAAAGAAATACAGAAGCTCACCGGGCGCATCATCGCGTTAGGACGGTTCATATCTAAACAGGGTGAAAGATGCTTAGCTTTTTTCAAAGTCATTCGAAACAAGCCCCCTTCGGATGGACAGAGGAATGTGAGAAAGCGTTTGCAGGGCTAAAAGCTTACCTGTCATCCGATCTAGTGTTAACGAGGCCTGAGTTTGGCGATGAGCTATACCTATACCTGGGCGTCGCTTTCGAGGTAATCAGTGCCGTCCTTGTACGGAGTGAAGGCACATACATCGTCTTGTATTTTTCGTCAGCCACATATTGAAAGACGCTGAGCTGCGATACGCCCGTATCGAGAAGATAGCGATTGCCCTAATACAGGCAACGCAAAAGATGGACCAATTCTTTCAAGCCCACCCTGTCACCGTACTCACTGATCAACCGTTGAGAAAAATCTTTAGAAAGCTAGAGTCCTCGGGAAGAATGTTGATTTGGGCAATCGAGCTCGAACAATATGGGCTGCAGTACAGAGCTAGACAGGCTATCAAAGCCCAAGCGTTAGCAGACTTCATAGCAGAATGCACATTCACAAGAGACGCGTTGACAGAATCGTCAGAAGAAGAAACAGAGGATTTATGTCTCCCGTCCCCGGAAACGTATGCAGATTCATGGGTTATCCACGTGGATGGAGTGAAAAATCAAGAATTAGCAAGCGCAGGTGTTTTCCTAGTCAGACCAAACGGCATGGAGATACGATACGCCATCAAAATCCTACAACCCTTGTCCAACAATGCAGCGGAATACAAAGCGTTGTTAGCAGGACTCAGAATAGGAAACAACTTCTCCGTTGAAGCTACACCCACCTCGAAAGCAGAACGCGGTCTGCGCTTAAAGATACGGGGGGACTCTAAACTAGTAATGGATCAGGTTCTGGGGAACTCTCAAGCCAGAGAACCCATCATGATTCAATACCTGGCCAAAGTAAAGCGTGAGCTATCGAAGATGCAAGAAAAAGGCACTTAGGTCACCTTTGAACATATCCCTAGGGAAAGCAACGAAGAGGCTGACAGCCTCGCCAAGATGGCAGCCAATTTAGAAGCTCCCATACCCAACGACGTGTGCTACGAAGAATTATCCACACCTTCTTTCATGGAGGAACAAGCGTCGCTTTGCGTGGAAGAAATTGAAAGCGACTAGAGAACCCCAGTCATAGAATCGCTGAAACATGATAAGCTACTGGAGGAGAACGCGGAAAGGAGAAAAATCCTGAAAAGGGCGGCGCGATGCACATATTACAATGGTGAATTAATAGGAAGATGTTTCTCCCATCCTGCCGCTAAGTGCATAACGGAGCAAGAAGGCCTGCATGTAGTACGAGAAATTCATGAAGGAATATGTGGCATGCACATCGCTAGCGACACTTTGGCATCTCAAGTCTTTTGGTCAAGGTTCTACTGGCCCACCATTTGGAGAGATTGCTATAACTTCGTGAAAACCTGTCAGAAATGTCAAGAATATGCTAAGATCCCGCGAAAACCGGCTGTGCAGATCTCAGAGATAGTCGCTCCCTGCCCGTTTACTAAATGGGGCATCGACATTTTGGGCCCGTTTCCGAAGGCCAGATCCCAGTTAAAATTCGTGGTCGTGGCGGTAGATTATTTCACGAAATAGGCTGAAGCCGAGGCGTTAGCCACCATCACCACCGAAAAAATCTGGCATTTCTTCAAACACCAAGTCATTATGCGATTCAGGGTACCACGCATACTAGTTAGCGATAATGGGACACAATTTACAAGCCAATTCTTCAGGGATCATTGCGCGGAATTTCAGATTGAACAAAGGTTCTCTTCTGTGGCACACCCCCAAACTAACGACCAGGCTGAAGTGACCAACCGTAGCATTCTTAGTGGCATCAAAAGAAATCTGGAAGGTTCCAAAAAGAAATGGCCAGACGAATTACCATATGTATTATGGGCCTACCGTATGACTGTCAAAGTCAGCACGGGAGAGACTCCTTTCGCATTGGCCTTCGGAACAGAAGCTATCACATCGGTAGAAATCGGCACCGTTATCCTTCGAGTGGCTCATTTCAAAGAAGAAACTAATGAAGAAAGGTTACGCGCTAACCTTGACGCACTACCAGAAATGCCCTGACAGCGAGCTCACGCCTTGTAAAAGACCAATTGTTGGGATTGATGGGGTACCGATCCCGGTAGCGGGAATCACGTCACTATCGGTGTATTTCCGAGAAGACACATCCAAACGCTCGGAAGAGCTATTATTTCTGGTCGTAGACCTGACGCTACCTTATAATGCCATCCTGGGGCGACCGTTCCTCAATCGCTTTGGAGCCGCAATATCCCAAAAATACCTGCGGATGAAATATCCCTCGTGGGACGGCGTGGTCTCAATCAAAGAAGACCAGAAGCTAGCCGCTGAATGCTACATACTCATGACTCAAAGGAGTTGTGACCGGTACGTATGCGTAGACAGTGACGCTAAGCGCACTCAGCCGCTGGATCAGATGATGTCAATACCTATCAGTGCAGACAGTGACGCGAACCTCTTGGTCAGTGAGAAGCTGAGTCCCGAAGAGAACGCGTAATTAACCCGACTGCTAAGAAAATGCAAAGGAGAATTCGCTTGGAAACCGGCAGACATGCCTGGAATTTCACGAGAAGTCGCGGAACACCGGCTAAATGTTAGCCCTGACGCTAAGCCTATCCAAGAAAAGCGGCGCGCTTTCTCACTGGAAAAGATAGCAACCATCGAGAAAGAGCTACTAAAGCTCACAGACGCGGGGTTCGTCCGAGAAGTCCAATACCCAACCTGGCTAGCTAACGCTGTGTTGGTGCCAAAGCCTACGGGGATTGGCGCATGTGCATCGATTTCACTGACCTGAACAACGCCTGCCCCAAAGATTGCTATCCTCTTCCTCGAATCGATCAGTTGGTTGACCAAACCACTGGATACGCCTACCTAAGCTCCCTAGATGCTAACTCCGGGTATCATCAAATTCCCATGGCCATAGAAGATGAAGAAAAAACCGCCTTCATCACCCCGAGGGCTACTTACTGCTACACGGCAATGCCGTTTGGGCTGAAAAATGCCGGGGCAACGTTCCAACGCATGGCGAATAAGGTTTTCTAAAAGCAAATTGGGAGAAATGTAGAAGCTTACGTGGACGACATCCTAGTCAAAAGTCGAAGCTTTAAGGACCACCTAACCGACCTGGAAGAAGTCTTCAGGGTGATGAAAGAATACAAAATGAAGCTGAATCCGAGGAAATGCATGTTCGCGTTCCAAACGGGCAAATTCTTGGGATACGTGGTCAGCCGGAAAGGTATCCAGCCCAACCCGTCAAAGATAAAGGCCATCCAGGATATGATACCCCCTCGAACTGTCAAAGAAATACAGAAGCTCACCGGGCGCATCATCGCGTTAGGACGGTTCATATCTAAACAGGGTGAAAGATGCTTAGCTTTTTTCAAAGTCATTCGAAACAAAGCCCCCTTCGGATGGACAGAGGAATGTGAGAAAGCGTTTGCAGGGCTAAAAGCTTACCTGTCATCCGATCTAGTGTTAACGAGGCCTGAGTTTGGCGATGAGCTATACCTATACCTGGGCGTCGCTGACGAGGTAATCAGTGCCGTCCTTGTACGGAGTGAAGGCACATACATCGTCCTGTATTTTTCGTCAGCCACATATTGAAAGACGCTGAGCTGCGATACGCCCGTATCGAGAAGATAGCGATTGCCCTAATACAGGCAACGCAAAAGATGGACCATTACTTTCAAGCCCACCCTGTCACCGTACTCACTGATCAACCGTTGAGAAAAATCTTTAGAAAGCTAGAGTCCTCGGGGAGAATGTTGATTTGGGCAATCGAGCTCGAACAATATGGGCTGCAGTACAGAGCTAGACAGGCTATCAAAGCCCAAGCGTTAGCAGACTTCATAGCAGAATGCACATTCACAAGAGACGCGTTGACAGAATCGTCAGAAGAAGAAACAGAGGATTTATGTCTCCCGTCCCCGGAAACGTACGCAGATTCATGGGTTATCCACGTGGATGGAGTGAAAAATCAAGAATTAGCAGGCGCAGGTGTTTTCCTAGTCGGACCAAACGGCATGGAGATACGATACGCCATCAAAATCCTACAACCCTTGTCCAACAATGCAGCGGAATACAAAGCGTTGTTAGCAGGACTCAGAATAGGAAACAACTTCTCCGTTGAAGCTACACCCACCTCGAAAGCAGAACGCGGTCTGCGCTTAAAGATACGGGGGGACTCTAAACTAGTAATGGATCAGGTTCTGGGGAACTCTCAAGCCAGAGAACCCATCATGATTCAATACCTGGCCAAAGTAAAGCGTGAGCTATCGAAGATGCAAGAAAAAGGCACTCAGGTCACCTTTGAACATATCCCTAGGGAAAGCAAAGAAGAGGCTGACAGCCTCGCCAAGATGGCAGCCAATTTAGAAGCTCCCATACCCAACGACGTGTGCTACGAAGAATTATCCACACCTTCTTTCATGGAGGAACAAGCGTCGCTTTGCGTGGAAGAAATTAAAGGCGACTGGAGAACCCAAGTCATAGAATATCTGAAACATGATAAGCTACCGGAGGAGAACGCGGAAAGGAGGAAAATCCTGAAAAGGGCGGCGCGATGCACATATTTCAATGGAGAATTAATAGGAAGATGTTTCTCCCATCCTGCCGCTAAGTGCATAACGGAGCAAGAAGGCCTGCATGTAGTACGAGAAATTCATGAAGGAATATGTGGCATGCACATCGCTAGCGACACTTTGGCATCTCAAGTCTTTCGGTCAAGGTTCTACTGGCCCACCATTTGGAGAGATTGCTATAACTTCGTGAAAACCTGTCAGAAATGTCAAGAATATGCTAAGATCCCGCGAAAACCGGCTGTGCAGATCTCAGAGATAGTCGCTCCCTGCCCGTTTACTAAATGGGGCATCGATATTTTGGGCCCGTTTCCGAAGGCCAGATCCCAGTTAAAATTCGTGGTCGTGGCGGTAGATTATTTCACGAAATAGGCTGAAGCCGAGACGTTAGCCACCATCACCACCGAAATAATCTGGGATTTCTTCAAACACCAAGTCATTATGCGATTCAGGGTACCACGCATACTAGTTAGCGATAATGGGACACAATTTACAAGCCAATTCTTCAGGGATCATTGCGCGGAATTTCAGATTGAACAAAGGTTCTCTTCTGTGGCACACCCCCAAACTAACGACCAGGCTGAAGTGACCAACCGTAGCATTCTTAGTGGCATCAAAAGAAATCTGGAAGGTTCCAAAAAGAAATGGCCAGACGAATTACCATATGTATTATGGGCCTACCGTATGACTGTCAAAGTCAGCACGGGAGAGACTCCTTTCGCATTGGCCTTCGGAACAGAAGTTGTCACACCGGTAGAAATCGGCACCGTTAGCCTTGGAGTGGCTCAATTCAAAGAAGAAACTAATGAAGAAAGGTTACGCGCTAACCTTGACGCACTACCAGAAACGCCCTGACAGCGAGCTCACGCCTTGTAAAAGACCAATTGTTGGGATTGATGGGGTACCGATCCCGGTAGCGGGAATCACGTCACTATCGGTGTATTTCCGAGAAGACACATCCAAACGCTCGGAAGAGCTATTATTTCTGGTCATAGACCTGACGCTACCTTATAATGCCATCCTGGGGCGACCGTTCCTCAATCGCTTTGGAGCCGCAATATCCTAAAAATACCTGCGGATGAAATATCCCTCGTGGGACGGCGTGGTCTCAATCAAAGAAGACCAGAAGCTAGCCGCTGAATGCTACATACTCATGACTCAAAGGAGTTGTGACCGGTACGTATGCGTAGACAGTGACGCTAAGCGCACTCAGCCGCTGGATCAGATGATGTCAATACCTATCAGTGCAGACAGTGACGCGAATCTCTTGGTCAGTGAGAAGCTGAGTCCCGAAGAGAACGCGTAATTAACCCGACTGCTAAGAAAATGCAAAGGAGAATTCGCTTGGAAACCGGCAGACATGCCTGGAATTTCACGAGAAGTCGCGGAACACCGGCTAAATGTTAGCCCTGACGCTAAGCCTATCCAACAAAAGCGGCGCGCTTTCTCACTGGAAAAGATAGCAACCATCGAGAAAGAGCTACTAAAGCTCACAGACGCGGGGTTCGTCCGAGAAGTCCAATACCCAACCTGGCTAGCTAACCCTGTGTTGGTGCCAAAGCCTACGGGGATTGGCGCATGTGCATCGATTTCACTGACCTGAACAACGCCTGCCCCAAAGATTGCTATCCTCTTCCTCGAATCGATCAGTTGGTTGACCAAACCACTGGATACGCCTACCTAAGCTCCCTAGATGCTAACTCCGGGTATCATCAAATTCCCATGGCCATAGAAGATGAAGAAAAAACCGCCTTCATCACCCCGAGGGCTACTTACTGCTACACGGCAATGCCGTTTGGGCTGAAAAATGCCGGGGCAACGTTCCAACGCATGGCGAATAAGGTTTTCTAAAAGCAAATTGGGAGAAATGTAGAAGCTTACGTGGACGACATCCTAGTCAAAAGTCGAAGCTTTAAGGACCACCTAACCGACCTGGAAGAAGTCTTCAGGGTGATGAAAGAATACAAAATGAATCTGAATCCGAGGAAATGCATGTTCGCGTTCCAAACGGGCAAATTCTTGGGATACGTGGTCAGCCGGAAAGGTATCCAGCCCAACCCGTCAAAGATAAAGGCCATCCAGGATATGATACCCCCTCGAACTGTCAAAGAAATACAGAAGCTCACCGGGCGCATCATCGCGTTAGGACGGTTCATATCTAAACAGGGTGAAAGATGCTTAGCTTTTTTCAAAGTCATTCGAAACAAAGCCCCCTTCGGATGGACAGAGGAATGTGAGAAAGTGTTTGCAGGGCTAAAAGCTTACCTGTCATCCGATCTAGAGTTAAAGAGGCCTGAGTTTGGCGATGAGCTATACCTATACCTGGGCGTCGCTGACGAGGTAATCAGTGTCGTCCTTGTACGGAGCGAAGGCACATACATCGTCCTGTATTTTTCGTCAGCCACATATTGAAAGACGCTGAGCTGCGATACGCCCGTATCGAGAAGATAGCGATTGCCCTAATACAGGCAACGCAAAAGATGGACCAATACTTTCAAGCCCACCCTGTCACCGTACTCACTGATCAACCGTTGAGAAAAATCTTTAGAAAGCTAGAGTCCTCGGGGAGAATGTTGATTTGGGCAATCGAGCTCGAACAATATGGGCTGCAATACAGAGCTAGACAGGCTATCAAAGCCCAAGCGTTAGCAGACTTCATAGCAGAATGCACATTCACAAGAGACGCGTTGACAGAATCGTCAGAAGAAGAAACAGAGGATTTATGTCTCCCGTCCCCGGAAACGTACGCAGATTCATGGGTTATCCACGTGGATGGAGTGAAAAATCAAGAATTAGCAGGCGCAAGTGTTTTCCTAGTCGGACCAAACGGCATGGAGATACGATACGCCATCAAAATCCTACAACCCTTGTCCAACAATGCAGCGGAATACAAAGCGTTGTTAGCAGGACTCAGAATAGGAAACAACTTCTCCGTTGAAGCTACACCCACCTCGAAAGCAGAACGCGGTCTGCGCTTAAAGATACGGGGGGACTCTAAACTAGTAATGGATCAGGTTCTGGGGAACTCTCAAGCCAGAGAACCCATCATGATTCAATACCTGGCCAAAGTAAAGCGTGAGCTATCGAAGATGCAAGAAAAAGGCACTCAGGTCACCTTTGAACATATCCCTAGGGAAAGCAACGAAGAGGCTGACAGCCTCGCCAAGATGGCAGCCAATTTAGAAGCTCCCATACCCAACGACGTGTGCTACGAAGAATTATCCACACCTTCTTTCATGGAGGAACAAGCGTCGCTTTGCGTGGAAGAAATTAAAGGCGACTGGAGAACCCCAGTCATAGAATATCTGAAACATGATAAGCTACCGGAGGAGAACGCGGAAAGGAGGAAAATCCTGAAAAGGGCGGCGCGATGCACATATATCAATGGAGAATTAATAGGAAGATGTTTCTCCCATCCTGCCGCTAAGTGCATAACGGAGCAAGAAGGCCTGCATGTAGTACGAGAAATTCATGAAGGAATATGTGGCATGCACATCGCTAGCGACACTTTGGCATCTCAAGTCTTTCGGTCAAGGTTCTACTGGCCCACGATTTGGAGAGATTGCTATAACTTCGTGAAAACCTGTCAGAAATGTCAAGAATATGCTAAGATCCCGCGAAAACCGGCTGTGCAGATCTCAGAGATAGTCGCTCCCTGCCCGTTTACTAAATGGGGCATCGATATTTTGGGCCCGTTTCCGAAGGCCAGATCCCAGTTAAAATTCGTGGTCGTGGCGGTAGATTATTTCACGAAATAGGCTGAAGCCGAGGCGTTAGCCACCATCACCACCGAAATAATCTGGCATTTCTTCAAACACCAAGTCATTATGCGATTCAGGGTACCACGCATACTAGTTAGCGATAATGGGACACAATTTACAAGCCAATTCTTCAGGGATCATTGCGCGGAATTTCAGATTGAACAAAGGTTCTCTTCTGTGGCACACCCCCAAACTAACGACCAGGCTGAAGTGACCAACCGTAGCATTCTTAGTGGCATCAAAAGAAATCTGGAAGGTTCCAAAAAGAAATGGCCAGACGAATTACCATATGTATTATGGGCCTACCGTATGACTGTCAAAGTCAGCACGGGAGAGACTCCTTTCGCATTGGCCTTCGGAACAGAAGTTGTCACACCGGTAGAAATCGGCACCGTTAGCCTTCGAGTGGCTCAATTCAAAGAAGAAACTAATGAAGAAAGGTTACGCGCTAACCTTGACGCACTACCAGAAACGCCCTGACAGCGAGCTCACGCCTTGTAAAAGACCAATTGTTGGGATTGATGGGGTACCGATCCCGGTAGCGGGAATCACGTCACTATCGGTGTATTTCCGAGAAGACACATCCAAACGCTCGGAAGAGCTATTATTTCTGGTCATAGACCTGACGCTACCTTATAATGCCATCCTGGGGCGACCGTTCCTCAATCGCTTTGGAGCCGCAATATCCTAAAAATACCTGCGGATGAAATATCCCTCGTGGGACGGCGTGGTCTCAATCAAAGAAGACCAGAAGCTAGCCGCTGAATGCTACATACTCATGACTCAAAGGAGTTGTGACCGGTACGTATGCGTAGACAGTGACGCTAAGCGCACTCAGCCGCTGGATCAGATGATGTCAATACCTATCAGTGCAGACAGTGACGCGAATCTCTTGGTCAGTGAGAAGCTGAGTCCCGAAGAGAACGCATAATTAACCCGACTGCTAAGAAAATGCAAAGGAGAATTCGCTTGGAAACCGGCAGACATGCCTGGAATTTCACGAGAAGTCGCGGAACACCGGCTAAATGTTAGCCCTGACGCTAAGCCTATCCAACAAAAGCGGCGCGCTTTCTCACTGGAAAAGATAGCAACCATCGAGAAAGAGCTACTAAAGCTCACAGACGCGGGGTTCGTCCGAGAAGTCCAATACCCAACCTGGCTAGCTAACCCTGTGTTGGTGCCAAAGCCTACGGGGATTGGCGCATGTGCATCGATTTCACTGACCTGAACAACGCCTGCCCCAAAGATTGCTATCCTCTTCCTCGAATCGATCAGTTGGTTGACCAAACCACTGGATACGCCTACCTAAGCTCCCTAGATGCTAACTCCGGGTATCATCAAATTCCCATGGCCATAGAAGATGAAGAAAAAACCGCCTTCATCACCCCGAGGGCTACTTACTGCTACACGGCAATGCCGTTTGGGCTGAAAAATGCCGGGGCAACGTTCCAACGCATGGCGAATAAGGTTTTCTAAAAGCAAATTGGGAGAAATGTAGAAGCTTACGTGGACGACATCCTAGTCAAAAGTCGAAGCTTTAAGGACCACCTAACCGACCTGGAAGAAGTCTTCAGGGTGATGAAAGAATACAAAATGAAGCTGAATCTGAGGAAATGCATGTTCGCGTTCCAAACGGGCAAATTCTTGGGATACGTGGTCAGCCGGAAAGGTATCCAGCCCAACCCGTCAAAGATAAAGGCCATCCAGGATATGATACCCCCTCGAACTGTCAAAGAAATACAGAAGCTCACCGGGCGCATCATCGCGTTAGGACGGTTCATATCTAAACAGGGTGAAAGATGCTTAGCTTTTTTCAAAGTCATTCGAAACAAAGCCCCCATCGGATGGACAGAGGAATGTGAGAAAGTGTTTGCAGGGCTAAAAGCTTACCTGTCATCCGATCTAGAGTTAAAGAGGCCTGAGTTTGGCGATGAGCTATACCTATACCTGGGCGTCGCTGACGAGGTAATCAGTGTCGTCCTTGTACGGAGCGAAGGCACATACATCGTCCTGTATTTTTCGTCAGCCACATATTGAAAGACGCTGAGCTGCGATACGCCCGTATCGAGAAGATAGCGATTGCCCTAATACAGGCAACGCAAAAGATGGACCAATACTTTCAAGCCCACCCTGTCACCGTACTCACTGATCAACCGTTGAGAAAAATCTTTAGAAAGCTAGAGTCCTCGGGGAGAATGTTGATTTGGGCAATCGAGCTCGAACAATATGGGCTGCAGTACAGAGCTAGACAGGCTATCAAAGCCCAAGCGTTAGCAGACTTCATAGCAGAATGCACATTCACAAGAGACGCGTTGACAGAATCGTCAGAAGAAGAAACAGAGGATTTATGTCTCCCGTCCCCGGAAACGTACGCAGATTCATGGGTTATCCACGTGGATGGAGTGAAAAATCAAGAATTAGCAGGCGCAGGTGTTTTCCTAGTCGGACCAAACGGCATGGAGATACGATACGCCATCAAAATCCTACAACCCTTGTCCAACAATGCAGCGGAATACAAAGCGTTGTTAGCAGGACTCAGAATAGGAAACAGCTTCTCCGTTGAAGCTACACCCACCTCGAAAGCAGAACGCGGTCTGCGCTTAAAGATACGGGGGGACTCTAAACTAGTAATGGATCAGGTTCTGGGGAACTCTCAAGCCAGAGAACCCATCATGATTCAATACCTGGCCAAAGTAAAGCGTGAGCTATCGAAGATGCAAGAAAAAGGCACTCAGGTCACCTTTGAACATATCCCTAGGGAAAGCAACGAAGAGGCTGACAGCCTCGCCAAGATGGCAGCCAATTTAGAAGCTCCCATACCCAACGACGTGTGCTACGAAGAATTATCCACACCTTCTTTCATGGAGGAACAAGCGTCGCTTTGCGTGGAAGAAATTAAAGGCGACTGGAGAACCCCAGTCATAGAATATCTGAAACATGATAAGCTACCGGAGGAGAACGCGGAAAGGAGGAAAATCCTGAAAAGGGCGGCGCGATGCACATATTTCAATGGAGAATTAATAGGAAGATGTTTCTCCCATCCTGCCGCTAAGTGCATAACGGAGCAAGAAGGCCTGCATGTAGTACGAGAAATTCATGAAGGAATATGTGGCATGCACATCGCTAGCGACACTTTGGCATCTCAAGTATTTCGGTCAAGGTTCTACTGGCCCACCATTTGGAGAGATTGCTATAACTTCGTGAAAACCTGTCAGAAATGTCAAGAATATGCTAAGATCCCGCGAAAACCGGCTGTGCAGATCTCAGAGATAGTCGCTCCCTGCCCGTTTACTAAATGGGGCATCGACATTTTGGGCCCGTTTCCGAAGGCCAGATCCCAGTTAAAATTCGTGGTCGTGGCGGTAGATTATGTCACGAAATAGGCTGAAGCCAAGGCGTTAGCCACCATCACCACCGAAATAATCTGGCATTTCTTCAAACACCAAGTCATTATGCGATTCAGGGTACCACGCATACTAGTTAGCGATAATGGGACACAATTTACAAGCCAATTCTTCAGGGATCATTGCGCGGAATTTCAGATTGAACAAAGGTTCTCTTCTGTGGCACACCCCCAAACTAACGACCAGGCTGAAGTGACCAACCGTAGCATTCTTAGTGGCATCAAAAGAAATCTGGAAGGTTCCAAAAAGAAATGGCCAGACGAATTACCATATGTATTATGGGCCTACCGTATGACTGTCAAAGTCAGCACGGGAGAGACTCCTTTCGCATTGGCCTTCGGAACAGAAGCTGTCACACCGGTAGAAATCGGCACCGTTAGCCTTCGAGTGGCTCATTTCAAAGAAGAAACTAATGAAGAAAGGTTACGCGCTAACCTTGACGCACTACCAGAAAAACACGAGGAAACTCCTAAAAACCCTGCACTACAAAAGGAAAATGGCACAATACCACAACAGGCAGGTGAGAGAACGACTGCTTAAAGGCGAAGATTTAGTGCTCAGAGATAAGCGAGCGGCAGGGCAACGTATGGGAAAACTTAGCCCAAACTGGGATGGACCATATCGCGTCACCCATGTTGTGGGGAGAGGAGCCTACCATTTGGAAACACTCGAAGGAATGCCCCTACAGAATTCTTGGAACATAGCTCGGCTGAAGCTATATCACGCTCGAAGCTAGCCTATCCTATCTGGTAATATCAACGTTATGCTAACATATGAATTAGATATGTTCTCCATGCGTTTGCTTTTGAAAAAATGCAGGTAACGAAGAATGCCAGGAGTGAAAATCCTATCCTTGTGATGGCTGGTCCTGATCAGACAGCTCACTAAGACGAGGCACGCCCTGGCATAACGAAGCGTTGGGAGTGAAAATCCTATCCTTATGGCAACCGTGCTCACATAGACGGCCCATTAAGATGAGGCACGACCCCGACGCCCCCGGGGGTGAAAATCCTATCCTTGTGGCAACTGTGCTCACATAGACGACCCAGTAAGATGAGGCACGCCCCAAGGAGAGACTAACTCCGTCCTGGAAGTGAAAATCCTATCCTTGTGGTAACCATGCTCACATAGACGGCCCATTAAGACTAGGCACGACCCAGAGACGCGAGGTTTCAATGCTTGGGAGTGAAAATCCTATCCTTGTGATGGCCGGCCCTGATCAGACGACTCACTAAGACGAGGCACGCCCCAAGCCAATCTTTGACTTACGGAAAGAAAGAATACTCCAGCTAGTAACCAAGCGGTTGATACCCGGTGAAGTAAAGGCGGAGAGATATCCATACCGCAACAACACTGTCGCGGCAGGCCCGACAAGGCTAGAGGTTTCCCCCAGCAACAAAGGGTGGCATGAAACTGAGCGCAACACGGGCAGAGGTAACGCAACAAATGTCATGGGTGAACAATGGCACAAGCAGTATTATGAAGAAAAGCAAATAGCAAAATTCCATGCAAAAGCAGCGGCTTGATCGAGAAAAGAAGTAATATTGTCAATATTACAAAATAAGGCGGAGCAAACCGCCACAAAAATCAAAAAACATATAAAGAATGACGTCTAAGGAGCGGGTGGTCCGTTGCCTCCTCCTTGCTGAGCAGATCTCCAGCGGAAGAAGCCCTCATCAGTGGCGTCGGAGGCCTTCTCATCAAAATACCTAGAAAGGAAATCAACATCAAGGTTATCTACCCCATGCTTAAGCATAAAACCGTCCGACATGATAGCCCCGCCTTCCTTCAAATACCAACGAATCTTCTCAGTAGAAAGAGCAAGCTCGGCAGACAACTCAGCATTTCTCTGTCTTTCCTGACGAAGCCCGCTCTCCTCTTGAGAAAGGCATTCGCTCAGGACAACACTTTTCCGTTTTTCTCCCTCCAAATCAAGCCTGACGGCCTCCATCTCCTGCTTAACAGTTGTTGCCTCTCGCCTGGCAGTCTCTAATTCCCGATTGGTAGCAGCAAGGGCATCCGCGTAACCCTGACGCTCAGACCGTAGCCTATTCAGCTCCCCTTGCCCGTTGGCCTCCATCCTGGCGTTCTCCTCATCCATATAATGAATATGGCAAAACGAAGAAAACGCTTGGGAGCGGAGAAAGTTTATGCGTTCCTGCGGGATCTTAGCCACGAAGGCATCCCTTTCCCTCTGAAGAGACATAATCTCGGCTGCCAAAAGAGAGGTAGACGCGAGGACAGCATCAGGATCAGCATCCGCTGAAAATTGCAAATAGTTATCCCAGAAGCCGCGCAAGCTAAGCCGGTGAGTAGGTAGGAGGGGAGGAGTATATGAGGAGGCATGGGCCAGGAAGCTGGGAGCAGGGCCACCTCTAGCGGCAGGAGGAGGAGACGCAGGAACAAAAAACAAAGTAGCAGGAGAACCGGGTCGACTGCTGGTACCTTCCGCGTTAGGGACAGAGGACCCGTCTCTCCCAAGTACTTCAAGATTATGGACATTTGGGTGAGAATAGATCGGAGAATCGCTCAAAATATGAGGAGCACCGCCGAAATCAACACTTTGCAACTGCTCAGCAGGCATACTCCCACCCTCGGGGGCCACAGAAGAAGGATTAGCAGCAGACGATGAGGGGCTATGTTGAAGCTCATAGCGGGCTTTCTTCTGACGCTCTCGAAGGGTCTCCGCCATAGACATGTCAAGGATTAGCAGCAGACGATGAGGGGCTATGTTGAAGCTCATAGCGGGCTTTCTTCTGACGCTCTCGAAGGGTCTCCGCCATAGACATGTCGTCTTGAGAGGACGAATGAGCAGAGACAGTGGTGGCCTCCTAGATAATACAAAAACAGAATAAGAAAGTTGCGCGAAAAGAAAGAAAACCGTAAAAGGAGAAAAATACACACCCGGGTGTCTAAAGAAGCTAGAGGAATTCCAGTGGGAATCGGGTTAGCTGTTGTCTCCGAAGCACGCGTTTGCCTAGCCCTTCTCTTCTTCGCAACACGAGTACGAGGAGGCGGTCGGGCAATGTCCGGAGCAATAGCACTGGTCTCTCCTTCAGCAATAGCAGCTGCAGCGGCCGCGGCGGCTCTGGCCTCCGCTTCAGCCCTCTTCTTTTGCTCCCGTTTCCTTTTCCTTCGGAAATATTCAGGCTCCCAACCAGGCGGAGGCACTGTACAAGTACAAAACGTTAGCGTTAGCACTTCTTGGCGACACTGATTACCTCGTCAGCGACACTGAATTTAACTGCATGCTTAATTTTGTTAAACCTAATGAGTTGAAATCCAGCGCTTATAAAAATGCCTTAACTATCATCCCTACTATTTTTGATGTTGATGTTGCTTTTCGTGAGCTAACCGATAATCCTGAAGCTGAATTTAACCAAAAATCCTCTAAAGCCTACAAACTCACAGATCCTGCATTGCGAATCTTGCATCAATTTCTAGCCCTCACCTTAGAGGGTAGATTTAATTCATCGGGTCAGTTATTGTTGCAAGAACTATTTTTCTTGTGGTGCATGAAGCACAAACGTAGGGTCAATCTAGGATTTTGGGTAGCTTCAGCCATAATTCATGTTCAGAATAGCTCTCGTGACCCCCTTTTAGGATCTCTCATGACTTTGCTTGCTGTCAATTTGCATAATTTAGATTTAAACTTGGGTGACCTAAGATAGGCGTCCATGACGCCACCATTTCTCTTGAGTTTGATGGCGAGATCATTAAATTCAACATGCTTGAATCCATGCGATATCCTTCTGAATTTTCCACTCTCAATTATGTTGATTTAATTGATCCCTTTGTTGATCAAATAGCTGAACTAAATTCTGTTGACCCTTTGCAGCTTGCCCTCGATAGAAGTATCACCAGAGAGACACTAGATGTCTTGGCCTCGACAGTCACCACACCACCTGAGCTACATTCAGCTATTTCAGCGTTAGAAGAACAACCTGTTCTTTCTCCAGAACCTCCTACTCTCTCTCCTCAACATGATGATCATATTAAGCTCCCTTCCTCTCTCGTTCAAGTATTGGTTCTAGAGTTAAAATCCTTGTCATCGCACCTAAAATATGCCTATCTCGCTGCCGACGAATCACTATCGGTTATTATCTCCAACAAGCTAGACGAGCCCGAGGAAAAGAATTTGATTTCCCTTCTGCAAGAATTTAAACAAACCATTGGGTGAACAATTGCCGACATCAAGGCTTGTCACCGGCCCTATGCACCCACAGAATCCATCTAGAGGACTCTAGCAAGACCGTCCGTCAACCTTAGCGCAGATTGAATCTCCCAATGAAGAAGGTAGTGAAGAAAGAAGTATTGAAGTTATTGGATGCAGGCATCATCTAACCCATCTCCAATAGACAATGGGTGAGCCCCGTCCAGGTCGTGCCCAAGAAGATTGGCATCACCATCACTACAGGGCAAGATGACACTTTGATCCCGACCAGAATTTAGAATGGCTGGCGAGTATGTATTGACTATCGTCGTTTGAATGCAGCCACTCGCAAAGATCATTTCCCGTTACCATTCATTGGCCAGATGTTAGAGCGCCTCACGGGCAAGACGCATTATTACTGTCTAGACGGGTATTTCGGCTTCCATCAGATTCCAATTGCCCTCGAAGACCAAGAAAAGACTACTTTTACCTGCCCATTCGGTATATTCGCGTACCGGAGAATGCCCTTTGGTTTGTGTAATGCCCCTGCTACTTTCCAGTGATGCATGCTGAGCATTTTCTCAGAATTTGTCGAGAAAGGTATCGAGGTCTTTATGGACGATTTTACCGTCTAGGGCAACTCGTTCTCTAAATGCCTTGCCAACTTGAAGAAAATCCTACAGCGCTGCATCTAGACTAACCTAGTATTAAACTTCGAGAAGTGCCACTTTATGGTCGATCAAGGCCTCGTCTTGGGCCATATCGTTTCCAGCAAAGGCATTGAAGTAGATAAAGCGAAAATCGAAATAATTGAATCTTTGCCCTATCCGTCCTGTGTCGAAGATGTGTGTTCCTTTCTAGGGCATGCTGGTTTCTACAGGCGCTTCATCAAGGACTTCTCCAAAATCACGCAACCTATGTGTAGACTACTTCGGAAAGATGTAGAATTTTTGTTTGATAATAGTTGCAAGGCTTCAATTGATTTTCTCAAAACCAAACTCATCACCGCCCCCATCATTCGAGCCCCCGACTAGTCTCTCCGCTTTGAAATCATGTGCGATGCTAGCAATCATGCCCTCGACACCACAAGGAGACATATGTTATCTACTATGCCTCGAAAGTGTTGGATCCAACCCAACAGAATTACACCACTACTGAAAAAGAGCTCCTAGATGTTGTCTCTGCCCTAGACAAGTTCAGACAATATCTCTTGGGCACACACGTCATTGTGTATTCGGATCATTCAGCCTTAGATATTTATTGATGAAGGCTGGTGCAAAACCTCACCTCATTCGATGGATCTTGCTACTTCAAGAGTTTAATATCCTGATCAAGGACAAGAAAGAAAAAGAGAATCTAGTCGTCGACCATTTGAGTAGATTACCAGCCCAATAGGACAATCCCAAGGTGCCTATCCGTGACACCTTCCTGGATGAGTATCTGTGTCTTGCCCAAGCTGTCCACTTCCCTTGGTTTTCTGATACAGCGAACTATCTTGCGACCGGCTCTTTCCTTGTCGATTCCTCGCCTTCTGAATGTCAACGCATTAACAGACAGTCAAAGTAATACATTTGGGACAGTCCCTATCTATGGAAGCATTGTTCAGATCAACTCATCAGGAGGTGCATGACTATGGATGAAGCGCCCTCAATCTTCAAATTTTGCCACTCATCAACGGAGGGTGGTCATTTCGTTTCAAAGAAAACAGCTTTAAAAGTCCTCGAGGCCGGCATGTATTAGCCGACGATCTTCAAAGATAGCTACATGTACTACGCGTCTTGCCCTCGATGTCAATCGACAGGGAACATCAGAGCTCGCAACCAGATGCCTATAACCAATATCATCTCCTCTGAGATTTTTGACATTTGGGGAATTGATTTCATGGGTCCATTCCCAAATTCTTACGGGAATATTTACATCCTCCTCGCTATTGATTACGTCTCCAAATGGATCGAGGCCAAGGCGACAAAAATTGATGACTCTAAAGTGGTGGTGAATTTCCTGAGCACCAACATTTTCAACCGATTTGGGACCCCTCGAGCCCTCATCAGTGACCGTGGGACACATTTTTGTAATCGGGTTATTTATTCTCTCCTCAACAAGTATAGGGTAACTCACCGAGTCTTTACAACATACCACCCCAGACCAATGGGCAAGCTGAAGTATCCAATCGGGAAATCAAATCTATTCTTGAAAAAATGGTTAACCAATCCCGTAAGGATTGGAGCTTGAAACTGGACGATCCTCTCTGGGCATATAGGACTGATTTCAAGACCCCGATTGGGATGACTCCTTATAGACTGGTCTATGGCAAGTTATGCCACCTCCCAGTAGAAATTGAACACAAGGCCTTCTAAGCAATCAGGAAGGTCACTATGTATCTAAGGGAGGCAGGCAAGCATCGTAGATTACAAATTCAAGAGCTCGAAGAACTTCGTTATGATGCATATAAGAACGCCCTCATCTACAAGGGCAAGACGAAAGCCTACCACGATAAGTTGCTCTTGCCCAAATCTTTTGTTGTTGGTCAGAAAGTTCTATTGTACAACTCCCGTTTGAGACTTTTTGCAGGAAAAGTTAAATCGAAATGGACAGGCCATATAGAGTCACAACCGTGTTTGATCATGGAGCCGTCGAGATCCAAAGTCTAGACTCAAAAATGATTTTCAAAGTCAATGGTCATCGCCTCAAGTCGTTCTATGAAGGTTTCAAACCCTTCACAATAGAGGAAGTGGAGGTGGTCGAACCACCCATCCAGCCCTAGACAGCATGTGAACGTCTAGGCCTAGACGTTAATGTAGGCAGTCAGAGGCTTCACCTCAGGTTTCGTTTCACCACTCAATTGTTTCTTTTTATTAGCAGAACTTCCGCTCCTTTTCATTTTATTATTTTTATTTTTATTTGTCGCCTATATTTTATTTCTTTCATTTAATAGTTGTTTATATTTATTAGGATGTTTGTTAAATTTATTCCCTTTTTGTGATTTCTCATTTTTCTATTTTTAACACCCACTAATTCTCTCCTTCTTTATTAATTTTGCCCCCCTCTTTATTTTATTACCCTCATTTTTATTTATTTATTCCCTACTTATTCCTCCTTTTTGTCTCTTTCTCTCTCTTAACCCCTTTTTTAAATTTGAAAAAGATTACTTTTGGTAGTTGGGATTTGGATAAAATAACTCACTTCCTCTCCCCACGCGCCACGTCAGCAAGAAGGACAAAATCAAATCCCTCTGAAAGTGCGATTCTCTCTCTCCGTCCTTTGCACTCTTCCACACTTTTCCCTTTTCCCACTCCTTTCCCTATCAGTGTCAGACTCAATCTCTCTCTCAAGCCTACACTCTATCTCCATGTTCTCCAAACCACCCTAATCAGCTCCATCACTACTCCCAATGATGAGGACGAAGCGCGTAGCCCACAAACGAACCTCTAGCACCTGACCTTCATCACTCCCTCACAGCCCCATCACTTCATCGTCCTCCCTCTCTCCTGGATCTTCCAAAACCCTCTCAAACACTCCTCCCTCAGGCGCTAACCCTAGCTCAGACCTCCGTATACCCCAGCCTCCAGAACCTTCCCCGGCCTCTAACCCACCCACCAAATCATAAGTCGCAAAGCCTAGCCCGGCCGACGACGACGACCTCTAGATCAACGGCTCCATCCCAGCCACATCTACCATAACCAGATCTAGCTGCATGGTGAGGCTCGCCCCCAGTTCCACGCCCGCCAGCTCCAAATCTAAGAAAGGCAAAGCGTCGCCACCGGTTGCATGTAAACTAATTGTAAAGGAAGTCCTTAAAGAGGTGTTGGTCTCAGGATCCGATGGAGAGAAGGAGATCGAGGTACCTATGGTCGATGACGGATCGAAAGAAGAGGAGACCGACTAACTCGACGCCGGCGAAGAACAAACTGGTGGGAGTGATAAATGGGCCGACGAAGAAAATGATGAGGAAAGAGAGGAGAGAGAAGCCGCAGAGAAGATGGTTGCCGAGAAAGAAGTCGCGGTTAGTTTAGCGGCGAGAAAGGGCAAAACAAAAACTCCGGCCAGAGCGGAGTCACCAGCAGAGCCTGAGACGTAGACTGATCGAAAGAGAAAAGGAGTCGATTTGAGCAAGGGCAAAAGCGAAGGCCTCCACAACCAAGAAGCCACGGCGCTCGGAAGGACCATCATCTACCCCTCGATCCTCATCCCAGGTGATAAATCAATAAATGGCCTAGAGGGGGGGGGGGGGGGGTGAATATGCTCTTAAAATTTTCTGCACAAGATAAGAGTAGAATAGCAAACACAAGATGTATAGTGGTTCCAATTCACAACTGAATTGTACTCCACTACCTAAGAGTCCTCCTCTTAGGATTTTCGAATGCAAACCACTTTGCTATTCACTTGAGCTTTTACGGGTTCAGCTCACAACCTTACAATTGGTTTTACCAGGATCACCAACAACCTTACAAGTAGTTTTCCAAGGCTCAACTACAACCTATGGTTTTTCAAGGGCTCAACCACAAACCTAAGTTCTCTTTCAATGGGATGAGAACACTACCCTTTACCCAAAAGTGTTAGGTACACTTTTCAAACCTTCACAATTAAATCAATGTAATTGCAACAAACAAATTGGTGTACAAAATAGATAAGTATATGATTGCAAATCAACACCAATAAATGAACAATGTTACCTCAAGAAGAAAGCCAAAAACACCCAGAATTATATGCAAGAATATTTGAAATCCTTGAAGAGAAGCTTGCATAAATGAGAATGTTGAATCTTTGGGTATGTAAAACTGATTTTGTGTTTGGGAGTTTGTAAGAGCTTTCTTATGGTTTCTTGTTGTGTTCAAACTCATATGGGATGAGTATTTATAGGTAGGAAGGTGTAGAAACTCAGACAAGAGGTTATGGGCTCAAAAATAGCCGTTGGAAGTGGAGAAAATAGTTGTTGCCGCGTCTTCCTGGACTCTGGCGGTATGCCGCTAGAAACGAAAAGCCTGGGGCGGTATGCCGCTAGCTTCGCTTCGGAAACAATTAAATTCGCCGAATCTAGCGGTATGCCGCCAGACACCACTCCTTCCTGGCGGTATGCCGCCAGGCACTGATCCTTCCATATCTCGAGTTCTAAAACTTGTTTTCGCACAAAACCTTTTTGAAAACATTTCTTGAGGTATATTGAACATTAATCAAGTGTTAAATTGAATCATACTTGCCCTCATTAAGTCCAAGAACACTTGATCTTCACGTTCGCGATTTACCGAATTGTTGCTCATATAAAGTCTTGATCGCAAACTGAAATTACATTTTCACTTAAAATTGAATTAGCAATCTAATTAATTTATGTGTCTTTACATCATCAAAATAGGTTCGAAGTACCCCTTGGGCTAACAATCTCCCCCTTTTTGATGATGACAACCACAAATTAATTAAAACACAATAAGCATGTAATTTTAAGGAGAAATGTAAGAGAGTAGAGTTTAAGGAAAAACTCCCCCTATAACTTTGTCATAAATGCTCCCCCTACATAAAACGTTAGTTGCACATAGAGCATGACAAAGATTTAAAATTTTGCTCCCCCTTAAACTTACTTTTCTCCCCATTTTAAAAACTTCTCCCCTTAACTTATTCTCCCCCTTTGTCATTAACAAAAAGGGTAAATAGTAAGAGAGGTCAATTAAGATCATGTAAGGAGTAATAAAGGAGCAAGCAAAGATCAAATCCAAAAATACTTTTAACAAGTATTAAGATCAAACAATTATCAAATTTCAAGGATAAATGTAATAGACATAAAAAGAATTTAGGAGTACCGAATGGAGATATTCAAAAAGGATGACAAATACCGATTTCATGTCTTAGCTCCACGAAACGATCCTTTGCAAGAGGCTTAGTAAAAATGTCTGCAAGTTGACTGTTAGTACCAACAAATTCAAGTGAAATATCCCCTTTTGCTAAATGATCACGGATGAAATGGTGTCTCACATCAATATGCTTAGTCCGTGAATGACAAATAGGATTCTTGACCAATTTCAGTGCACTTGTGTTATCACAATAAATAGGAATGTTACTAAACTTTAGATGAAAATCTTCTAAGGTTTGCTTCATCCACAAAACTTGTGCTACACAAGAACCACAAGCAATATATTCAGCTTCCGTAGTGGAAGTTGCAACTGAGTTTTGCTTCTTACTTGACCAAGAAACCAAAGCTTGTCCTAAGAATTGACATGTGCCACTAGTGCTTTTCCTATCTATTCTACAACCTGCAAAATCAGAATCGGAATAGCCAACTAGAGCAATGCTAGTTCCTTTTGGATACCAAAGTCCTAGTTTAGATGTGCCTTTCAAATATCTGAAAATTGTTTTCAATGCACTTAAATGGGACTCTTTAGGACAAGATTGATAACGAGCAAATAGACAAACACTAAACATTATATCCGGTCTACTTGCTGTTAAATATAAAAGACTACCAATCATACCTCGATAAAGAGTAATGTCTACATCTTTACCATCTTCATCTTTGTCAAGATTGGTGGTAGGACTTAGGGGAATAGGACTCTCCTTGATATTGTCGTATCTATATTTGGTGAGGAGATCCTTGATATACTTCGCTTGATTGATAAAAATGCCTTCTTGAGATTGTCGGATTTGAAGTCCAAGGAAGAATGTCAATTCTCCCATCATGCTCATCTCAAATTCGCTATGCATACATTTTTCAAAGTCCTTGCACAAAGAAACATTAGTAGCACCAAAGATAATATCATCGACATAAATTTGCACAATTATCATATGTTTACCATCATGTTTAGTGAAGAGTGTAGAGTCAATTTTTCCCATTTTAAAACCATTTTTCAATAAAAATTGACTTAAACGATCATACCAAGCTCTAGGAGCTTGTTTAAGACCATATAAAGCTTTTTGCAATTTAAACACATGGTTAGGAAATTTATGATCTTCAAAACCGGGAGGTTGTTTAACATACACTTCTTCCATGATGTAACCATTCAAAAATGCACTTTTAACATCCATTTGATATAAATTCATATTTTTAAAACATGCAAAAGCTAACAACATGCGAATGGCTTCAAGTCTAGCAACCGGGGCAAATGTTTCATCAAAATCTATACCTTCTTGTTGGTTGTACCCTTGGGCCACCAATTGAGCTTTGTTCCTAATAACATTTCCCGATTCATCAAGTTTGTTTCTAAAAACCCACTTGGTACCAATGATAGTTTGGTTGCTAGGCTTAGGAACTAATTTCCAAACACAATTACGTTCAAATTGATTTAGTTCCTCTTGCATGGCAATCATCCAAAATTCATCATGCAAGGCCTCATCAAACTTTTTAGGCTCAAATTGAGATACAAAAGCTTGGTGATCACACATATTTCTAAAAGAAGAACGAGTAGTCATACCTTTGCCATTTAAATTACCTATAATTTGTTCTTGTGGATGAGCTTTCATCATGGTCCATGGTTTGGAATGAGAGGGGCCTTGATCATCTTGGTTGACTACATCATTTGCATTCTCAAAGGCCTCTCTCTCCATATCCTTTTTCTCTTGAATTTCTGGATTTTCTAGAGATGGTGCGTTGTCCTTTGGATCATCAAGAATCGTCGTAGGAGGATAAGCTTGAATACTTCCAAAATCATCATCATTATCACTAGCTATCTTTTTGACACTTTCAAAAGGATTAGTTTCATCAAACGCAATATGCATGGATTCCTCTACAACTAGAGTTCTTTTATTATACACTCTATAAGCTTTGCTAGAAGTAGAGTAACCAAGAAAGATACCTTCATCCGACTTCGCATCAAATTTTCCCAAATTGTCTTTGATATTCAAAATAAAACATTTACACCCAAAGACTCTAAGATGTGCAATGGTGGGTTTTCTATCATGCCATAATTCATAACAAGTCTTATTTAAAAGAGGACGAATTAAAACACGATTTAAAATGTAGCATGCGGTACTAACGGCTTCGGCCCAAAAATATTTTGGCAAAGAGTGTTCGTTTAAAAGAGTCCTAGCCGCTTCTTGCAAAGATTTATTTTTCCTCTCAACTACCCCATTTTGTTGAGGAGTGCGAGGACATGAAAAATTATGATCAATACCATTTTCATTGCAAAAATCTTGAAACATGCCATTTTTAAATTCACCACCATGATCACTTCTTATCTTGGAAATTTTGAAACCTTTTTCGATTTGAATTTTATAGCAAAGTCTTTTGAAGTTATCACATGCATCATGCTTATGAGACAAAAATAAAACCCATGTAAATCTAGAATAGTCATCCACAATTACAAAACAATACTTCTTACCACCCAAGCTAGCTGTCCTTATTAGTCCAAAAAGGTCAAGGTGAAGAAGTTGAAGTGGCCTTGAAGTAGACACGGTTTTTATGGACTTGAATGAACTCTTGATTTGCTTTCCATATTGACACGCATCACACAAGCCTTTCATTTCAAATTTCAGCTTAGGCAATCCTTGAACTAGCTCCTTCCTAGAAAGCTTTGCAATATGGTCCATTCCTACATGAACAAGTCTCCTATGCCATATTGAAGAATTATCTACTAAAGCACTTAAACAAGTATGATCATCATTAGAAATATCATTCAAATCAATCATGTAAATATTTCCTACTCTATTACCAGTAAAAACAAGTGATTGTGTGTGTACATTTCTAATTTCACAATGTGTAGAAGTAAAAATAACAAATAATTCTCTATCACACAATTGACTTATGCTCAAAAGATTGAATTTTAAGCCTTGAACAAACAACACATTTTCAATAGAAGGTGAGTGACCAACTTTACCAATGCCCAAAACCTTGCGTTTTTTGTTATCGCCAAAAGTCACGCCTCTTTTGTCTTTCTTCTCCAAATGGGTGAATTTTGACTTGTCACCCGTCATATGCCGTGAACACCCGCTATCCAAATACCATCTTGCTTCATTGGGTTTCCGGCATTCCTACAAACACAATTTAGTTAGTTCTAGGAACCCAAACATGTTTGGGTCCTTCCTCATTTGCATATGTACCCTTTGCTACCCAAATTTGTTTCCAATTAACAAACCCTCTACGAATGTAGCAAAAATAGGATAAGCGACCAAATTTTCTGCAATAGCTACATTTATAAATAGGTTTAGCATGTGAAGGTTTGTTTTGAACTCTAGATGAACTAGGCATGATTGTTAGAAGAATTTACTTTGACAAAAACAATTTTACCATTATTCATGCTTGTAGAAGAATTAAAACCAATGCCATGCATATTACCAAATTTCTTTTGATCATTCATGCATTTATGATGGCTATGACTACTTTGCATATATTTGGCTAATGTGTTCTCAAGAGTTTTAATCTTTTCTTCTAAAATTAAAATTTCTTTAGAAGAATTTATACAAAGCTCACATTTGCCATTTTCCTCCTTAAGCTTACCACAAGCAATATCAAGCAATTTATTCTTATTAGTCAAGTCTTTGTTTAGCTCTTCTAGCTTACTAATATCATTCTTAAGGATTTCTAGTTCCTTAACAAGACTAGTATTTTTCTTAGTGGCATTTTCAAAACGAGTAGCTAGTTCATTAAAAACTTCTTGCAATTCATCATAATCACGTTCATCAATAGAAGAATTGCAAGAGCTTACCTCATCATCACTTTGAGCCATAAGGCACAAGTTTGCTACTTCATCTTCGAATGAGGATTCCGAGGGATCACTACTTGAAGTTTCATCCTCATCACTCCAAGTGGAGGTTGCTTTAAATGCTCTCCTATAATGCTTCTTTCCATCCTTCTTATTTTTTGAGCTGTGTTTCTCATATCTCTTCTTCTTTTCAAGTCTAGGACATTCACTTCTAATATGTCCTGGTTTGTCACACTCAAAGCACACAACATCATTATTAGATTTGAATTTAGAATGGTTAGAAGACTCACCTTGATATTTATTCTGCTTGGTTTTCCAATGCTTATGGAGTTTTCTTGTGAAGAAGGCAAGAGACTCATCATCTTCTTCAGCAAGCTTGCTTGCAAGGGCAATGCTCTTCTTTTCCTTTGTATTTGCCTCTTCTAAGTTATATAAGCCCAACTCATGCTCAAAAGCGGTAAGTGAACTTACAAGTTGAGTGTATGAAGGCTTCACTTCCTTTTGCTTGATGGTGGTTTTGATTGCTACCCACTTGCTTGGAAGAATGCTTAGAAGTTTTCTCACCATCTCTGAATCACTTTGAGTCAATCCGAGATTATCCATGGCACTGCACAAATTTTGCAATCTTGTGCTGAGATCATAGATAGACTCTCCTTGCATCATCTTGAATAATTCATATTCAGTTTTGAGTTGGTCCAAACGGAGATCACGAACTTGAGCAGTACCCTCATGCGCCATCTCCAAAGTATCCCAAATTTGCTTTGCTGTTTTACATGAGCTGATGCGATTGAACTCACCAAAAGAGATGGAGACTTGAAGTGCATACATGGCTTTAGCTTCCATGGTTTTCCTTGTCTTCTGTGCATTACTCCAATGCTCAAAGTCAAGAATCCTTGTAGTTCCATCTATTCCGGAAGGTTCAGTTGGAGCCACAAAACCTTTCTCAACACAATCCCATAATTCACAGTTGAGGGAAGTAAGAAAGGTCTTCATCTTGATCTTCCAATGAAGATAATTGTTGCCATCAAGGTAAGGTGGTTGATTGAATGCTCCTCTATCTTGATTGCTGGAAATACCTCCTCTATCCATTTGAATCTTTCACTTGAGGTTGTTGAACCTTGTTCCAAGTGACCTTGCTCCGCTACCAATTGATAAATCAATAAATGGCCTAGAGGGGGGGTGAATAGGCTCTTAAAATTTTCTGCACAAGATAAGAGTAGAATAGCAAACACAAGATGTATAGTGGTTCCAATTCACAACTGAATTGTACTCCACTTCCTAAGAGTCCTCCTCTTAGGATTTTCGAATGCAAACCACTTTGCTATTCACTTGAGCTTTTACGGGTTCAGCTCACAACCTTACAATTGGTTTTACCGGGCTCACCAACAACCTTACAAGTAGTTTTCCAAGGCTCAACTACAACCTATGGTTTTTCAAGGGCTCAACCACAAACCTAAGTTCTCTTTCAATGGGATGAGAACACTACCCTTTACCCAAAAGTGTTAGGTACACTTTTCAAACCTTCACAATTAAATCAATGTAATTGCAACAAACAAATTGGTGTACAAAATAGATAAGTATATGATTGCAAATCAACACCAATAAATGAACAATGTTACCTCAAGAAGAAAGCCAAAAACACCCAGAATTATATGCAAGAATATTTGAAATCCTTGAAGAGAAGCTTGCATAAATGAGAATGTTGAATCTTTGGGTATGTAAAACTGATTTTGTGTTTGGGAGTTTGTAAGAGCTTTCTTATGGTTTCTTGTTGTGTTCAAACTCATATGGGATGAGTATTTATAGGTAGGAAGGTGTAGAAACTCGGACAAGAGGTTATGGGCTCAAAAATAGCCGTTGGAAGTGGAGAAAATAGTTGTTGCCGCGTCTTCCTAGACTCTGGCGGTATGCCGCTAGAAACGAAAAGCCTGGGGCGGTATGCCGCTAGCTTCACTTCGGAAATAATTAAATTCGCCGAATCTAGCGGTATGCCGCCATACACCACTCCTTCCTGACGGTATGCCGCCAGGCACTGATCCTTCCATATCTCGAGTTCTAAAACTTGTTTTCGCACAAAACCTTTTTGAAAACATTTATTGAGGTATATTGAACATTAATCAAGTGTTAAATTGAATCATACTTGCCCTCATTAAGTCCAAGAACACTTGATCTTCACGTTCACGATTTACCGAATTGTTGCTCATATAAAGTCTTGATCGCAAACTGAAATTACATTTTCACTTAAAATTGAATTAGCAATCTAATTAATTTATGTGTCTTTACATCATCATAATAGGTTCGAAGTACCCCTTGGGCTAACACCAGGTTCCCTCTAATCTCTCTTCCTCTAAAGGCTGGATGAAATTTCATGATAAAGCCTCACTAGATAAGCTTGCTTTGTTTCATTCCAAAGGCGTTAGCCCCTGTTCGTGCCTAGACATGGACTTTCTTGATGCTATGCATGTAGGGCCTTGAGTGCACGAACTCGTGGGAAATATAGGGTGGGAAGCTCTGTTCTTCCTTGAAGACCCGACATTCCTTGAGCTCTACCTCAAATTTTTCACTTCTTTTTGGATTGTGCCTGAATATTTTAAGTCAAAGACAAATCTGAACCCAATCTGTCTGCCTCAGATGCTATTCATTTTAGATTGATGAATGAATGGTCTATCTTGTCTATTGATTCTTTTAATTGCCTGCTTGGTTTTGTGTCTACTACTGAGCTTAAAACCCCTAAATACATGAATGCTCTAACTATGTACCTTGCTAACTTTGATGCTATTGTGGCTTTTCACGAGCTAACCGGCAATCCCAATACCGAATTCAGCCCTCGATCCTCCAAAGCCCACGAGATTCATGACCCCTGTTTGCGTATCTTGCACTGATATTTGGCCCTTACCTTCCCAGGTAAGCATAATTCCTCGGGCAAATTATCATTGCAAGACCTATTTTTCTTATGGTGCATGTTGCATGGTCGTCGGGTAAATTTAGGGTTCTGGGTTGCGAACACCATCACTACTATACAAAACAATTCTCGCAGCCTAGCTTTTGGCTCTCTTGTCACTTTGCTTGTTGTTAACCATCATGGCCTCAATCTTCAAGTACACACCATGCTCACCCCTATCCCTTTTAAGCTTTTAGACCCCAAAACCCTTGATGGGATAGGGCATCTTTGTATCTCATAGGGTGTGTTGAGTTTTAGCGCAGGTTGTACGCCGACTAAGGAGCAAGTCTTGAGGGCCAAGCACGGTGGCAATTTTTCATATCCAGCAGCAGCTCAGTCGCCAACCAAGCCTCGTCCTGCCCAAGCTAGCACTTCACGACCAGCTACCTCTCCTGCCCAGGACATTCCTCCTTCAGGCCCCATCACCATCAACGCCCCATCTCTCGAGCGTCTACTCCATGCCATTCTAACCGAACTTCAAGGCCTGACCACAGAGGTTGCCCGTTGCAACCTATCGCCTTCCTAATTTTCCCCAAACAATATTTCATGCCCTCGGGGAGGGTTTAAAATATTTCCACAACTTTTATTTTTTCCACTGTACTCCTTTCTATTTTTGTTGAACTTTTTGTGTGCCCTTCCCGCATTGAGGACAATGCGCTGCCTAAGTATAGGGAGGGATTTTATTTGTTTGTGTGTTATTTTTAGTTTATCGTTTGATTGCATGTGAATTTTTCTACTTGTTGCATGATTGTGTGTTTCGTGAAAATTTTCAAAAAAAATTCAGATTTTATTTTATTTTAGGATTTTGTTAATCTCGCACTGCCCAGTTTTAAAACCCCCATGTATGGACACACACTTTCGACCCTCTGTGCACAGAATAAACCGACCAGCACCATGTCTAGATCTAATCATTCGCACTTTGCTTGTCAGACCTTATATCTGCATCTAGGCCTAGACACCAACAATCACAAATAGCATCTAGTGAGCACTTTGAGCCTCCATGCCATAATTCTTCATGTGTGATCTGAATGCTTAGCTAGGCACTGGCTGAACTTACATGATATCCCTGGGTATAGGCACCATCAGACATGGGAAAGCAACAATATGATGAAAGTCTTCGCATCACTGTCTTTTTCTTTGTTTTCTTCCTTTTCTCCCTCTTTTCTCTCACTTTCTACCATCTTGCCCTAGACACTCACCTACCCGTCTCTCTTCTTTCTTTTTCTTGACCACTTGAGCTTATTTTCTTAGTCTTTTTCCTTGGCAGGTAAGCAGCAATTGTTGAGGGTAGTGTCAAGGGCTAGACACGCAGAAAAACATAAGTGTGGGGAGCAGAAGACTCTAAGGCTCCATCATAGAAAAGTAGAGCTAGGGCAAGACACAAAAACATCATCTTGCCCTAGCGAATTCATAAAGGAAAGAGCCCCCCTCAAAAGCCTAAGTGTGGGGAAGCCGAGGAAGTCAAACATCAGTGCTGGAAGCAGATCTAGTGCAAGACACTAAAAGAGAACTCAAAAAAATCCTCTACCCTAGTTGAATCGAAGCTAGAAAGGTTCGCGCCCCTTTCCTTTTTAAAAAACTAAAAATATATATACATAATAAATAGAAGAAGGGGGCAAAACGCGAACAAAAGAATCTGTTGCCAGCACCCACCAAGAGAAGAACATCCTGCCCAAGAAGAAGAAATCCTTCGTCTAGCCCTCAACTGCATCATCGCTGATAAGATTAAATCTTTTAAGAAAACGGGGTAGAGATTATGGTCGTCCAGAGTTACTGTGGTGGTCATCCGTAGTACCTGCAAAGCGCCGGAGGGGGACCCTGGCGTAGACACTCCGATGCTTAAGTTAGTATGGCTGTGTGATTTGGCAGAGATTAGGGTAGCAGTTCTGGTCTTACCTTTGATCTAGAAATGGGTGGTATTTATAGGCAAAAAGAAAGGGTGTTACCCATGGGGGTGGGCGTTAACGGGGGAAGATAACACCCAAGATGACGTCAGCAGGCGTCAGCTGGATAAGATATCACCGATGAGATATTGCCAGTGAGGTGTTGCCAAGGCTGTCTGGGATAGGAGAATGCCGTGTGGGTCCCCTCCCCGCTGATGTCGACCATCCCAGGATTCCTTGGTCAGCACGGAGCGGTAGCCGGGTGGCTGTCGCCAGTCAAGGTTCGGCCTTGACTTGGGGTGAAAAGACGAATGTACCCTCGGTGTTTTATCAATTGTTATCATAAGCCCAACTGAAAGCGAGCCCTAGTGTTTACCAAGGGCTTCACTCTCGACATCTAGAGGGGTGTTACTTCCTTTACTTCGCGGCAGGTTCGTGAGGATCTTCGGGTTTCTCTAACTCTTTTGGCATTCAAACCATGCCTTTTCATTCCCGGTATCAGCCAAAACTCGGTATCTTTGTACTAGATACACGATAGTAAAGCAGGTAACGCGAACCAAACACTTGCGAGAACCATTGGTCGCAGAGAGGATGCCGACCAAGTTGGCAGTGAGGAGGTTATAGCGATAACACTGGTCATAAACCAGAACTGATAACGCTAGCGATATATCCAAACTGATAACGCGGGTATTTTCCCTGACATGTTTCATAGGATCGATATCGGCAAGGCAAGACGTTACGACGTTACCTCCTCGTCGCTCAGAATATCGTTCGGCGGGTGATATTTTGTCATTTTTCCTGCATATTCTCAAATGTGGCTTTATCACGTTAGTAAAAATATTATGCAATGATAACATGAGTTACCCTTAAAGGCTTTCACCCGCACATATCGGAGTGTCGTTGATACCACTTTTCACCGAATCTAGCAATATTGACGCGGTTTACGTTTTTCTGGATTTTGGTCTGTACTCCACTCGAACATTTTGGGTGTTCACCAAGGGTTTCGCTTTAGACTATCTCCCTGGCTATTATAGGATAACGGGACGGCCCAATTTTTGAGGAACGGGCCTTGGTGAGCAACTACTGCTTCGGATCTATAAATGCGATCCTTTTTTCTTTTTTTTTGGTGCAGATTCTTCACATTCTCTCTATATCTCATTTACCATTTCTTCATGGACGATCTCACTAGAAAATTTCTGACTTCCAAAGCCATAACCCTAAAAAATCTCACTGAGGGTGATGTCAGCTTCTTAGAGAACATGCTGACGAAGACTGGTGAAGACGTGCTGGAGCTTCGGGGAATGATAACCCCTATTCAGTCTAGGATCGGGGCCGCTTCTATGGAGGACTTTAACCCTATAGGGAAAGTCTCCAAGTTGGCCGTTGCAGCCTGCCGCATCGAGGTAGCCATCGCCATGCTACAGCAGAGGAAGGATCTGCTGAACTGCTGCCTGAAGAGCATGAGAAGCACCTCTTCTGAGCTAACCTCTGTGGTGGAGGCCTTGAGGGATATCCCCACTCTGCTGGTGGATGATGACAATGATGCACGGTCTCGGGGCTTGAGTGCTTGCCACTATGCCTTCTTTTTTGTTTTTCCTTTATAGGTATCGTGTATGCGGATGTATATTTAGGCCGTTAGGCCATAATAAAGACTTCTTTTGGTTATCGGGCTTGCGATTTCTTTCCCTTTTTAATGCGTTAGTCCCTGCTTCAGTTGAGGGCTGTGTCAGCCTAACTGAAAACGAGTCTACCATTGGTCGGACTTCTGTAGCATTTATTCTTCTTTATCTGCCAGGTGGCGGCGGTTGTTATGGCGAACCATTTTGCATTAATCACGCGCCGCCTCTTCAGTATTAATCGATTGGGTGGGTTTTTCGGTGTTTCTTGATTATTGAGAAATCCCAACAGGCGTGATCAAAGGATTTGATTCTGCCATTATGGTTGATCTTCTCGAGATGCATTGAATTATCCTCCAATCACGTGTGGAAAAAGAATCTGAAGAGTCTCACCACTTTGACTATTTATGAGGAGTTCTTCTTCTTTTTCCTGTTCATCTTCTTCTTTGTACTCTTCTACTACTACTAATTTCCATTTTTCATGGCTGATTCATATGATCAGGTTTCTGATGAGCGAGAATCTCGTCCGACCCCCCCGACTACACCGGATTCTGACAATCCTCCTTCGCCGTCATGCCTGAAGAGGCGATTGCCTAGCCGCAAAGGTCGGAAAAGGTCGAAGAAGAGAGTAAATTCAAAGACCACTGACTGGTTTTCTTCCTTTTCTGCCCCTCCTGCTTGTAAGGGCAAGGAATTGTTTCCTCCTGCTGACTGGTTCGAAGAGGAGATTCCTCCAGGCGATATCGTTGTAAAGGCGGCATCTTCCGCCGCAAAGGGGGAATCCAACCCGTTAGTGGCAAGTTCGGAGCGAAAGGTTGACAAATCTCTTCCTTTCGCTGATGAGGAGCTTCCGTCCTCGGATGGGGGAAACTGCTACTAGTCCTCTTACTAGCCTAACGATGATTGATTCCGCCCCTGGCAATCCTTTATAGATGCCGTATAGCTACTATTAAACTAAATAGAATGATGCTTCTGCTTTTTTAGTCTTTTATGCTCAGGCGTTAGCTCCTCCTTTGATGGATAGCTATCGTCGAGAGATTAACTGTCGCTTCAATGTAACCATTTTCAACTGATTGTCAGTAACCGCCCCCTTTAGAAGATATAAATGCTTAGACATAAATATCCTTCTGAGGTTTTTCCCACGTGTCACTTTTGCTTTGGGGCGTGTCCCATTTTTACAGGCTGTTCAACTTTCGAACTTAGCCTTTAAAAGGGAGCATCTGCTTTCTTTTAATACTCTTTGCTTATGCTTTGGAATTTTTCTCCTTCTTCTCTCTCTGAGTTTCATTTTTGTTTCAAAGGAAGTTACGATCACCGTTCGCCGGCGCCGACGGTTTTGCTCACCGCCTTCTGCTCAAGGTACTTTACTTCTTCTTCCTTAGATTTTCTTCTTGCTAATTCATTATGAGCATGTCTAGGATACCCAAGGATACTCAGTGGCCTATGGACACAAATAGGTCTTCTAAGGGTCTCCAGCGGCCTATAGATTTAGAAATCGAGAGAACACCCAGTGTTTTCATTGATGAAACAGTATTGGAGGCTGAGTTGGAGGAAAATGGTATCTTTTTCCCTCCTAGTTACTCCGTCAAAATTCCTGAGGCTGGCCATCGGCTTCATGACCCTCTATCGGGGAGCGATAAGATGGTATAATTTAATATGTTCCTTTATGGTTTTAACTTTCCCATTCACGAAGCGGTGAAAGGATTACTGCGTTGTTATGACATTAACCCGGCTCAGATTACGCCTTCCTCCTTGTGTGGGATTCATGCCTTCATTCGTGCTTGTGAGTTGCGGGGTATCTTTATCCCGTCTGTCAATTTATTTTGCAAGTTTTTTAACTTCAAGTGCCGCAACTATGTGGTAGATATCACCCCGAGGTGGAATGATGCGTTAGTGCAGTCATTCTTGCAAAAATTCTAGGGCTTTGAAGAGATTGTGGCTGATTGGAAGAGCGATTTCTTCATTTTGAAACTGTCTTTCCGCCCGTGGCCTAGGGGCTTCAATCGGTGTCTTATTGACTCCATTTGGGCAAACCCGTCAATACTGTCCAAGGAAGAGCTTCGCCAAACGAACACGCTGTTAGAGTTGAGTTCGTCCTTTCGCATTCGAGAGTTTGCCTTGTACAGGCTTATAGAAGAGTGTACTATAAGTAAGTTTCTTTCGTGTTTCCACGTTACCACGATCAGCCGGAAAGTGCCTCTTCTTGGTGAGCCGTCTGATCAGGACATGCCGTCACAAGGTTACGACTTTTCAGTTTTGGGCGTTGTCCTCACATCCCGGAATCGTGCCCTCACTTAATGAGTCATCTATATTAGCCCGGTCACAAGGATAGGATTTTCACTTCCAAGATGGAGCTACTATTTCCCTGGGGCGTGCCTTTCCTTAACGAGTCATCTCCACGAGAACGGTCGGTATAAGGATTGGACTTTTCACTCCTAGGGATTCCGGGGCATGCCTCATCTTAGTGGGCCGCCTATATTAGCACGGTTTACCAAAAGGAAAGGACTTTTCACCCCTAGGGGAGTCGGGACGTGCCTGGTCTCATGGCCCACACGTGGCTACCACAAGGATAGGACTTTTCACTCCCAACACTAAATATTAGGTGTGTCAGGGCATGCCCTCACTTCGTGAGTCGTCTGATCAAGATCGACCATCACAAGGATAGGACTTTTCACTCCTGGCAACCCCTTTTCATCATCTGCACACACACAGTCGTAAAACACAAGGAAGCTCACTATTCGAGCATTAGCACAGGTTAGGGCTGACATTGTGCAGAGATAAATCAAAGTCTAGCATGATATAATTTCAAATGAGCAATATTCCAAGAGTTAGGTAAGGGGGTACCGTCGAGTGTCTTTAGATGATACGCTCCCCTCCCGACAATACGGGTAACGCGGTATGGCCCTTCCCAGTTCGGGCTGAGCTTTCCCTGGCGTTGACCGGTTGCTCGCTTGTCTCTGAGTACCAGGTCGTCTGCTTTCAGCAGCCGCTCTTTGACGCGCCTATTGTGATAACGCGCCATCTTTTGTTTGTAATGTAGCATTTTCAGAAGAGCTTCCTCTTGCAATTCTGGTAGCGCGTCAAGGTTAGCTCGTAACCTTTCCTCATTCAGCTCTTCTCTGAAATAGGCTACTTGTAGGCTCATAGTACCAATTTCCACGGGCGTGACGGCCTCAGTACCGAAAGCTAGTGCGAATGGTGTTTCTCCCGTGCTGGTTTTCGTGGTCATGCGGTATGCCCACATCACATACGGCAGCTCGTCTGCCCACTTTTTTTGGATCCTTCTAGGTTCTTCTTAACACCATTAAGGATGCTCCGGTTCGTCACCTCTGCCTGACCATTGGTTTGCGGATGAGCCACGGAAGAGAACCTTTGCTCGATTCCGAACTCCACGCATTGGTCTCTGAAGAATTAGCTGGTGAATTGCGTTCCGTTATCGCTGACTAGCACACAGGGTACGCCGAATCGCATGATAACTTGATGTTTGAAGAAACGCCAGATTTTCTCAATCGTGATGTTGGCAACCACCTCAGCTTCCGCCCATTTGGTAAAGTAGTCTACTGCCACAACCACAAACTTTAACTGAGGCCTCGCCTTTGGGAACGGTCCTAGGATATCAATCCCCCATTTCGCAAAAGGACAAGGAGCAATGATGTCATAAATTTGTGTGGGGGGGTTGTCGAGGAATCTTAGAGAATTCCTGACACTTTTAGCAAGTTCACACGTAATTATGGTAGTCTTTCCAGATAGTAGGCCAGTAGAACCCCGATCTAAAGACCTGCATGGCCAGGGTGCCACCGGATGCATGCATGCCGTAAATTCCTTCGTGGATTTTGCGGAGGGTATGAAGACCCTCTTGTTCCGTTATGCACCTGGCAGCTGGGTGAGAGAAACATCTCAGCGTTATCTGCTGGTAGCTCATCATGTTTCAAGTATTTTATGACGGGAATTCTCCAGTCATTTTCACTTTTTTCCACGCAGAGCGTCGCCTGTTCTTCCATGAAGGAAGGTACAGGAATCTCTCGGTAATACACCCCTTTAGGTGTGGACGCTTCCGGGTTTGCCGCGAGTTTGGCAAGGTTATTTGCCTCAGCGTTATCCTCTCGTGGAATGTGCTCGAAGCTGACTTGTATGCCGTTTTTCTTTATTTCTATCAACTCGCGTTTCACTTTGGCAAGGTATTGCACCATGATGGGCTCCCTGGCTTGAGAGTGTCCCAAGACTTGGTCTATTATCAGCTTGGAGTCTCCACAGATTTTCAACAGCAGGTCTCCCAACCTCCCTGAATCATTTATGCCTTTTATGGAGAAGTTTTTCCCTATCCTGAGCCCAGCTAATAGCGTTTCGTATTCTGCGGCGTTGTTAGATAACGGTTATAGGATTCGGATGACATATAGCACATGGATGCCGTGAGGCCCACTCATGAAGATTCTGGCTCCGACAAGCTCTTGATTTTTGGCACCGTCCACGTGGATGACCCACAGGTCGGTGTAGGTTTCAGGGAAAGGGAGGTCCAACTCCTCTTTTTCTTTTTCAGTCAATTCTGCCATTGGATTTGGAGTAAAGGTGCATTCCGTGATAAAGTCTGCCAGAATTTGAGCCTTCACAGATGGCCGGGATCTGTAGTGTAGCCCATATTGTTCGAGCATTCTCCCAGAGGACTCGGGCTTCCGGAATATCCTCTTTAAAGGTTGATCTGTAAGCACAATGATAGTGTGAGCTTAGAAATATCGGCCCATCTTTCGCGTCGCTTGTATTAATGCGAACGCTATTTTTTCTATACGAGTATATCGCAGCTCGGCATCTTTCAAGATGTCACTTACGAAGTATACAGGACGGTGCGTGTGATTGTCATCTCGCACAAAGACCACAATGACCACTTTGTCAGCAACCCCAAGGTATAAATACAGGATATCGCCAGGTTCAGGTCTTGTCAGCACTAAGTCAGACGATAGGTAGGCCTTCAGGCCTGCGAATTCCTCTTCGCATTCTGCCGTCCATCCGAAAATGACTTTTTTGCCTATAACTTTGAAAAAGGGGAGGCATCTCTCGCCTTGCTTAGAAATAAACTGTCCCAGAGCGATAACACGCCCTATTAGTTTCTGTATTTCCTTCACAGTTCGAGGAGATACCATGTCTTGGATAGCTTTGATTTTTGAAGGGTTGGGTTGGACACCCTTCTGACTGACCACGTAACCAAAGAACTTGCCTGTTTGAAAGGCAAACATTCATTTTCGAGGGTTCAGCTTCATTTGGTAAAGTTTCATCACTTCAAAGATTTCCGCCAGGTTGGATAAATGGTCTTTGAAGCTTCGGCTTTTGACCAATATGTCATCAACATATGCCTTTACGGTTCGCCCAATCTGTCTTTCGAAGACTTGATTCACCATTCGCTGGAAAGTGGCTCCAGCATTTTTTAACCCAAATGGCATCGCCGTGTAGCAATATGTGGCCTTGGGAGTGATGAAAGCAGTTTTCTCTTCATCCTCATTAGCCATGGGGATTTGGTGGTACCCCGAGTTGGCGTCTAGTGAGCTCAGATAAGCATACCCGGCAGCCTGATCGACTAGCTGATCAATCCGAGGGAACGGGTAACAATCTTTGGGACAGGCATCATTTAAGTCAGTGAAGTCGATGCACATACGCCATTCTCCATAAGGCTTGGGAACCAGGACTGGGTTAGCCAACCAGGTAGGATATTGTACTTCTCGAATAAAGCCAGCGTCGAGAAGCTTTGCTATTTCTTTGTCGACAGCTATCGCTTTTTTTGCAGAGAAGGCATGTCATTTCTGCTGAACTGGCTTTACGTCAGGGTTGACGTTAAGTCGATGCTCCGCTACCTCTCGCGAGATACCGGGCATGTCGGCTGGTTTCCATGCAAACTCTCCTTTGCATTTGTTCAATAGCTGAACTAACTGGAGGTTTTCCTCCGAGCTGAGGTTATCGCTAACCAAGAATATAGCCCCATCGACCCCGTTAACTAGAACGTGAATCATCTTGTCCACAAGCTGAGTGTGTTTCTCATCGCTTTGTTCATATGGATCCACTGTTACGCACATGTACCTATCACAACTCTTCTGAGTCATGAGCAGGTAACATTCAGCCGCTAACTTCTGATTACCCCGGATTGAGACCACACCATCCCAGGAAGGATATTTCATCCTTAAATATTTCTGTGATATCGCCGCTCCGAAATGGTTGAGGAATGGCCGTCCTACTATGGCGTTATAAGGCAGGTTTAGATCCACAACCAAGAATAGAAGTTCCTCTGACCGCTTGGAGGTATCTTCCTTGAAGTATACCGGTAAAGTGGTTACTCTAGTTACTAGGATGGGGACTCCGTCTACTCCGATAATGGGTTTTTTGCAGGGCGTAAGCTCGTTGTCAGGGCGCTTCATGAGATTGTAAGCTTCCAGCAAGAATAGGTTCACCGCACTTCCATTGTCAACAAGAGTTCTTCTAACTCCATGGCTAGAGATAATGGGTGTAACCACTAACACATTGTTGTATGGATATTTCACGCCCTTCTCGTCATCTTCAGAAAAGGATAATACCATGCGAGCTAAGGCGCTTATCACCTCACTTTTGATTGACACGTCTGCTCGCTTTCGCTTGTCCCCTGTCGCGGGTGTCACCTGTGCGGACTCGTCCAGGTAGGGTGTGCCTTAAGTGATGATGTTAATGATAGGGACGTCTTCGTCATCAACCGTGAGCGTTTCCCTACCCCTTTCTACAAGACCAGCGTCGTTGCCTAGGGCGCGGGGGAGGGGGGGTGCCCGTCTATTGTCGGCCATTCTATTTGTCGGGTTGCTCTTGGCTTCTTCTCGTGTTTTGACGGCGAATTCTCCCAGATAGCCCTCTTCTACCAGGCGCTCTATTGCCAGTTTAAGTTCTCTACACACTTCTGTAGAGTGCCCCTTAGCTTTATGAAATTTACAGTAGGTGTTTTCCCTTCCTCCCAAGGTTACCCCCGGTCTCACAGGGGTCGGATAACGGATATGCAGGTTCTACTGTTACGCTATCACTAGTATTTCTGCTCTAGGCAAGATGAGGGAAGGAAGGTCTGGGTCATAAACTCGTCCCTTAGGGGGATCTCCCTGTCGCTGCGTTGAGGAGCCACCAGGCTTTCCCTTTGAGGAGTTTCCTTTTCGCCGATTAAAGGTCTTGGGGATGTGATCCTTTCGCTGAGCGTAATCATCGATGAAACGATCCTCAGAAGTAGTAGTAATGGGAGCGTTAGGGACTGGAGGCATGACTGGCGGCATGTTTCGAATTCTGTCCCTATTCTCTTCCTCTTTCATCCTCGCATAATTGTTGGCTTTCAGTCTTAACGCATCTAAGGTTGCTGGAGGGTCAACCATTAAAGAATCTCTAAGTTTTCCATAGTAACAGTTACGCTTTAAGGCTTTAATAGTGAAATCAACTGTTACACCTGGCGTGAGCGACATCTCGGTGTCGAAATAATTGAGGAAATTCCTCATGGATTCCTGAGGTTTTCTGTGTATATCGAACAAGGCGACAACAGATTTCCTGATGGGGACCGTAGTACTGAATCGACTCCTGAATTTAGATTCTAGCTGTGAGAAGCTGTCAATAGATCCGCCAGGAAGACCTTCGAACCATAGGCGCGTAACCCCCGACAGGGTCATTACAAATATTTGACACAACACTGCGTCATTGTGAGTCTAAAATTGCACAAAGTCCTTCACCTTGTTAAGGTGGGAAATGGGATCTCTGGTGCCGTCATAAGACTCTGAGGGGAGTTTCACATGTCGGCTGACTCTATGACACCTTATGCGTGGGCTAAAGGGGTGGCCAGAAGTGTCATCAAGGATTTCACGCGTATATCGAGGTGGGGATACCTCCAAATGATGCCTATGATTCCGCGGGTCTCGGGTATGATGTCGTCTTAGAGACGGGCTGCGACTCCTTGGCGAGCGAGTTCGATGTCTTCTACTGCTTGAACTTTCACTCCCCCCAGGAGATATGTCTCTATCGTTTTCGTCCCTCCTGCCATCCCAACGACCTCTGTCCTCGTCAAGCCATTACCGTTCCCCTTGGGAAACAGGAAGCAGAGGCACCTGTGGCACGTACGGTTCCACTGTCCTATGAGCAAATTGTACAAGAATGACTGGCGTATTCAACGCAGGCAGCGTCAGAGAAACATTCGCATGCAATGGGGACCATAACGGCCGTTCTGTGATGATAGGTGGAGTAAAAACAAACTGAGATGGAGCGCCTGATCCAAAAGCGCTAGGCGTGAATCTAGTGGCTAATTTCATTAAATGGTCCAGTTGGGCACGAAAGGCCGAAATCGAACTCGCGAAAGGGTTATTCACGCTATCCATCACGGATCCCATGGGAGAGGGAGTAGAATAACTGGGCCCTGCCATATGAGACGCGGGGGCGCTCATCTTAGGAAATAATGCACTCATAGTCGATCCAAAGAGAAAGTCTGTCTGTGCAGAGGAATACGCGTGTGTTGCCACGAAGATGTCGGGAGAAGTGGTAGGGAAGAGTTCCCTACAGACGTCACCATCGCGAGAGTGTGGAGGAATGGATTTTGAATTAGAAGCCATAATCTTCCAATTTTCAGAAGAACAGAGCTTGGCTATTAAGGATGCTCACTTAATTAAATCCAAACCTCTCAACGAAAGCACCAATTTGATAAGATTAGATCTTCTGAGAAAGCGGGGTAGAGATTATGGTCGTCCAGAGTTACTGTGGTGGCCGTCCGTCGTACCTGCAAAGCGCCGGAGGGGGGACCCCGGCGTAGACACTCCGATGCTTAAGTTAGTATGGCTGTGTGATTTGGCAGAGATTCGGGTAGTAGTTCTAGTCTTACCTTTGATCTAAAAATGGGTGGTATTTATAGGCAAAAAGAAAGGGTGTTACCCACGGGGTTGGGCGTTAACGGGGGAAGATAACACCCAAGATGACGTCAGCAGGCGTCAACTGGATAAGATATCGCCAGTGAGGTGTTGCCAAGGCTATCTGGGATGGGAGGATGCCGTGTGGGTCCCCTCCCCGCTGATGCCGACCATCCCAGGATTCCTCGGTCAGCACGGAGTGGTAGCCGGGTGTCTGTCGCCAGTCAAGGTTCGGCCTTGACTTGGGGTGAAAAGACGAATGTACCCTCGGTGTTTTATCAATTGTTATCAAGCGTTGTCTTACCACCTTGTCTTTTTCCTAGCCAAGGAATCCGTCCAGGTTTTAGTTGGTTGTCTCCCTTCTTTCTCTTCCTGTTTTCTCTCTTTCTGTTTTATTCTTTTCTTTTCCTTTTCTCCTTCTTTTTCCTTCTTTTCTAAGCCTGCCCTTCCCTTTTCTTTCTTTTTGCTGATGCACTGCTCTTTCCGATTGATTGATTGGCCATACATGTGTACTGCGTACTCGAATTGATATGCAAGTTTGTTTTGTGCTGCGCTATTTGTATTTTTGAGCGATTAAACTCTTAGCCTTGTTTGCGAGAGTGAGTGTAAACACTTATCTGGTGAGGATTTCTGGTAAATGGGCATGATGTGGGAAAGTCTAATCTTTAGGGTCGTTATCCTTTTGATTTGATGCAGGTGTTTTCTAGGCGAGGTTGTGTCATTGATGAAATTTAGCTCGATGCTTGGTTTGTTCTTGTGTCTGGGATGGTTGTGGTTGTCTATGTTTGGGGTGGTTTTCAGTTTTGTGGATGCTCGAGAGCGAGCATCGGGAAGTGTGGGGATATTTGGATAGTGTGCATTTTTATGCGTATTTTTCTCTTGATTTATAGACTTATCTTAGGCATGATACTACTAATTCTCCTTTGAATCCACCTTTTTTGCAGATCTAGACCCAAAGAGGAAAGTATGCTGAAAAAGTCTTTTTTGATGGAATTTCGCTATGGATCGCAAAGCGTCAAGACCAGCGTGTCTTTCCTTTTCTTCATGGGTGCTGTGAGTATTACCTCCCCACTTCATGCCTGGGAGGACGACACAGCGTCAAGGTTGTCTCATATGTGTAAACAGGGGACAAATCTTCGTACGAGGAAAGTAGAGGGCCTTAGCGTACCTGGCCCCTATAGCACGTCTATGACTTGAGAATTGAATATCTTTGCATCGATGACTAACTAGCCCTCGATGCAACCCAGGAAAACCCCTTGCTAAGATTTTCCTTTATCTGATTTCTATCCCATTTATTTCCCCGTTATTTGGTGTATGATTGTTATTTTCATTAATTTTATTATTTATATCCTTGTTAGCTATTTAGACCTTGACATCTCTTGGTTGACATGTTTGACCAACAAACCCCCCCCCCCCCCCCCCCTCTTTGTGTTACTGTTCGTGCAATCCATTCTGTCATAGATCTAGGGCAAGATTCATTCTTCAGTCTCTGTGGTTTGACCTGGTTACCATTATACGCAAATTAGTTTGTGCATCTAGGCATCAGGTTTTATTATTATTTTTGACCCGTTTCGACGGTGAGTCATATGTTGATTGGGAACCGGTAGGAGAAGGACCCTTATGTCTCGTTGTAGCGAATTATCACTCTCTATGCTTTGCCCCCCGGTAAAATGTGCTCAATTATTGATGTTCCCCAACACCTTTTTTGGTCGTTACTTCAACTGCTTGCCCCCAAGTTTACAAGTCTTACTACACCTTTTCCAATGGTACCAACTGCGGCATTCGAGACAACCGGTGCAATGTGCTGAGGTTGGCTAAAATTGTCAAAAGGAACCTGCCACTTCCAATGGACCCCCTGACTAGAGAATGATTGGGGCATAGAAGGACCAGCTTCATCAGCTGAAGCGGTTGGCCCCGTCATTTGAGAGGGATAAAAACCGGGCAGAAAGTCAATCGTCGTCTCATCCCGTTCCTTCTCGGCTTGTTCAGCCCTTTTTGTAGCAACCCGAGCTTGTTCTTTCAATTCCGCTATCTTTGCTTTCAATTTCTCCTCCGTTTTACCATGCTCTATCATCTTTCGTGCTTGCAGTCGTGTTGCGTGGACCCTGTGGGGGAATAGTTTTATTGTTTTTTTTTTAGCTATATTTCTTTAACCTGAAAAATAAACAAATGAAATAATAATAAATTTAAGCAATGATTAATATGCATGTGAAATGTTATCCTGAGGACTCTACGCTGCGAGAGAAGGAGAGGGGTGAGTATGATAAAAGCAATAATGCAAGCAGAATATATAAATCGCAAACATGGAAAATTACGAAAATAACGAAGCAAAATCGTAATAAATGCATTTTATCATGATGCACATGTTGGGGTGAGATCAACTATTTCTAACTGGCTGGAAGGCTCCCGAACGATACCATAAAAGTGGTCCCTCAATAAATGGATACGAGAACGTTTACCGAATCATAAGAGGAATCGGGGCGCTCAATCCATTTAGGGGTTGGAGTCCGAGTTAAGGTTCGTGAAAGCTTACCAGGGCGTGGGCCCTAGGGCTTCACTACTACCAACCTAATCTTAATTGGAAATGCCCAGCAACAGGGATTATGCATGAAAATGCGTATGCAATGACAATTTATCAAAGCGAGTAACAAATAACAACGAATCATGTATAAAAAATACAACAATTTATCAAAGCAAATAAATACATGAAAAATAATAATCATGCATAAAAATTCATACAAGAATACAACAATTTATCATATCAATTAAATACATGAAAAATAATTGATCCTGTACAAAAAAATCATACGAGAAAAAATTCAACAATTTATCGAAGCAAATGAATAACAATATCATATAAAATTTGACAATTTGTCAAAACAAATAAAAAACAAACACCTCAAAAAAACATTCCGACTTCGACCCTATCAGTCCCTAGTGGAGTCGTCAAAATGTCACACCCCCTTTTGAAATTTTTTATGCGACGCGGTTCATACGGATGTGAGATAAAATTAGACTCATCTCACATGATGCAATGAAGTCGCCACCCTATTTTTGTTTCTATGGTTTAGGGAACCTATTTTCATGGCATAAAAATAAAAAAAAATCTAAGGCAAAAGGGTCTAAACCCGAGAATAGTGGTTTGGGGTTGTATTATGGACTCAGGAAGGTGTTAGGTACCCGAATCTCATCCAAAAAAGGTTATTGGATAAAAGAGGTGTTTAAATCATGCTTTTACAGATAAAAAATCTAATTTAGTGATCATGCACATTAAGCGAATTAAATTCTAACATTTCTAAATAGTCATGCATACGAGCGTATATGTGCGAAAAAGCGTTGAAATAAATAAATTGGTGAGAAAGGTGTACTTGTGAAGGGTGTCGGTTAATTTACCATACAAGGCCGAGATTATTAGGACGGGAAAATTATAATCGATAAACAGATAAATATTTAACAATTATGCATGCGAGAAAAATATTTAATTTTGACAATCAAACGCGAGCAGAATAATTATTTAAACATGCAAAAGCATACAAAAATAATTAAATAAACAGTACAACCATACAATGGACCCAACAACTAGGCTCACAGCTGGGCCGATGATAGACCAGCCCAGCCTAGAGGATGGGTTGGCTGCTCCTCTTCTTCCACTTGTGCCAAGACAAGACAGCTCCCTTCCCTCGTTTGGGCTTGGCACAACGCCAACCTATCAACCCAGCGCAAGGCTTGCCTTTTCTTTCCTTTCCCGCGTCGGCCAAGACATGCGGCCCCTCTTCTCCTCACTTGGGCTAGACCACTCACGACCCATCAACCAAACACCAACGTTTTAAAGAGCTGCCCAAGCCTTCCCTCCAAATATCCAAACAGTGTCATCTTCTTCCTTGGCTCGCCGGCGGCCAAGGAAGAATCCGCCCATAACGACGACGATACTCCATCTAGAATTATCACCACGACCACAACAACTTATTAATGTAAATACAAAAATTTAATTTAAACCAAATAATCCTCAATTTAATTAAAACGAATTAAACTCAATTATAAAAAAACTTGAAATTCGCCCGAATTGGCTAGCAATTCGGCGAAGCAAAGTGACATAATTAATTTATAGTAGTAATAGAAATTATTTAGAAGCAAAAAATAATTATTTTCCGCAAAACATGAACGATTTAATTCTTTGAAAAAATTGCAAAAAAAATGTTAAAAAATGAAATTAAAAAGCTTGAGAATGAGCTTCAACCTTTCGTTGAGTAAGTTGCTAGTGAGAGAGAGCTTTAGAGAGAGTGTTTCTTTTGTGAATTGGTGCCTCGAAATGCTTAAGATTGCTTGGTATTTATAGGCGTTGTCACGAGTGGGTTTGGAGGCGATTGTGTGCGTGGCTGTCCAAACTTGAGACGCAAGGAGAGCGTAAGGGTGAACAGTGATCGGCGATGGGAGGTTGATGATGATGATCTGGTAGCTGAAAGTGAGAGCAGAGTGCATTAATGGTTAATGGTAAGGGTGGCGGAGAGGGTGAGGGAAAGATGGCAGAGAAGATGGGCATTAAATGAAACATGGAGGCCAAAGGGAGAGGGCTAGACCCATTGGATGAGTTGACAAAAAAAGAGTCATGGTGATCAACGATGATGATAAGAATGAGAGGGGAAAATGCTCATTATTTGTTTATTTGGTTCGAACTAACGGTACGAGAAACCTGCCTCGAAACCGATAAAAGTTCGAATGGAAAATACTGAAATATGAAATAAAAAGGAATAAACGAAATGATACGAGACAAAAATGTAAAATACAAAAATAGATAGAAATGTTCGATCTATGGTTAGAGGAAACTTGCTCGGAACAGATAGAAGCTCGAACGGGAAAATTGCTAAAAATGCGAATAAAAATGAAAATGACACGAAATAAAATGATAAATAGTAAATAAATGACGATAATAAATAAAAATATGATTAATATTAAAAGGGTTAATAATAAGAAGAAAAAAATGGAAAAATGCGAATACGCTAATGAAATGTCAAAAATCGGATAGCAACAGCTTATTTCGATCATTCTGAGTCTTAAAAAAATTCAAAACATTTAACAAAAATGCCCATAAAAAAATTCCTTGCTCATTAAGAAATTTTCGTTGTTGAAGCTTCTTCCCACTCCCAGAGAGTCATTTCCATAGTCAATCCATTCCAAAATTCAATGTACTTTCAGAGAGTTTTCAAAAATCAATTTCTACGGATCTTTCTCCTTATACTCCAAGAGAGTTTTCAAAAATCAATTCCAACTCCTCTACGAGTCATTCTCCTTTTACTCCTAAAGAGTTTCTTTTGATCCCCGAAGGAATCGAAAGTGTATATCATTACTCACAAAGAGTATCAAAATTTGTTGTCTCTCCCAGAGAAATTCCCTTTAGTCATTTAGAGTAATAAAATCATCTCACTCCGAGAGAGTTTATCAAAATTTATTGTCCACTTCTAGAGAGTTTTTCCACTCATTCTAAGTACAAAAAAAGCATTCTCACTCCTCACGAGTATCAACAGTCTATCATTCTCTCTCAAAGAGCTTCCTTTGCTCATCCAGAGTATTGCAATTTTCTTTCCATTCTCAAAGAGTCAAATTTCCGATTCCATTTCGTGAAAGTTCATTTGCTTCTTGCAAACATCTAAGTTGATTTTACTCCTAGAGAGTTTTCACTCGATAAGAGCACCTACGTCCTTAATCCTTTAGAAGTGACACCTTAGTTTTGCTCGCTTGTCTAGAAGCAACACTCTTGTTTTGCTTGCTTGTTCATAAGAGACACCCTTGTTTGCTTGCTTGTTTAGAAGCGAAATCTTTTATCTTTGACTCGCTTGTTCAAAAGCGGCACCTTTATTCTTGCTCGCTTGTTCAGAAGCGACACCTTCATTTTGCTCGCTTATCTAAAAGCGACGTCATTCTTTTACTTGCTTGTCCAGAAACATCTCCCATCTCTCACTCGCTTGTGTAGAAGCAACATCTTCCAGCATTCCATGATAACTAGCCCATGGGCGAGGATGTTATCCTTTCGGTGAATTGTCTAGGGGCAATTTCCTCAATCTCTGATTGTCTCGACTATAACAATATTCGATAACTAATCTTCAGACCGTGATGTTATCCCTTTGGTAATAAGCACTCAGGCAAAATTATCATCCTTCATTCTCAAATATTCGATTGTTTTTTTATACATCTTTGCGGATTTTGGGCTCATTCCTCTTTTTTTCATTCGACATCTTTGCAACCTTGGCTCATCCTTGCGGCCCACTAGCTCATCTTTGCGGCCCACTAGCTCATCTCCACTCTTTTGAGTTTTCAATGATCAATCAAACTATCCAAAATCATCATCAGGCATTCAAATAATATTTATCCTCCTCGATAATTAGTCCTTGGATTTTTTATCCCTTTGTAACTAGCGTTCAGGCGAAATTACCACTTTCTGATATTTTCGACTCAACAATCTCCTTTTTCAATACTCCCTCCGGTCCGAATTAACAGACGCATACTGTTCAAGCACGCATCTCAATAAAGCCGGATGACTCACTATTTGACCCCAAAAAAATCCGTACTTTTTTCTAACGTACGTTAATCCTTAACGTACGTCCGAGAAAAAATTAGGGGCAAAATTGTCTCAAATAGTGAGTCATCCAATCTTCTTAATATACGTGTAAATAATGAAAGAGTCAGTTAATATGGACCAGAGGGAGTAGTTACGAAATCTACCTAATGATTGACCTTTCATACAACCCGCCACTACGAGATTTTTTAATAAACAAATAATCGAAAATGAAAATAGAATTTAGATCCATATTCACACTAATCTAAAAAGTTCATGAGTTCTTTTGAAGTATCGTAATCCTAATAGGTACTTTTAAGCGGTATTTTGTAATGGTTGTTTTTACAAATTCAGGTTATATTTTCTTTACTTAATATACTAAATATTAATTTCATGTTATATTTTCTTTACTTAATATACTAAGTATCATTTTTATTTACTTTAGATTAATTTCATGTTATATTTTCTTTACTTAATATACTAAATATTGATTAATACTTAAAAGATTTGTTGAATGCAAATGAGATTGTAACTCAACTGGTTAGTCGTTTTTATGACGTAGGTCATGAGTTTAATCCCTAATATTGCAGTACAAATTATTAATACAATCATTTTTTTATAAAAAAACGTGTTAAATAATCACATAATATTATTTGTCTTTGTGACGATAATTAATAAATAATAGGTTAAAACTTTACTTGTGAACCACCTCCCCTCTTCATCCCAATTGCACTTATATTTTCTTTCTCTATTAGGGATTTTCTTGTCCTTTTAATCTCTGCTAACCTTTATTACGTGTAACTAAAGTCCTTCTAATAAATAAAAGTTGAGGGATGAGAGTGTAGAACCTTTATTACGTGTAACTAAAGTCCTTCTAATAAATAAAAGTTGAGGGATGAGAGTGTAGAACATTCACACTAATTATTTATTGGAGTAAGTGCTTTAAAGTGTTTTTCTTTTGATTGGAATCAAAAATCATGGGGAAGCTAGTTGAATCCTTACCATTTCGACTGCCCTCCGATTGGTACATTGCCATCTATTGCAACTTGAACTAATCCACTTCTTAGTCCCCTTCTATTAAATGCAAAATCCAAATATGAACTTGTGATGGAAACATGAAACAATAAACATGCCCAAATAAGGTGCTCTACCCACAAAGTGCAAACCAATATCTCAAAATAACGCAATATATTTAGTATTTATAGCTAGGATTAATCAAAACAAACATTAAATCTTGCCTCATCGTCACTACTCATAAAATCTAAAAAAACTTTTGCTCTAATTAACAGGATCATTAATTATACATCAAGATGTCAATTGGCACCACTGGTCAGGACATTCATTGCAAAGGTACATTACATTACATGAGTTCCCTAATCAAAATCATTGTTAGTTTGTGTTTCTGATCTTTTTTCCTGTCATGAAAATGATTGCGAGCAGCTACGGTGACATGGGAAGTTGGAGAGCCTCTGGTGATAGAAGAAGTGGAGGTACCACCACCGCAGGCGATGGAGGTTCGGCTGAAGATCCTCTTCACCTCCTTGTGCCACACTGATGTTCACTTCTTGAAAGCCAAGGTATGTAGCCAAGTAATTTATATAGCAATTTTGTTTTGAATCTTATAATTAAACTGTTCTATTCTATACACATTGCAGGGAGAAACCCCATCGGTCATGAAGCAGCAGGGTAAGCCTACGAAATGACATTATCGATTTTGGAGCTGTAGGCCTCGCTGTAAGTTTTCATTTCTAGTTAAGCAGCAAAAATTAAGAGCATGTTTGATTGGCGGAATCAGAGAGAAAAATAATTTAGGAATCTAAAATTTTGAGTTTGATTGCAATAAGGAATCAATCTCTTTCGAAATTCAACTTTCCTCGACCCTTTTAACTTTTCAAAAAATGAGAGTAAGTGATTCTTTGGCTAGAAGGTGGGGAGAGTGATTTCTTGATGCAAGGAACACTGATTTCTTTCTTAAATTACATATTTGTCCTCTCTTACTATCATTATTTTAAGAAGGTTTATAAAGTTAAATTTTTTAATCCATCCATCAACCAACCCCTTTGCAATAATGAAGAATTTGAAAACTCATTTGATATTTTAATTGTTTAAAAATTGACAACTAAATAGAGACAAAGTCCATGATAAATTATCTATACTATATAAAAAGCACGAAGGGCCTTATTCTTTAAAAGTCTATTATACCCTTAAGTTATTGTTTAAAAGTCTACTACACCCTTAATTTTCTATCAACATTTTACAAAATCTCCCACTTTGAACTCAATAGCCTTGAAATTTGCTATATAAAACTGAAATTTACAATATAAGTCTGCAATAAAGTTACAATTTTAGTCTTTCTAATAAGTAGAAAATTAAAAATGGTAAAAAAATATAATTTATTTATTTTATCAATCACTAATTATTTTAATTTGTTAAAATATAATAATTAATTTGTTAAGGTTGATGTTAATTCGAACCAATTAAAAATATAGGGAATTCACTATGACATTTATGATATAAATTCAGAACATTTAATTATAAATTAGATTAATTTCTCTATATTCTTCCTCCAATTTTTTCATAAATATAATCTCATGCGCATACGGCTCAAATACACATATGGATCTTCATTTGATTAGTTATTAAATAAATAAATAATTAAACTCTTTGTGATTATAAGTATAACCTCCGCCTTTGTCAATTTATTTTTTCCTTCCATATTCTTCCATGCTTTCATCTGGCGGCTTCAATTATTGACTTGAGTGTTATTTGGTAGGTTAAAACCGATTTAATTTTATTAATAAATGATATTATTGATTATGTATTATCCTCTTATTTTTAAGAAAAAATAAATATATATAAAAATAATTTAATACCACATTATAAACATGAAAATGAACAAACTTATAAATTAATGTTGGCTCTATGCTAATTAGGTTAGGCTAGTTATGGAGAAAAAATAAAAATTAAGCAATACCAAATCTAATTACGACTAAGAAATATAATGGAGAAGTTGAATATATCTTAGTTAATGATCGAGGAATTACTTAATGTAAATAAAAAAAAATCAATTGATATTAATTATTAAACTGAAACAATAAAATAAATTAATTTTAAAAAAATAACAAAACAAAATAGATAATTATGATTATAATTTAAATTAACTAATTACGTTTTTAATTTTAGTTACTTATATTATTACATGCTTGGAAAACTAATTATGTATTTTATTTTGGTATCCTTAAATCTTGTGGACCAATACTAATTCTATTCGCACCTGACCGATATTTAGGTATGTTATTTTTTTTTAATAAGTAGAGATTAATTATTATATTAAACTGTCATGAAGATCATGACAATAACAGTACAAGAGACTACTGGCACGGCAGAACAAATATTGCTCTAAGACAACTCTAAATCAAAGGAAATACAGGAGATGATAGGCTCAGTAACTAACCCCCAAATCAGATTCACGTAGCATCCACTTGCCGACTAAAAAGCTAGGCCGGCGACTGCAACATATCTGACATGCTAAACGCAAACATGTTGTCCCTGCTTTTCAACCACCAATGCCACAGAGAAAAAACCATATTCACACAAAGAGGTTCATTATACTCCTTCTGTCTAAAGGTTACTGCATTTCGTTGCTTCCACAAAGTCCAAATAGCTGCATAAAATAAAATTGTCCGACTCCTACCAGATTGTTTGTCAGCGTTTGGCAAATAGTTTCCCCATGTCCTCCAAAGCTCCGTGAGGTTCTGAGGCTGGCACCAAACCACCCGAAGCCATCTCATAATGAACTCCCAGACCCCCCTTGCTACCGAACACCGCATAAAGAGATGGGTAACATCCTCGTTCCTGCTGTTGCATATGGGGCAGATGCTCGACTCGTCAGGGATCATGTGTCGTCTCACAAGAAACGACCTGGTTACTATTCTCTCCCTTAACGTCAACCATAAGAAAAATTCCACTCGATAGGGGACCAAACCAGTCCAACAGGACCGAAGCAGAGGCACAGTCTCATATCTACGCGCTTCCCATTGCTTGTACCCCGAATTCACAGTATATGACCCCGATTGAGTTAATTCCCATTGAAGTTGAGCTTGTATCCCCCCCCCCCCCCCCCCCCCGCTTAGTGTTGGCATTCGATCTCTCAAGTATTCCCACTCATCTCTCTCCCATTCGAACAACTCGCGTCTCTAAACACCTTGCCACTCCCACACTGCCTCGGCCCAAGTGCCAAAGTCCTCGACAGTCCCTCCCTAATTATTAGATAAATGATACAGGCGAGGATGGAGCAAAGCTAACGGTTTCTTACCAGCCCATGTATCCCACCAAAATCCCGTGTTATTACCATCTCCGACTTTCAACAGGGTGTGATCAATCCACAGCTCAAAGAACTCACTACCCTGCCCGCACACTTGCATGATATCGCTCCAAATAGGAGATTACTGACCCTCTCTCTCCCTCCACAAGTCCCCTATATAACAAAGTTTGTATTGTTTACGAACGATCTCCGCCTAAAGCTTCCTACTTCCCCTTATCAACTCCCAAACCCATTTGAATAATAGTGTCACATTCCGATCTTGAAGCCTTCCAATGCCCAATCCCCCATACGAAGCCGAGCGAGTCACTTCCTCCCATTGCACCTTAGCCAAACCGTTTTTAGTTTCCTTTCCACTCCATAGGAACCTCCGCATCACACATTCGCATTGTTTAACAACTGATTTAGGCATCCTGAAAATAGACATGTTATAAATAGGAAGGCTCGTAAGTGCTGACTTAATCAAAGCCACACGCCCCCCCACCGAAAGGAGTTGCCCCTTCCACGTAGATAGTTTTTTCCTCATTTTTTGGACTAAAAACTGCCACCCTAATTTCCTCCTTAGATTAAAACCCACCAACGACCCCAGGTATTTAAACGAAAGAGCTTCATATTTGCAACTTGCACGTGTGGCTAGAATATCACCTATCTGATCACTCAAGTTCACACCAACCAGCGTGCTTTTGTCGTAATTTACCCAAAGGCCTGAGTAAGTGTCGAACCATCGCAAGGTTCCCTTAACTCCCTGAATTTCCTCCTCATTATTGTTCACTAGAATCAAGGTATCATCTGCAAACTGAAGATGGCTGAGATGCCATCCTGCCAACAGATTACCTATCCCTTTCAGGATCCCCACCTCCTCCGCTCTAGTAAACAACCAATGTAGTCCCTCTGCCGCAATGTTGAATAAGAATGGGGACATAGAACACCCCTGTCGCAAGCCTCTCCCCACTTCAAATTGACCCAAAGGCGACCCATTTACTAGAACAGAAACCTTATTCGTACTGATGCATTGGCGTATCCAACCCCTCCACTTCTCTCGGAATCCCATAAACCTCATCACATCATCCAGGTACTCCCACTCAACTGAGTCATAAGCCTTTTCAAAGTCTATTTTGAAAAGAAGCCCCTATTGTTTCGTCTTCTGCAAGTAATGGACCACTTCACTCACTGTCATGACACAATCTAGAGTTTGACGCCCTTTTATGAATCCATGCTGGACCTCACTAACAACTGACGTAATTACCGCACTTAGCCGCCTCGCCATAATCTTGGACACAATCTTATAGTAACTGCTTACTAAACTAATGGGTCAAAACTCACTAAAGCGCTTAGCTTCCGAAGTCTTAGGGATGAGAGTCAAGAACGAGGAATTCGCCCCTGCTAGGAACTTCCCCGTTCTGAAGAACTCCTGAATCAGGCTGCAGTAATCCCCTCCAACAATATCCCATGCCTTTTGAAGAAATCAGAAATAGAACCCATCCGGCCCAGGAGATTTTTGGCCATCACTGTCTTTAACCGCCTCCCAAATTTCAGCCCGGGACATCTCCCTTTCCAAGACTACTGCTTCCTCCTCGGTCAACTTCGAGAACCCCAAATCCTGCATCCTAGGCCTGTCCCAATTGACCGACTGAAAAAAGGTCTCATAGTACTGAGTAGCAGCTCGCTTTATGTCCTCAGGGGTAGTGAGTCTAGAATTCGGAGTCACAATCTCTCTAATTGTGTTCCTCCTCGTTTCTATCTTAGCCATCCTATGAAAATATCCGGTATTTCAATCCCCATACACATTCCACTTCCATCTATTCTTCTGCTGCCAATATCAATCCACTCGCTCCTGTTGCTACCATACCATAACCTTATTAGCTATTTGATCAGCTTGTTCTTCCTGGGTCAAAGGGCACTCATCCGCAAGCCGCTCAACAACATTGCATCTCTCCTGAAGGGCTCTCAGGCGGGATTCCACATTCCCAAAGACTTCCTTATTCCAATTACGAATTTGCATCTTCAAGTACCGTATCTTATGGATCACTCTGAAATTGCCAGGAAAAGTGACACCAGCTTCACTCCACCAACCCGCCACCAAGTCCTTGAACCCTTTGTCTTCCCACCACATTGATAAATCTCGAAATGCCTTCGGACCCCAATCCATCTTATCCCGTCTAAGGATCAAAGGCGCATGATCAGATCCATTCCTATCAAGAGCTGTAAGCTCACAGTTATGAATACAAGGAAGCCAACCAGCTTGCACAAAGACTCTATCAATCTTGCTTCTACTAATATTATTCGACCAAGTAAATCTCCTCCCTACCAGCGGAACGTCGTGAAGACCACATCTATCCACCCAATCCTAGAATGTCATCATACCTCTCGAGTAACCCGTTCCGTTTAAACGATCAGAAGGAGTTAAAGTCTCATTAAAGTCGCTAGCTACTAATACAGGAAGCGTTGCATTCTCAATTTTTCTACGCAACTCCTCCCACAACTGCTCACGGAGCTCAGAAATGTTTGGAGCGTACACATTCAACACCGCACACCTCATGTTTCTGTCAAGAATCTCACCTTCAAGCCAAATAAACCTATTCCCTACCTCCGAATGATCCAACCAAAAAACTTTTGAGTCCCACATTGAAACTAGACCCCTCGACCTCCCTATTGCCGGAGCATAAACCCACCGCGTATCATTGTCTCCCCCTAGCGCATGAATAAGAAACTCATCGACTTCTTCTCTTTTGCTATCTTGAATCAAGAAAAAAGATGTCTGGTCTCCTTGAAATATTTGCTTAATAAAACTCCTCTTCCTGATGGACAAAAGGGCCCTACAATTCCACAAAAAAACTTGAACCATTGGATCACTGCTGAACTAGCTACTACCACATCCTATCGTCAGACATTGTCCAATTCCACTCCAAACCTCTCTCGGTCAAAGATGCGGAGTGCATCTTCGTTTACCTGGTCTGTGATTTACAGAATACACCCAATTTCCCACGTATCAGTCTCCACCATAATGGCCTCTCTCAATCTGTTCATGTCTACGATTTAGTTATCCTCCATCTGAAATACTGCCGATTTGGAATGCATCGAAGTGCTAACTATTTGCAGACTGCCCATATTGGCCATTAGCTGCTTTGTCTTGTTTCCCCTTCTCCTCATCGTAACCAAAGGATAATTGTCCAATTTCGGAGCACTTGGACCATGCTTATCCCCCTCCGTTAAAGGTGGCTCCTTGGCTATGGTAGCACTGTGTTGTTCATTAACCTCCCTCTCGACTACTTCCACGTCCTCATAGCCTTCTATATCCATCTCCTCATCCGATTCCTCCTCAGCCGAATCAACCCCTGTCATCCAATCAAGGTTTGATACCCCCCCCCTACATAGGCTCCTTATAACAACTCATAGTATAAAATTTATCTTCTACCTTGACCCGAATGTCACCCTTGACATGAAGCTGGTCCATCGTAATTAAGAGCCTGGCCACATCAAACCTTCGACGAGCAAGTGTGTTGTCATCCACCAATACTAGTTGCCCCATCTTCGCCCCTAACTTCATGAAGGTCTCAACGCCCCAGCACTGAACCGGAACCCCTGAGCATTGAACCCAACATATTCTACCAACGTTTGATAGAACCTCTGACCAAGGGATCACCTTAGAGAACACACGACGTACATCCTCATTGGTACTGCTAATCTCTTCCGCAATGTCCTCCTGTTTGGAAAAATCAACCCAAACCAAATCCCGTCCTAGTATCCTAGTTTCACAATTCCACCCAAGCTCCAGTACAAGCTCTCTAATTTTCGGAATATCCTCAATCTGCTGAACAACACCTACTACACTCCTTGATAGCCACTCTTTATTCTCTGTCGGTATCTCCAGCTCAAGCGTATCCACTCCCTCTTCCTCACATATTACACCCTCAGTAATATTCCCTGATCAATTATCAAGGTGTCCTTTCGAGTTCGTCTTGATCCCAGCCTCGTCTCGGTGAGCACTTAGATTACCTTGGTCTGTCACAAGCCTTGGTTGCACATCACTATCTTGCCTAATTAGGCGAAGTCTCAGAAATCCTTCTTGGCTACGTACCCTAGGTTTTCGTCCCATCCCCAGCTGCGTCCTCCCCTTGTTTTCCTGAGTCACGAAACCTGCTCCCCTAATCCCAAGCTGACCAAGATTGGCCCTAATGGCTGAAACACATATGTGTTGACCATCCAAAGCTAATTCCATGTCAATCCTATTCTCAACTCAATCAAAATGCACAAACCCGAAACGTTTACCCTATTTGTTCCTTCTACTCGGAATGAACACATCCACAACCCTACCGAAAGGGGGTAGCCTCCACCTCTGCGTGACTAAGTATCGAAGCGAACGTTGATCTACATATTCCGGTAGGTTTTCCACGTAGTACATTATGGCCAGCGCCAGATCCCTCCTAGATCCCATCGGAGCCCTATCTACCACCATTGGACAAACCGAATAGGGTAAGAAATTTCACCCCAGCCACAGTAGGTGTGCCGGTGTTTTAGGGTTATCTCTGGCAGTAGTAGGCTGACCGGAGAGGGAGAGAGGGAGAGAGGGAATTTTAACCTATTCCGTAAAATTTATAATGATAAGGAATTATTATATACTATATATATTTAATATATATTATCTAACTTAACTACCAAATGAGTTAATATCAGTACTCCCGCTATTGTTAAGAATTTCAATGCTCTCACAATTTTTTTTAATTATTTCTTCAACGAACTGAGAACAACAGCTTCTGTTTTAGGTAAATTGGCTGAACTATTTTTTTCTCAAATTTAAAAGCGACAATTATTATTGGATAAAGTTTTTAATTGATATATAAAAACATAAAAGAAAATTAAGGGTTCATCCCAAATTTAAAAGCGAAAATTATTATTGAATTTTTTTTAAATAGATTTATACAAACTTAAAAGAAAATTAAGGGTCTTAAATTTAAAAGCGACAATTATTATTGGATAAAGTTTTTAATAGATTTATCTATACTATATAAAAAGAACTAAGGACCTTATTTCTTTAAATTAGTATTATACCCTTAAATTATTAAAAAACTTAAGGGTGTAATAGACTTTTAAACAATAATTTAGTAAATATATTTTAATTAATTAAATTATTCAATTAATTTAAAAAAATGCGTTTGATTAGGTTGATTTACAAAGAATTTGCATCCAGTCACAAACTAAGTAATTAGACATCCTTTAAAATTTAGATCTTGGGTTTGTGAAATTTAGTTTTAATTAATTAAGTTATTCAATTAATTAACCTACCTATTAAATTAATTAACCTACCTACGTGCAACTGCTTCATCATCATCACTCTTCTTCTTCACCTTCAAAAGGTTAGTCTCAACAAATGGTAAATTTTAGATTTTGCATCCAGTCATAAACCAATTAATTACATTCAATTTGTGTTTTATCTTCTTTTCATACATTTATATTCAATTTTTGTGTTGTGTTATAGACTGTTTTTGCAGCAAGTGTTAGCACGTGAGGAGTATTGGCACTCAAAGTTGCCAAGCACTCCAATTCCAACAGTTTTGTAACAGCTCTTACCCACCCTTGGTAATAATTAAATTAACTGACATGGTTAAATTAATTAATTTAACAAGTTCTTAATTTGATCACTAATTAATCATGTTGTTTCTGACAATATTTTTATGCATAAAACCTTAAATTCCAATGAGCATTAACCCATATAACGACTACACTTCTTGCTTACGGTTCAATTCTTGAATTGCTAGAGAAAAAAAAGAGGGAATCGTACAGTTCAGAATCTCTAAATCGGCTGCCTCCTGTTGCTTACACAGCTGCTGCTGGTGGCGAGGTTCAGACTTAACAAGTCCTCTTGCTGTTACTTTGACTTTCCTTTTTTATACTTAGATACAATGTTCTGAACTTCTCTGTTATGTTCATAAGTAAGGATCTTTTTTCTTCATTTTATTTCATCCCATTTGTACATTCAATTTGTGTTTTATGGTTTTTGGATTTTTAAAAATTTATACTTTTGTGGTTTTATTTTGAGTTTTAAAAAATAACCTATTAAACTCCTCTTTCTTTGAATTGCAGACGATTGTCGATTTTTAAAGCCTGAAGAATCACCATTATCAAAGATTGCTACACTGTAATTCTTCAAAGCCATGGTAAAAATACGATTAGAACCGAATCGATTTTGATATTGATAACCGAATAGAGATTTTGCTTGATTAATGCTTATGTTGTAGGTTTGTATTCTATTTTTTCTTTCTGTTTCTGTTCATATTTTTGGAGTAAATAAGGTTGTTTTGTTTGTTTATTGATTATTGACCATGAAATTACTATTGCCAATCATGCGACACTTTCACGAATCAATTTCATCCCATCTATACATTCAATTTGTGTTTTATGGTTTTATGGTTTTTTGATTTTTTAAAATTTATACTTTTGTGGCTTTGTTTTGAGTTTTAAAAAATAACCTATTAAATTCCTCTTTCTTCGAATTGCAGATGATTGCTGATTTTCAAAGCCTAAAGAATCACCATTATTGATTGTCTGACACAGACCCCTACATAGACCTTTATTGAACAACATCATTCCTTCTTGGAGTATCTCAAAAATATATTTATTATATGAATCCTATATTTAATTAGTTTGAGTCCTATATATATGTGTGTATTTATTTAGTCGATCCATATGTGTATGTGTTGCTACCCGAATTTTAATTTTCGTCACAACTTTTTTTTCGCATTTTTATCGCTTCTCCCATTATTAGCTCGTCTACGTCAAATTTCCCTCAATTTTTTATCTTCGGCTAGTTGTTTTAATATTCTGTGTCATTTCCTGTCTTTTTTAGTTTTTCATATTTTTGACTTGTCTTTCCGGGCGAACTTCTATCGGTCCCAAGTAAATTTCCTCGGACCGTAGATCGAACGCGTTATTTCTTTAATTGATAATTATCTACTATTTTTCTCTTTCGTGTCATCTAGTTTGGTTTCGTTCAATTTTTACCGTTATGGCATTTATTTTGCGTCCAAACGAACTTTTGACATTTTTGAACTAGAAAATTCGTACGTTAAACCAAAATTTTTCTTTATTCACTGTCTACTAGCTATTTAGTCTTATTTTTCTGCAGATTTTGGTCCTCTCGGTTTGGGAAATTTTTCATTGAAAGCGAGTTCACTCATGCCATAGTTCAGACCGAAAATATCCCGTTCCGTACTAATGCATTAAGTCCAATTAATGCATCCTTATCCGAGCTCGTCACCTTTCTTCCCAATTTGATCACACTGACTTCGATTCATCATCACACAGCCTTGTCGACAACTCCAAACTTCAAACCTTCCCATCCATTTAATGCAGCCATCAAAATATCTCTGACTCACGCCATCGCCGACGTTCGTTTTCATCATCACCGGCCTCGTCATCGCACCTCGTCGACAACCTCCAAACCGACTCCAACTTCTCTTATAAATAGAGCTCTTCAAACAATAAGGAAAGGGCACCTAATCTCACTCTCAATCTCCATTTCTTGCACACTCCACCCATTCCAGTAGCAAGCATCTCAAAGTAAGTTTTCTTCCTAGTTTTTCTTTAATTTCGTTTATGCTCTTAATCAACTCATAAATTGCTCAAACTTGCTTCAAATGTTTTATTTTCATGTCAATTTCATTTCCCTTTCATCAATTTAATTGCATGTTGCCTTGGTTAATTAATTGTATGATTACCATTTAATGCATGCTGATAACAATCCACCTAACGACAAGGGCATTTTCGTCTGTTTGCCCCATATGGAAAGGAAAGAATCACTATTCCTACCGCCACGGTAGGGGCAAGGCTGCCATTCCCCTCTATGGGACTAACGCCAGGAGGGCTGACGTCTCGTTGGGGGTCCCCGCATCGAGCTTGTAGACGACCGGAGGTGCTATCCCACCCCAAGGGAAACGCACTACCGTTACCTTACCGGGGTAACAACTACCCCATACCTACCGCCATGACGGTACATCATAACACGGGCAAACCATAGCCCCTGACGGGACCGGTTGCTCCCTAGCGATCCCACTCGCACAGACAGGCTTATTTCGTCTATAAATACCTCCCCCACAAAGGAGGAAGGTAAGCGGAATTCACTGGCCAAAACTCTGCCAATTTCACCACTCATACTAACTTAAGCATTGGAGCGTTTCCGTCGGAGACCCCCTCCGGCGTCTTGCAGGTACAACGGACCACCGTGGATACTAAACCAGAGAAGCATCTTCCCTTTCTACCCTTCGGCCGAAGACAAATTCTTATCAAATTGGTGCTTTCGTTGAGAGCTTTGGTTCTATTAAGTGAGCATCCTTAATAACCAAGCTCCATTCTTCCCGAAGCTAGGAGGATTATGGCTTCAGAGTCAGATCCCGCGCTGTCCCAAGCCTCCAGCATTCCGTACAACACTCGCCGGCGACTTTTCGCTTTTGCTACCTCCGACATCTCTACCTCAGTGCAAGAAGTCACTGCGGGAGGATCAGATCCTCCCTCTGGGCCAAGGACAGAAGTGACAGTATTCCAAATTTGTTCCCCTTTTTCCCATATAGCGGGAACCAGCTATTCTACTCCCCAAGCAAGAGGATCTGTGGTCGCTGATGCAAACAACCCTTTATTGAACTCTATAGCGGCCCTTCAAGCCCAACTGGATCAGTTGACAGAGTTGGCTGCTGGGTTTACGCCTCATGCCTCAGGACCCGACGTGTCCTCCCAGATAGTTTTCACTCCGTCTATTGTCCATGAGCGACCGTTGTCGCCCCGGCAATCAAGAGGGCTTCCGTTTTCCCTACCCTTGTCATCGGCCCCCATGAACGTCTCACAGCTTGCACACGGACCTGTGGACCTCCCTGGGTAATACAGGGGAGAAGTCCCCATCCCTGAAGAAGGCCGCCGACGCGACGAATATAGAGAGCATTGGGATGATAGACGCGGTGAAATGTTCAGAGAGCCATCCCCTAGATACAGTGAGAGATCCAGTAGCAGAGGACGACGAACTCGAACTCCGAGAAGCCGCAGCTGATCTCCCAGGCGGCATCATGAATATGACCCCCAGAACCCCAGATATGATGTCGAAATTCCACACCCGCATCACCCTCGTAGAGTTCCCGATGGCAATGCTAGCCACTCGTTCAGTTACCGTGTGGGGCATCACAGGGTCCATCGACATGTAAAACTCCCTGCCGAATCGTATGATGGCACGAGAGACCCTATTTCTCACCTTAATAAGGTGAAAGATTTTGTGCAATTCCAAACTCGTAGCGATGCAGCGCTATGCCAGATCTTCGTCATGACACTATCAGGGGTGGCACGTCTCTGGTTCGAGGGACTCCCAGCTGGATCCATTGATAACTTTTCCCAGCTAGAAGAAAAGTTCAGGAGCCGGTTTAGCACCGCTATTCCTATCAGAAAGTCAGCCGCAGTGCTATTTGATATCCATCGAGGACCGCAAGAATCATTAAATGGATTCTTAGGTCGATTTGATCTCGAAATGTCCTTGACACCGGGGGTAACCATTGATTTCGCGGTAGAAGCCCTTAAGCTTAACTGCCGTTACGGGAAATTGAGAGACGCATTAATGGTGGACCCACCATCGACCCTGGATGCGCTAAGACTAAAAGCGCATAATTACGCGAGGATGGAAGAGGAGGAGAATAGAGAACAGATGCGGGACCTACCGGCAGACCCATACCTGGCCCCTAACGCTCCGTACAGTAGCGCCCCCGATGTGCGGCCCAATGATGATTATAGCCAACGGAAAGAGCACACCGCCAAGACCTCTACCCGGCAGAGAGGCAATTTTTTGAAAGGGAAACTTGGAGGATCCCCCACTCGAAAATAGGCAGATCCTCCAAAGGGTCGGATATATGACCCAGACCTCCCTTCCCTCATACTCCCAAGGGCGGAAATCCTAGCGATAGTTCAGCAGCGAAACCTGCCCATCCGTTACCCAGCTCCTGTGAAACCTGGAGTAGTCATGGGAGGAAGAGAGAATGCATATTGCAAGTTCCACAAGGTCAAAGGACATTCGACCGATGTGTGTAGGGAACTAAACCTGGCCATAGAACAGTTAGTTGAGGAAGGCTACCTCAGAGAATTTGCCACCAAGATGAGAGAAGGAGCTAGGAATAACCCAACTGAAGCAATAACTGATCATAGGCAAACGCCTTCCCGCGCAACGGGTGCTAATGCCATCCCCCTCGGGCAAAATAGAGAAACTCTCACTGTTCACAGCGATCAGATGCCTATGATTAATATCATTGCAGGAGGAGCGCCTTACTTTGAGGATTCTATGCAACAAACGCCCAGTCCCGGGGAAAAGCGCAAACGAGAAAGCGCGCAGGTAAAGATTGAGGCAATAAGCGTTTTAGACAGGATGGCATTGTCCTTCTCAGAAGAAGACTAAAAAGGCATTGTTTTCCCGCATAATGACGCGTTGGTAGTGACACCCGTCATCGGCAGTCATGGAGTGAGAAGAACCCTTGTCGATAACGGGAGCGTGGTAAACTTATTTTCGCTAGAAGCATACAACCTGATGAAACGCCCTGACAGCGAGCTCACGCCTTGTAAAAGACCAATTGTTGGGATTGATGGGGTACCGATCCCGGTAGCGGGAATCACGTCACTATCGGTGTATTTCTGAGAAGACACATCCAAACGCTCGGAAGAGCTATTATTTCTGGTTGTAGACCTGACGCTACCTTATAATGCCATCCTGGGGCGACCGTTCCTCAATCGCTTTGGAGCCGCAATATCCCAAAAATACCTGCGGATGAAATATCCCTTGTGGGACGGCGTGGTCTCAATCAAAGAAGACCAGAAGCTAGCCGCTGAATGCTACCTACTTATGACTCAAAGGAGTTGTGACCGGTACGTATGCGTAGACAGTGACGCTAAGCGCACTCAGCCGCTGGATCAGATGATGTCAATACCTATCAGTGCAGACAGTGACGCGAACCTCTTGGTCAGTGAGAAGCTAAGTCCCGAAGAGAACACGTAATTAACCCGACTGCTAAGAAAATGCAAAGGAGAATTCGCTTGGAAACCGGCAGACATGCCTGGAATTTCACGAGAAGTCGCGGAACACCGGCTAAATGTTAGCCCTGACGCTAAGCCTATCCAACAAAAGCGGCGCGCTTTCTCACTGGAAAAGATAGCAACCATCGAGAAAGAGCTACTAAAGCTCACAGACGCGGGGTTCGTCCGAGAAGTCCAATACCCAACCTGGCTAGCTAACCCTGTGTTGGTGCCAAAGCCTACGGGGATTGGCGCATGTGCATCGATTTCACTGACCTGAACAACGCCTGCCCCAAAGATTGCTATCCTCTTCCTCGAATCGATCAGTTGGTTGACCAAACCACTGGATACGCCTACCTAAGCTCCCTAGATGCTAACTCCGGGTATCATCAAATTCCCATGGCCATAGAAGATGAAGAAAAAACCGCCTTCATCACCCCGAGGGCTACTTACTGCTACACGGCAATGCCGTTTGGGCTGAAAAATGCCGGGGCAACGTTCCAACGCATGGCGAATAAGGTTTTCTAAAAGCAAATTGGGAGAAATGTAGAAGCTTACGTGGACGACATCCTAGTCAAAAGTCGAAGCTTTAAGGACCACCTAACCGACCTGGAAGAAGTCTTCAGGGTGATGAAAGAATACAAAATGAAGCTGAATCCGAGGAAATGCATGTTCGCGTTCCAAACGGGCAAATTCTTGGGATACGTGGTCAGCCGGAAAGGTATCCAGCCCAACCCGTCAAAGATAAAGGCCATCCAGGATATGATACCCCCTCGAACTGTCAAAGAAATACAGAAGCTCACCGGGCGCATCATCGCGTTAGGACGGTTCATATCTAAACAGGGTGAAAGATGCTTAGCTTTTTTCAAAGTCATTCGAAACAAAGCCCCCTTCGGATGGACAGAGGAATGTGAGAAAGCGTTTGCAGGGCTAAAAGCTTACCTGTCATCCGATCTAGTGTTAACGAGGCCTGAGTTTGGCGATGAGCTATACCTATACCTGGGCGTCGCTGACGAGGTAATCAGTGCCGTCCTTGTACGGAGTGAAGGCACATACATCGTCCTGTATTTTTCGTCAGCCACATATTGAAAGACGCTGAGCTGCGATACGCCCGTATCGAGAAGATAGCGATTGCCCTAATACAGGCAACGCAAAAGATGGACCATTACTTTCAAGCCCACCCTGTCACCGTACTCACTGATCAACCGTTGAGAAAAATCTTTAGAAAGCTAGAGTCCTCGGGGAGAATGTTGATTTGGGCAATCGAGCTCGAACAATATGGGCTGCAGTACAGAGCTAGACAGGCTATCAAAGCCCAAGCGTTAGCAGACTTCATAGCAGAATGCACATTCACAAGAGACGCGTTGACAGAATCGTCAGAAGAAGAAACAGAGGATTTATGTCTCCCGTCCCCGGAAACGTACGCAGATTCATGGGTTATCCACGTGGGTGGAGTGAAAAATCAAGAATTAGCAGGCGCAGGTGTTTTCCTAGTCGGACCAAACGGCATGGAGATACGATACGCCATCAAAATCCTACAACCCTTGTCCAACAATGCAGCGGAATACAAAGCGTTGTTAGCAGGACTCAGAATAGGAAACAACTTCTCCGTTGAAGCTACACCCACCTCGAAAGCAGAACGCGGTCTGCGCTTAAAGATACGGGGGGACTCTAAACTAGTAATGGATCAGGTTCTGGGGAACTCTCAAGCCAGAGAACCCATCATGATTCAATACCTGGCCAAAGTAAAGCGTGAGCTATCGAAGATGCAAGAAAAAGGCACTCAGGTCACCTTTGAACATATCCCTAGGGAAAGCAACGAAGAGGCTGACAGCCTCGCCAAGATGGCAGCCAATTTAGAAGCTCCCATACCCAACGACGTGTGCTACGAAGAATTATCCACACCTTCTTTCATGGAGGAACAAGCGTCGCTTTGCGTGGAAGAAATTGAAGGCGACTGGAGAACCCCAGTCATAGAATATCTGAAACATGATAAGCTACCGGAGGAGAACGCGGAAAGGAGGAAAATCCTGAAAAGGGCGGCGCGATGCACATATTTCAATGGAGAATTAATAGGAAGATGTTTCTCCCATCCTGCCGCTAAGTGCATAACGGAGCAAGAAGGCCTGCATGTAGTACGAGAAATTCATGAAGGAATATGTGGCATGCACATCGCTAGCGACACTTTGGCATCTCAAGTCTTTCGGTCAAGGTTCTACTGGCCCACCATTTGGAGAGATTGCTATAACTTCGTGAAAACCTGTCAGAAATGTCAAGAATATGCTAAGATCCCGCGAAAACCGGCTGTGCAGATCTCAGAGATAGTCGCTCCCTGCCCGTTTACTAAATGGGGCATCGACATTTTGGGCCCGTTTCCGAAGGCCAGATCCCAGTTAAAATTCGTGGTCGTGGCGGTAGATTATTTCACGAAATAGGCTGAAGCCGAGGCGTTAGCCACCATCACCACCGAAAAAATCTGGCATTTCTTCAAACACCAAGTCATTATGCGATTCAGGGTACCACGCATACTAGTTAGCGATAATGGGACACAATTTACAAGGCAATTCTTCAGGGATCATTGCGCGGAATTTCAGATTGAACAAAGGTTCTCTTCTGTGGCACACCCCCAAACTAACGACCAGGCTGAAGTGACCAACCGTAGCATTCTTAGTGGCATCAAAAGAAATCTGGAAGGTTCCAAAAAGAAATGGCCAGATGAATTACCATATGTATTATGGGCCTACCGTATGACTGTCAAAGTCAGCACGGGAGAGACTCCTTTCGCATTGGCCTTCGGAACAGAAGCTGTCACACCGGTAGAAATCGGCACCGTTAGCCTTCGAGTGGCTCATTTCAAAGAAGAAACTAATGAAGAAAGGTTACGCGCTAACCTTGACGCACTACCAGAAACGCCCTGACAGCGAGCTCACGCCTTGTAAAAGACCAATTATTGGGATTGATGGGGTACCGATCCCGGTAGCGGGAATCACGTCACTATCGATGTATTTCCGAGAAGACACATCCAAACGCTCGGAAGAGCTATTATTTCTGGTCGTAGACCTGACGGTACCTTATAATGCCATCCTGGGGTGATCGTTCCTCAATCGCTTTGGAGCCGCAATATCCTAAAAATACCTGCGGATGAAATATCCCTCGTGGGACGGCGTGGTCTCAATCAAAGAAGACCAGAAGCTAGCCGCTGAATGCTACATACTCATGACTCAAAGGAGTTGTGACCGGTACGTATGCGTAGACAGTGACGCTAAGCGCACTCAGCCGCTGGATCAGATGATGTCAATACCTATCAGTGCAGACAGTGACGCGAACCTCTTGGTCAGTGAGAAGCTGAGTCCCGAAGAGAACGCGTAATTAACCCGACTGCTAAGAAAATGCAAAGGAGAATTCGCTTGGAAACCGGCAGACATGCCTGGAATTTCACGAGAAGTCGCGGAACACCGGCTAAATGTTAGCCCTGACGCTAAGCCTATCCAACAAAAGCGGCGCGCTTTCTCACTGGAAAAGATAGCAACCATCGAGAAAGAGCTACTAAAGCTCACAGACGCGGGGTTCGTCCGAGAAGTCCAATACCCAACCTGGCTAGCTAACCCTGTGTTGGTGCCAAAGCCTACGGGGATTGGCGCATGTGCATCGATTTCACTGACCTGAACAACGCCTGCCCCAAAGATTGCTATCCTCTTCCTCGAATCGATCAGTTGGTTGACCAAACCACTGGATACGCCTACCTAAGCTCCCTAGATGCTAACTCCGGGTATCATCAAATTCCCATGGCCATAGAAGATGAAGAAAAAACCGCCTTCATCACCCCGAGGGCTACTTACTGCTACACGGCAATGCCGTTTGGGCTGAAAAATGCCGGGGCAACGTTCCAACGCATGGCGAATAAGGTTTTCTAAAAGCAAATTGGGAGAAATGTAGAAGCTTACGTGGACGACATCCTAGTCAAAAGTCGAAGCTTTAAGGACCACCTAACCGACCTGGAAGAAGTCTTCAGGGTGATGAAAGAATACAAAATGAAGCTGAATCCGAGGAAATGCATGTTCGCGTTCCAAACGGGCAAATTCTTGGGATACGTGGTCAGCCGGAAAGGTATCCAGCCCAACCCGTCAAAGATAAAGGCCATCCAGGATATGATACCCCCTCGAACTGTCAAAGAAATACAGAAGCTCACCGGGCGCATCATCGCGTTAGGACGGTTCATATCTAAACAGGGTGAAAGATGCTTAGCTTTTTTCAAAGTCATTCGAAACAAAGCCCCCTTCGGATGGACAGAGGAATGTGAGAAAGCGTTTGCAGGGCTAAAAGCTTACCTGTCATCCGATCTAGTGTTAACGAGGCCTGAGTTTGGCGATGAGCTATACCTATACCTGGGCGTCGCTGACGAGGTAATCAGTGCCGTCCTTGTACGGAGTGAAGGCACATACATCGTCCTGTATTTTTCGTCAGCCACATATTGAAAGACGCTGAGCTGCGATACGCCCGTATCGAGAAGATAGCGATTGCCCTAATACAGGCAACGCAAAAGATGGACCATTACTTTCAAGCCCACCCTGTCACCGTACTCACTGATCAACCGTTGAGAAAAATCTTTAGAAAGCTAGAGTCCTCGGGGAGAATGTTGATTTGGGCAATCGAGCTCGAACAATATGGGCTGCAGTACAGAGCTAGACAGGCTATCAAAGCCCAAGCGTTAGCAGACTTCATAGCAGAATGCACATTCACAAGAGACGCGTTGACAGAATCGTCAGAAGAAGAAACAGAGGATTTATGTCTCCCGTCCCCGGAAACGTACGCAGATTCATGGGTTATCCACGTGGGTGGAGTGAAAAATCAAGAATTAGCAGGCGCAGGTGTTTTCCTAGTCGGACCAAACGGCATGGAGATACGATACGCCATCAAAATCCTACAACCCTTGTCCAACAATGCAGCGGAATACAAAGCGTTGTTAGCAGGACTCAGAATAGGAAACAACTTCTCCGTTGAAGCTACACCCACCTCGAAAGCAGAACGCGGTCTGCGCTTAAAGATACGGGGGGACTCTAAACTAGTAATGGATCAGGTTCTGGGGAACTCTCAAGCCAGAGAACCCATCATGATTCAATACCTGGCCAAAGTAAAGCGTGAGCTATCGAAGATGCAAGAAAAAGGCACTCAGGTCACCTTTGAACATATCCCTAGGGAAAGCAACGAAGAGGCTGACAGCCTCGCCAAGATGGCAGCCAATTTAGAAGCTCCCATACCCAACGACGTGTGCTACGAAGAATTATCCACACCTTCTTTCATGGAGGAACAAGCGTCGCTTTGCGTGGAAGAAATTGAAGGCGACTGGAGAACCCCAGTCATAGAATATCTGAAACATGATAAGCTACCGGAGGAGAACGCGGAAAGGAGGAAAATCCTGAAAAGGGCGGCGCGATGCACATATTTCAATGGAGAATTAATAGGAAGATGTTTCTCCCATCCTGCCGCTAAGTGCATAACGGAGCAAGAAGGCCTGCATGTAGTACGAGAAATTCATGAAGGAATATGTGGCATGCACATCGCTAGCGACACTTTGGCATCTCAAGTCTTTCGGTCAAGGTTCTACTGGCCCACCATTTGGAGAGATTGCTATAACTTCGTGAAAACCTGTGAGAAATGTCAAGAATATGCTAAGATCCCGCGAAAACCGGCTGTGCAGATCTCAGAGATAGTCGCTCCCTGCCCGTTTACTAAATGGGGCATCGACATTTTGGGCCCGTTTCCGAAGGCCAGATCCCAGTTAAAATTCGTGGTCGTGGCGGTAGATTATTTCACGAAATAGGCTGAAGCCGAGGCGTTAGCCACCATCACCACCGAAAAAATCTGGCATTTCTTCAAACACCAAGTCATTATGCGATTCAGGGTACCACGCATACTAGTTAGCGATAATGGGACACAATTTACAAGGCAATTCTTCAGGGATCATTGCGCGGAATTTCAGATTGAACAAAGGTTCTCTTCTGTGGCACACCCCCAAACTAACGACCAGGCTGAAGTGACCAACCGTAGCATTCTTAGTGGCATCAAAAGAAATCTGGAAGGTTCCAAAAAGAAATGGCCAGACGAATTACCATATGTATTATGGGCCTACCGTATGACTGTCAAAGTCAGCACGGGAGAGACTCCTTTCGCATTGGCCTTCGGAACAGAAGCTGTCACACCGGTAGAAATCGGCACCGTTAGCCTTCGAGTGGCTCATTTCAAAGAAGAAACTAATGAAGAAAGGTTACGCGCTAACCTTGACGCACTACCAGAAAAACACGAGGAAACTCTCCTAAAAACCCTGCACTACAAAAGGAAAATGGCACAATACCACAACAGGCAGGTGAGAGAACGACTGCTTAAAGGTGAAGATTTAGTGCTCAGAGATAAGCGAGCGGCAGGGCAACGTATGGGAAAACTTAGCCCAAACTGGGATGGACCATATCGCGTCACCCATGTTGTGGGGAGAGGAGCCTACCATTTGGAAACACTCGAAGGAATGCCCCTACAGAATTCTTGGAACATAGCTCGGCTGAAGCTATATCACGCTCGAAGCTAGCCTATCCTATCTGGTAATATCAACGTTATGCTAACATATGAATTAGATATGTTCTCCATGCGTTTGCTTTTGAAAAAATGCAGGTAACGAAGAATGCCAGGAGTGAAAATCCTATCCTTGTGATGGCTGGTCCTGATCAGACAGCTCACTAAGACGAGGCACGCCCTGGCATAACGAAGCGTTGGGAGTGAAAATCCTATCCTTATGGCAACCGTGCTCACATAGACGGCCCATTAAGATGAGGCACGACCCCGACGCCCCCGGGAGTGAAAATCCTATCCTTGTGGCAACTGTGCTCACATAGACGACCCAGTAAGATGAGGCACGCCCCAAGGAGAGACCAACTCCGTCCTGGAAGTGAAAATCCTATCCTTGTGGTAACCATGCTCACATAGACGGCCCATTAAGACTAGGCACGACCCAGAGACGCGAGGTTTCAATGCTTGGGAGTGAAAATCCTATCCTTGTGATGGCCGGCCCTGATCAGACGACTCACTAAGACGAGGCACGCCCCAAGCCAATCTTTGACTTACGGAAAGAAAGAATACTCCAGCTAGTAACCAAGCGGTTGATACCCGGTGAAGTAAAGGCGGAGAGATATCCATACCGCAACAACACTGTCGCGGCAGGCCCAACAAGGCTAGAGGTTTCCCCCAGCAACAAAGGGTGGCATGAAACTGAGCGCAACACGGGCAGAGGTAACGCAACAAATGTCATAGGTGAACAATGGCACAAGCAGTATTATGAAGAAAAGCAAATAGCAAAATTCCATGCAAAAGCAGCGGCTTGATCGAGAAAAGAAGTAATATTGTCAATATTACAAAATAAGGCGGAGCAAACCGCCACAAAAATCAAAAAACATATAAAGAATGACGTCTAAGGAGCGGGTGGTCCGTTGCCTCCTCCTTGCTGAGCAGATCTCCAGCGGAAGAAGCCCTCATCAGTGGCGTCGGAGGCCTTCTCATCAAAATACCTAGAAAGGAAATCAACATCAAGGTTATCTACCCCATGCTTAAGCATAAAACCGTCCGACATGATAGCCCCGCCTTCCTTCAAATACCAACGAATCTTCTCAGTAGAAAGAGCAAGCTCGGCAGACAACTCAGCATTTCTCTGTCTTTCCTGACGAAGCCCGCTCTCCTCTTGAGAAAGGCATTCGCTCAGGACAACACTTTTCCGTTTTTCTCCCTCCAAATCAAGCCTGACGGCCTCCATCTCCTGCTTAACAGTTGTTGCCTCTCGCCTGGCAGTCTCTAATTCCCGATTGGTAGCAGCAAGGGCATCCGCGTAACCCTGACGCTCAGACCGTAGCCTATTCAGCTCCCCTTGCCCGTTGGCCTCCATCCTGGCGTTCTCCTCATCCATATAATGAATATGGCAAAACAAAGAAAATGCTTGGGAGCGGAGAAAGTTTATGCGTTCCTGCGGGATCTTAGCCACGAAGGCATCCCTTTCCCTCTGAAGAGACATAATCTCGGCTGCCAAAAGAGAGGTAGACGCGAGGACAGCATCAGGATCAGCATCCGCTGAAAATTGCAAATAGTTATCCCAGAAGCCGCGCAAGCTAAGCCGGTGAGTAGGTAGGAGGGGAGGAGTATATGAGGAGGCATGGGCCAGGAAGCTGGGAGCAGGGCCACCTCTAGCGGCAGGAGGAGGAGACGCAGGAACAAAAAACAAAGTAGCAGGAGAACCGGGTCAACTGCTGGTACCTTCCGCGTTAGGGACAGAGGACCCGTCTCTCCCAAGTACTTCAAGATTATGGACATTTGGGTGAGAATAGATCGGAGAATCGCTCAAAATATGAGGAGCACCGCCGAAATCAACACTTTGCAACTGCTCAGCAGGCATACTCCCACCCTCGGGGGCCACAGAAGAAGGATTAGCAGCAGACGATGAGGGGCTATGTTGAAGCTCATAGCGGGCTTTCTTCTGACGCTCTCGAAGGGTCTCCGCCATAGACATGTCGTCTTGAGAGGACGAATGAGCAGAGACAGTGGTGGCCTCCTAGATAATACAAAAACAGAATAAGAAAGTTGCGCGAAAAGAAAGAAAACCGTAAAAGGAGAAAAATACACACCCGGGTGTCTAAAGAAGCTAGAGGAATTCCAGTGGGAATCGGGTTAGCTGTTGTCTCCGAAGCACGCGTTTGCCTAGCCCTTCTCTTCTTCGCAACACGAGTACGAGGAGGCGGTCGGGCAATGTCCGGACCAATAGCACTGGTCTCTCCTTCAGCAATAGCAGCTGCAGCGGCCGCGGCGGCTCTGGCCTCCGCTTCAGCCCTCTTCTTTTGCTCCCGTTTCCTTTTCCTTCGGAAATATTCAGGCTCCCAACCAGGCGGAGGCACTGTACAAGTACAAAACGTTAGCGTTAGCACTTCTTGGCGACACAAAAGGAAAGGTCAAACGCTCACCCTTTTTACACTGCTCCATGTCCAACCCGTTAGCTACTTTACGGGCATCAACACTGAAATCTAGTTGAAGCAGCGTCTTCAACCAACCGTCCTCCGGGTCAGAAAGGGGTTTCCGATTACCCCAAGCCCCATCTTTGATCTTCTCATTAAAGCCAGCCCTCCATAAAGGCTCGGGTAGATCAACAATAAAAAATTCTTCTTTCCAGTGAGGAACAGCAGACTCGATGCCCATGAGTTTCCAAGTAAAGGGCTTCAATGAGTTATCTTCATAACGGGGGGATATTGATATAACCCCCTTGCGGGAATACAGTTGGAAAATATTATGAAGCAATGCCAAAGTGGGAGAAGCAATCCCTTTGAAATGGCACAAAGCGCCAAATGCACTAACAACGCAAATCGCGTTGGGACTCAACTGAGCCGGAGCCAGGTCAGAATCTGCCAATAGCAATTTTACAAGTGGGTCAAGGGGAAGACCAAAACCCGTAATCAAATAATTTAGCATACATCATCCTATTATTATCAGGCAACACGCTGTTCAGACGGAGCGATTCAGAAGCAGCATGTACGGGATAATCTTTGGGAAATCGAGCCTTAGACCCGGTAAGCTTACGATGAACTAAGGGCAAAGTGTAAAGGGAAGTGGGTGTACTATCAATTTTTTCTTCCCCAGCAGACCTGTGAGGATCCCCTTCCTCGGCAGTTTCCTCAAAATGAGTTGTAGCCATAACTAACAAAGGAGAAAGAAAAAGAAAAGAAAAGGGTGTGTACCTTGGCAAAAGAGAACACCAGGAGTCTCAGACCAGGAAAGAAGAAGCGGCGCGGGTTACTTGTCTAGGGGACAACAGCGGGCAAGAAAGGAGATTAAAAAAGAAAGAAAAGATAGGGAAAACATTATATATAACCCTGAAAGGGCACGGCCAATCAGCAACTGACACATGGCGAAGCAGCGCGTCAAAAAGAAAGGCACGCGCGAGAAGGTCTAAGTTTTAAAATAAGGTTGAAATTGAAACACTTCAGCATTCGCGTCTCCCTAGAAGACACTTGCTTTAAATGCCTCTCCGAGAAAGGTCACGTGTCCCACTTCATCATTACTTTTCAAATCACATCAAATGGGGGGGACTGCGGCATTTAATGACCTAGAAAGCAGTGCTAGCCTCACCAAACGGTACGACATGACGATACAAGGAAGATAATGAAGAAGCAACGGTAGCATCACAATGAATCAAACGGCGCAATAAGGGTTACATAACGTCAGCATTATTATAGAAGGAATAATGACAAATGATCTTCAAGAAAGAATAAAAGAAAAAAGATAGCAATGAAAATAGCAGCAAAAGGAAGACCCAGGAATCCGTGACGGAATCTGAGGCGCCCGTCAAAGGAAAAGTCACACACCACCGTTACCGTCAGCCTTTTTCCCCTCGGAGGCAGAAGAACCGCTCCCACCTTTGCTAACCTCATCCATCACGGTAGAAATATAGTCAGCAACCTGGGCTGAATTAGAAGAATCACCCTTGAAACGGGCTACAAATCCAGAAGTGAAGGCCTCAAAGACCTTCTTTTTCTACAGCTCCTCCTTTAGTGGTGCCCTGGCAGACTCCTCATCTTGAGCCAACATCTCTTCGCGGAGGAGGAGATTTCTCTTCTTTTCCAATGCTAACTCCGCCTCCAGAACCTCTATTTTCGCTTTCCCGGCAGACCTCTCTCTGTTCAGTTCCTTTTGTGACTCGTCATGAAGACGCGTTAGCAGTCTCACATGGTCCGCCAATTTTTGAAGCTGCGCCTTCTGAGCACACATCGCGCTAGAGAAATCTCGTGACTCGCGATCATGAATTTCGAACAGATAGTTCAGATAGCGGAAGGTATCCAGAGAATCATTCATAACATGCCAGAGACGGGCCGTTGGAGGAAGCTGAAGAAATTTCTCTTTCTCTGCCCGGGAGCCCATCATCTCCCCTATCAAGGGCGCGGTAAACTTATCTCGTGAAAAGGGTTGGGGAACCCCGACAGCGCGGAGAGCGTCAAAGCAGAATCCTGCCGAGTTCATACGATAACCCGGGGTCCCGTTAGGGTCACCATAAGAAAGATTGATTGACAAAATGGTAGAAGAATCCTCAGTAAACACATTCGTGATAGGAGTGAAAAACAGCTGTGGAAGGGCTTTAGGCGGTAGCCCAGCAGCTAAGCCCGCAGCGGAAGATGTGGTCACTATGTCAGGGATGCAGTGAGAAATCGGGGAATCAGAAGCGTCAACTGTAGGAGGAGGAGGACATGCTGTCGAGGGAGCCTCCGCCTCAGTAGAGCAGGTAGCACCCGGCACGTCAGTAATCTTTACTGGCTGGGAGGTCCTTGCCTCGGGCGAAGCGACAGGTGTAGAAACAGTTACCACATCAGCAGAAGATGCCCCGGTAGCCTGTTCGCTTGCATCCACTCGAAGTTTTTTCCGACGCGAATGGCAAAGGTCTGGCTTAGCATCCATATCCTCGTCGTCGCTATCAATCACCCTTATTGCGGTTCGACTAGAGTCCGATCCCTTGCGACGATCTGGTAGCTAATTTTCCACGAAACGAGAAGCTCGGACAGAGCCGCCGAGCCCTCGCCCCCCCGGGCAACCGTCTTGGTTCTCCTCCTAGGGGGTCGAACACTTTCCTGATTAGAGCCCTCGGCAGGAGGCGAGGCTGGTAAAGTTCAGAGCGGCGCTACATTCCATGGAGCCCCAGTATCGCCTGGAAATCGACCGTTAGCATCCTCTATAAAAGAAACGTACAAGGATGAATGAAAAAGAAAGAAAGAAAGTATGAAAAGAGACAGACCCACCCATAACGCACTCCTCCACAGGCTTGAACAATGCGAAATCACGGATGCGATAGCAGGTACCCTCGTCTAACAAAGCGTTAGCCTGATTCAGTTCAGCTCTAGTCAATATCATGGGATTCGTCCAAACGGGGCCTATGAGCTCCTGGTTGAAATTAATGCACCACAAATGGGACGGTAGCTCGAGAACAAAGAAACTACTTTTCCAGTCAGCCACACCCTTCTCAAAGCCGCGAAACCGCTGCCAGAACGACTACTTAACGCGTCATCCCACCAAGGAGTGATTTCGATTAAACAATTATGAGAATTCATACTAAAGAATTTTTGAAATAAATTGAGAGATGGGGTGAAAATGTTCTTCAACTCGCAAGCGCGAAGAAAAGCATAAACCGCACACCAAGAAGAGGGAGTTATCTGGGCAGGATTAAGGTTATGCTCCCGCAGCAGTGTTAGTATTGATTCATGAACGGGAAAGCGGAAACCATAAAGGAACATCTTAAAATAAAGTAGCCTACAGAAACCCCACGCCGGATTGTGAAGCCGCATATGACCTTCAGGAATAAAGGGTTCATGCCCGGGAGGAAAGGTGATACCGTGTTCCTCCAGCTCGGCTTTTAGAACCACTTCGCATGTAAAAGTACTGGGTGATTGCACGACTTCCGGATCCATGGGTCTCCAGATAACCTGGCGAGGCCTATTCCTAACCATAATAAACCAGCAAAAAGGAAATCTGACAAGGATTAAAGGGGTACCTTAGAAGGGAAGATTTACAGGAGAATCGGCGGACGACGGCAGGCAGCCAGAAAGTTATTCGGAGAAGAAGACGAAGGAAGATGAAGGGAAAAATTTGAAGTGAAGGCAAAAGTTTTGGAAAGAGTAAATGGCTCTTTTTAAAGAATTAAAATGCCACCGCATTAATTTAACCGCCAATCAGGCTAAGACGCGTATAAAAAAGAAGTTGGCCACGTGGAAAGCATTAAAAGAATACGAAAAGATAAGTTATTCGTCGTGATTCCCTAGGAGGGCGACAAAGTTGACCAGGCCAAAATAACCGCGAAACGGTTGCCTCAGCAAGGCTAATCCCTCACGTTAGCTATCAACGCAACCAACCGCTAACGGAAAGATAACGACAAAGAGGAAAGATACAAAGCATCATTTTATTCATAAAATGCCCAGGGGCATGTACAATGTGCCTAACGTAGAGACGCTACTCCTCATCAGGCCAGTAAATGCCGTGGTGATAAACCCCGTCGTCATCCAGGAATCGCATCTTCCCGTCAGCATTCGGGACAGGTTCGTCCACTTCCCTCCCTAAGCAGGACCCTGACGGTCCTGACTTTCCCTTGACACCTGACCCCGCCAATCCAACACCGGCAGCGGTAGAGGAAATTTTCTCCAACGAACAGTCAGAGAAAGGAAAGCGTCTGTCGCCCTCCTGGGTATTGGAGCTAGAAGAATCTAAAGTCATGACGGACACCGTGGAAGTTCTTTCCTTTCGCCTCTTTCGACCCTTTCGGCGGACCAGAGGCCTCCACGGCGGCGACGGAGGAGGGTGATCTGAGTCCGGCGAAGTCGGAGGGGTTGGCAAGGAGTCGCGATCCGTGGAACTCAAAAAGTAGAAATCTGCCATTTTGACCTGCAAAAAGCACAAGAGGAGAAAGAAGATGAAGATGAACAGAAAAAGGGGAAGGGCGACTCCCTTAAATAGCCAAGGAAGCGCTCCGATCCTCGCGCAGGCCCCTGAAAAACAATTAAGGCGCCTGGGAAAAGTAACCGTAATTGCAGAATCCGATCCGGCACAGGCATGCCCGCTCGATGAATGCGCCAATCAAAAGGCACCAAATAACCGCCCAACCATCCACCCCTAAAAAAAATAGCCGTGGAAACAGTTGAGACAGAGCATTCATTGCTAAATTCCTGGAACACAACCACTGCAAGGGCTGGGTCCCGAGGAAGGCTCATTTTTAGTTGGGCTTGCAACGAATACTCCCAACCAAAGCATCAAGAAATCAAACAAGAAAAAGAAGACTTGATAAAGGCAGAAACAACCATTTATTTATGGCCCGAGCGGCCTAGCGTTCAGATATGTACAAGAAAGCATAAAAGAAAGCAACAAGAGGAAGCGAAGACAGAGGTCAAGCATTAGACCCAGCATCATCTTCTCCGGGCACGACGGGAACCTCCCTCAAGGCATCAGCTACAGAGGTCAACTCGGCAGAATAAGCCCTCATACCCTTTAAGCAGCAGGCTAGCAAGTCCTTCCTCTGCTGCAGCATCGAAGCGACCACATCAAGATGAGAGGTGGTGGTGGCCAGCTTCGCCAAACTCTCCAGAGGGCTAAAGTCCTCCAAAGATATCCCCAACTGCTTAGACAAAATAGGGGTCAGTCTCCCCTGCAGTTCCAGAACATCCTCGGAGGTCTTGAGGATCATCCTCTCCAGGAAACCGATATCGCCCTCAGTAAGGTTCTTCAGGGTCTGAGTTTTGGAGATCAGGAAATTTCTGGTCAGCTCATCCATGGTGAAATACGAAAAGAAAGGACGAAAATGTGTGAAGAAATTGGCGCAAAGAAAGCTTCAATTTATAACTTCTGGACAAGTGCGGTCAGGGTCAGCCCACTTCCTGACAAAGAGCCGCTCCGGTACATACAAGATTTACGCGCAAAGAGGGGGCGTTAGCCCTTGGTAAACACTCGGGCTCATTTTCAGTTGGGCTTATGATAACAATCCACCTAACGACAAGGGCATTTTCGTCTGTTTGCCCCATATGGAAAAGAAAGAATCACTATTCTACCGCCACGGTAGGGGCAAGGCTGCCATTCCCCTCTACGGGACTAATGCCAGGAGGGCTGACGTCTCGTTGGGGGTCCCCGCATCGAGCTTGTAGACGACCGGAGGTGCTATCCCACCCCAAGGGAAACGCATTACCGTTACCTTACCGGGGTAACAACTACCCCATACCTACCGCTATGACGGTACATCATAACACGGGCAAACCATAGCCCCTGACAGGACCGGTTGCTCCCTAGCGATCCCACTTGCACAGACAGACTTATTTCATCTATAAATACCTCCCCCACAAAAGAGGAAGGTAAGCGGAATTCACTGGCCAAAACTCTGCCAATTTCACCACTCACACTAACTTAAGCATCGGAGCATTTCCGCCGGAGACCCCCTCCGGCGTCTTGCAGGTACAACGGACCACCGTGGATACTGAACCGGAGAAGCATCTTCCCTTTCTACCCTTCGGTCGAAGACAAATTCTTATCACATGTTTTTTTACTTGTTAAATTGGCTACTGTTTTGGTTTAAATTCCTTGTTGTTTTCTTTGAGTTGGATTGCTACTGTGTTGTTGGTATTTTCGGGTCAGTTTTGAGGGGAGTTCATCATGTTTGAGCTTCCTTGGTCGCCGGCCATGACGTCGGTGACGTGAGGAAGAAGAAGACAGGGAGATAGGGTTGTGCGGGAATTTTAAATGGAAAGGTGATGGGTTTGATTTCATCCCAAGCCCATCTTGATTAAATGAGTGCTGGGCTTGATTTCATCCCAAGGCCAGCCACTGTTTTTGCAAGAAATCGAGGCCCGACCCACTTATTTTTCGTAAACTTTCGAGTTTAATTTTCGTATGCAATTGTTCACATGTTCGTATGCGATAAATTGCTTACTTTATGCCATGCCTTCGGTCGAAAGTACGCTTTCTACCCCTCTGTTATTTATTCAATGGTTTCCGCAAATATTATTTGTATGCATGACATATGGAATTGTTAAAAATTAAAATCAATCTCACATGCATAACATGTTTAAATCACTTATTTTTAATGCCATGAGTTGATTGTTTTATTTTCCGTTTGTATTGGTACATGTGTATGGTGGCTTCGATCCCACACGGTTTATTTGTCGCATACATTGAATCGGTACTTTGTTAGCTATCCATGATAGAATCACGTAGTAATTAAATTAATCATGCATGGCTCGATGATAATAACGGATCGCCCGCTTTAGTAAAAAACAGTAACAATTCCGTTAAACAGAAATACTTATCCCAAAGTAGACCCGACTTGTCCCGAAGTTGTCCCGACCCTACGAATACTAAAGTGGCGTTTCCTATTAGGGCCCAATTACATGTTTTAAAAAATGTTTTCTTTAAACACCTCGATTATTGGTAACCTTGTTTGGATGTGACTCGGGTGCCTAACACCTTCCCGAGTCCATAATACAACCTCAAACCTTTGTTCTTGGGTTTAGACCCTTAATTAATGCCTTAGTTTTATTTTTTTTATGCCATGACGATTAGGTTCCCTAAACCTAGAAATAAATAGGATGGTGACTTCATTTTGCATTATGTGAGACGAGCCCGATCATTGTCTCACATCCGTCCCGAACCGCTTTCGCGTCAAAACCGAAAAGGGGGTGCGACAGTTTGGGGACTTCACTGGGGACTTTAGGGTCGAAGCCGATTTTATAGTGTTTGTTTTTTATTATTTACCCGCTTTAATAATTTATTTTCGTGATTGGTATTTGTTATTTGCTTTGATGAATTGCCACACGCATTTCACGCATTGAATGCCTTATTGCCGGGCTACATTTCCAAATAAAAATTAGGAGGTTAGTAGTGGCGCCTTGTGGACCTAGTGTCCCAATATGTGTCCACGAATTCCAACTCGGACTAGAACCCCTAAATGGATTGGAAAGTGGCCTGATTCCGCAAGGGATCGGTTTACGCTCTACGATTCATTTATTGAGGGACCACTTCTATGGTATCGTCCGGGAACCTTTCGACCAGTTAGAATAAAGTTGGAATCAGAGCCCCAACATATGCATCATGTTCGTGCGTTTATTTCATGTTTATGTGTTACGACTTTATTTATATATTGTCCTCATATTGTATCTTTCGTTAACGCTGTCGCACCCCATTTTTGAATTTTATTGCGCGAGTCGGGTTTGGGACGAGATGTGAGATGAAATCGGACTCATCTCACATGATGCAAATGAAGTCGCCACCCTATTTTGTTTCTAGGTTTAGGGAACCTAAAGTCATGGCATAGAATTAAAAAAACTAAGGCAAAAAGGGTCTAAACCCGAGAACAGTGGTTTGGGGTCTTATTATGGACTCGGGATAGTGTTAGGCACCTGAGTCACATCCTAAAAAGGTTACCGGAGAAAGAGGTGTTTTATATCATGCTTGTATAAAAATTCGTAATTAAGTGATCATACCCACTAGATGAATTAAATTTTAACAACTCTAAATAGTCATGCATACGAGTGTAAGTGTGAAAAAGCGTGAATAAATAAAAGAGAAAGAAATGTGTACTTGATGGAGGGTACAGGCGATTTACCCTACAAAGTTGAGATTATTAGTTCGGGAAGATGATAATAGAAACACAGATAAAATATTTAACAACTTATCATGAGCGAAATAATTAATTTTAGCAATTAAATGCGATCAAAATAATTATTTAAGCATTTGAAAGCATGCAAAAGTAATTAAATAATGCGAGCATACGAATAATCGGTATCAAAATCATCGTACATAAGCGAGGTAATTAATTTTTTGATGATTAAATGCAAGCAAAATAATTAAACATGCAGTAGCATACGAAAATTAACATGTGAGCATAAGGAAATATATAAACAGTACAAGCATGCACTCAATCGGTATGGAAAAAATATTACGACGGGCCAAAACAAATGGGCCCAGCCCACTGGGCCGAGAGTGGGCCCGACAGCTGGCCCACAGTTGGACCGAAGACAGGCCAACCCAAGAGGGCTAGCCCTTCCTTCTCTTCTTCTGCGTGAGCTGACCACGCAACCCAATCTTCTTCTTTCTTCCAGCTGGGCCAGGCGCGACCCAGCTCTCCTCCTTTTGGGCACTGCACGCGGCCCTCTTCTCTTTTTATCTCGTTTGGGCTTGGCTTGGCACACCACCTTTCTTCACTCTCTTAACACTATTCATCATCTTCCTCCTTGCATAGCTGGTTCCATGGCGGGCGACCAAGGTGGAAGCCACCCACCGAAACCAGCCAACAACAGCCCAAATGACGTGCTGTCGAGACACCTCAAAAATAATATATATATATCTTGTAACAAGTGCACAATTAAACTGTGTATAGTGGTACAAGGTCGATCAACAGAGGCTAAGGTAGACACTATCTTGTGTTGTGCAGCGAGGGCAAACAGATCAGAACAATAACAAGTAACGGGGGGTTTTCAAGACTTTGTTGATTAATTTCTAAGAAAATAGTAACAGACAGAAATAAAATGAAATAAGAGATCGATAGAGAGAAAAGTCCCCAGTAGGAATCTATCTCCGGTTGCTTTCAAAGTCGGCCCATCATTGGTGCAATGATCTTCTACCCCTCGCTGATAGACGCGCTATAGGGACCAGGTACGTTTAGGTCCCCTGCTTCCTTTCATACGAGAAACTACTCCAAGGTACTTTTATGGAGTAGTCTTGACGCTTTGTCTTCCCCCAAGGTACGTTTATGGAGGCAATACTCAAAGGTCCATGAAGATGAAGGAAGACGCGTCCAGGGCAAGACACTCAGTACGTTCGAGGCTCTACCCTGATTACTTACTTAACCCAATTAGATGGGACTAGCGACCTGATGACTCTGATTGGTGGTCTACTTTACCCTGCAGCTTCCCGTTAGTTATAACCACAGTGATGACTTTAATCGCCTCGGGCAAACAACTAGTTTATCAGGCTAGAAGTAGTCCTAGTACAATTAACAAGAAATCGTTAAATAATTAAATATCAGTCAAGGATATATTAATTTCAGTTCGACCTCACAACCTTCATAAGAAACCTTTGATGATCCTACCAAGCACAAATGAGCTTAGCCGCTCATATTAGAATTAAAATAAATAAATAAATAAAATTGCATAAAGAAAAGAGATGAATTTAGAAAAACCCTTATAGATTACCGCCCGGAGCAAGCTCTGGTTTATTGATCGGAATTACAAGGGTCTCGAAGGCAGAAAAGAGTTCAGAATTCCAAGGTGGAAGAAGATAGATGATAGATAATCTGAAACCCTAAAGCTAAAAGGGTTTTTAAAAGAAAATTACAAAAAGAGAAATTCCCAAAATAGAAATTAATAAAAGGGAAATCCTAGTTTAATTGGAGTTGATCTCACAGTCTCTTCTTGCCAAAACGGGAGAGATTGGAATTGATTGGAATGGATCAGCTGATTCCCTTAAAAAGGAAGTTTCCTTGTTCGCATTTGAGTCCTTTGCTGCCGCGGGCGCAAAAATGCAGGGGCAAGCTGCTGCCTACATGCTGTCTGCCAACTGCTGCAAGGCCTCGCTGCTCAATTCCATCCAAAATCAATGAAAAATGCATGTTTTCGATATTTCCTTTCCAAAAGCTCATATCTGTTAAATAGTGGGAAAACATTAGAGGATCAGTAGCACCATGATCAAAATGAGCCAGGAAAGGAGTGGAAAATTAGTACAGAATGCATCATATCACCGGATTAAACCCTATTCGCAGCAGTAGCTTAAATAAGTTATTAACGGTGCACTTTGGTCAAGAAACCGTGATCAATTTCCACAAATGAAGAACAAACCAATTAAACTATAATTAAGCTAATAAATAATTAGGACAACAAACAATTAAATGAAAGTAAGAAACATGAAATTGACTAAAAAATAGAGTGATGATAGGTAGTTTAAGTGATTGATTAATTATTTAAAGGAGAAATGAAAATTGAAGAAGAAGACCCACTTCACCTTGCTTTTGCTTGCTTGTTGCTGGAACGACTTACTTACTTGCTAGAGCTATTTTCTTGCTACTGAACTACTAAGCATGAGAGAGAGAGAGTTTTTTATTTTTTCTCTTGCTTCTTCTTACCTCCTGCTTGGCTTTGAGGGCATGGTATTTATAGGGACGAAGGGAAGGAAGAGTTATAGGAAAAGACAAATTGCTACAGGATATAGATGAAGATCAGCAGCAAAATGCAAAAATGGAATGAGGTGGCGTTAGGAACAGTTGCAAAATTAATATGCATTAAATGCCTGGGCAGTGCAATGGCAGGGAAGAGCATAAATCCTCATGCTTAAATTGGGGGCCGTTGGATGAGGAGAAAAGACGTGTCAACTTTTGATCAATGGCTAAGATGAGTTGACTTTGGGAAATGTTTAATATTTATTTAATTAGTTCGAACTATCAATACGAGGAATCTTACATGAAATGAACAAAATCCCAAACCAAAGATACTAAAACATACAATAAAATGCAACAAAATGAATAGCAATCAGTAAATAAAGAAAAAGTTCGATTTAAGGTCCGAATACTTAAAAGTTCGAACGAAAAATAAATGTTGTAGCAAAGTAAATTGAATAAAACAAAATGAAATGATGCGAAAGAAAATAATAGTAGATAATGGTCACTTAAAAAAAGAAGGCATTCGATATATGGTCCGAGGCATCTTGCTTGGGACCGATAGAAGTTCGAACGAAAAGACAGTAAAAATACGAAAAAACTAAAATGATACAAAATGGTACTAAATATTAAATAAATAGCCAAAGATCAAAAATTGATAGAATATCGATTTAAATGGGCTAATAATGTGATGAAAAATAAAAGTGCAAAAAAATGTGTGAAAAATCGGGTAGCAAAAGTTGCCCCTCTTTACTGTCTTATCAAAAATTCAGTGTAACCGAGATTTTTGATGAGCAGTAAAGATGGTTGCTCCCGAACCAGCAATAGTTTTGAAAATAATGCAGAATTCAAATGCAGACTTACCTGGGCGAGGGTACTCGTAGTCCCTAGGTTGGTTCTAAAAATGTAAAATCAGCTCCGGCGAGGGTAGTACTCGTAGTCCGTTGTTGTTGGCAGAAAAGTAAATTCAGCTCCGACGAGGGTAGCACTCGTAGTCCGTTGCTGTTGCAAGAAAAGTAAATTCAGCTCCGGCGAGGGTAGCACTCGTAGTCCCTTGTTGTTGCAAGAAAAGTAAATTAAGCTCCGGCAAGGGTAGCACTCGTAGTCCGTTGCTATTGTAAGAAAAGTAAATTCAGCTCCGGCGAGGGTAGCACTCGTAGTCCGTTGCTGTTGCAAGAAAAGTAAATTCAACTCCGGCGAGGGTAGCACTCGTAGTCCGTTGCTGTTTGAAGCAGAGGAGTATGATAGTGATGTAGCTTTGTTCGGGTGTTTGTTGCCCTCTGAGACATTGATGTGGAAATTTGAAATGAAAAACCCCATCCGGACGCTACCGCCCGTTGTAGGTTGGTGCCAAAGGTCTCCCGGGCGCTACTGCACGTCAGATATTGATTGCTAAAATCCTTTCGGACCGTGCTGCCCATTTTGCTCGGATATCGATTGGATGATGGGTGAAGTGTTCTGCCACAAGAAAATGATTGGGGAGCGGTAACGTGCTCCATTCGGAGATTGGATGGATTTGTTGGCGGAGATTCATGAGAGTATAAGATTCCACTGAAGCACACCCGTGTCCTACTAATAGGGAGGAAATAAGACGAAGCAGCAGTGGATGGAAAAAGAGAGAGCAGTTGATAAATGGGAAAATAATGAGATCAAATCATATACGTTGTACATGAAAGTATTCCCACACTACCCTATGGTTTGCCCCCATTATTTTGTCAAGATGAAAACAACTTCCCTATCAAGAGAAATTTCAACAAATTTATGCATTTTTGGAGAACACGTCGTCCAATTTTTCTATCATATAAACATGCTTGATACAAGCCTAGAAAAGCATCTGCATCTTGCCTAGGAGATAACGACCTCAAGGATAAGACTTTCCCACAACATGTAGACATAAGCAATCCTCACCGGACATTGGTGTTTGTGCTCACACTCAGGAACAAGGCTATGTGTTTGCACTCATAAAAATGCAATAAACATAGCACAAAATCAGATTTGCAATGTCAATCCGAGTGAATAAACTTCAAATGAAGATGCACATACATGGGCCTTCTAATAATCGAGTGGACTTTACAAGAGAAAAGAAATAAAGTGGATAGAAAGAAAGAAGATGGGAAGAAAGAATATGTTTAGCAAGGAAGTAGTTTTTTAGGAGAAAGAAAAAAGGGTTTTAATAAGCAATGCTCAACTAAGGTTGCTGCGAAGGCAAAGCGCACATCTTCTTTCACCTTCGTTGGAGATGATCTCTTTTCCTTTTTGAGATCATTTTTGTTGTCGGCGAAGCGTACCAGTCTTTGAATCTTCATGGGGATGCTCTTTCTTGTTCGTCTTGGGGGTACTGTGCCCAATTTTGTAATTTTTATTGAAGTTGATCTCTTTTCCTTTTTGAGACCATTTTGAGGGCAAAGTGCCCAAAAATGCTAGGGATGATCTCTTTTCCTTTTTGAGACCAGTTTGAGGGCAAAGTGCCCAAAGATGTAAAAATCTGTGAACCCAAGTACCCTTATCCTCTAGTTTCCATGTGTTAGTGTCTATCTCTGGGCCTATCTTTCTAATGACCCTTCTCAAAGGACTCGGGCCCATATAGCTTCGGGAGAATAGAGATTGTTCTGGTATCTGTTTAAAATGACTGATCGGCCATACTGTCAAAAGTTGAGCGCAACAAAGGAATTTTCCCTTTCCAATCCTTCTACAAAGATCCAAGGAACGGAAGGTTTCCGGTAAGACAGTCGTTGTAGGGTTGATCTTATTCGTATCTATTTCATAAAACACATTGGCCGCTTCATGATCGATGCTATTTCTCATCTTAGGAAATAAGACGAGTCCTACCACAGCAAAAGCTAGAATTTTCAGGCGTCTCTCTCCTTGAGATGAACGATATTTCTTTTTGATGTCTGACCAGCACCGGATGTATTCTCCCTCCCTGATATGGGTGGCAATTCCTAAACAATTGTCTATCCTTACTTTGACACTGGTAGAGTCCAAGCGCACATTTTGATATATGTTTGATATTGGGGCGGGAAAGTCTAGCAGGGTGGCATATTCTTCTAGAGTAGGAGTTAGGTCAACGTCTTTGTAGAAGGAGAAGCACCTATAGTAAGGGTCCCAAAACCTCAAAGCCGCTCGGATGCAACCCCAATCGATCTCCATTTCCAATAGTGTCAAAAACTCCCCATAACAGCTCCTGAACTGTGTTTCTTCATCTTCTGTCAAATCATTTCTCAACCTTTTGATTTCTGTTACACCAAATCCTGTCTTCTCCAATTTAACCTTGGTTGTGATGTTAGGAATAAATCCTGGTCCCAACATATCTCCTTGTATCATTTGATCTTCGTAGTTGGATTCTCCGTAAGCTTCAAGCGAAAGCATCGTGGGTGTAGCCATTGAGTGAATAAGCAAGATGGGTCCTATGGATAGAATGAATATTCCCATATATTAGCAAATATTAATGTAGATTATTATGATGCACGTGCTAGGGTGACATCTACTACTTCTAACTGGCTGGAATGTTCCCGGACGATACCATAAAAATGGTCCCTTAGTAAATGGATGTGATTGCCTGTCGAACCATCAAAAGTTTTAGGCGCTAACCCATTTAGGGGTTCTAGTCCGAGTTTGGGGTTCATGAAAACTACCCGGGACACCTGCCCTAGGGCCTCACTAGTACCCACATATTTCTATTTGGAAAAAGGCCCGGCAATAGGGCATTATGCATGAAATGCATATGAATGATAGTTTATTAAAGCAGTTAACAAATCATGCGTAAAAATACAACAATTTATCAAAGCGAATAAATATATGAATAATAATCCTGTACAAGAATACAACAATTTAGCAAGTAAATACATGAAAAATAATTAATCATGTATCTGGAAAAAATGACAATTTATCAAGTAATTAAATACATGAAAAACAATTAAACAAATTCAACAATTTATTAAAAAAAGACAAACACCTCAAAAAATTCCGGCTTCAACCCTATTGGTCCCTAGTGAAGTCGCTAAACTGTCGCACCTCCTTTTTGGATTTTCCTAATGCGACGCGGGTTTGGGACGAGATGTGAGATGAAACCCGCGTCGCATTAGTCGCTAACCCTATTTTTGTTTCTAGGTTTAGGGAACCAATTATCATGGCATAAAAAAAATAAAAACTAAGGGAAAAAGGGTCTGAACCCGAGAACAGTGGTTCGGGGTCGTATTATGGACTTGGGAAGGTGTTAGGCACCCTAGCCACATCCTAAAAAGGTTACCGGATAAAGAGGTATTTTATCATGCTTTGAAAAATAAAAAATCCTAATTTATGTTATCATGCCCAATGGATTAATAAAATTCTAACAATTTTAAATATTCATACATGCGATTATATATATGCAAAAAAAAAGCATGAAATAAATAAATGGTGAAAAATGTTTACTTGTGAGGGGTATCGATTGACTTACTCTAGAGAGACGAGATTATTAGTGTGAGTACATGATAATCAATAAATAGCTAAATATTTAACAATTTATCACAATGAAACAAAATAATGAATTTTAGCAATAAAATGCGAGTGGAATAATTATTTAAGCATGCAAAAAATAATTAGTTAAATGGTACGAGCATACGAGTAATCAGTATTAAAATTATTGGACATAAGTTACATGATTAATTTTAATGATCAAACGCAAGCGGAATAATAAATCATGCAAAAGCATATGAAAATAAACAATACATGCAGACAAAAATAAATAATCAGCAAACAATACAAGTGCGAAAAATAAACAGTACAAGTGTAACGGCAACACGAAAAAATGACGGGGCAAAAATTTGGGCCTAGCCCACTGGGCCGTGAGTGGGCCCCACAAGCTGGGCCTAGCCCAGCCCAGCCCATGGGCACGCAACGCCCTTGCTCCTTTCTTTTATTATTTTTATTTTGGGCTTGGCTTGTGCCAAGCCCACCACCTTTCTTCACTCCCTGTACTGTTCATTTTCTTCCTCCTTGGATAGCCAGTACCATGGATGGCAGCCAAGGAGGGAGCCACTCACCAAGACAGCCAACAACAGCCCAGATTAAATCTACCCACAGCAGCGATTTAAACAAGCTATCAACAGTGCAATTTGGACAAAAAAACTAAGATTAATTTCAACAAATGAAGAACAAACTAATTAAACTAGAGTTAAGCTAATAAATAATTAGGATCATGAACAATTAAATGTAGGAAAGAAACATGAAATTGACGCAAAAATAGAGTGACTACAGGTGGTTTTAATGACTAGTTAATTGTTTAAAGGAAAAACAAAAATTAAAGAGGAAGACCCACTGCACCTTGCTTTTGCTTACTTGCTGCCGTTGTTGCTTGCTTGCTTGCTGAGGCTGCTTGCTTGCTCACTGGAGCTGCTTGCTTGCTTGCTTCTAAGCACGAGGGAGATAGTGAGTTTTTCTTTTATTTTTCTTGCCCCTTTGCTTGCTTTCTGGCGCGGTATTTATAGGGATGAAGGGAGGGAAGAGCTGACAAATTGCTACAGTGCGTGGATGAAAATCAGAAGCAAAACGTAGAAATGGAATGAGGTGGCGTTAGGAATAGTGACCAAAATGAATATGCATTAAATGCTCGGGCTGCTGTGAAGGGAAGAAATGCTTGAATCCTCATGCTTAAATTAGAACCGTTGGATGAAGAGAAAAAGAAGTCAATACTTGATCAAGGGCTAAGAAGAGTTAACCTTTGGGAATTTATTTAATCGGTTCGAACTATCAACACGCTTGAAATGAATAAAATCCCGAACCAAAAATACTAAAACTGCAATAAAATGCAACAAAATGAATAGTAATCAGTAAATAAAGAAAAAGTTTGATTTAAGATCCAAATTTAGTTGCTCGGAATCCTTAAAAGTTCGAACGAAAAATAAATGCTATAGCAAAGTAAATTGGATAAAATAAAATGAGATGATGCGAACGAAAATAATAGTAGATAATTATCAATTAAAGAAAGAATGCGTTCGATCCACGGTCCGAGGAAATTTATCCAGGACCGATAGAAGTTCGAATGAAAAGACAGTACAAATTTGAAAAAACTAAAATGACACGAAATGGTACGAAATATTAAAATAAATAGCCTAAGATTGAAAATCGATAGAATTTTGATTTAAATGGGCTAATAATGCGATAAACAACAAAAACAAATTGCGAAAAACACGTCAAAAATCGGGTAACAATAGTTGCCCCCTCTTTACTGTCTTATCAAAAATTCGGTGTAACCGAGATTTTTTATGAGCAGCAAAGATGGTTGCTCCCGAACCAGCAATGGATTGAAAAATGTAAAATCAGCTCCGGTGAGGGTAGTACTCGTAGTCCGTTGCTGTTGCAAGAAAAGTAAATTCAGCTCCGGCGAGGGTAGCACTCGTAGTCCGTCGTTGTTTATGCAAGAAAGTAAATTTTAGCTCCATCGAGGGTCGTACTCATAGGTCGTCGCTGATGATGCAGAAAATTAAACTTCAGCTCCGTCGAGGGTCGTACTCGTAGGCCGTCACTGATGCAGAAAATTAAACTTCAGCTCCATCGAGGGTCGTACTCGTAGGCCGTCGCTGATGATGCAGAAAAGTAAATTCAGCTCCGTCGAGGGTCGTACTCGTAGGCCGTCACTGATTGATGCAGAAAATTAAACTTCAGCTACGTCGAGGGTCGTACTCGTAGGCTGTCGCTGATTGATGCAAAAAATTAATGGTGATGTAGCTTTGCTTGGGCGTTTGTTGCCCCCTGCTCGGAAAACTCCACTCAGACGCTGTTTCCTATTGGAGGTTGATGCGAAAATCCTTCCGGACACTGCTGCTCGTTGGGTGTCAGCGCTGAATTCCTCTCGGACGCTGCTGCCCGTTGGAGGTTGGTGCTGAAGATGTAAATGCACGTCTGTGCGATGCTATCGCTCTCTGGACAGTGGTGTGAGGATGATCTTCTCTGATAGCGAGGAGGTTTTCTCTAATAGTGAGGAGGATGATCTCGGATAGTGAGGAGGATGAGCTTCTCTTCTCTGATAATGAGGGAAGTTGATCTAGTCTCTGAGGACGATCTCTGATAGTGAGGTCGTTGATGATGAGAAATTCACTCGGACGTTGCTGGTTGGTGATGAAATCCTTTCGGACGCTGCTGCCCGTCGGATGTTGATGCAAAAGAAGGAGCATGACCCGTCGCACGACATTGATTGGGGAGTGATAACGAATGCTCATTGGACGTATTTGTTGGCGGAGATTGATCATAGTGTGAGATTCCACTCACGCATATCTGTATCCTGCAAATAGGGAGGAAACAAACACGAAGCCGCAATGGGTGGAAAAAGAGAAAGCAATTGATAAATGGAAACAATGAAATCAAATCATGTATGTTGTATATGAAAGTATTCCCACACTACCCTAAGGTTTGCCCCCATTATTTTATAAAAACAACTTCCCCATCAAGAGAAGGTTCAACAAGTTTATGCATTTTTGGAGAACATGTCATCCAGTTTCTATCGTACAAGCATGCTTGATACAAGCCTAGAGAAGCATCTGCATCTTGCCCAGGAGATAACGACCTCAAGGATAAGACTTTCCCACAACATGTAGACATAGGCAATGCTCATCGGATACTGGTGTTTGCGCTCATACTCAGAAGCAAGGCCACGTGTTTACACTCATAAAAATGCAACAAACATAGCACAAAGTTAGATTTGCAATGTCAATTCGAGTGAATAAACTTCAAATGAAGATGCACATGCATGGGCCTTCATATAATCGAGAGGACTTTTCTGGGAATAGAAATATGTAGTGGATAGACAGAGAGAAGAAAGAATCTGTTTTAGGAAGAGAGTGTTTTTTGGCAAAAGAAAGGGTTTTTAATGAGCGATGCTCAACTGAGGTTGCTAACCGGAGGTAAGGTGCACTTCGAGCGCAGTTTGCGAGATTTTGGTGAAACTCTGAATCTTTTCCTTTGAAATGTCAGTCTTCTTATCCACAAATTGTTGTTTGAATACAACTTGAGACCCCTTCTTCGAAATACCCAACCAGAATTTTGAATCTTGATGAACCCACGATGATAAAGTTTTCCCTTTCTGGCTCTAAGATTGGCCGGACCAGTTACTACTGTCGTGCACCACCACTGCTTTACTGTTGCTCTGGTTGTTGCAGCAACAAGTAGCCTTCCTCCTTTGGAAGATTGACTTAAAACCATTTTCTGTACTCGCTTCTGCTTTTCGTTGATTGTGTTCTTTGAACACTTCTCTTTTTCTTGCTTTTCTTTCTTCTTCTTCTTCTTCTTCTTCTTCTTCTTCTTCTTATTTTTTTTTATTATTTCTTTTTTTATTTCTTTTTTGGCAAGCAAAGCAAGTATAATTTTTGTCTGGTCTTGTCGTCATTTCCTTCTTTGGCAGAGACCTTCAAGTTTTGATTTTTTTGGGCCTCCTTCTAGCGTTGACCATCAGCGATCCTTGAATGCGAAAACTAAGTTCGGTGTGTACCTTACCTTCGGTTAACAACCTCAGTTGGGCACTGCTCATTATTAGGGAGAGTTCAAGTGGACATGAAAGATTTTACAAGTGGCTTAGGGAAGAAATAAATTGAATAGGGAGCACAAATAAGTGTTTGAAGACCAAAGAAATATGAAAGCGAAGAGCAAAGTCCAATGTCATCTTACTGCTATCCCATGTCTAATGGTGCATGTACCCTGGATATTATGCAAATCCAACTAGCACTTAGTTTAGCATTTGCACTCATGAAAGAAATAAGGCGTAAGGGCTCAAAATGCTCACAAGGATGTATGTATGACTGCTTACGTCTAGGCATGTTGCGGATATAAGAGCTAGCAAGCGAGACCATGCACGTCATATAATTCCAAATGGACACACAAGTTATCAGTGATGCAATAACACGTTGACCATGCTCAATTTAAGAAATGTTTAAAAATTCAAGAGAGTGGCGTGGATTTTACTCAAAGAATTTTATTTACAACTACAAGAGTCTTAACAGTTTTATCAACTTTATAAGCAAAACGTGAGGGAGTGACCACTCACAAACATAATTTTTTGTGTTTGTTTTTTGTTTTGTTTTTTTACCCCCTTAACGTGGGAATGAATGCAAAAGAAGCGAACTTCTCTGAATATGTGTACAACAAGCAACAGCTAAATGATCTGACGTGTTCACTAGCACTTGGATAATAGTATTGCTGCAAACATTTCTAACGGTTCCATCATAGCTTGAGACTGGTTGCTTGCAAATGAAGAACCATCTTTAAAATCTCTCCCGGCTTGCCCCTTAGCTGCTTTTGGCTAGGAGACATCTTCTATGCTGGGGTGGCCAATAGCTGATGATTTGTTCAAGAAATATGGCTTGAACATCATTTGGAGTGAGGGGGAAACCTTGGTCCATTGGAGACTACATCAAGTATACTGCCTGGAATCCTTGATACAATGACAAAATGAGGGATCAGAAAGTATTTTAGCCTTGCAAAACTAGCATTGATTAATGATGTTAGTTTAAGTGCAGTTGGTTAAACCATTCTCTAGAATTTGCTGGCACCATGTTTTGTCATTTCAAAGAATAAGACAAAAAATGAATCTTGAAGATGCAAGTTTTAAGGAAAATTTTATTGATTTAGAATAAATATTAAATAGTTCCGTCTTGAAGGAACCCTATGCCCTTTGATTGAACCCACTGGTCCTTAAGCAAAGTACATCTTGACAGCATCAACATTCACTGGTCTTGGTAAGCATTAGAGCCCTTCTTGAGAATGTATTTTTGACTACATACGGACCTTCGTACCGTGGAGCCCATTTCCCTTGACCTTCCTCCTGATGGGGGAGAATCTTCTTGATAACAATTGATGAAACACCAAGGGTACATTCATCTTCTCACCCAAAGTCAAAGCCGGATCCCTATAGACCTTGACTGGCGACGGTACCCAGCCACCGCCCGCGTTAGGCCGAGAAATCCTGGGATGGTTGACATCAGCGCGGGGGGGGGGGACCCACACGGCGTCTTCCTATCGCAGGTTACCCCGACAACATCTCACTGGCGATATCTTATCCGACTAACGTATGCTGGCGTCATCTTGGGCGTTATCTTCCCTTGATAACGCCCACCCCTCGGGTAACGTCCTTCCTCTTGCCTATAAATACCACTCCTTTCTAGATCAAAGGTAAGACTAAAATCACTACTCAAATCTCTGCCTAATTTCACAGTCATACTAACTTAAGCATCGGAGTGTCTACGTCGGAGTCCCCCCTCCGGCGCTTTGCAGGTATGACAGACTGCCGCTACAATGACTTCAGACGGCCATAATCTCTACCCCGCTTCCCCAGAAGTCCAAATCTTATCAAATTGGTGCTTGCATTAAGAGTTTTGGTTCTAATTAAGTGAGCGTCCTTAATAGCCAAGCTATATTCTTCTGAAAATTGGAAGATTATGGCTTCTGATTCAGATCCGCCGTTGTCTCAGTCCTCTAGCCTTCCATTTGACACCCGCAGGCGACTTTTCCCTTTCGCCACTTCTGATGCTCCTACCGCGACACAAGAAATTCGCCCAGGAATGCCGGATCTATCTTTTGAACAAACGACGGGAACATTTGTGTCCCAGCCATATACTTCTTTATCCCAGATAGTGAGGCCTAGTCATTTTACTCCCCAGTAAAGGGGATCCATGATAGACAGCGCGAATAACCCTTTCGCGAGCTCGATTTCAGGCCTTCATGCCCAATTGGACCACTTAACGGAATTGGCTGCTAGATTCACGCCTAATGCCTCTGGATCAGGCGTCCCATCCCAGTTTTTTTACTCCATCCATCATCACAAAATGACCGTTGTCATCCCCGTTGCATGCGAATGCCCCTCTGACGTTACCTGCGTTGAATGCGTCAGTCATTCTTGTACAATTTGCTCATAGGACAGTGGATTCATATGTGCCACATGCGCCTTTACTTCCTATTTCCTGACATGTGAAACTCCCCTCGGAATCTTATGACGGTACCAGAGATCCCATTTCTCACCTTAACAAGGTGAAGGACTTTGTGCAATTTCAGACCCACAATGACGTTGCCTTGTGTTAGATATTTGTAATGACCCTATCAGGGGTTGCGCGCCTGTGGTTCGAAGGTCTTCCGGGTGGGTCTATTGATAGCTTTTCACAGCTAAAATCTAAATTCAGGAGTCGATTCAGTACCGCAATTCCCATCAGGAAGTCTGTTGCTGCCTTGTTCAACCTACACAGAAAACCTTAGGAATCCTTAAGGAGTTTCCTCTATTACTTCGACACCGAGATGTCGCTAACGCCAGGTGTAACAGTCAATTTTGCCATAGAAGCCTTAAAGTGAAACTGTTGCTATGGAAAACTCCGAGATGCTTTAATGGTTGACACTCCGGCAACCTTGGATGCGTTAAGGATGAAAGCCCACAACTATGCAAGGATAGAAGAGGAAGAGAATAGGGACATGATTCGAAACATGCCGCCAGTCATGCCTCCAGCCCATAACGCTCCCATTTCAACCACTTCTGAAGATTGGTTCATCGATGATTACGCTCAGCGAAAGGATCACATTCCCAAGACCTCTAATCGGAGGAGAGGCAACTCCTCAAAGGGAAAGTCTGGTGACTCCTCAGCACAGCGACAGGGTGATCCCCCTAAGGGACGCGTTTATGACTCAGACCTTCCTTCTCTCATCTTACCCAGGGCAGAAATACTAGCGTTAGTGGAACAGCGGAACCTGCCCATCCGTTATCCAGCCCCTGTGAGACCGGGGGTGACCTTGGGAAGAAGGGAAAATGCTTATTGCAAATTTCACAAAGCTAAGGGACACTCTACGGAGGTGTGTAGAGAACTCAAATTGGCAATAGAGATCCTGGTCGAAGAAGGTTATTTGGGAGAATTTGCCATCAAAATACGAGAAGAGGCTAAGAGTAACCCAAAAAATAGGGTAGCCGACGATAGGCCGACACCTTCCCGCGTCCTAGGCAACGACGCTGGTCTCACAGGGAGAGACAGGGAAACGCTCACGACTGATGACGAAGACATCCCCATTATTAACATCATCGCTGGAGGTACACCTTATCTGGATGAGTCCGCACAGCTGACACCCGCGCCGGGGGATAAACAGAAGCGAGCGGGCGGATCAATCAATAGTGAGGCGATAAGCACCTTAGATCGTATGGTATTATCCTTTTTTGAAGAGGACGAGAAGGGCGTGGTATATCCCCACAACAATGCGTTAGTAGTCACGCCCATTATCGCTAGCCATAGAGTTAGAAGGACTCTTGTTGACAACGGAAGCGTCGTAAACTTGTTCTCACTGGAAGCTTACAATCTCATGAAGCGTCCTGATAACGAGCTTACGCCCTGCAAAAAACCCATTATCGGAGTAGACAGAGTCCCCATCCCAATGACTAGAGTAACCACCTTGTCGGTATATTTTAAGGAAGATACCTCCAAGCGGTCCGAGGAGCTTCTATTTTTAGTGGTGGATCTAAATCTGCCTTATAACGCCATATGGGGGTGGCCATTCCTCAACCATTTCGGAGCAGCGATATCGCAAAAGCATCTGAGGTTGAAGTATCCTTCCTGGGACGGTGTGGTCTCAATCCGGGGTAATCAGAAGTTAGCGGCTGAATGCTACCTGCTCATGACTCAGAAGAGTTGTGATAGGTATGTGTGCGTGACGGTGGACCCATATGAACAAAATGATGAGAAGCGCACTCAGCCCGTGGATAAGATGACTCCCGTCCCCGTTAATGGGGTAGATGGGGCCATATTCCTGGTTAGCGATAACCTCACCCCGAGGAAAACTCTCAGTTAGCCCAGTTATTGAACAAATGCAAGGGAGAGTTTGCATGGAAACCATGCCCGGTATCTCGTGGGAGGTAGCGGAACATCGACTTAACATCAATCCTGACGCAAAATCGGTTCAGGAGAAACGGCGTGCCTTCTCTGCAGAAAAAATGATGGCTGTTGAAAGGGAAGTTGCAAAACTTCTCGACGCTAGCTTTATTCGAGAAGTGCAATATCCCACATGGTTGGCTAACCCTGTCCTGGTTCCTAAGCCCAGCAGAGAGTGGCGCATGTGCATCGACTTCACAGATTTGAATGACGCTTACCCCAAAGATTGTTACCCACTTCCTCGGATTGATCAGCTAGTTGCTCAGGCTGCCGGGTATGCTTATTTGAGCACGCTAGACGCCAACTCGGGGTACCATCAAATCCCCATGGCTAAGGAGGATGAAGAGAAAACTGCTTTCATCACTCCCAAGGCCACTTATTGCTACATGGCGATGCCTTTCGGGTTGAAAAATACTGGAGCCACCTTCCAGCGAATGGCGAATCAGGTCTTCGAAAAACAGATCGGGCGAAACGTAGAAGCGTATGTCGACGACATACTGGTCAAAAGCCGAAGCTTCAAAGACCACCTGTCTGATCTGGCGGAAGTCTTTGAAGTAATGAAGTGATATCAAATTAAGTTGAACCCCCGGAAGTGCATGTTTGCCTTTAAATCGGTAAGTTTTTGGGTTACGTGGTCAGTCAAAAGGGCATCCAGCCCAACCCGTCAAAAGTCAAAGCCATCCAAGACATGATATCCCCTCAAACTGTAAAGGAGATACAGAAGCTAACAGGGTGTGTTATCGCTCTGGGACAATTTATTTCTAAGCAGGGCAAGAGGTGCCTCCCTTTTTTCAAGGTTATACGTAAGAAAGTCGTCTTCGGATGGACGACAGAATGTGAAGAAGCATTTGCGGGCCTGAAGGCCTACCTATCGTTCGATTTGGTGCTAACCAGACCAGAACGTACTTATACCTTGGGGTTGCTGAGGAAGTGGTCAGTGCGGTCCTTGTGCAAGATGACAATCACACACACCGCCCTGTATACTTCGTAAGTCACATCTTGAAAGATGCCGAGCTAAGATACGCCCGTATTGAGAAAATAACATTCGCGTTGATACAAGCCACGCGAAAAATGAGTCGATATTTTCAAGCTCATACCGTCATCGTGCTGACGGACAAACCTTTACAAAGGATATTTCGGAAGCCCGAATCCTCGGGGAGAATGCTGATTTGGGCTATCAAGCTTGAACAATATGGTTTGCACTACAGATCCTGACCGTCTGTGAAGGCTCAAATTCTGGCGGACTTTATTGCAGAATGCACCTTTACACCAGATCCAATGACGGAGTTGACTGAAAAAGAAAAAGAAGAGTTGGACCTCCCCTTCCCTGAAACCTACACCGACCTGTGGGCCATCCACGTGGATGGCGCTAAAAATCAAGAGCTTCCCGGGGCCAGAATCTTCATGAGTGGGCCTCACGGCATCCATGTGCGATATGCAATCCGAATCCTGCAGCCGTTGTCCAATAACGCCGCAGAATACAAAGCGCTATTAGTTGGGCTCAGGATAGGAAAAAACTTCTCCATAAATGGAGTACATGACTCAGAGAGGTTGGGAGACCTGCGGCTGAAAATCTGTGGAGACTCTAAACTGATAATAGGCCAAGTTTTGGGACACTCTCAAGCTAGGGAGCCCATCATGGTGCAATACCTTGCCAAGGTGAAACGCGAGTTGATAGAATATAAATAAAAATGGCATACAGGTCAGCTTCGAGCACATTGCTCGAGAGGATAACGCTGAGGCGGATAACCTCGCCAAACTCGCAGCGAACTCGGAAGCGTCCATACCGAAAGAGGTGTACTACTGAGAGATACCCGTACCTTCCTTTATGGAAGAGAAGGCGACGCTCTGCGTAGAAGAAAGTGAAATGACTGGAGAATTCCCGTCATAAAATATTTGAAACATGATTAGCTACCAGCGGATAACGTTGAGAAAAAGAAGGTATTAAAGCAAGCAGCACGGTGCACGTACTTTAACGGGGAATTAATGCGGAGATGTTTCTCTCACCAGCTGCCAGGTGCATAACCGAACAAGAGGGCCTTCATACCCTCTGCGAAATCCACAAAGGAATTTGCGGCATGCATGCATCCGGTGACACCCTAGCTGCGCAGGTCTTTCGATCAAGGTTCTACTGCCTACTATCCGGAAAGACTGCCATAATTACGTGCGAACTTGCCAAAAGTGTCAGGAATTTTCCAAGATTCCTCGACAACCCGCCACACAAATTTTTGACATCATCGCTCCTTGTCCTTTTGCGAAATGGGGAATTGACATCCTCGGACCGTTTCCAAAGGCAGGTCTCACTTAAAATTTGTGGTCGTGGCGGTAGACTATTTTACCAAATGGGCGGAAGCTGAGGCGGTTGCCAATATCACGATAGAGAAAATCTGGCGTTTCTTCAAACATCAAGTTATCATGCGATTCGGTGTACCCTGTGTGCTAGTCAGCGATAACAGAACGTAATTCACCAGCCAATTCTTTAGAGACCAATGTGTGGAGTTCAGAATCGAGCAAAGATTCTCTTCCGTGGCTCATCCGTAGACCAATGGTCAGGCTGAGGTGACAAACCGAGCCATCCTTAACGGTGTTAAGAAGAACCTAGAAGGATCCAAAAAGAAGTGGGCAGATGAGCTGCCGTATGTGATGTGGGCATACCGCATGACCACGAAAACCAGCACAGGAGAGACACCATTCGTATTGGCTTTCGGTACTGAGGCCGTCATGCCCATGGAAATCGGTACTATGAGCCTACGAGTGGCTTACTTCAGAGAAGAGCTGAATGAAGAAAGGTTGCGTGCAAATCTTGACACACTGCCGGAATTGCAAGAGGAAGCTCTTCTGAAAATGATGCACTATAAGCAAAAGATGGCGCGTTATCATAATAGGCGTGTCAAAGAATGGCTGCTAAAAGAAGGCGACCTGATACTCAAGGATCAACGAGCAATCGGTCAATGCCGGGGGAAGCTCAGCCCGAATTGGGAAGGGTCGTACCGCGTTACCCGTATTGTCGGGAGAGGAGCGTATCATCTGGAGACACTCGACAATAACCCCTTACCTAACTCCTAGAATATTGCTCGTTTGAAATTATATCATGCTAGATTTTGATTTATCTCTGCACCTTCTACTAACGCTAGCCCTAACCCATACTAACGCTCGAATAATGAGATTTCTTGTGTTTTGTGGCTACGTGTGTGTGTGCAGACGATGAAAGAAAAACAAAAAGAGGTTGCCAGGAGTGAAAAGTCCTATCCTTGTGATGGTCGGTCCTGATCAGACGACTCACTAACTGAGGGCACGCCCTGGCACACCTAATATTTAGCGTTTAGAGTGAAAAGTCCTATCCTTGTGGTAGCCACGTGTGGGCCATAAGACGAGGCACGTCCCGACGCCCCCAGGGGTGAAAAGTCCTTTCCTTTTGGTAAATCGCGCTAATATAGGCAGCCCACTAAGATGAGGCACGCCCTGGTATCCCTAGAGGTGAAAGCCCAACCCTTGTGCCAATCGTTCTCGTGGAGACAGCTCGTTAAGGAAAGGCACACCCCAGGGAGATAGTAACTCCATCTTGGAAAGTGAAAATCCTATCCTTGTGACCGGGCTGATATAGACGGCTCACTAAGTGAGGGCACGATTCTGGGATGTGAGGACAACGCCGAAAGTGAAAATCCTAACCTTGTGACGGCCTGTCCTGATCAGACGGCTCACTAAGAAGAGGCACTTTCCGGCCAATCGTGGTAATGAGGAAACGTGAAGAATCGCGAAATCCCAGTGAGTAACCAGATGTGGAATCCCTGGTGAAGTGAGCTGGTTGAGAAAGTGATAACAAGCGACACCCGTACCCTAGAATGGCGGCGGATGGGCTCCTATGGGAAACTTGTGTCTATTATTGCATATCTCTTACTAACAAATATTAATCGAGAGTGTGCAGGATATCTCTGACTGACGGAGATGGTGGCGCTCGAGGCGATAGCAAGGTCACGCAACCCATCAACAAAATTGACGCGAAGCCAATCGCGCTGATTTTTATATGATTCGAGGAATAGGGCCTAAAGACCCTATTCATCATCTCTTTTGATCATGGAAAAGATACTTCTTTCCGAAGGAGTGTCATCGTCGATAGGGCCGAGCAGCGGTTAAGCTGAACTTGACAAAGCCCGTCGCTATAATCAAGATGGTAACAGCGCGAGGGCCGTGCTACGAAAAAAGTTAAAGAAAAAAAAGTACAGAAAAGAAAATCAACAACAAAGAAAACCAGTACCACAGATATGCTATTGTTTAAACGCCCATGAAGGGTCATAAAAATATATAAAAGATGGACCAAAAAAGGATAACGCTCAATCCTCACAAAAAAAAGGGGCGATAACACCCTGGCTACAACTGATATCCTGAAATCCCCCGCTTTGGGTAGCCATTCGATCTGGCTGAGCGAAAGCCCTCATCATTAAGATCAGAAGAATTCTGTAAAAAGGTGTTAGAAACAGCGTCACCTTTGTAAAATTCTTCCCCATGAATCTCCACAAAGCAGTCACCCATGATAGAAGCAGTCTTTTCAATATACCACTGGCACTTGATTGTTGTCTCTTCCTCAAGTACTGCCTTTTCTCCCGCCAAGGCTGCTCTCTCTTCCGCCAGGGCTGCTTTCTCTCCCTCGAGAGCGATACTCTTTGACCGTTCAGTTGACAGAGCGGCGTTAGAAGTGGCCAACTATTCCTTCGCCTCTCTTGCCTCCTCTTTGGCTGCTTCCATGACCCTTATACATCTGTCTCGCTCTTCCAGCAGCCTCTGCTTCTCCTCTTGCTCCTTTGAAAGCTTAATCGCGGAAGCGACAAGGTCAGCCGTCTTTTGCGACACGCGCTCTATATAGTGATGAAATCGGAGGAGACTAGTAAAAAGGTTAGAACGCAGCAAGTCAACTTGCTCTCTGTCTCCCTCAGCGGCAAAAGTGCTTCGTTCCTCGGGAGACGTTAGCATATGGACAGCCAAGAATGAAGCAGTGACACCTGAGTTATCGCCCCCCATGGTCGCGATTCCCGAACTACGCAGCGTAGTCATATCCACTTGATGAGTGATAGGCCCAGCGGCGTTAAATGAGCTTACGTCGGCCAGAAGGTTGTACTCTACTGTTCCCTCCCAAAGTGCTTAAGCGCGGAAGCATCGGAAGGAACAAAGACCACGGCGGTAGGAGAGGGAGGCTGGTTAGAAGAGAAACCCCCCGGGGCCCGAATGTTTCATAGGGCTGATAAGAGGAGAAGCCCGACAGGTCGTCATTCTCGACCACGCTAGAAGAAAAGTGAGCAACCTCCGAACCAAACGGAGGCGGAGAAGTCTCAAAAGGCCCAAGAACAGCCATGTTCCCAAAAATGCTAGCGGTCTAGCCCGGAGGAGGTGCTGAAGAGTCAAGGACGATTTGAGGCCTCTCTCCGACATCAGCTTGACTCGAGGACAGGCTCGTGCCTGCTCCATTGGACCTCTGCCTCTTCCTTGGTTGAGTAAGAATACGCCTCAAGTCCATATTGCCCCGCGATAGCGAAGGAGTAGAGGCACCAGAAGTACCCTGTAAAGAAAAACAATCGCTAGAAATGAAAAACAAAAGAAAATGCAGAAAGGCACTGAAAAATAGCGCAAGAGGTATAACAGAACATTCACAGTTACCGTCTCAGCGATAGGTACTTCCGAAGAGGCTGCCGCATCCGAAGGAGGCGGAAGGGTGGCAAGGCTCATTGTCTTCCTTTTCTTCTTTCCTTTAGCGGAAGCCTTGGGAGCGACTGGCTGAACAGGAAGAGCAGCGATTGATATGACAGGAATACCAACAGGAATGGTGTCGGTTTCCTCGTCAACGAAAGCAGAAGATGTATAGGGAGGAATTGAAATAGTAACAGGTGGAACAACTGAAGTAGCGACGATATTGACAGCCGCGGCTGTTTGATCAAACCCCTCTCTTTGTCGAAGCCTCCTTAAGCGCATCCTAACGCTCTCGGGAATGTAGTTGGGATCAGTCGCTGCAAAACCACAAGACAACGTTAGCGTTAGTACCAACACTGAAAATCAGAAAAAATGACGCGATACTCACATCTAACGTAGGCTCGGATATCGGTCCCGCAGGCCAGAAGGCGAGTGTGAACGCTGATTTCCAGTTTGAGTAACTTATCAAACCAGCCTTGCTCTGTCTCATTAAGAGCCTCCCGACGCCAAGCACTGTCCTTGACGCCCTGGTTAAAAGCAGACCGCCACCATGGAGCCGGAAACTCGGGAGTCTCGATAATAAAAAACTGCTCTTTCCATTTATCGATGGAAGACTCTAAATGAAGGAGTTTCCAGGTGAAGTTCTTGAGCTAATCGTCATCATAACGGGGTGATATCGCTATCAGACCCCGACGGTTATACATCCGAAACAAAGACTTGAGTAATGCAAGGGAAGGAGATGTAATTCTCTTGTATTTGCAGAGTTCTAGAAATGCATAAACACCACAGTAGGCATTTGGAGCCAATTGAACAGGGCTCAGATCCAGAGAAGTGAGCAACTCTTGGATAAAGGGGTCAATCGGAAACCGGAAACCATAGCGAAACATCTGGGTATACAAGATTCTGCGTTTGGCAGTCAGAACGTCTTTCAGGCGTAAAGACTCAGGGGCGACAGAAACTTCGAAGCCCTCAGGGATGTTAGCACCGTGATCGGTCAGATGTTTATGGAGAATGGTAGAAGAAGTAATAGTACTAGCTATATTATCTAATTTTTCCTCATCTATCGATTTAGACCCAGAAGCACGAGTTTTTATTTTGCCCATGGTGGAAAGAGAAAACAAAAAGATGAAGAAGATAATAAAGGGAAATAATGAAATACCTTTTTAAGAAGAAAATCGAAGTACCCAGGAGATGAAAACCAGAAACGCAAGACGATTCGAGAAGATGTAGAGAAAACAGATTTTCGAAAGTGGAAAAAAGAAATAAAGTGTTGGGTTTTATAACCCTAAGAGGCTAAGAGAAATGACTACTGGAACAGTCGCCACACGCGTGGCAGGCGTGAGCAATGAATATAACCCTAGAAAAGCGAGAAGACACTTTGATTCTATCAAATCACGCTAGCCCTAGCGTCCTGATGAGCAGACACGTGTCACTAAACCATCCTGATCCCTCGCTCACATTAATGAGGGGATCCTGAGCATTAAATGCTCTGAAAAGCACAATCACTTTATCAAAAAGAGGTCAAGCATGATGACGTAATCAACGAGATAACGCCGAGAAGCAAATTAATGGTTATCCAGAGCGGAATGACAATCTTTATTATGCAAGCGTTATCAATTATTACAAGCCAAATGAAACCAATGTTTGAAGAAAAATAAACACTCCCAAGCGCTACCTTACGCCAATCACGGAAGAACTCCTTTATTGCCCCCAACATCTATATTCTTCAATCTCTCAAAGGCGTAATCAACCAAGGAGCAATTTTCGGCGGAACCACCGACTCCTGAGATAGAAGTGCAGAATAATGGCGGAAGGCCATTTAGCAGAGGGTCAGGAGTAGCGGCAGGCTCAAGATTCGGTGCAGCGACATTAGGAATGAAAGAAGAGATAGGAGAGTTAGGAGTGGCAGTTAGAGGAGGAAGGTTGACCTCTGGCGAAACCTCGGAAGTATCAGGAGGAACGCAGGTTGACGCCTCAGCCTTTTTGGAAGTACCCGCACCATTAAGAAAATCAGCCCCAATAGCAGGGCCTTCGTTAGCCTTCTTTAAAGCCGCCTCAGCGACTTGGTTGCTATTTCCCATTCTTAGCTTCTTCCGCTGAGCCGCGGAAGCATGACGAAGCCCAGAGTCGGTATCCATGTCCTCGCTACCGCTATCAGTTGCTTCAGTCTTAGGACGATTCATAGTAACTCCTTTGTTACGAATAGGTAACCAGTTCTCGAGAAAGCGAGAGGTCTGGTTGGAGATATCGCGCCTGGCAACAGTCTTGAATCTTTTTCTTTTTGGTGGGGCTGCAGGGTGACTGGAACTCTCAGGTGGAGGAGATGGCGGCAGTGATTGAAGCGGCCTCACATTCAGAGGAACGACCTTATCGCTCGACGGTTGATTTCCAACGTCATCTGTCGACAAGACATATCAGAACAGTGAATAAGACGAGGTGATAACGGGGGAAAAGAAACTTACTTATAGTACACTTCTCTATAAGCTAGTACAAGGCAAACTCTCGAATGCGAAAGGACGAGTTCAGCTCCAGCAGCATATTCGTTTGTCGATGTTCTTCCTTGGATATTACAGATGGGTTTTTCCAAATGGAATCATCAAGACACTGATTGAAACCCCTGGGCCAAGGCCGGAAAGGCAATTTCACAATGAAGAAACCGCTCTTCCAATCGGCCACAGTCTCTTCAAAGCCCCGAAATTTCTGCCAGAATGACTGCACTAACGCGTCATTCCACCTTGGGGTGATATCTACCACACAGTTACGACACTTAAAACTAAAAAACTTGCGGATTAAACTGACAAACGGGACAAGGACACCCCGCAACTCGTAAATACGAATGAAGGCATGAATCCCGCACCAGGAAGAAGGCGTAATCTGAGCCGGGTAGATGTCATATCGAACTAATAATCCTTTCACCGCTTAGTGGATGGGAAAGCGAATGTCGTAAAGGAACATATTAAAATATACCATCCTATCGCTCCCCGATAGAGGGTCATGAAGCCGATGACCGGCATCAGTAATTTTGACGGAGTACCCGGGAGGGAAAAAGATACCGTTTTCCTCCAACTCTACCTCCAATACCGCTTGATCAACAAAAATACTGGGTGTTCTCTCAATTTCTAAATCTATGGGCTGCTGGAGACTCCTCAAAGACCTATTTGTGGCCAGAGGCCATTGAGAATCCTTGGGTATTCTAGATGTACTCATAATGAATCAGCAAGAAGAAAATCTGAGAAAAAATAAGTGAAGTACCTTGAACAGAAGGCGGTGGATAAAACTGTCGGCGCCGGCGAACGGTGGTCGTAACTTCCTTTGAAGCAAAAATCTAGAGAGAGAAAGAGAAAATTTCGAAGCACAAGCAAAGAGTATTAAAAGAGAGCAGTTGCTCCCTTTTAAAGGCTGGGTTCGAAAATTGAACAGCCTGTAAAAATGGGACACGCCCCAAAGCAAAAGTGACAAGTGTGAAAAACCTCAGAAGGATATTTATGTCTAAGCATTTATATCTTCTGGAGGGGGTGGTTACTGACAATCAGTTGCAAGTGGTTACATCAAAACAACAGTTAGTTTCTCATCGATGGCCATCCGTCAGAAGAGGAGCTAATGCCTGAACATGCAAGACTAAAAAAGCAAAAGTATCATTTCATTTAATAAGAGCCATACGACATCTACAAAGGGTTGCCGGGGTGGAATCAATCATCGTCAAGCCAGTAAGAGGACCTGTAGCAGTATTCCTCATCGGAGGGCGGAAGCTCCTCATCAGCAAAAGAAGGGGATTTGTCAGCTTTTCGCTCTGGACTCGGCATTAATGGTTTGGACTCCCCATTTGCAGCAGAAGATGCCGCCTTTGCGACGGTATCGCCTGGAGGAATGTCCTCTTCAAACCAGTCAGTAGGAGGAAACAATTCTTTGCCCTTACAAGCTGGAGGGGCTGAAAAAGAAGAAAACCAGCCAGTGGTCTTAGAATTTGCTCTCTTCTTCGACCTCTACGACGACGCAATCGCTTCCTCTGCTGCAGCATGGCGATAGCTACTTCGATGCGACAGGCGGCGATGGCCAACTTAGAAATATTCCCAATGGAATTGAAGTCCTCCATGGTAGCAGCCCCGATCCTAGACTGAATGGGGGTCATCATTCCCCGAAACTCCACCATATCTTCACCAGTTTTCATCAGCATGTTCTCCAGGAAGCTGACGTCACCCTCAGTGAGATTCTTGAGCGTGAAGGCTTTGGAAATCAGAAAGTTTCTAGTGAGATCGTCCATGAAGAAAAGATAAATGAGAAGCAGAGAGAGTGTGAAGAATCTGCACCGAAAAAAGGATTGCATTTATAGATCTGAAGTAATAGCTGCTCACTAAGGCGCGCCCCTTGAAAATTGGGTCGTCCCATTATCTCGATGTAGCCAGAAGGAAAGGCTAACGTGGAACTCCTGATGAACGCCCGAGACACTCAAGTGGAGTACGGATTGAAGTTCAGAAGAACATAAGACCGCACAATTTATAGGTGGCCTACAACGTAAAATCGCGTCAATATTGCGGGTAGCTATGAGCAGCGTAAAACCGCGTCAATATTATAGGTAGCTACGGCATAAGACCGCACAAATTGTAGGTAGTTCATGACGTAAGACCACGTCAATATTGCAGGAGGCTTACAGCAAGACCGGATCCAACGAGCTTGGATGAAAAAAGTGACATCAACGGCTCCTCGATATGTGCGAGTGAAAGCCTCTAAGTGTAATTAATGTCTATCATTGCATGATATTTTCACTAACATGACAAAGCCACATTTGAGAATGTGCAGGAAAAATAAGGAATTATCGCCTTTAGAACGATATTCGGAGCTTCGAAGATGTAACATCGTAACGCCTTACCTTGCCAATATTGATCATATAAAGCGTGTTATAGGAAACACCAACGTTATCTGTTGGGATATATCATTGGCATTATCAGTTCTAGTTTATAACCGACGTAATCGCTGCAACCTCATCCCGTCAACTTGGTCCGCGGCCTCTCTGCGACAAATAATTATCGCAAGTGATAGGTTCCCGTTATCCGCTTCGCTATCGTGTATCCGGTACAAAGGAACTAACGAAGGAGTTAGAGAAACTCGAAGATTCTCACTAATCTGACGCGGCGCAAAGGGAGTAACTTTCCTCTAGAAGCCAGGAAAGGAAGCCCTTGGTAAACACTCGGGCTCGTTTTCAGTTGGGCTTATGATAACAATTGATGAAACACCAAGGGTACATTTGTCTTCTCACCCAAAGTCAAAGCCGGATCCCTGTAGACCTTGACTGGCGACGGCACCCAGCCACCGCCCGCGTTAGGCCGAGGAATCCTGGGATGGTCGACATCAGCGCGGGGGGGGGGGGGGGGGGACCCACACGGCGTCTTCCTATCCCAGGTTACCCCAACAATATCTCATTGGCGATATCCCGTCGACGATATCTTATCCGGCTGACGTATGCTAACATTATCTTGGGCGTTATCTTCCCTCGATAATGCCCACCCCTAGGGTAACGTCCTTCCTCTTGCCTATAAATACCACTCCTTTCTAGATCAAAGGTAAGACTAAAATCACTACTCAAATCTCTGCCAAATTTCACAGCTATACTAACTTAAGCATCGGAGTGTCTACGCCGGAGTCCCCCCTCCGGCGCTTTGCAGGTACGACGGACTGCCACTACAGTGACTTCAGACGGCCATAATCTCTACCCCACTTCCCAGAAGTCCGAATCTTATTACTTCTTTAGCACCAAATCCCCGCTTCTGAACTCGCGAGGTCGTACTTTCTTGTTGTAGGCATGAGCCATCCTTTTCTGGTATAATTGAGCATGACACAAAGCAGCCAACCATTTTTCTGAAATTAGGTTTAGCTGTTCGTATCTAATTCTTGCCCAGACGGACTCTTCTACTCCAGATTCGGCCAAAACTCTAAGAGAAGGAATTTCCACCTCGAGGGGAATCACCGCTTCCATACCATAAACCAGGGAGTAAGGAGTCGCTCCCATGGAGGTACGAATTGCAATCCGATAAGCGTGTAAAGAAAAAGGAAGCATATCATGCCAATCCTTGTGGGTGATTACCATTTTCTAGATGATCTTTTTCAAATTCTTGTTTGCGGCATCGACTGCACCATTCATCTTTGGACGGTATGGTGAAGAGTTTCGATGTTTTATTTTCCATTGCTGGCAGAGATCACTGATCGGCTTCCCATTTAGGTTAGTGCCATTATCTGTAATGATCGTCTCGGGGATCCCATATCGACAAATAATGTTCTTCTCAATGAATTGCATGGTCGTCTTAGCAGTAATGTTCGAGTAAGAGGTAACTTCTACCCACTTAGTAAAATAATTAGTTGCTACAAGGATGAAGCAGTGACCGTTAGAAGCTTTTGGATGAATCTGGCCAATGATATCAATTCCCCATATTTAGAAGGGCCAAGGCGATGCCATATTGAAAAGAGGAGCTGGAGGGACGTTGAGATGATCGACATAAATTTGGCATTTGTGACACTTTCTGAAGTAATCGATGCAATCTCGTTCAATGGTGAGCCAAAAATAGCCTCGTCTCATGATTTGTTTTGCCATCATGTGCCCACTAGCGTGCGTGGAGCAAACTCCATCATGGATTTCTGCTACAATCTTCCTAGCTTCTGAAGCGGTGACGCAACGAAGTAAGACTCCATCTGCCCTTCTTTTGTATAGGACCTCACCATCAAGGTAAAAGTCTAAGGCCAAGCGTCGAAGGGTCTTTTTGTCACTTTGGCTTGCCCCTGGTGGGTATTCCCGATACTTGATGAAGCGTACCAGATCGTGGTACCAGGGTTTCCCATCAGGCTCATCTTTTAAGGCAGCGTAGCATGCCGGTGTCTCCCTTACTTCCACTCTCAATGGTTGAAGCAATATCCCACATTCTAACTTGAATATTGAGGCCAAAGTAGCTAATGTATCCGCGAATGAATTCTTTTCCCGATCAATCCGATCAAACTTAATTTCTTCAAACCCCTCTATGAGTTCAGTGAGCAACTTTTGATAAGGTATTAGTTTTGAATCCCTGGTTTGCCACAAGTCTTGGGCTTGGTAAATGACGAGGGTCGAGTCTCCGAAGACTTTTAACTTTTTCACCTTTAGATCAATCGCAACCATTAATCCGCCAATGCATGCCTCATATTCAGCGATATTGTTTGTACACGGAAAGTTTAATTTGCATGCCATGGGGAACTGACGACCATCTGGGGCTATCAACACCCACCCCATTTCCTGAGAGATTCACTACGCCGTCGAAAAATATGGTCCACCAATCCTCAGTATCTCCTATGTACTCAGCGCTGATAATCAAAATATCTTCATCAGGGAAATCAAACTCTAGAGGCTCATACTCGTCCAAAGCATGGTCAGCTAAGTGATCTGCAAGGACGCTTACTTTAGCTGCCTTTCGTGTCACATATATAATCTCATATTCAGCTAGTAAGACTTTCCATCTGCATATTCGGCTTGACAAATAAGGTTTCTCAATGATGTACTTCAGAGGGTCCATGCGAGAAATCAACCATGTCGTGTAATACAACATGTACTGTCTGAGTCTCCGAGGGCTCCAAGCTAGGGCGCAACAGGTTCGTTCTAGCAAGGAGTAGCGCATTTCGCACTCATTGAACTTTTTACTCAGATAGTAAATGGCTTGCTACCGTTTCCCTGATTCATCATGTTGTCCCAACACACATCCCATTGCGCTGGCTGTGACTGTCAAGTATATCAATGAGGGACATCTTGGTGTAGGAGGGACTAGAACTGGAGGAGTCTGTAGGTACGCTTTGATCTTCTCAAAAGCTTTTTGGCAATCCTCATCCCATTCAGCATTTCCATTCTTTCTTAGCATTTTGAACATTGGCTCACAGGTGAGCGTCAGCTAGTTGATGAAACGGGTAATATAGTTGATGCGTCCCAGGAACCCTCGTACCTCCTTTTCAGTCTTAGGAGAAGGCAACTCCTGAATTGCTTTTACTTTGTCAGGATCTACCTCTATACCTTTGCTGCTGACAATGAATCCTAACAACTTTTCGGATGTTACACCGAAAGTACACTTGGCTGGGTTCAACCGTAGCTGAAATTTCCTTAGTCGTTCAAAAACCTTCCTCAGGGTGTCCACATGATCCTATGCTCCTCGAGATTTAGCTATCATGTCGTCGACATATATTTCAACCTCTTTATGTATCATGTCATGGAAAAGAGTGACAACCGCACGTTGATAAGTAGCACCTGCATTTGTTAGTCCAAAGGGCATCACCTTATAGTAGAAGGTTCCCCAGGGTGCGACAAGGTAGTTTTCTCACTGTCTTCAGGGGCCATCTTGATCTGATTATACCCTAGGAATCCATCCATGAAAGAGAACATATCATTACAGGCGGCATTATCTACCAGGACATCAATATGAGGGAGGGGAAAATCATCTTTGGGACTTGCTCGATTGAGGTCGCGGAAATCCACGCACATGCGAACCTTCCCATCCTTCTTTGGCACAGGTACGATATTAGAGACCCATTCTGGATATCCAGCAACTCTTAGGAAACCCACATCTAGTTGTTTGGCGACCTCTTCTTTGATTTTCAGAAGGGTGTCAGGATGCATCCTTCGAAGTTTCTATTTTACCGGCTTAAATTCGGGTTTTAGCGGGATCCGGTGTTCAACTATACTAGGATCAAGGCCAAGCATATCTTCATACGACCATGCGAACACATCTGCATAGCCTTTGAGAAGAGAGATTAATCTCTCTCTCTGACACGAGTCTAAGGTTGTCCCGATTTTGACTATTTTTTGCTTTTCACTAATTGCCCCCAAGTTTATCTCTTCCAACTCCTCCTGATGAGGGACAATTCTTTTCTCTTAATTTTCCACTAAACAAGCTAACCCGTATGGAATCTAAACCTCGTCCTCAGTTGAGGTGATGACCTCCTCATTCGGAAAGACATAGGGCTTATCAAGATGATCCGATTTAATAGTTACCTTGTAAAAAACCAATGCAAAAAAATAAAAGAAGTTTGAAATGATAAAGAAAAACTGCATATATTTATAAAGTGATAAAAAGGACCATGAGTCCCTAAAAGAGTTTTGTAAACGTCATTTTTCAGAAAATAATAAGAAATATTTATATTACAGAGAGACATTAGGAAGCATGACAGCTGTCCAATTGTTCACAGGTCCTTCAGATTTTTTCACAAAATAGAAAGAGCTCCAGGATGATCCTTTTTCTTCTAAAGCACATATATGGATGTCCGAAAATGTCTCGGCTAGAATAGAATCTTGGTTGATAGTTTCGGCCGTAAAAGGGAAGGTGGTTCTGATATGAGGGATATGCACTTGATCATCGGTCGTCGAGCGCCCAAATAACTTGGCCAGTTGCTTTTCCTTTTTCTCCTTGGCGATTCTGTAAAAATCGGCTTTACTCGGCCAATAGCCCAAACCAAAGCGGCTCCCAAGGCTTTGGGCAGCCACCAAATCTTTCATTCCTCGTAATTTGGCTCCAAGCTCTTTTCCTAACTAAAAGTTGCCCTTTGATGCCACCCTGTCATGTCCTATAGCAACTTTAGAGATTTCAGGTTCCGGAACGGGGAATCCTTCATTCATCCAGTCTGCATTTACAATCTCGAAAGCTTGGAACGAGCTCTCCAAGGTTTCAGTAGTCTCAATATAAGGCACAGATGAGTGTTTTGCCAAGATCAAAGCTTCTTCCGCTTTTATCGTGATAAGGATGCCATCTTTCACATATTTGATGCACTGGTGGAGAGAAGAAGGAACAACTCCTGTTGAATGAATCCATGGTCGCCCAAGAAGCATGCTATAAGCAGGACGGATTTCTATTACTTGAAATGTCACAGTGAAAGTGTGGGGTCCAATAACTAAGTCCAAATCAAAAATCCTGACAATCTCTCTAACAGTACCGTCGAAGGCCCTAGCCATCATTCCACTTGGTCTCAGATAGGCCATATCAACCGGCAATTGCTCGAGGATATGTTTAGGCATGATATTTAGTGTAGACCCATTATCAATCAAAGCTTTTTCTATAACATGGACTTTACATTCCATAGTGATGTATAAAGCCTTATTATGATTGGTTCCAGCTGAGTCAATTTCTTCTTCAAAGAAGGTAATGTTGCTCTGAGCCTGAATCCTCCCAACGAGGTTTTCCACTCCTTCTGCGGTAATATCCCTAGTCATGAAGGCTTGATTTAATACCTTCAAGAGAGCTCGGTGATGAGGCTCGGAGGTAAGAATTAATTCCATAATAGAGATGCGGGCTGGAGTTTTCTTTACTTGCTCAATGATACTAAATTCACTTTGCTTCATGATTTTCAGGAACTCTGTTACCTCATCCTCTACTATAGGTTTATTCTTCCTTGGTATCTCCTCAACGAACTCTTCGGGAATTAATGGACCTTTTCCTTTAACTTGTCTCTGTTTTTCAACCTCTTCAGAAATGTAACATCTCCCACTACGGGTCAGGCCTCCAATGTTAGATGCTTCGCCCATCAGAGGGCTTATAGTAGAAGGGGTAGTGATAACCTCATACCCGTAATTGTAAGGGACCGCATGCAGATCCTTGCTAGGAGTATTTTGGGCGAACTTGAAGATCAACTTAGGCGGTGTCATAACTGGAGTCCCTGCTTGAGCCCTATATTCAAATGAATAAGGGGTGGAAGAACTATCATCGATAGCCTCAACTTTCTCCATCTCTTGGGTCCTTCTTTCAACATGGATGACCCCTAAGTCTGTGAATTGTTTCAATTTTTACAAAAATGGCCCACATTCTTGGATCCCATGCTCGATTTCCTCAGGGCAGAACAGACAGATACCTAAACCATTCTCCGGATGTTGCAAATACCCTACACTTGCCAACGCAAAGAAAAGATTTTCTTTGGACATACCCATTACCAAAAGAAAAGCGTTAGTAACTCCTTCAGTTGAGATGACATTTACTCCTCCACTATTAGGAGTATGGTTCGGAAGAGGGTTAGTAGTTGTATTAGGTCCTTTGGGCAGTCTTTCAAAAGAGACTTATCCACTCTTGATCAAGTGATTTACCCTTATTTTAAAGGCAAAACAATTCTCCAACGTATGACCTTGGGCTCCATCATGGTATTCACACCTTGCATTTGGGTCATACCATTTCGGGTATGGGGGTTGCAAAGGTGGGGCTGGGATTGGCACAATTTGTCCTGCTACGATGAGATGTTTGTATATTTCCTTTGCAGGAAGGGGAAGAGGTGGCATTGGTTCCTGGTTCTAGTGGTTGTTTTGTGGACTTGGGTTCTTTGGTGGATTATTTGGCCTCGGCTGTGCATGTTGCGACATTTGTAGCGGAGGTGGCAGAAATGGTGGGAACTGAGGTGCTATGTTAGCAACTAGCATTGGTGGAGGAGGGAAAAAAGTAGATTGGTATGGTGATGGTGGAAGGTATGGTGGTGGTGGAAAATACGGTGGTCTGTAACTTGGCTGGCGAGATACGAATCCAACATCTTTCTTCAGAGGAAGTGCTCTTTTTGGCGTTACTTCTGATCCGACAATCCTTCCAGACTTGATTCCTTGCTCGACTCTTTCCGCTACCTAGACAATGTCAGAAAAACTATTGGATGAGTTGCTGATGAGGTAAGTGTAGTACGGGGCCTTAAAGGTATTTACAAAGATGGATAAGCTCTTTGTCACTCAAAGGTGGGGAGATTCTGGCAGCGAGTTATCTCCATCTTTGGGTGTAAACCTTCACTGATTCATCAGCCCTCTTCTCAAAGTTTTGTAAGTCAGAACGGTCTGGGCCACCTCCATATTAAACTTGTATTGTTTGAAAAAGGCATCAGATAGGTCTCTCTAGGTTTTGATTTTTGTTCTGTCCACACTCATATACCAGGTCAGGGCATGTTTGGTCAAACTTTCTCTAAACAGATGGATTAGTAAGGGCTCATTCTGTATCACTATTGCCATCTTATTGCAATAGACCTTAAGGTGAGTCTTGGGGCACTCAATCCCTGTATACTTCTCAAATTTTAGGATTTTGAACTTTGGTGGCATGGTTATTCCGGGAACCATGCACGTGTCTGCTGGTCCTGTGGGATCAAAGGGATCAGCTTCTTCTACAACCCTCAATCTTTCTTCTAGTAGGCTCAACCGATCAATACTTGGTACCTCTACCTTAACAGTACCATAATTAACAGCTGATGGTCCTTCAACAGAGACTAGTGGTTGTGTCTAGGTGTTACCCGGAGGTTGAGTTCCTAATGGTATAGGAATTGTGACTTGAGTGGACTGGCCTTGCGATAGGAATACATTCTGGGGTTCTAGTTGAATCTTATCTTTGCCGGAACTAGAAGAGGGCCCGGTCAGAGTAGGGTTAAGAAGGGTATCGCCTTGCCCGATAGCAACTGTAGGACCCGGGATAGCTGATGTGGCAGATTGAAAGGGATTGGAATTAAGGATCGGTGACTGCCAACTCCATTGGACTCCTTCACCCGTAAATGATGGGGGCATGGAAGAACCCCCAAAAATAGATGAAGAGGATGGCCCAGCTATTTGAGATGAAATAGGATAAAAGCTAGGTACTACATTGCTTGTCATCTCATCCCGCTCTTTTTCGGCTTGCTCCGCTCTTTTTGTGGTCATCCGAACTTGTTCCTCTAACTCAGCTATCTTTGCTTTCAATGTTTCTTCCATTTTACTATACTCTTCCATCTTTCGTGCTTGAAGTTTGGTTGCGTGGAGCTTATGGGGAATAGTTTGTTTCTTATGAGCTATTTTTATCCTGAAAAATATAACAAAAAATGATGAGTATGCATCTAAAATGTTATTCTGAGGCCTCCACCCTTCTTATTCACTCTTTGATCACTCATCTGGCTTTCACTTGATAGTTTTGGAATAATGATAACATCTTCGGACCGGTGATCTTGACATAAATAGAAGCCCTTATTCACCGTCTGGGCATAAAGAGGCGTTTATTTGGTTATAGGAGATGACTACTCATACTTGTCGGATTGCAAAAGAAACCAATGTTTTGGAGTTTCAAACAAATTTACACATGGCTTTATTATATTTCAACATTCTTATCAAGCCTCAGCTTGTACATTCAAGCAACCATTATTGTTACAAAACATCTGCCTGGAGCAGTCTAGGTCCTACTAGCTTTATACAATCATCCTTATTAGTTATCATAGTTATCCTTAAAGGTGACAGGCTAGAGACTTCTAGGTAGGTTCCTCATCACATGGGGTAAAACGTCGTGCTGGCAGGTGGCCCATCTTTAGGGACACATGTCTTCATTTCTTGGCAAGAGTTAATCCAAAACTCTGATGTCATTCTCTCATTTGCTTATTGTTCATGTAGGTCTTGGATCTCACTTCTAAATTTAATAATTTCAAGACTCGACTGTTGATGTAATTCCTTCTCTATCTGTTCCATTAGAGTGATCTCATTCTTCTATTTCTCTGTCTCAGCTTCTAGAACTGCTATGCGAATCTGCAAGGCTTGGCTTCCATCTATTCCGGTCGTATGAGCGGTCAGATATCTGATGGTCGTGTCCCTTTCTTTAATCAAAGCACTTGATGCTTTTCTCTTACTGATTTCTCTATCCATCCTCCTTTCAAAATCAACATGGGCCATTTGCTGGTTTATCAGGTTCATTTGAACATTGTGCTCGTGGCATTGTTCCAACTCATGTGTTTGAAGTTCCAAGCCCATCTTTTCGGCCATCCAATTCTCTTTCTCTAATGCTAGTTGGTCTCGTTCTTCCTTCATGATTCTCAATTGCTCTGTTAACTGGGCATAGACCATGTAATTAGCTTCTTCACCGATATGGGATTCTCCCTCTTCTTCCATCGGCTTCCTATTTTCGGGATAAGGTAGGACAGTTCCATTGACTCTGTTTCTCCTCCATCGCACGTACTCCCCTGTTGGCTGAGCGGGGACAAAATGTCCTTTGAGACAGAATGGGTTCTTCCAATCAAGTGCATACTGAGGAAGACATTGGATGTCCGCTGCATGTGGTGGATCTGAGTCTGGCATACAAAAGGTTGCGGAGACAATTGGCACAACGCAGAATTGCCTTAAGACAAGAGCGGGGTTATAAGGCACGCACCCCCTTGGTCCAATCAAAGGGACCCATATTAGAAAGCCGCAACTTATTATGGGATCAATAGCTCCCAACCATCTAGCATGCCATTCATAGTCTTCCTCAGAAAGATGTAAAAATCTGTGAACCCAAGTACCCTTATCCTCTAGTTTCCATGTGTTAGTGTATATCTCTGGGCCTATCTTTCTAATGACCCTTCTCAAAGGACTCGGGCCCATATAGCTTCGGGAGAATAAAGATTGTTCTGGTATCTGTTTAAAATGATTGATCAGCCATATTGTCAAAAGTTGAGCGCAACAAAGGAATTTTCCTTTCCCAGTCCTTCTACAAAGATCCAAGGAAAGGAAGGTTTCTGCCAAGACAGCCGTTGTAGGGTTGCTCTTATTCGTCTCTGTTTCATAAAACACATTGGCCGCTTCATGATCGATGCTATTTCTCATCTTAGGAAATAGGACGAGTCCTACCACAGCAAAAGCTAGAATTTTCAGGCGTCTCTCTCCTTGAGACGAACAATATTTCTTTTCGATGTCTGCCCAGCACCAAATGTATTCTCCCTCCCTGATACGGGTGGCAATTCCTAAACACTTGTCTATCCTTACTTTGACACTGGTAGAGTCCAAGCGCACATTTTGATATATGTTTGATATTGGGGTGGGAAAGTCTAGCAGGGTGGCATATTCTTCCAGAGTAGGAGTTAGGTCAACGTCTTTGTAGAAGGAGAAGCACCTATAGTAAGGGTCCCAAAATCTCAAAGTTGCTCGGATGCAACCCCAATCGATCTCCATTTCCAACAGTGTCAGAAACTCCCCATAACAACTCCTGAACTGTGTTTCTTCATCTTCTGTCAAATCATTTCTCAACGTTTTGATTTCTGTTACACCAAATCTTGTCTTCTCCAATTTAAGCTTGGTTGTGCTGTCAGGAATAAAGCCTGGTCCCAACATATCTCCTCGCATCATTTGATCTTCGTAGCTGGATTCTCCGTAAGCTTCAAGCGAAAGCATCGTGGGTGTAGCCATTGAGTGAATAAGCAAGATGGGTCCTGTGGATAGAATGAATATTCCCATATATTAGCAAATATTAATGTAGAGTATTATGATGCACGTGCTAGGGTGACATCTACTACTTCTAACTGGCTGGAAGGTTCCCGGACGATACCATAAAAATGGTCCCTCAGTAAATAGATGTGATTGCCTGTCGAACCATCAAAAGTTCTAGGCACTCATCCATTTAGGGGTTCTAGTCCGAGTTCGGGGTTCATGAAAACTACCCGGGACACGTGCCCCAGGGCCTCACTAGTACCCACCTATTTCTATTTGGAAAAAGGCCCGGCAATAGGGCATTATGCATCAAAATGCATATCAATGATAGTTTATTAAAGCAGTTAATAAATCATGCGTAAAAATACAACAATTTATCAAAGCGAATAAATATATGAATAATAATCCTGTACAAGAATACAACAATTTAGCAAGTAAATACATGAAAAATAATTAATCATGTATCTGGAAAAAATGACAATTTATCAAGTAATTAAATACATGAAAAACAATTAAATAAATTCAACAATTTATTAAAAAAAGACAAACACCTCAAAAATTTCCAGCTTCGACCCTATTGGTCCCTAGTGAAGTCGCCAAACTGTCGCACCCCCTTTTTGGATTTTCCTAATGCGACGCGGGTTTGGGACGCGATGTGAGATGAAATCTGACTCATCTCACGGAATGAAGTCGCCAACCTATTTTTGTTTCTAGGTTTAGGGAACCTATTGTCATGGTATAAAAAAATAAAAACTAAGGCAAAATGGGTCTGAACACGAGAATAGTGGTTCGGGGTCGTATTATAGACTCGGGAAGGTGTTAGGCACCCGAGCCACATCCTAAAAAGGTTACCGGATAAAGAGGTATTTTATCATGCTTTGAAAAATAAAAAATCCTAATTTATGTGATCATGCCCAATGGATTAATAAAATTCTAACAATTTTAAATATTCATGCATGCGATTATATATATGCAAAAAAATAAAAAAGCATGAAATAAATAAATGGTGAAAAATGTTTACTTATGAGGGATATTGATTGATTTACTCTACAGAGATGAGATTATTAGTGTGAGTACATGATAATCAATAAATAGCTAAATATTTAACAATTTATCACAATCAAACAAAATAATGAATTTTAGCAATAAAATGCGAGTGGAATAATTATTTAAGCATGCAAAAAATAATTAGTTAAATGGTACGAGCATACGAGTAATCAGTATTAAAATTATTGGACATAAGTTACATAATTATTTTTAATGATCAAACACAAGCGGAATAATAAATCATGCAAAAGCATATGAAAATAAACAATACATGCAGACAAAAATAAATAATAAGCAAAAAATACAAGTGCGAAAAATAAACAGTACAAGTGTAACGAGAGCACGAAAAAATGACGGGGCAAAAATTTAGGCCTGGCCCACTGGGCCGTGAGTGGACCCCACAAGCTGGGCCTAGCCCAGCCCAACCCATGGGCTGGTGGGATGGAGCAGCATGGCTGCTCCCTTCACGCTGGGCCTGTGCGGCCCAGCTCTCCCTCACACATGGCGCTATGCGCCAAGCCTTTTCCTTCCTCCGCATGGGCTGATCGCCAGCTCATTTCCCCTTTCTTTTAGCTGGGCCAAGCGTTGCCTAGCTCTCCTTCTCCTGGGCACGCAACGCCCTTCTTTCCTTTCTTTTATTATTTTTATTTTGGGCTTGGCTTGTGCCAAGCCCACCACCTTTCTTCACTCCCTGTACTGTTCATTTTCTTCCTCCTTGGATAGCCAGTGCCATGGCTCGCAGCCAAGGAGGGAGCCACTCACCAAGACAGCCGACAATAGCCCAGATTAAATCTACCCACAACAATGATTTAACAATGATTTAAACTAGCTATCAACAGTGCAATTTGGACAAAAAAACTAAGATTAATTTCAACAAATGAAGAACAAACTAATTAAACTAGAGTTAAGCTAATAAATAATTAGGATCATGAACAATTAAATGGAGGAAAGAAACATGAAATTGACCAAAAAATAGAGTGATTACAGGTGGTTTTAATGACTAGTTAATTGTTTAAAGGAAAAATAAAAATTAAAGAGGAAGACCCACTGCATCTTGCTTTTGCTTACTTGCTACCGGAGTTGCTTGCTGGGGCTGCTTGCTTGCTCACTAGAGCTACTTGCTTGCTTGCTACTAAGCACGAGGGAGATAGTGAGTTTTTCTTTTATTTTTCTTGACCCTTTGCTTGCTTGCTGGCGTGGTATTATAGGGATGAATGGAGGGAAGAGTTGACAAATTGCTACAGTGCGTGGATGAAAATCAGCAACAAAACGTAGAAATGGAATGAGGTGGCGTTAGGAATAGTGACCAAAATGAATATGCATTAAATGCTTGGGCTGCTGTGAAGGGAAGAAATGCATGAATCCTCATGCTTAAATTAGAACCGTTGGATGAAGAGAAAAAGAAGTCAATACTTGATCAAGGGCTAAGATGAGTTAACCTTTGGGAATTTATTTAATCGGTTCGAACTATCAACACGCTTGAAATGAATAAAATCCCGAACCAAAAATACTAAAACGTGCAATAAAATACAACAAAATGAATAGTAATCAGTAAATAAAGAAAAAGTTCAATTTAAGATCCAAATTTACTCGCTCGGGATCCTTAAATGTTCGAACAAAAAATAAATGCTATAGCAAAGTAAATTGGATAAAATAAAATGAGATGATGCGAACGAAAATAATAGTAGATAATTATCAATTAAAGAAAGAATGCGTTCGATCCACGGTCCGAGGAAATTTATCCAGGACCGATAGAAGTTCGAATGAAAAGACAGTACCAATTCAAAAAAACTAAAATGACACAAAATGGTACGAAATATTAAAATAAATAGCCTAAGATCGAAAATAGATAGAATTTTGATTTAAATGGGCTAATAATGCGATAAACAACAACAACAAAAAGTGCAAAAAATACGTCAAAAATCGGGTAGCAACAAGTCTTGGATAGTGTTCTGGGCTTAGACTATCTTCTAGATGATCGGGCAATAGCTCCTTGTTGGGAAGTGGATGTGCAATCTCTTCATGTGGATCCAACCTTAGAATCAACTCAATTGCTCTTGGACTTAGTCAGATTGCCAAGGAAATATGAGCTCAGAATGAACCTTGAGACTAGTTGTTTGCAAACATAAGGTGTTCCTCAAAGAATCCAGCTCATCGTAGCGAATGAAGAATAATTTTGAAATCTTTTCCTAATTTTTTCCTTGACTGCTCTTGGTGAGGAGACTTCTTCCTTGCCGGGGATGGCTAATAGTATGACGTAGACATCATCTTGAGGGATGGAAGAGAATCCTTGGTCAACTAGAAATTCGAGTTGCCATTGGGAAATCTAACCAGTTTTTTCTTTGCGGGGAGGCTCCAACGCTTCAGCTTTTGCAACACGGGATTGTGGATGAAACAAGTGAATGCAATCCCATCAATATCCGTGCTTACTGGCTCACCAATCAGACGGTTGATCTTCACCGTATAATTATTGTGTACGTGGGGAGATCTTGTTTGTGATGATCAAATTCAAAACATGAAAAACTTGATCATGGTTGAATCTTGAATTTGCGGTCAGAAATTGTGTAGGGTGTAAATGTTGTCATACCTCAGAACAAGACCGCATTAAGTACGTTGATTGGCTTTCCTGTTGCGAAAATGTGAGTGTAAGGAGTTCATCATGATGAACGATCAAAACATTTTATCCCTGCAAAACTAGCATTGGTTAGTGATGTTAGTTTACACGCAGTTTGTATGACTCAAATGATTTTTCAAAACTTATTGGTACCGTATTTTCTTTTGTCATTTCAAAGAATAAGACAAAATAGAATTTTTGAAAAAAATGCAATTTTTGAAAACTCTCATTTTATTGATTCAAGATAGACATCAAATGGTTTTGTCATGAGGAAACCCTATGTCTTTTGATTGAGCCCGCCGATTTCTAAGTGAATGTACATCTTGACAACATCAGCTTTCACCGGTCTCGGTATGTTGTCCCCCTCCATGTTGGTGAGCATTAGAGCGCCTCTTGAGAATGCGTTCTTAACTACATACAGACCTTCATACCATGGAGCCCATTTCCCTTAACCTTCCTCCTGATGAGGGAGAATCTTCCTTAGCACCAAATCCCCGACTTTGAACTCGCGAGGTCGTACTTTCTTATTGTAGGCATTAGCCATCCTCTTTTGATACAATTGGGCATGACATATGGCAGCCAACCCTTTTTTGGAGATTAGATTCACTTGTTCGTATCTGAATCTTGCCCAATCAGATTCTTCTACTTTAGATTCAGCCAAGACGCTGAGAGAGGGAATTTCCACCTCGAGAGGAATCGTCGCTTCCATACCGTAAACCTAGGGGTACGGAGTTGTTCTTGTAGAGGTACGAATCGCAATCCGATAAGCGTGTATAGCAGAAGGAAACATGTCGTGACAATCCTTGTGAGTGATGACCATTTTCTGGATGATCTTCTTCAAGTTTTTCCGACGGCCTCGATGGCGTCATTCATCTTTGGACGATACGGTGAAGAGTTTTGATGCTTTATCTTCCACCGGTAGCAGAGATCATTGACCGGCTTCCTATTTAGATTAGTTCCATTATCTGTGGTGATTGTCTCAGGGACCCCATAACGACATATGATATTATTTTCAGTGAACTACATGGTCGACTTAGCAGTGATGTTTGAGTAGGAGGCAACTTCTACCCATTTGGTGAAATAATCAATCGTGGCAAGGATGAAGCGATGACTATTAGAAGTTTTTGGATGGATTTGGCCAATGATGTCAATTCCCCATATTGCGAAGGGCCAAGGTGATGTCATGTTGAAAAGAGGAGTTAGAGGGAAGTTGAGATGATCAGCATAAATTTGGAATTTATGGCATCTCCTGAAGTAGTCGATGCAATCTCTTCGATGGTGAGCCAAAAATAGCCTTGTCTTATGGTTTGTCTTGCCATCATGTGCCCACTGGCATGTGTGGAGCAAACTCCATCATGGATTTCTGTTATGATCTTTTTAGCTTCGGAAATAGTGACACATCGAAGCAAGACTCCATCCGCCCTTTTTCTTCCATAGAGCCTCACCATCAAGGTAGGAGTCTAAAGCCAGACGCTGAAGAGTCTTCTTGCTACTTTGGCTTGCCCCTAGTGGGCATTCCTGATGTTTGATGAAGCGCATTAGATCATGGTATCATGGCTTCCCACCAGGCTCATCTTCTAAGGCAGCGCAACATGTTGGCGTCTCCCTCACTTCTACCCTCAGTGGCTGAAGCATTATTCTGCATTCCAATTTGAACATCGAAGCCAGAATGTCTAATGCGTCTGCGGAAGAAATCCTTTTTCGGTCAATCCGATCGAACTTGATTTCTTCAAACCCCTCTATGAGTTTGGTGAGCAACCTCTGATGAGGTATCAGCTTTGAATCCCTGGTCTGCCACAAATCTTGGGCTTTATAGATGACGAGGGTCGAGTCCCCAAAGACTTTTAACTTTTTCACCTTCAAATCAATTACAGTCATGAGTCCGCTGACACATACCTCGTACTCGGTGATGAGAAGTTTAGTTTGCATGCTATGGGGAATTGACGACCATCAGGAGCTATGGCAACAGCACCCACTCCGTTTCCCGTAAGATTTTCTGTGCCGTCAAAGAACATGGTCCACCAATCATCTTCCTCGGTATCGTCTCTGTATTCAGCGTCGACAATGACAATATCTTCATCAGGGAAATCAAACTCTAGAGGCTCATACTCATCAAGAGCGTGGTCAGCCAAGTGATCGGCGAGGGCGCTTGCTTTAACTTCCTTTCGCGTCATATAGATGATCTCATATTCAGCCAGCAGGACTTGCTATCTGCAGATGCGGCTTGACAAGTAAGGCTTCTCGAAGATATACTTTAGATGAGTCTTCGAGCGCTCCGTGTCAGGGCACAGCAAGTTCGTTCTAACGAGGAGTAGCTCATTTCACACTCATTGAACTTCTTACTCAGGTAATAAATGGCCCACTCACGTCTCCTGGATTTATCATGTTGCCCTAGAACGCATCCCACGACATTGGCCGTAACTGTCAGTAAAGGACGTCCTAGCGTAGGAGGGACTAAAACAGGAGGACTCTGCAAATATGCTTTGATCTTTTCAAAAGCTCCTTGGCAAGCCTCATCTCATTCAGCATCTCTATTTTTTCTCAGCATTTTGAACATTGGCTAGCAAGTGAGTGTCAGCTGGTTGATGAAACGGGCATTGTAGTTGATGCGCCCTAAGAAACTCCGTACCTCCTTTTCATGTTTAGGAGAAGGTAGCTCCTGAATTTCCCTTACTTTGTCGGGGTCTACCTCTTGGCCTCTACTGCTGACAATGAATCCTAACAATTTTTCAGATGTTACTCTGAAAGTGCATTTGGCCGGATTCAACCACAACTGGAACTGCCTTAGTCTTTTGAAGACCTTTCTCAAGACATCCATATGATCTTGTGTTCCACGAGATTTAGCTATCATATCGTCGACATATATCTCAACCTCCTTATGCATCATGTCGTGGAAAAGAATGATAGCGACACGCTGGTATGTGGCACCTGCGTTCTTTAATCCAAAGGGCATCACCTTGTAGCAGAAGGTTCCCCAAGGCATGATAAAAGTTTTTTTCTTGCTATCTTCCGGAGCCATCTTGATTTGATTGTAACCCGGGAACCCATCCATGAAGGAGAACATGTCATTATGGGCGACATTGTCTACCAGGGTATCATTATGAGGGAGCGGGAAATCATTCTTAGGACTTGCTCGATTAAGATCACGGAAATCAACACACATGCGGACTTTCCCATCTTTCTTAGGCACATGCACAATGTTGGCAACCCCTTCTGGGTATTCAGCAACTCTCAGGAAACCCGTGTCTAGTTGCTTTGCGACTTTCTCTTTGATCTTTAGAAGGGTGTCAGGATACATCCTCCGGAGCTTCTATTTTACCGGTTTGAACTCGGGTTTTAATGGGATCCGATGCTCAACTATACTAGGATCTAGACCCGACATGTCTTCGTACGACCATGCAAACACATCTGCATATTCTGTGAGGAGGGTGATTAGTTTTTCTCTCTGAATAGGGCTTAAGGTTGTCCCGATCTTGACTATCCTTCGATTTTCGCCACTTGCCCCCAAGTTTATCTCTTCTAACTCTTCCTGATGGCGGACTATCTCTTTCTCTGAATTTTCCACTAGGCGAGCTAACTCGTGTGGGATCTCTACCTAGTCCTCAGTCTCGGCGGTGATTTCCTCACCCGAAAAGACAGGGTTTTTTCAAGACAAACCGATTTAACATTCATCCTGAAAATAAAGAATGTGAAGAGTAAAAGACATAAAGAAAACTGCATATATTCATATTTTGACAAAAGGAACCGTAAGTTCCTACAAAAGAGTTTTGCAAAATCCGTTTTGGGAAAACAACAAAAACACACATATATACTACAGAGAAACATCAGGAATGCACGGAGGTTGTCTGGTTATACACAGGCCACTCGATCCTTCTTCTCCAAGATGGAAGTTTGAAGCAGCATCGACCAGGGTAGGACTTGGGTTGATGGTTTTCGAGTGTTGTAAGTACCCTCTTCTGGCCAGCGCATTTGAGTGCACTTCCTTGGACAGTTTTGACACTAAAGGGAAAGGGTCAACAACCTCTCCTATTGAAATAACCTTCTCTCCTCTACTTCCCAGGGCATGTTTTGGAAGAGGGTTAGCAGTTGTGTTAGATTCCTTGGTTAATCCCTCTAAAGAGATCCATCCACTCTCGATCAAGAGATTAACCTGTCTCTTAAAGGCATGACAGTGCTCTATAGTATAGCCCTGAGCTCCGACATGGTACTCACATATTGCGCTTGGGTTGTACCACCTTGGATAAGGAGGTTGTACAGGTCGTATTGGGGTGGGCACAATTTGTCTCTTCGTCAAAAGATACTTGTAAACTTCTCCCGCGGAAAGAGGGAAAGATGGCAGTTGCCCCCGGTTTTGACGGTCAATTTGGTTTCTTGGTTTATTTGATGGGTTATACGGTTGCAATTGTATGGGTTGTGGTATTCTTGGTGGAGGTAACGTGAAAGATGGCCTGTAACTAGGCCGACAGGAGACAGGGCTAACGTCTTCCTTAGTATGAAGTGCTCTTTGAAGTGCATTTTTGTCTCTGCATCACCAATCCTTTCTAACATGATTCCTTGTTCCTTGTAAGCCATTAGGATCAAGTCAGAAGGGTCACTATAGGAGAAAGGCGGCTGAGTCTGATTGCCCCCAGGAAGATGGACTTTCGACGGTTCAGGACTTATGAGTTGAATAGAATGGCCCCGAGATGGGCAAAAATATTGGGGTCCTGAGTGGGTCTCCTTCTTACCAAGATCAAAAGTGGGTTCAGCTGGCCTATGATCAAGAGGTGTGCCACTTGGAGCATTAACACTCCATCTAATTACAGCGCCTGAGGTGGGTGCGGGATTACCAAAAAGTTCCTGCCACTGCCATAGACCCCCAGCAACGGACGATGGTCGAGACACAGATAGGTCTGGAGTGCTAGATGAAGAGGTAAGTGTCTTCTCATCTTGTTCCTTTTTGGTTTGCAATACTTGTTCTATAGTAACCCGAACTTGTTCTTCTAGTTTCTCCATCCTTGCTTCTAATGCCTTAACCTTTTCGACCATTTTTGGTATTCGAAGTCTAGTTATGGGGAGCCTATGGGGAGCCATTCACTTTTCAGGAACCATTTTTAACCTGGAAACAACTGAAAGGAAATAGTCATGAGTCTACGCCATTATATGTATGTGAAATGCTATCTTGAGGCCTCCACGCTGCAAGAGAAAGAGAGGGGTGAGTACAATAACAACAATAATGTAGGCAAAAAAGAAAATCTGAAGAATTACAGAAATAACAAAGTTAAATCGCAAACATGAAAAATCACGATAATACCGAATCAAAATCGCATGATGCATATGCTGGGGTGACATCTACTACTTCTAACTGGCTGGAAGGCTCCCCGACGATACCATAAAAATGGTCCCTTAGTAAATAGCAGTGATTGCCTGTCGAACCATCAAAAGTTCTAGGCGCTCACCCATTTAGGTGTTCGAGTCCGAGTTCGGGGTTCATGAAAACTACCCGGGACACGTGCCCCAGGGCGTCACTAGTACCCACCTATTTCTATTTGGGAAAAGGCCCGGCGATAGGGCATTATGCATGAAATGCATATGAATGACAGTTTATCAAAGTAATTAATAAATCATTAGTCATGCATAAAAATACAGCAATTTATCAAAGCGAATAAATATATGAATAATCATGCATAAAAAGAACATACAAGAATACAACAATTGAGCAAGTAAATACATGAAAAATAACTAATCATGGCAAAAAATCATATGAAACAAATTCAGCAATTTATTGAAAAAAAACAAACTGTCGCACCCCATTTTTGGATTTTATTGCGCGATTCGGGTTTGGGACGAGATGTGAGATGAAATCGGACTCATCTCACATGATGCAAATGAAGTCGCCACCCTATTTTGTTTCTAGGTTTAGGGAACCTAAAGTCATGGCATAAAATTAAGAAAACTAAGGCAAAAAGGGTCTGAACCCGAGAACAGTGGTTCGGGGTCGTATTATGGACTCGGGAAGGTGTTAGGCACCCGAGTCAGATCCTAAAAAGGTTACCGGAGAAAGAAGTGTTTTATATCATGCTTGTATAAAAATTCGTAATTAAGTCATCATGCCCAGTGTGAAAAAGCGCGAATAAATAAAAGGGAAAGAAATGTGTACTTGATGGAGGGTACGGGCGATTTACCCTACAAAGTTGAGATTATTAGTTCGGGAAGATGATAGTAGAAACACAGATAAAATATTTAACAACTTATCATGAGCGAAATAATTAATTTTAGCAATTAAATGCAATCAAAATAATTATTTAAGCATTGAAAGCATGCAAAAGTAATTAAATAGGGAGAGCATACGAATAATCGGTATCAAAATCATCATACGTAAGCGAGGAAATTAATTTTTTGACGATTAAACGCAAGCAAAATAATTAAACATGCAGAAGAATACGAAAATTAACATGTGAGCATAAGGAAATATATAAACAGTACAAGCATGCACTCAATCGGTACGAAAAAAATATTACGACGGGCCAAAACAAATGGGCTCGGCCCACTAGGCCGAGACTGGGCCCGACAGCTGGCCCACAACTGGACCCAAAACAAGCCAGCCCAAGGGGGCTAGTCCTTCCCTCTCTTCTTCCGTGTGGGCTGACCACGCAGCCTAATCTCCTTCTTTCTTCCAGCTGGTCCATGCGCGGCCCAGCTCTCCTCCTTTTGGGCGCTGCACGCGCCCCTCTTCTCTTTTTATTTCGTTTGGGCTTGGCTTGGCATACCACCTTTCTTCACTCTCTTAGCACTATTCATCATCATCCTCCTTGCGTAGCCGGTGCCATGGAGGAAGCCACCCACCGAAACCAGCCAACAACAACCCAGATTAAACCCTATTCGTAGCAGTAACATTAATAAGTTATTAACAGTGCGCTTTGGTCAAGAAACTATGATCAATTTCCACATATGAAGAAAAAAACCAATTAAACTATAATTAAGCTAATAAATAATTAGGACAACAAACAATTAAATGAAAGCAAGAAACATGAAATTGACTCAAAAAAGTTTAAATGACGAAATTTAAACTTATTCGGTTACCTATTGAATGAGTGCCTTTACCCTTTTAAGAAATTTCCTTTGTCCATCCAAAATGGCTATCACTCGCAAAAAAAAAACAACCTTCCCCGAAATAAACAACAAATGGAGCCCATGAAAAAAAACCTAACCCTCAGAGTTGGTTTAGGAACACACTCGAATATGGATAAAGGGAAAATGTTATCACGAGTGTAAAAATGGATGGGGAGGAGTCGAACACAGTAGATTCAGTTTGAACATCCATAAAAATTTGAAGACCACAAGATCGTAAAAGTGACTCGCGCACGTCTCACACGCAATGACGTTTACGAGCTTTTGATTTCTAGGATAAATGAGTAAAGGAAGGAGGAATCTCAAATCAGTATTCATCATCCAAAGGCTGAATGTCAATGTACAAGGATGAGCTATTGGTAATTATCGCAAAACAAGGCTGAAAAACCCTTAAAAATGTTGTGTTGCACGAGCTGACGATTTTTGGGCATCATCACGTCGTGTCTGGGTGTCATCATGCTGGGCCTGCTACAAAACCTCACGAAATCGTCTATTTTGGGTGTCATCACACCGGGCCTGCTACAAAACCTCATGAAATCGTCTATTTTGGCCGTCATCATGCCGGACCTGCTACAAAACCTTATGAAACCGTCTGTTTTAGGCGTCATCACGCCGTGTCTAGGCGTCATCACGTCGGGCATGCTACAAAACCTCACAAAATCGTCTATTTTGGGCGTCATCACGCCGGGCCCGCTACAAAACCTCAAGAAACCATCTATTTTGGGCGTCATCACGCCCACACATTTTTCACAAAAATGGACTTGTTGTCTTCCCCTTGCTCCATGTCATTTCCTCTGCCTCGGACATGATATGGAACCATCATTAAGACCTGTCCTTCACCAAGAACTAGGTCGTTGCTCCTCGTAACTCCATTCCGTAGTATGAATTTTATCGCTCTACTCCTTGTGATAGGTCCTGTGGCCATAAGGCCTCGCTCTTTAATTAAAGACATGCTCATGAGCATACCGCGAAAGAGATTTTCCAAGCATGATAACATTAGATACTGACGCGGGTTTGTTTTGAGGGTTTCATGGATAACATCCAAGGTCACATTGCGTCGTTGGAATGAATAAAAGCTTCCTTCGTATCTTCATCGAAATATTGCCTCCTCATTCGTCCTAAAAGTATTAAGTGAAAGTGTGGCCAGAAGAGTGAACAAAGCAGCGTGGAGGCCTCGGGATTGCATCACCTATGCTCACTCTTTCTTTTCACTTGTCTTTTTCAGGTTAACGATAGCTCCCCGAAAGAGAACTACTCCACACGGGCTCCCCATAACTAGACTTCAAGCATGAAAAATGGCCAAACAAGATAAGACAGAAGAAGCATTGGCAGCTAGAATAGCCGAGTTAGAAGAACAAGTTAGGTTTATTATGGAAAGGGTCGCTTAGGCTGAAAAAGAGCGAGATGAAGAAACCGCTGAGTTCCCACCTGATTTTTATCCTACTCAAACAATGGGACCTATCTCTTCGTCGGCCGTCGCGGGTTCTTCGATGCCCCAATCATTTTTCGGTCTTGGGGGTCAATGGATATGGGTTGATCCCTTTATCGTATCTACCACCGCAAATCCTATGGTTAACACAGGTGAAGAAACTACTACATCTCTTCAGCATCCTTCGATTAATCCCACCTTTGACCCTGGTAAAAATCTGATCCAGCAAGAATCCTAGTATCTCCGCCCACTTCAGGGCCACTCTACTCAAGTCATGATTCCTGAATCTTCGGGAATTCGGCCTCCTATTGTCCATCAGACACCACCGTTTGAACCTTTGCTACCCATTGGTCCTAATGTTGTCATCATAGAGAAACCAAATATGGATAGATTGAGCCTGCTAGAGGAAAGGCTCAGAGCTATTGAAGGAACTGATCCCTTCGACCCTACGGGTCCCGGAGACATGTGCATGGTCCTAGGGATCATAATGCCTCCAAAGTATAAAATTCTGGATTTTGAAAAGTATACTAGGGTAGAGTGCCCAAAGACTCACCTCAAGGCCTATTGCAACAAAATGGCCGAGATGATACACAATGAGCCTCTATTGATCCATCTATTTAGGGAAAGCTTGGCCAAACACGCTCTCACTTGGTACATAGGCCTAGACAGGGCCAAGATTAAGACTTTGAGGGATCTGTCTGATGCTTTTTTCAAGCAATACAAGTTCAACATGGAGGTAGCCCCGGACAACTCTGATCTTCAGGATCTAGAGAAGAAATTTGGTGAATCGGTGAAGACCTACGCTCAGAGATGGAGGGAGCTAGCGGCTAGGATTTCTCCTCCGTTAAGCGAGAAAAGAGCTCATAGCCATCTTCGTAAACACTTTCAAGTCCCCTTACTACACGTACCTTATCTCCAATCCATCGAATAGTTTTTTTGATATGGTCTTGATAGTGGAAAGAGTGGAACAAGGGATCAAGACGGGGAGAATCATCGTTCCCATCCCCGAGGCGATACTTAAGAAAGCACCTCCCGTGAAGAAAGAGGTCGGATTTGTGTCTCACCAGTCCAACTATAGGTAATCCTTCGCGCCACCACCATACCACGCGCCATCGCCATACCAATTGCCATTCTTTCCTCCACTGATGCCCATTGCTAATGTGGCTCCGCAATACCCTGCACCATTCCCACCATACCCATAGCCTCCACCATAAATACCGCAACCTGCACAACATAGACCATATAACCCACCAAAGAACCCTAACAACCAAGTTGCTCAAGGTAGCGATTGGAATCAGCAACCACCGCCACCTCTTCTGCTTCCCGCGGGGGAAATTTACAAGCACCTTCTGGCAGCTGGGCAAATTGTGCCAATTCCTCCCCAACCTATGCTACCTCCTTACCCGAAGTGGTACAACCCCAACGCAAAGTGTGAATACCGTGCGGGGGCTCCAAGTCACGCGATGGATAATTGCTTTGCCTTCAAAATAAAGGTGCAACAATTGATCAAGAGCGGATGGGTCTCCTCTGAAGGAATAGCCAAAGGACCCAACACCACCACCAACCCTCTCCCAAACCATGCTCAAGGAAGCAGAGGGGTAAGCGCCATCTCGATGGAAGAGATTGAAGATCCTCTCCCTCTCATATTGGGGTTGCCCCGAGAAAGGCTTTTCGCCGCACTAGTTGAAAGTGGTTACCTACCACACTCTAAAGAAGGGTTGAGCGCCTACTTGTTCTGCCAACAGGCAAGTGATCATGGAATTCAAAGTTGTAGAGGAAGTTAGCGCCATAGAGGATGGACCTCCGGCCCCATATACGTTCAAATACGTGGCCCAAACTGAGACTCCCATCACAACGCCACTCAAGCTAGTGTTCAAGTTCGCTCAGAACGCCTCTAGCCAAGACTTGCACGTCGTCCCATTCGACTATGGATACACGGTCATCACGACTCCTCCCTTCGCTACATCAACGGCCGAAACCTTTAATATTGGGGGCATGACTCGTACCAGGAGGTGCTACGTTTCTGAGGAAGTTGAGAAACAAAGGCTAGCTAAAGGAAAAGGCCCGTTGATTCCCGAGGAGGTAGTGGAGAAAATGCAAGGGGTAAATGAACCCGTGACAGAAGGTGATGTGGCCAAATTCTTGAGAATAATGAAGAGAAGCGAGTTCAACGTCATTGAGCAGCTGAAAAAGACCTTGGCTCGCATCTCCATCATGGAGTTAATTCTCACATCGGAACCTTATCGCCAATCTCTCTTGAAAGTCTTGAATGAGGCTTTCGTAACCAAGGACATCACCGTACAAGGGGTGGAAAACCATGTCGGGAGGATCCAAGCATTGAGCACCATCACCTTCTCCGAGGGAGAAATCGACCCTGCGGGGACAAGTCACAACAAGGCCCTCTACATAATGGTGGAATGCAAGGGCCACGTCATAGCAAAGGCCCTGATTTATAATGAATCTACATTGAACGTCATGCCCAAGCATGTCCTCGAATAATTGCCGATCGATATGGCTCTTTTGAAGCCAAATGGGATGATGACCCGAGCCTTCGACGGAACTATTCGGGAGATCATTAGAAATCTTGAATTGGACAAGGTAATCAGGCCCCACACATTCACCTTGACTTTCCGAATCATGGAAATCCAGCTCGCATACAACATGCTTTTAGGGCGACCTTGGATCCACGCAGCGGGAGCCGTTCCTTCTTCTTTGCATCAATACGTCAAGTATGTAAAAGACGACATCCTCATCATGATAAAAGTGGAGGAAGCTTTGATCCTAGCAAAGCACTCATCTGTACCATACATCGAAGCTACCGAAACCTTGGAGAGCTCATTCCAAACCTTCAAAATCATAAACGCGGAATGGATATAGGAAGGATCAGCCATCCCCAAAGCCCAAATTCCTGAAGAGTCCACGCTAGCCGCCAATGTAACGTCAAAAAATGACTCTCAACTAGGGAAAAGACTAGGAGCCATGCTATAGGGAACAAAGAGCCTAGCATCTCCTAAGAATTTCAGAGACCATTTTGGGTTGGGATATCAACCAAGCATGGCCGATTTCATTAGGATCTCCAAGGAAAAGAAGGAGAGGCAATTAGCCAAGTTTTTTGGGTGTCCAATGCCTTTTTATGGCATGAGTATCCCTCATATCAGAACCTCTTTTCCTTTCACGACCGAAATTGTCAACTCGTATTCGACTATGGTTGGTGTAGCTCTGAATTTCCATATTTGCACTTTCGGAGGAGAAGAACCGTCTCAAGGTTTGGCCATTTTCGTGAAGAAGTATGGGGGGCTGTGCGCAATTGAACCGCCACTATGCTTCCTGATGTCTCTTCGTAATTCCTTTATGCATGCTTTGTTTTTTTGCTTTCCCGAGATTCATAAACTCTTTTTGTAGGAATTCACATTCCTTTTGTTAAAATAATAAATAATAAATATACGCAAGCCTTTTTCCAAACGTCTTTTACTGTTTGTGTTTTTATTTTCAGGATAAATGTTAATTCGGTTGGTCTTGGTATACCCTATGTCTTTACCGGTGAAGAAATTATCACTGCAACTGAAAGTGAGGATGGGGTTCCATGCGAATTGGCCCATTTAGTTGAGAGTTTAGAGAAAGAGATAGTCCCTCAATAAGAGGAGTTGGAAGAAATAAATTTGGGGGTAAGCGATGAAGATCGAAAAATTGTCAAGATCGGAACAACCTTAGACTCTAGTCAGAGAGAAAGGATAATACGATGATATGCCTGGTCTCGACCATGACATCCTTTTGAAACCCGAATTCAAACCCGAAAAATAAAAACTCCGAAGAATGCATCCCGACATCCTTTTGAAAATAAAAGAGGAAGTCACGAAACAATTAGCGGCGGGTTTCTATAAGTCGCCGAATACCCCGAATGGGTCGCTAACATTGTGCCCCTGCCAAAGAAAGATGAAAAAGTCCGCATGTGTGTGGATTTTTGAGACCTTAAATGATTAAGTCCTAAAGACGATTTCCCACTCCCTCATATTGACATCTTAGTAGACAACGTCGCTCATAGAGATATGTTCTCCTTCATGGATGGATTTTCAGGATACAATTAGATTAAGATGGCTACTGATAAGATTCGAGTCTCTGCGAGGGCGGGATGGAGATTATGGCTGTCCAGAATCACTGTAGCTACAGTCCAAGGTACCTGCAAAGCACTGGAGGGGGGGCTCCAGCGTAGACACTCCGATGCTTAAATTAGTATGGCTATGAAATTCTGCAGAGGTTATTGTAGAGAATTTGCTCTTACTTTAGATGTAGAATGGGGTGGTACTTATAGGCAGAAGAGAATGAGTTACCCCAGGGGTGGGCGTTATCGAGGGGAGGTAACGCCCAGGCGAGATATCGCTATCAGATATCGCCTGCAGGCGCGGTTGGGATATCCTGGGACGGGATATCGCCGTGTGGGTCCCCCGCTAATGTCGACCATCCTACGATCCTTGGCCTAACGGGGGCGACAGTCGGATGTCATTTGTCGGTTCAAGTCCACAGGGATCCATCTTTGACTTGAGGTGAGAAGTCTATTATACCCTTGGTGTTTCCTTAATTGTTATCATAAGCCCAACTGAAAACGAGCCCGAGTGTTTACCAAGGGCTGCCTCTCTTGCCCTCTGAAGGATTCGTTATTCCCTTTGTGTCGTGTCAGCTTTGGGAAAGATTACCAGGTTTTTCTGATTCCTTTGTTAATCCCATTGCGCCGGACATATGATAGCGAAACTGGGAAGAGGGGTCATCTGCTAGCGACAACTTAGGTCTCCCCAGAGGCTCTATCATTCTGAGGGTGATATGTCCATGCTTTTCCTGCACACTCTCAAATGTGGTGTTGTTATGTTAGCAAAAATACCAAGTAATGACAAGTATTAGTTACCCTGAGGGGTTTTCACCCATTCATGTCGGGGTATTTTCGGTGTTGCCGCTTCCCTCCAAAACAAGCAGATCCACCAAAGGGCTGGATATATGATCCTGACCTTCCATCTCTTATACTCCCAAGGGCGGAAATCCTAGCGATAGTCCAACATCAAAATCTGCCCATTCGATACCCAGCTCCTGTGAAGCTAGGAGTGATCATGGGGGGAAGGGAAAACGCGTATTGCAAGTTCCACAAGGTCAAGGGACATTCGACAGATGTATGTAGAGAACTGAAATTGGCCATAGAGCGATTGGTCGAAGAGGGCTACCATGGAGAATTTGCCACCAAGGCAAGAGAAGAGCCCAGGAACAACCCAACTGGAATGACAACTGATTAGAGGCAAACGCCTTCACACGCCACGGGGGCTAACGCAATTCCCCTTGGACAAAATAGAGAAGCTCTCGTTGTTCATAGCGATCAGATGCCTATGATTAATATCATCGCCGGGGGAACACCCTACTTCGAGGAGGCCATGCCACAAACGGCCAATCTTGGGGAAAAGCGCAAGCAAGAGAACGCGCAGGTAAAAATTGAGGCGATCAGTGCCTTAGACAGAATGATATTGTCCTTCTCAGAAGAAGACGAAAAAGGCATTGTTTTCCCACATAACGACGCGTTGGTAGTAACACCCATCATTGGAAGTCACGGGGTGAGAAGAACCCTTGTTGACAACGGGAGCGCGGTAAATCTATTTTCGTTGGAAGCATACAACTTGATGAAACGCCTTGACGGTGAGCTAGCGCCATGCATGAGGCCAATTGTTGGGATTGATAGGGTACCGATTCCGGTAGCCGAAATAACATCCTTGCCAGTGTACTTCCGAGAAGACACCTCCAAGCGATCTGAAGAGCTATTATTCCTGGTCGTGGACCTAACGTTACCATATAACGCCATACTGGGGCGACCGTTCCTCAATCATTTCGGGGCAGCGATATCCCAAAAACACCTGCGGATGAAATACCCCTCGTGGGACGGCGTGGTCTCAATCAAAGGAGACCAGAAACTAGCAGCTGAGTGTTATTCACTTATGACTCAAAGGAGTTGTGACCGCTACCTTTGCGTGGCAGACGATCCTTTCGACGATAACGAAGAAAAACGCACTCAGCCGCTAGATCAGATGATGTCAATGCCTATCGGTGGGGACAGTGAAGCGAATCTCTTAGTCAGTGAGAAACTGAGCCCCGAAGAGAACGTGCAACTAACCCGACTGTTAAGAAAATGCAAGGGAGAATTCGCATGGAAACCAGCGGACATACCCAGAATCTCGCGAGAAATTGAGGAACATCGACTAAACGTTAGCCCTGATGCCAAGCCTATTCAGCAGAAACGACGTGCTTTTTCATCAGGGAAAGTAGCAGCTATCGAGAAAGAGTTACTAAAACTCATAGATGCGGGGTTCATCCGAGAAGTCCAATACCCAACCTGGCTAGCTAACCCGGTGTTAGTTCCAAAGCCTAACGGAGATTGGCGCATGTGCATCGATTTCACCGATCTAAATAATGCTTGTCCCAAAGATTGCTATCCCCTTCCTCGAATTGATCAGCTGGTCGACCAAACTGCTGGATACGCTTATTTAAGCTCCCTAGATGCTGGAAGAAGTTTTCAATGTGATGAAAAAGTACAGAATGAAGCTAAATCCACGAAAGTGTATGTTCGCATTCCAAACGGGTAAATTCTTGGGCTACGTGGTCAGCCGGAAGGGTATCCAACCCAACCCTTCAAAGATAAAGGACATTCAGGACATGATATCCCCTCGGACCGTCAAAGAAATACATAAGCTCACCGGCCGCATCATCCGATCTAGTGCTAACGAGGCCTGAGTCCGGTGATGAGCTATATCTATACTTGGGAATAGTTGACGAGGTAGTCAGCGCCATCCTTGTGCGAAGTGAAGGGCATGTACACCGCCCTGTATTTTTTGTGAGTCACATATTGAAAGATGCTGTGCTGCGATACGCTCGCATCGAGAAGATAGCGCTTGCCCTAATACAGGCAACACGAAAGATGGACCGATACTTCCAAGCCCACCCTATCACTGTGCTCACTGATCAGCCGCTAAGAAAAATCTTTAGAAAGCCTGAGTCTTCAGGGAGGATGTTGATCTGGGCAATCGAGTTCGAACAATACGGGCTGCAGTACAAAGCCAGACCGGCAATTAAAGCCCAAGCATTAGCAGACTTCATAGCGGAATGCACATTTACCAAAGATGCGTCGGCAGACCTGTCAGAGGAAGAACCAGAAAATTCATGCCTACCATTCCCGGAAACGTTAGCGGACTCATGGGTTATTCATGTGGACGGAGCAAAAAATCAAGAGCTAGCAGGTGCAGGTATTTTCCTAGTGGGACCAGAAGGCATGGAAATGTGATACGCCATCAGAATCCTGCAGCCGTTATCCAACAATGCCGCTGAATACGAAGCGTTCCTGGCAGGACTCAGAATTGGAAACAGCTTCTCCGTCGAAGCCTCTACCGTTGCGGAGGAGGAATGCGGCTTGCGCCTAAAAATACGAGGAGACTCTAAATTGATAATGGATCAAGTCCTAGGAAACTCCCAAGCTCGAGAACCCATCATGATTCAATACTTGGCCAAAGTAAAGCGTGAGCTGTCGGAGATGCAGAGAAAAGGCACTCGGGTCACCTTTGAACATATCCCTAGAGAAAATAATGAAGAGGCTGATAGCCTCGCCAAGATGGCAGCCAATGTGGAAGCCTCCATACCCAACGAAGTGCACTACGGGGAGTTATCCACACCCTCTTTCATGGAAGAGCAAGCATCATTTTGTGTGGAGGAAATAGAAAGTGACTGGAGAATCCCAGTGGTAGAATATCTGAAACATGATAGGCTACCGGAAGAAATTACGGAAAGAAGGAAAGTCCTGAAATGGGTGGCGCGATGTACATATTACAATAGAGAGTTAATACGGAGGTGCTTCTCCCACCCAGCCGCTAAATGCATAACGGAACAAGAAGGTTTGCATGTGTTGCTAGAAATTCACGAAGGGATATGCGGCATGCACATCGCCAGCGATACACTAGCAGCCCAAGTTTTTCGGTCAGGATTCTACTGGCCCACCATACGAGGAGATTGCCATAACTTCGTGAAAACCTGTCAGAAATGTCAGGAATATGCTAAGATTCCTCGAAAACCGGCCGTGCAAATTTCAGAAATAATCGCTCCATGCCCGTTTGCCAAATGGGGCATTGACATTTTAGGCCCGTTTCCAAAGGCTAGATCTCAGTTGAAATTCGTGGTCTTGGCGGTAGACTACTTCACAAAATGGGCCGAAGCCGAGGCGTTAGCCACCATCACCACTGAAAAAATTTGGCATTTTTTCAAACACCAAGTCATTATACGATTCAGGGTGCCGCGCATACTGGTTAGCGACAATGGAACGCAATTCACAAGCCAATTCTTCAGGGATCAGTGTGCGGAATTTCAGATCGGACAAAGGTTCTCTTCCGTGGCGCAAGTAACCAACGACCAGGCAGAAGTAACCAACCGCAGCATCCTTAGTGGCATCAAAAGAAACCTGGAAGGTTCCAAAAAGAAATGGCCAGACGAACTGCCATACGTACTATGGGCCTATCGCATGACTGTCAAGGCCGGCACTGGAGAGAGCCCGTTTGTGTTAGCATTCAGAACCGAAGCTGTCACACCGGTTGAGATCGAAACGATGAGCCTTCGGGTGGCTCATTTCAAAGAAGAAAATAATGAGGAAAGGTTACGTGCTCACCTTGACGCTCTACCGGAAACACATGAGGAAACTCTCCTGAAAACTCTGCACTACAAAAGAAAAATGGCACAATACCACAACCGGCAAGTGAGAGAGCGATTGCTCAAAGCTGGAGATTTAGTGCTCAGAGATAGACGAGCGGTAGGGCAACGCATGGGAAAACTCAGCCCAAACTGGGATGGACCGTATCGCCTCACCCGTGTCGTGGGAAGAGGAGCTTACCACTTGGAAACGCTCGATGGAATGCCCCTGCATAACTCTTGGAATATAGCTCAGCTGAAGCTATACCACACCAGGAACTAGCCCATCCTATCTGGTAATATCAATGCTATTCTAACAAGATATATTTTCCTGTGCGTTTGCTGTTGATAAAATGCAGATAGTGAAGAATGCCAGGAGTGAAAATCCTATCCTTGTGATGGCTGGTCCTGATCAGATAGCTCACTAAGACGAGGCACGCCTTGGCATGGCTAAGCGTTGGGAGTGAAAATCCTATCCTTTTGGTAACCGTGCTCCCATAGACGGCCCATTAAGACGAGGCACGACCCCAAACGCCCCCGGGAGTGAAAATCCTATCCTTGTGGCAACCGTGCTCACATAGATGGCCCATTAAGACGAGGCACGCCCCGGTATCCTTGGGAGTGAAAATCCTATCCTTGTGGCAACCGTGCTCCCATAGACGGCCCATTAAGACGAGGCACGACCCCAAGGAGAGACCAACTCCGTCCTGGAAGTGAAAATCCTATCTTTGTGGTAACCGTGCTCACACAGACGGCCCATTGAGACGAGGCACGTTCCAGAGACGCGAGGTTTCAACGCTTGGGAGTGAAAATCCTATCCTTGTGATGGCTGGTCCTGATCAGACAGCTCACTAAGACGAGGCACTCCCCAAGCCAATCTTCGCCGAAAGGAAGGAAAAGATACCCCAGCTAGTAACTGAGCGGTCGATACCCGGTGAAGTAAGGCTGGAAAGGCATCCATACTGCAACAACACCATCGCAGTAGGCCTAATGGGACAAGAAAGCTTCCCTTAACAACAGAGAGCGGCATGAATGTGAGTAACGCCGATTCATTCTTGGAAATGCTATCAGAAGGCAATGATAAGGCCATCAAAAAGGCGGCTGAGGAATCTGTACGAAAAGACATGCGAGAGCAAAATGGGCATATCTACTGAAAGGCGGCAGCAAACGCCACGGGTGAATAATCGCGCAAGCAGTATTATGAAACAAAGCAGACAAGGAAATTCTGTTCAAAAGGGGTGGCCTAACCAAGGCAAGGAGTGATATTGTCAATATTACAAAACAAGGAAGGGCTCATCAGCCGCAAAAATCAGAATACATCTAAAGTCAAAAGCCCTCTTCTGACGCTCTCGAAGGATCTCAGCGACAGACATGTCACCTTGAGAGGTTGACTGAGCAGAAACAGTGACAGCTTCCTAGAAAATGCAGAGTATGATAAGAAAATTATGCGGAATAGAAGAAAACCGTAGAAAGAAATGAATGCATACCTGGGTGACTGAAGAAACAAGAGGTACTCCGATAGGAATGGGATCAGCTGTTGCCCCTGAACAAACAACAGTTTGGGAGGAAACGGGTTGCGTGACACGTGTTTTCCTCACCCTTTTCTTCCTTGCAATAAGGGTGCGAGGAGGTGGCGATTGGGTAGTGCCCGTAGCGGTAGCGGTAGTGGTAGCAGTGTTTTCTCCTTCCGCAGCGGCAGCAGCAGCAGCAGCCCTGGCTTCGGCTGCAACTTTCTTCCTTTGTTCCTATTTCCTTTTCCTCCGGAAATACTCAGGCTCCTAACCAGGTGGAGGCACTGCACAGTTACAGAAACATTTGCGTTAGTACCTCTTGGCAATACAAAAGAAAAAGGTCAAACGCTCACCTTTCTTGCACTGTTCCATATCCAGACCGTTAGCCACTTTTCGGGCATCAACGCTGAAATATAATTGAAGTAGCGTCTTCAACCAGCCATCTTCTGGATCAGAAAGGGGTTTCCGATAGCCCCAAGCTCCATCTTTAATTTTCTCATTGAAGTCGGCCCTCCATAATGGCTCGGGCAAATCAATAATGAAAAATTCTTCTTTCCAATGAGGAACAGAAGACTCGATGCCCATAAGCTTCCAGGTAAAGGGCTTTAATGAGCCATCTTCATAACGAGGGGATATTGATATCACCCCCTTACGAGAATACAACTGGAAAATGTCATGAAGCAAGGCCAAAGTGGGAGACTCGATCCCCTTAAAACGGCACAGTGCGACAAAGGCACTAACAACGCAAATCGCGTTAGGGCTCAACTGAGCCGGAGCCAAATCAGAATCAGCCAACAACAACTTGACAAGCGAGTCAAGAGGAAGACAAAACCCATGATCAAACAACTTAGCATACAATATTCTACTGTTACCGGGCAGAACGCTGTTCAGGCGAAGTGATTCAGAAGCAGCGCGCACGGGATATTCTTTGGGAAATCGCGCATTGCACTCAGCAAGCTTGCGATTAACTAAGGGCAGAGTATAGAGAGAAGTGGGGGTAATATTAATTTTTTCTTCCCCGGCGGACCCTTGAGGATCCCCTTCCTCGGAAGACTTCTTAGTTTTAGCCATGCCCAATAAAAGAGAAGTGACGAGGAAAGAAAGGGTGTGTACCTTCGCAAAGAGAACACCAGGATTCTCAGACCAAAAAGAGCGCGGCGCGAGTTATTTGTCCAAAAGGCAGCAGCGTGCGAGAGAGGAGATTAAAAAAGAAAAAGGAGGAGGAGAAAACATCATATATAACCCTGAAAGGGCGTGACGAATCAACAATGGACACATGGCAAAGCAACGCGTCGGGAAATAGGGCACGCGCAAGAAGGTACAAGTTTAAAAGCAATAATGAAACGCTTCAGCGTTCTCGTCTCCCTAGAAGACGCTTGCTTCAAGTGGCTCTTTGTGGAAAGACACATGTCTTTTTCCATCATTACTTTTCAAATCGCATTAAATGGAGGGACTGCGGCATTTAATGACTTAAAAAGCAGCGCTGGCCTCGCCAAACGGCGCGACGACAGAAGGAAGATAGTGAAGAAATAACGGTAGCATCACAATGATTCACGCAAGGGCGATAAAGGCTACGTAGCGTTAGCATTATTACAGAAGGAATAATGTCAAATGGTTTTCAGGAAAAATTAAAAGGAGGCAGACAACAACAAGAATAACAAGGGAGGGTCCAGAAACCCGTTGTGGCACTTTTCGAAAAGCAAAGAGGCGCCCCAATCGTTGACGTTAACCCTTTTCCCCTTCTGGGGCAGAAGGACCAATCCCGCCTTTGCTAACCTCATCCATCACGGTAGAAATATAATCAACAACCTGGGCAGGGTCAGAAGAATTACCCTTGAAACGGGTTGTGAATCCAGAAACGAAGACTTCCAAGACCTTCTTCTTCCACCATTTCCTCCTTTAATGATGTCCTAGCGGACTCCTCCTCTCGAGCCGATATCTCCTCACGAAGAAGGAGATTTTTCTTCTTCTCCAGCGTAAACTCTGCCTCCAGAACCTCCATCTTTGCTTTCCTGACAGACCTCTCTCTATTCAATTCTTTCTGCGACTCGTCATAGAGACGTGTTAGCAACCTTGTCTGGTCTACCGCTTTTTCAAGCTGCAGTTTCTTAACACACAGCGCGTTGCAGAAATTGCGTGACTCTCGATCATGAATCTCGAACAGATAGTTCAGGTGACGGAAGAAATCCAGAGAATCATTCATCACATGGCGGAGACGGGCCGTCGGAGGAAGCTGAAGAAATTTCTCCTTCTCCTTCTGGGAGCCCAGCATCTCCCCTATCAAAGGCGCAGTAAACGCGTCTCTGGAAAAAGGTTGGGGAACCACGACAGCACGAAGACCATCAAAGTAGAATCCCTTCAAATTCATACGATAGGACGGGGTCTCGTTAGGACCGCCATAAGAAAGATTGATTGAGGGAGCCATAGAAGAACTCTAAGAAAAAACATTCATGATGGGAGAAAAGAATAGTTGTGGAAGGGGTTTAGGCGGTAGCCCAGCAGCTGAATCCGCAACAGAAGACGTGGCCACTACGTCAGGAATGCAATGAGAAATTGGAGAATCGGGAGCGTCAACTGTAGGAAGAGGACATGCCGTCGGTGGGACCTCCGCCTCGGTAGAGCAAGTGGCAACCGGCGCCTCAGTAACTTTCACCGGTTGGGAGGCACTCGTCTCGGGCGGAACGGTAGGGATAGGAGCAGTTGCCGCATCTACATAAGATGTCCCGGTGGCCTCCTCGTTCGTGGCCAATCGAGGTTTTTTCCGGCGCAAGGAAGAAGCGTGACAAAGGTCCGATTTGACATCCACATCCTCATCGTCACTAGCAATCACCCTCGTTATGGTTGGGCTGGAGTTCATCCTCTTGCGACGATCTGGTAGCCAATCTTCCCCAAAGCGAGAAGCTCGGGCAGAGCTGACGGGCCTCCGCCCTCCCCGGGGAACCGTCTTGACTCTCCTCCTCGGGGGTCGAACGCTACCCTGACTGGAGCCCTCGGTAGGGGGGAGGCTGGTAAAGTTTGAAGTGGCGTTACATTTAAAGGAGCGCCAGCGTCACCTGGGAGTTAACCGTTAGCATCTTATAACAAAAGAAACGCGCAAAGACAAAAGCAAAGAGAGTGCAAAAAGAGGCAGACTCACCCATAGCACACTCCTCCAGAGGCTTGAACAAAGCAAAGTCGCGGATGCGGTAGTGAGTATCTTAGTCTAAAAGGGCGTTAGCTTGCTCTAACTCAGCCCTGGTCAATATTGAGGGATTTGACCAAATGGGGCCTATCAGTTCCTGGTTGAAATTAAGACGCCACAAACGGGACGGTAGCTCCAGAACAAAGAAACTGCTTTTCCAATCAGCTACACCCTTCTTAAAGTCGTGAAAACGCTGCCAAAACGACTGCATGAACGCGTCATCCCATCGAGGAGTAATTTTGATTAAACAATTATGGCAATTCATACTAAAGAATTTGTGAAATAAATTGAGAGATGGGGTAGAAATGTTCTTCAACTCGCAAGCGCGAAGAAAAGCATAAACCGCACACCAGGAAGAGGGAGTTATCTGGGCAGGATTAAGGTTATACTCCCACAGCAGCGTTAGTATCGATTCATGAACAGGAAAGCGAAAACCGTAAAGGAACATCTTAAAGTAAAGAAGCCTACTGTGACCCCACGCCGGATTATGGAGCCGCATATCACTTCCAGGGGCAAAAGGCTCATACCCAGGAGGAAAGGTAATACCATGTTCCTCCAGTTCGGCTTTCAGAACCACATCGCATGTAAAAATACTGGGTGATTGCGCGACCTCTGGATCCATGGGTTTCCAGATAACCTGGCGAGGTCTATTTCTAGCCATAATAAACCAGCAAAAAGGAAATCTGAGAAGGATTGAATTGGTACCTTGAAAGGGAAGATTTATAGAGGAATCGGCGGGCGATGACAGGCGGGCGGAAAGAATTCGGGGAAGAAGACGATGGAAGATAAGAGGAAAAATTCGAAGCAAGGGCAAAAGTTTTGAAAAAAGAAAATGGCCCTTCTTAAAGGATTAAAATGCCACCGCATTAATTGAGCCACCAATCGTGCGGAGACGGGTGTAAAAAGAAGTTGGCCACATGGAAGCGCATTAAAGAAAGTTGAAAAAGAGAAGTTATTCGTCGTGATTCCCCAAAAGGGCGACAGAGTTGACCCAGTCAAAGTAACTACAAAACGATTGCCTCGGCAAGGCCCACCGCTTGCGTTGGCTGTCAACAAGACCAGTAGGCTAACGGAAAATAACGACAAAAGAAAAAGGCAGGAAACATCATCTCAATCATAAAATGCCAACAGGCATATACAACACAAAGGCATTAATCATCGTCAGCCCAGCCCGCGTCATAGCAGTAATCATAGTCCTCCAGGGAGGATGGTAATCCACTGTTGTAGGAAAGGGAATGATAAGATTCGATTGTCGATCTTGTAAGATTCAGAGTCATGGTCGATCGAAACAGTGGTGGTCAGCGTCGAATGTACCTGCAAAGCGCCGGAGGGGGGGCTCCGACGTAGACACTCTGATGCTTAAGTTAGTCCGAGTTTCGAAAATAACAGAGGTTCGTCCTAGTGATCTCGATCTTACCTTCAGATTGGAAAAGAAGGGGTACTTATAGACCTGGTTGGCGATACCTGGCGATAACAATCCAGGCGATGCCAAAGGGTGACGTCACAAGCGATACCGACAGATGACGTCATGAGCGATATCGTACGGGCTGCCGGAAGCGATAAGCTCGTGGGTCCCTAGGATGGGATGATGCCGTGCGTGTAGAGTCGCATAAGTCCCCCCCCCCGCTGATGTGGACCATCCTAGGGATTCGTCTCTGATTCTCTGGCGATATGCAGATATCTTACAGGTCGTATAGGAAATCGTCCCGGCGGGAGCGGTAAGTGCGGCAGTACTGTTAGGGCTGTCTTGATTTTTATCATAAGCCCAACTGAAAACGAGCCCGAGTGTTTACCAAGGGCTGTCCATGTCTGAAAGCTTAGATGAAAACTTGTCCCTTCGCGGGGCGGTATGTCTACAGGATCTTCGAGTTTCTCTGTCTGCTCGATGTTAACCGTGTTAAGTGATGAGATGGAACTTAGTTCTGAAGCTTTCTAGCTATCAAGCGGATTCCGTCCTTCATCCTTATCCAGGGACCTATTCTTCTGAGGCGTTAAGTGGTACACGAGGGACGCTGCTATTACGCTGGTGATTATGAGGGTATTATTTTCGCCCAACGATGTTAGTCCATTTGGCTTCTTGACAGGGCATGCGGAGTCTCAACTCTATTCATGTCATAGAAGGGCTGTTGGCGGAACACTTGTGATACCGCCAAAGATTACGACCAGGTCCTGTCGCGGGTTTGCCTTCATTCTGAGTCCATCATCCTTTCAAGTGTACTGAAAACACATAGAGTAGATAGGCGTTTATAGAGAAGTTAGTAAACTTATATACTTACAGAGGGTTTGAGGTCACGCGGGGCCCGTTTTCCTCTCTCGCTTTAAGGAAACAACAATATCATCGCGGCTTTACGCCATTAGCTGCCTATGATTAGCGCGGCTTTATACCACCAGATGCCTGCGATGTCGATGAGGTTTTACGCATCTAGGGCCACCTGCGACACCAACGCGGCCTTATACTGTGGATACCGGTAACTATATGGCTTTTACGTAATGGCTACCCGTGATATTGCGCCTTTTAGCGTTTTTCCATAGACATCTTGTATCCTTTCGCACATTCGTGTCGCGGATGGCATACGAGTATCAACCTTTGACTTTGCTTTAGGATTATCAGTCCTTAGGGGTGACGAGACGGCTCGCCATTTGAGGACCTCTTTGTTCTTCCCAAGGCCTCTCTTTGGGCCTATAAATTGGGGATCTTTCTCCGCCCACGGTCTCCTCATCTCTGGCAATTCACATCATGGATCATTTGACTAAGAATTTCCTCCTTTCCAAAGGCCATTCTCTCAAGAACCTCAATGATGGGGATGTCGGGTTTCTGGAGAATATGTTGGTCAAGACTTCTGAGGACATCCTGAAGCTGCAAGGAATGTTGACCCCTCTTCATTCCAGGCTGGGGGCCACATCTCTGGAGGATTTCAGCCCTCTGGAAAGCGTGTCAAAGCTGGCTGCCTCCATCGCTCGGATTCAAGTGGTGATCGCCATGTTGCAGCAGCGCAAGGATATGCTGGGGTGCTGCCTAAAGGGAATGAGAGCCACCTCCCATGATCTGATTCTGGTCATGGATTCTCTGCGGGATCTTCCCGAAGTGCCTGAGGATGCTGGCTCTGATGCCTGATAGCGATGGCTCCCTCTGGGCCTTTTTTCTTTTACCCCTGGCATGTAAATGTACTTTCCGGCCCCTAGGCCATAATAAATAAACTGTTTTTAGTACGCCGTTTTGCAACTGTTCTTCTTCTTTAATGCGCCCTTTGTCTTTCTTGGAGATATTCTTAGCCCAACTGAAAATGGTTCAGCCACTGGGCGGTTTTCTGATTGGTTGTTCAACATTAAATCTACGCCGCGGTTGTCCTGGCAACTGATTGGGCGATTTTACAGTTTTCCTCGATCAGAGGAAAATCTCAACAGGCGTGACTGTAAATCCATATCTGCACTTCAGGCTGTACACGTGTCTTCTTTCAAGAGTCGGGTTAGAAGATCAAAGATCCATTTCTTCCCAAATTTCTGGCTATTTAAGGGATCTTCTCCCCTTCGTTATTCTTCGTCCTTTCCCATCTGCACGTGTTTTGTTTTCACAGGCTGTTCCTTTTTTAGGTTTAACCTTTATAAGGAGTTTACTCTTTCTCTTTTAGTATTTTCTGCGAATATTTCGAAATTCTTCGTATTTCCTCTTTTCTGTGCTTGTTTCTTCTCGAGGGATTTTACTGTAATTGCTTCGCCGGTGCCGACGGCCGATTCACTGGTTCTCTGTTCCAGGTATTTTGTTTCTCTATTGCCATAACTTTACTTTCCCTTTCATTATGTCTCGCGCTGCCTTCTGCAATTATCAAAAATCCTATAGATCCCGAAGTCAGGAGATCTCGTAGTATTTTTGATTGTAATGAGGTTTTGAGGGCTGAGTTGGAGGAGAACGGGATCACTTTTCCCACGGGATATCGCCCCTTTGTCCCCTTGAAGGATATTCGGCTTACTGATGCCATGTGGGGAACGTTCCGGTTGGTTTATTTCAAGATGTTTATCTACGGGTTTCGTCTTCCGCTTCATACTTCTCTGTTGAAGCTACTAGACCACTACGATCTCAATCCTGTCCAAATAACTCCGCCTTCCTGGTGTGGACTTTACGCCTTTCTTCGCTCGTGTGAGATGAAGCATATTTTTGCTCCATCGCTCGATCTGTTCCGCACCTTTTTTGCCTTGAGGTGCCATAATTGCTTAGTGGATATTACCCCAAGATGGAATGATGCTCTTGTTCGGTTCTTCTGGCGGAATTTCCAAGGTTTCGAAGAGAACGTAGACAACTGGAAAAATGGCTTCTTCACCCTCCGCTTGCCCTCTCGGTTTTGGCGCGGTGGTTTCAATCGAAAGATTACTAATGCCGTTTGGCGAGAACCAGATGTGTTGTCTAGTATGGACGTATCCCACGTTAATGTATTATTAGAAATAGAAGGGCCTTTCTGCATTCGGGAATTTGCTCGGTTCAGGCCTTTGTCAGAGTGTGTCGTAGGTGAGTTTTTTCTTTTATCGCCTTATCGCTTCGACTTTCCTGTTATACTAAAATATTTTATCGGCAGGTAACGCTGAGGGTCGATCTTCCGAGGAAAAGGACGTTCCTCTAAACGTGGTGCCGCTTCAAACGTTACCTCCTTCTCCTCCACCCGAAGGCTCTAGTCATCCGCCTATTCCGCAGCGAGGAAGGAGAAACAAAACCGTCGCGACACGCAACGTATCTGCCCGACCTTCTCGTTTCCTCGAGAATTGGCTACCAGCTCGTGGTAAGGGTGTGGCCCCAAGTAATCCCGTAATTGAAGAGGTTGATAGTGACAGCGGAAGCATGGATACTGGTTCCGAGCTACGTCATGCTACCCTTTCCCAACGGATGAAACTTAGGTCCAGAAATAGTGCCCCTTCGGCGGAGTCAACCGAGGACGATAGCGAAGAGATGGCTGCCGAGACAGAGCGTCTCGTAAAGAGAGTTCGCAAAGAAAAATCTGACCCACCAGTTCCTTCCGGGGAGAAAATCAATAGGGTTCCTTCCGAGGAGGTTAACGCCTCGCATGTTACGGGTTCCTCGCTAGTGGCGGAAGTTACCAAGGTGCCCTCTGCCATTCCTCCCAAGGTTAACGAGGCACCGGTAGCGGTGGGCTCTTCCTTGGTGCCTGATGGTCCTAGCTCCCCTATCCGCTCTTTTATTCCGGATGTGAGTTTACCAACCCCGAATCCCATCGCTCCTTCCCCGCGGAAGCCTCAAACCTTGTTTCTTTCTTCGATTTCGGGCATTGGTGATTTTGCAAAAAATTGCTCTCCTCCTTATATCGCTAACCTTTCCCCTCAAGGTCTTCAGGGTCCCATTGCTTATCAGCTGGACTTGTCTTCCCTTGGCACCGACGGTCTTCGTGCTTTAGGGATATCGGACCCGTCATCGCGAGAGGAACCAGTGGGTCCGATAGTGGGGCAAATGTTTACTTCTTCGAAGGACAAAGAAGAGTTCTTGCGGCGTCCTCCCGACGTACGTCATTCACATCTTCTGACTGACATGCTGGCCTGCTTCCGCGAGTTAATCTACTTTTTCGAGGATCGCCGTGACAAGGTTCAACCTTCTCTTGATTTAAAGGGAAAACTAGATGCTGCTTTAGGGAAGGTAACGGAGCTGTTGCAGCTTCAAGAGCGGACCCGGGCGGAGTTGGACGACTGTCGTGCTGAGCTTGCTCGAGAAAGATCAAAAGGGAAGGCTAAGATAGACCTTTTGGAGGCGGAATTGGTGGTAGCTGACAGAAAGAATATCTTTCTTCGTGAAGAGATAGCCTCCCGTGATGCGGATTTGGCCAAAGTGCCTTCGAAGATAGCCTAGTGGAAGAACAAGACCATAGATATCTGTATCGCTGAATTTATGAGTCTCTATCGCCAGGGAACTGTCGACTCGTCAGTGCTGACCGATTACGCTTCCAAGAGACTGAAGGATCTGGGCGAAGGTGAGAGAGATCTTCCTTCTTCTGGAGAGAAACGGAGGAATGGTGACTGCAACGCTCGCGAATGCCCATGATTAATCGGGGTTGCTCCCTTTAGAAGATTTTCCACTTGTTTGCTTCTTTGTCTTGTAATAACGCCTTACTGTGCGACGATATTTGTATTTGATTGCTATTTGATTTTATTTCGCCTTTCCGCTCTGCCCCAACGCTATTCTTTTAATCAACGCAATCTTGCGTTATCTTCTTTCATGTGATATCGCTCTTGTTTTTCCCCAGAGATAGTACCTTCTTTTCAGAGTATTTAATGCTGGCTATCCTTTCCTTAGAAAAGTCGCGATTGTGCAGGCACACGTGTCTATTTCTTCCAGCGCCACAGGCTAGCGTGCTTGAGAACTTTGCCTAAATCGAGGCGTTGTAGCGCTTTTCTAGGATTGCACTCATTACTTGAGTCTGTTCCTTATGCCGCTTCTACGCAACGACTGCGGTATTCGTCGTTTCATTTGACCATTAGGGTTATAAAACCCAATTTTTATTCTTTTCACTTTTCTTTTATCATCCCGCTTTCTCATATTTTCTTTTAGCCGTCTCATTTTCTCCCTACCATTCAGGGCTCTTTGAAGTGCTTTTCTTTGAAGTGCTTTTCTTTGAAGGTATTTCTTTTCTCTTCCATCATCTTCTTCATCTTTTAATTCCTTAATTCTGCCATGGCTAAGACTCGCCGTACTGAGTCAAAATCTGCCGATGAAAAAAGGATGGATATTAGGTCTAGTGTTATCACATCTGAGGCCGCTCTCCGTGAGCATTTGGCCGCCCATAATGTTGATATTCCTGATGATTATAAAACCACTGTTGCCCCTGAGTCACTACGTCTGAACAGCATTTTGACGGGCAATCGTAGGGTCATGTATGCACAAATGTTCCGTTATGGCTTTCGGCTTCCCATTGACTCTTTTGTCAAAGAGTTGCTTGTTGCCGGCGATTTGACTCCGGCCCAACTATCCCCAAATGCCTATTGTTGTGTTTATGCTTTCCTGGAACTTTGCAAATACAAGGGGATTACTTCCCCTTCCCTTCTCTTGCTTAAATCTCTTTTTAAGCTGATGAAATGCCGGGGGGTTATAACGATATCGCCCGGCTTTGACGATGACTCTCTGAAGTCTTTTACTTGGAAACTCCTCCATATCGAGTCTTCTGTTGATGGCTGGAAAAAGGAGTTTTTTATGATAGATCTTCCTGGAGATCTTGGTTCCTGGTGGCGATCTGGTTTTAATCAAAACGTGGATGACAACGTCTGGAGCCGACCAGGGACCCTTCCAAAACGTGAGCAAGACTGGTTAAACACATTGCTCAAACTGGAAATCAGCGTTCACATTCGCCAAGTGGCCTGTAGAATGGACATTCAATCTTGTGTTAAACGTGAGTGTCGCGTTACTCCTTTCTTTGCTATCGCTGATACTAATGCTGACGCTATTTTGTGCTTTCCCAGCGACGGATCCCAATTATAAACCTGAGAGCGTAAGGAGACGCTTGAAAAGGGCTCAAGAGCGAGAAGAAAAGGAGAGAGCTACTTCCACGAGAGCGACTGACAATCCTACCGATCTTCCGGCTACTTCCGCTACTCTTATTCAAGTTTCCTCTTCTTCGATCGGTGTGAGGGGTTCTGACATTCCTTCAGGCGTTCTCCTTGTGACCATCGTTGCTCCTCCTGCCCAGCTTTCTTCCTCTAAGTCTAAGGCTCCTAAGGCCATTGCCAAAGGAAAAAAGAAGAGAAAAACGAGAAGTGTCGCTGCTCTTACACCTTCTCCAGACGCGGCAGGCTCTTCAGAAGCGCCTCTTCCCCATACTGATACAGTAAGGGTGCCTTTTAGCCCTGAATATGCTATATTTCGATATCTGTCATTTTTTGATTTCTCTTATCTGTGTTTCATGCTGCGTTCTTGGCAGGACACTACCGTTGTTGCTACCTCCGCTCCTCCCTCAGGCGATATGAATATAAGACACGCGTTGACTGGCTCCAAGAAGAGACAGCAGCCGGAAGATGAGGGCAGAAATCCATCTTCCTCTGCCACCGGGATGGGGAGTAGGCCTGCGAACGGGTCTGACTCTACGGCCGTTCCTCAGGGGAGGAATCAGTCAGAATTTTTGGAGAATTTAGGCACAGGCGATACCTTCGGGGTTTCTCCCAATTCTTTCGGCGGTCCTGCTCACGCATATTCCTCTAATCCGGGGTATCAAGAGGTCTTGCAGGATCTTTCAGGTTATCAGGCCCATGGTACTTATCTTGCTCCAGGGGGTTCGTCCACCCAGGTTCACCCTACTTCTCCTTTGGCATTTGCTGCTTCAAGCATTCCTCTGCGGGATCGTTATGGCGGAGGAGGTACCACTTTCAACTTTGTGGCGGACCTTGGTCCGATAGATGGGGCTAACCCTGTAACCCACCAGGTTGGACTGTATGATTTCCGTAACACCGGCTTGGCGGCATTGGGAGGCGATGGCTCGGATGAAGTTTCGGCTTTATTGGCTTCCCAAGTATTAGCGTCTGCGTCTGAACGTGACGCTTTTCTTTCTATGGGCGCATTTGATAGGGAGAACTCCTTACGCACCAACCTCTTCACCAATCTGATGAAATTCCATTACTGGGCAGAGGAGGCGCGACGTCAGGCTGCCTCTCTTTCTTCTGCTTTGGAGGAGTTAATGCGAGAGCAGAATGAGAAGAAAAGGTTGCTGGAGGAGCGCACAAACTTATTACTGGCTCATCAGAAACAGACAGAAGAGCAGTTGTCCGCCTTGGCAGCGGAGAGGGCTAAAGTTACTGCTTTGGAGAATGAGAAGTCCTCCCTGGCCAAGGAGAAAGCTGCCCTGGAGGAAGAGTCGGCTGATAAGAGCCTATGGCATGCCGAGCAGACTGCCTCTATTTTGGTTGCCTGCTTTGAGGAAGTTCACGGGGTCGACACATACAAACCCGATGAGGTCACCGCCGCCTTCGAATGAAGGTCTGGCCACCTTAATGAGGAGGGCTTTCGCCGAGCTAAAGCGGCAGGCTGGAAATGGAGGCACCCCGAAGGTCGCCGAGCTAAAGCGGCAGGCTGGAAATGGAGGCACCCCGAAGGTTGACGGGCTTCGAGGCTTTATCGCTCTTTCCTTAGTGATCAAGCGTCACTAACTTTTTGTTTATTATTTTGACCACCGAAGTCTGTATTTAGTGGCCCTCTCTAAACATATCGATCTGATCAAGTCACTTTATTGCTGACTTTCCTTTATTTAGTTGCTTCCTCGCGAACCCTTTTGGCGTTATCTTCGCCACGTTTTCCCAATGCGCTTACTTATCCGAACAGGTCCTTAGCGCTCCCACCAAATTACAGAATTTGGTATTGGGTTAGCTTTCCTGGTAAGACTAGCGATAGATCAGCTGACGAGATCCTCGCTCCTCCCACTGCCCGAAAAGTATTCTGCGCAGTCTCATTTGTAAATTATTAGTAACAAAAAAACACGTTACAAGGGATAGTAATTACCCATAGGAGCCTTTCCGCTGCCATCATAGGGCGTTACCCTGGAACCCACGGGAATCGTTTTCGCTATCAGCTCTACACTTCACCAGGGATTACTCATCTGGCTACTAGCCGGGATTTCACGATTCTCCGCGTTTCCCTAATTTCACGATCGACCCTTAAAGTGCCTCGTCTTAGTGAGCTGTCGGATAGGGACGGCTATCACAAGGCTAGGGAATTTTCACTTTTGGGCGTTGCCCTCGCGTCTAGAACCGTGTCCTTACTTAAAGGCTTAGCCATAATAGCCCAGTCGTTAAGATAGGATTCTTTTTTCTAGAACAGAGTTTCTATTTCTTTGGGACGTGCCTCATCTTGTTGGGCCGTCTCCACGAGAACGGTCAATACAAGAAAAGGACTTTTCACTCTCAGAGATACCGGGTGGTGCCCTCACTTAATGAGCCATCTGATCAAGATCGGTCATCACAAGGATAGGACTTTTCACCCCCGAGGGCGTCCAGGATCTTTCAATCCGACGCTAATTCAAGGTATGGTGGGTAGTGCCCTCACTTAATGGGTCATCTGATCAAGACCGATCATCACAAGGATAGGACTTTTCACTTCCCCAAAATACCCCCTTTTTTATCTGCCAAAGGCAACCGCAAACTTCCACGAAAGCTCTCTCATCGAGCGTTAGTCATGGTTAGGGTTGACATAAATCAAAGGTGCAGATAAAATCAAATTCTAAAGTAATATAACTTCAAGCGAGCGATATTCCAAGAGTTGGATAAGGGTGTACCATCGAGAGTCTCCAGATGATAGGCTCCTTTCCCGACAACGTGGGTGACGCGATATGGTCCATCCCAGTTTGGACTGAGTTTTCCCATGCGTTGCCCTGCCGCTCACTTGTCTTTGAGCACCAGGTCACCGGGTTTCAGCAACCGTTCTTTAACGCGTCTGTTATGATAACGGGCCATCTTTCTTTTGTAATGCTGCGTTTTCAGAAGGATTTCCTCTCGGACTTCTGGTAACGCGTCCAGGTTAGCTCTTAACCTTTCCTCATTCAGTTCCTCCCAAAAATGAGCTACCCGTAGGCTCATGGACCCAATTTCCACCGGTGTAACGGCTTCGGTCCCGAAGGCCAACGCGAAAGGCGTTTCTCCGGTGGTAGTCTTAACTGTCATGCGATATGCCCACATCACGTACGGTAGCTCATCAGCCCATTTCTTTTTAGACCCTTCCAGGTTTTTCTTGACGCCGCTAAGGATGCTCCGATTGGTTACTTCCGCCTGTCCGTTAGTTTGCGGATGAGCCACGGAGGAAAATCGTTGCTCGATTCCAAATTCTGAGCACTGGTCTTTAAAGAACTGGCTGGTGAACTGCGTTCCGTTATCGCTAACAAGGACGCGAGGTACGCCGAACCTCATGATAACTTGATGTTTGAAGAAACACCAAGTTTTTTCTGCCGTGATTGTGGCGACCGCTTCAGTTTCCGCCCACTTAGTGAAATAGTCTACCACCACTATCACAAATTTCAGTTGAGACCTTACTTTTGGGAATGGGCCTAGGATATCGATCCCCCATTTAGCAAAAGGGCAAGGGGTGATAATTTCAGATATTTCAGTGGCAGGTCGCCGAGGAATCTTGGCAAACTCCTGGCACTTAGGGCAGGTTTGCACATAGTTGTGGCAATCTCTTCGGATGGTGGGCCAGTAGAATCCGGATCGAAAGACCTGTGCTGCCAGGGTACCGCCTGACACGTGCATACTGCATACCCCTTCATGGATTTCGCGCAAGGTGTGAAGACCTTCTTACTCAGTTATGCATTTGGCGGCAGGGTGAGAAAAACACCTTCGGATTAGATCCCCGTCATAGTATGTACAACTAGCTGCCTGTCTCAGTACCTTCTTCTTTTCAGCAGTATCCTGAGGCAGTTCCTCATGTTTTAAGTATTTGATTACGGGAATTTTCCAGTCGCTTTCGCGTTCCTCCACGCATAAAGATGCTTACTCTTCCATGAAGGATGGTACCGATAACTCTCGATAGTATACACCTTTGGGTATGGACGCTTCCGGATTCGCGGCCATCTTGGCTAGATTGTCGGCTTCAGCGTTTTCCTCCCTTGGGATATGCTCGAAGCTGACTTGCATGCCTTCCTTCTTTATTTCCAACAATTCTCGCTTTACTCTGGCGAGATATTGAATCATAATGGGTTCCCGGGCCTGAGAATGCCCCAAGACCTGGTCAATTATTAACTTGGAGTCTCCACAGATTTTTAGACGCAGGTCTCCTGTTCTTCCTATATCATGCCTCCCTTTAGAGGAAAGTCCTTTCCCTATTCTGAGCCCGGCTAGCAACGCCTCACACTCTGCCGCGTTATTAGATAACGGTTGTAGGATTCGAATGGCGTATCGTATTTGCATATCGAGCGGCCCATTTATAAAAATTCCGGCTCCAGCCAGCTCTTGGTTTTTAGCCCCATCCACATGGACGATCCAGAGGTCCGTGTAGGTTTCTGGAAACGGGAGATCCAGGTCACCCCATTCCGCTTCAGGTACGCCGTCCAAAGGATCCTCTGTAAAAGTGCATTCTGCTATGAAATCGGCCAGGATCTGAGCTTTTATGGACGGTCGAGACTGATATCTCAATCCATATTGCTATAATTCAAGCGCCCAAATCAACATTCTTCCGGAAGATTCAGGCTTTCGAAATATTCTTTTCAGAGGCTGGTCTGTAAGTACGATGATGGAATAAGACTGAAAATATCGATCCATTTTGCGGGTGGCTTGTATAAGGGCGAACGCTATCTTTTCAATTCGGGCGTATCGCAGCTCCGCATCCTTCAGGACGTGGCTCACAAAATAGATCGGGCGATGAGAGTGGTTATCGTCACGAACGAGGACGACACTGACCACTTCATCCGCGGCGCCCAGATACAAATACAAAGTATCGCCTACTTCAGGTCTCGTCAATAGTAAGTCAGAGGATAGGTAATCTTTTAGGCCGACAAACGCTTCCTCACATTCTGGGGTCCACCCGAACGAGGCTTTCTTGCGTATGATTTTGAAAAAAGGGAGACACTTTTCTCCTTGCTTGGAAATGAATCGCCCAAGGGCAATGACCCGCCCTGTTAGCCTTTGCATCTCCTTGATGGTTCTTGGCGATATCATGTCCTGTATGGCCTTAACCTTTGAGGGATTAGGCAGGATGCCTTTTTGGCTGACCACGTAGCCCAAGAATCTTCCATCACATCATGGATTTAATTTCATGCGATACTTTTTCATCACATCAAAGACTTCTTTTAAGTCTCGTAGGTGATCCTGAAAGCTCGTGCTCTTCACCAAAATATCATCAACGTGTGCTTCCACATTCCTCCCTATTTGTTCTTCGAATATCTTATTGGCCATACGTTGGAACGTAGCCCCGGCGTTCTTCAGCCTGAACGGCATCGTCGTATAACAATAGGTGGCCTTTGGAGTGAGAAACGCAGTCTTTTCTTCATCCTCCCGGGCCATGGGAATCTGATGATATCCAGAGTTGGCGTCCAATGAGCTTAGATAAGCGTATCCTGCGGTCTGATCAACTAACTGATCTATGCGAGGAAGCGGGTAGCAATCCTTAGGGCAGACATCATTTAAATCTGTGAAGTCGATGCACATGCGCCAATCCCCATTGGGCTTAGGAACAAGGACAGGGTTCGCTAGCCAGGTGGGGTATTGAACTTCGCGGATAAACCCTGCGCCAAGGAGCTTTGCTACTTCCTTATCTACAGCTAACGCTTTTTCATTAGAGAGCGCGCGTCGCTTTTGCTGTACCGGCCTAGCATCTGGGTCCACATTGAGACGATGTTCGGCTATTGTCCGCGATATACCTGGCATATCGGAGGGCTTCCACGCGAAATCTCCTTGGCATTTGTTCAACAGCCGGGCCAGTTGGAGGTTTTCCACTGGGCTGAGTTTTTCACTGATCAGGAAACTTGCTTCCTCTATGCCAATTGCCGGAATGGATACCATTTTTTCTAGAGGTTGAGCACGCTTCTCATCACTCTGCTCATAAGGATCCGCTGCTATACATACGTATCTATCGCAGCTTCTTTGAGTCATGAGCGAGTAGCATTCTGCCGCCAGCTTTTGATCGCCTTTTACCGATACTACCCCATCCTAGGAGGGGTATTTCATCTTTAAATGCTTCTGAGATATCACTGCTCCAAAGCAGTTGAGGAAAGGTCGCCCGAGCACGACATTGTAAGGCAAGTTTAGATCCACGACAAGGAACAACAGATTCTCTGATCGCTTGTAGGTGTCTTCTCGGAAATATAGGGGCAAAGTAATTATCCCCGTGACAGGGATCGGAACCCCATCAACGCCGAATATAGGCCGTTTGCTCGGTGTTAATTCATTGTCAGGCCGTTTCATGAGATGGTAAGCTTCCAGCGAAAAGAGGTTCACTGCACTCCCGTTATCTATAAGAGTTCTTCTAATTCCATGACTAGCGATGACGGGCGTAACCACCAATGCATCGTTGTGCGGATAGACGACGCCTTTCTCGTCCTCTTCGGAAAAAGATAATACCATTCGATCCAATATGCCTATCGCATCTCCTTTTTTCGTAAGGCCATCACGTGTGCGTTTATCTCTTTTCGCGGCTGCCAATTATTCTGGTTCGTCCATATAAGGGGTTCCTCCCGCGATAATGTTAATCATAGGAATATAGTCGTCATCAACCGTGAGAGTTTCCCTATCTTTGCCTCTGGGAGCATCATCTTTTTGCGGAACATGTGGAGGAACGGGTGGTTCGTCTACTGTCCTTTTCATAAGATTATTTCTGGCATCTTCTCTTATTTGGGTAGCAAATTCTCCCAAATATCCTTCTTCTACCAGGCGTTCTATTGCCGATCTTAACTCCCTGCACGCTTCTGTGGAATGGCCCCTGGCTTTGTGGAATTTACAGTAAGCATTTTCCCTTCTCCCTAGAAGCACTCCTGGTTTTGTAGGCGCGGGGTAGCGGATGGGAAGATTTCGCTGCTCCGCTATCGCCAAAATCTCTGCCCTTGGCACGTTAAGAGAGGGGAAATCTGGGTCATATGTGCGATTTTTATAAGAATCCCCGTGACGTCGAGAGGGGGAACCACCAGTTTTTCCCTTCGAAAAATGACCCTTCTGTTTGTTGGAGGCCTTGGGGATATGATCCTTCCTCCTGGCATAATCGTCGAGAAAATGGTCGTCAAGTTGCAGCTTCGCGGAAGCAGTAGTAATTTGAGATGTCCCATGTGACGCGTTATACGTCTTATCTCTATTTTCTTCCTCTTCCATTTTTGCGTAATTGTGGGCTTTAAGCCTCAACGCATCTAAAGTCATTGGAGGATCCACCATGAGCGTGTCTTTCAGCTTTCCATAGCGGCAGTTCCTTTTCAGAGCTTCTATAGAAAAATCAATGGTAACGCCCGGCGTTAAGGATATTTCCAAATCGAAGCGACTAAGAAACTCCTTTAAGGTTTCTTGAGGCCTTCGTTGTATGTCAAATAACGCGGCGGCAGACTTCCTGATTGGAATTGCCGTGCTAAATCTGCTCCGGAATTTAGATTCTAATTGCGAGAAATTATTAATGGATCCACCAGAGAGACCCTCAAACCAAAGACGTGCCACTCCCGATAATGTCATAACAAATATTTGGCATAACGCCGCATCACTGTGGGTCTGAAACTGAACAAAATCCTTCACTTTATTAATGTGCGAGATGGGATCCTTGGTGCCATCATAAACATCAGTGGGAAGCTTCACGCGTCGGCTGACCCTGTGACGCCTTATACGACGGCTAAATGGGTGGCCCGATGTATCATCAAGAATTTCACGTGCCTGACGCGGAGGAGACATTTCACCCTGACGCTCCCTATTTCGTGGTTCTGGCGTAGGACGTCGTCTAGGAGATCGACTGCGGCTCCTGTTCGAGCGACTTCGATACCTTCGACTACTGGATCTTTCACTGTACTCGGGAGACAGACTTCTGTTGGCTCCTTCCCTCCGTCCGTCCCACCGGTTCCTAACCCCCACAAGATGCCTGTCTCCTTGTAGGAGGAGACCTTGTGGCATTTGCGGTACGTAAGCCTCTACTCTTCCTTGAGTAAACTGCTCAACACTAATCGGGGGATTTCCTGTGGATAAAGGCATCTAGAGGTTTTCTGGAAACAATGGTGATATAGGTCGATCAGCGACAATAGATGGTGTAAACATGACGAGAGGAGGGAGGCGAGATCCAGAAGCACCAGGCGTGGCTCTTGTAGCCATTTCCGTCAGATATTCCAGCCGAGCACGAAGGGCCGCTATTTCCATTGCCAAAGGATGTTCATGATTAAGCACAGATCCCCCAGAGAGAGGAGTGGAGAAATCAGACCCCACTATCTGAGATGACAAGATGTTCGTCTGCGAGGAGGCCGGTCCCCCAGCAATTCCAACCGAGAGGTCCAGAGATCCCGAAATAGTTGGTTGTGTAGTCATAGAGAGATTGGCAGTAGCAAAGGGGAATAATTGTCTGCAGATTGAGAAAGGGATATTAGAGGATGACGATCGGATGGACTCCGATCCCGTGATCATGACCGTTCCAATCTTCCGACTAGATGGAGCTTGGCTATTAAGGACACTCACTTAATATACCAAAGCTCTCAATGAAAGCACCATTTGATAAGATTCGATTGTCGATCTTGTAAGATTCAGAGTCGTGGTCGATCGGAACAGTGGTGGTCAGCGTCGAATGTACCTGCAAAGCGCCGGAGGGGGGGCTCCGGCGTAGACACTCCGATGCTTAAGTTAGTCCGAGTTTCGAAAATAACAGAGGTTTGTCCTAGTGATCTCGATCTTACCTTCAGATTGGGAAAGAAGGGGTATTTATAGACCTGGTCAGCGATACCTGGCGATAACAATCCAGAAAAGGGTGACGTCACAAGCGATACCGACAGATGATGTCATGAGCGATATCGTACGGGCTGCCGGAAGCGATAAGCTCGTGGGTCCCTAGGATGGGATGATGTCGTGTGTGTAGAGTCGCGTGAGTCCCCCCCCGCTGATGTCGACCATCCTAGGGATTCGTCTCTGATTCTCTGGCGATATGCAGATATCTTACAGGTCGTATAGGAAATCGTCCTGGCGGGAGCGGTAAGTGCGGCAGTACTGTTAAGGTTGTCTTGATTGTTATCAGGGAATACTCGGCAGGTTTAGGCACAAGCTTTGTCGCGTGGGCTACCATCTTGTCATAACGGGTACGAGAACTCTCCCCAATATTAGAAGTTGCTGGCCTCAAATCAGTGCCATGAGTAAGAGCCTCTTTCTCGAAAGGAGGAGGAAGGGCAGACGGTGACGTCTCATCACCTTTCGATAGCATCAGGTAGTGGGGCATAAAGCCGGCAAAGAGGGACTCAAAGGTCTGCTTCTTCACTTTCAATGGTTTCTTGCGACCCTAGCATCTGGCAAGACACTTGGTAGGTCTCCACGGTGGTGTCAGAGGAGAATCATCTGAATCCGGTGAAGTCGGAGGAGTTGGCAAGGAATCACGCCTGTAAAAACCTGCCATTCCAACCTGCAAAAAAGCAAAGAGAAGGAAAGGATGAAGATGAACAGGGAAAGGGGAAAGCATTTCCCTTAAATAGCCGAGGAAGCGCTCCGATCCTCGAGCGGATCCTGAGAAATCAATTAAAATGCCTAGGAAAAATAACCGCAATAGCAGAATCTGATCCGACACCAGCATACCTGCTCACTAAATGCGCCAACCAAAAGGCACCAAATAACCACCCAACCACTTACCCCTAGAGAGGTGGCTCTGGAAACAGTTGAGTCAAAACATTCATTGCTAATTCCCGGAACACAACCACTGAAATGGTACATCTCGAGGAAGACTCATTTTCAGTTGGGCTTGCCACCAACATATTTAGCCAATGCAGCAAGAAAATAAACGAGAAAAAAGAAGACTGGGAAAAGTAAAAACAACCATTTATTTATGACCTGAGCGGCCTTAGCGTTCAGATATGTACATGGAAGCATAAGAGAGAAGCAACAAGAGGAAACAAAGGCAGCGGTCAGGCATTGGACCCAGCATCATCTTCCCCTGGCACGACGGGAATATCCCTCAAAGAGTCAGCGACGGAGGTTAGCTCAGCCGAGCAGGCCCTCATGCCCTTCAGGCAGCAGGACAGTAAGTCCTTCCTCTGCTGCAACATCGAGGCAACCACATCAAGGTGAGCAGTGGTGGTGGCCATCTTCGCCAAGCTCTCCAAAGGACTAAAGTCCTCCAAAGATACTCCCAGCTGTTTAGACAAAATAGGGGTCAATACCCCTTGCAGTTCCAGGACATCCTCTGAGGTCTTGGTGATCATCCTCTCCAGGAAGTCGATGTCCCCTTCAGCAAGGTTTTTCAAGGTCAAGGTTTTGGAGATCAGGAAATTTCGGGTCAGCTCATCCATGGCGAAATATGAAAAAGAAAAGGACGAGAAAATGTGAAGAAACTTACGCAGAAGAAACTTCAATTTATAGGCCCTGACAAAAACCGTCCGAACTACCTTTTGATGAGGAAACGCTCCGATATACGGAAGAGCACCTCGTGGGAAGAGGGCGTTAGCCCTTGGTAAACACCCGGGCTCATTTTCAGTTGGGCTTATGATAACAATCCGCCTATCGGCAAGGGCATTTTTGTCTTACACCCTGAGAAGAGGGTACAACTACTGTCCCTACCGCAAAGACAGCATTGAGGCTATCGCCTCCTTCTATGTGACTAACGCTGGGATGGTCGACATCAGCGGGGCGGTCTTACACTTAACACTGTTATGACAGACGGCGCTATCCCATCCCAGTCCAAGACAAGCTTCTCGTTTGGGGCGTAGGCATTGCCTCACCTAGGTAACACCTACCCCGATAGCTCACTCTACCAACGGGGAATTCTAACCCCCTCCAACGGTAGTGTTAGGCCCTTATGATCCAGATCACTCAGAAACGCTCCATTTTCATCTATAAATACCTCCCCCACAAAGGAGGAAGGTAAGTACGAATTACTGGCCCAAGCTCTGCTAAAATCACTACACATACTGACTTAAGCATCGGAGTATTTCCACCGGAGACCCCCTCCGGTGTATTGCAGGTACTGCGGACCGTCGTGGGCACTGATCTGAGAGGACCAATTCCTCCATATATCCTTCGGCATAAGACAAATTCTTATCATCTTTGCTCTCGTTTCAAAATTTCTCCCTTCTCTCCCTAGATTTTGCTCCGAAGGAAGTTACGACCACCGTTCGCCGGTGCAGACGGTCCGCCTTCTGATTCAAGGTACTTCACCTCCCTCCCTCAGATTTTCTTCTTGCCGATTTATTATAAGCACATCTAGAATACCCAAAGATTCCTAGTGGCCTCTGGTCGCAAATAGGTCTTTGAGGAGTCTCCAGGATTTCCAGCAGCCCATAGATTTAGAAATAGAGAGAACTCCCAGTATTTTTGTTGATCAAGCGGTATTAGATGTAGAGTTGGAGGAAAACAACATCGTTTTCCCTCCAGGCTTTTCCGTTAGGATTCCTGATGCTGGTTGCCAGCTTCATGATCCCCTATCGGGGGCCGATACGATGTTATATTTTGACATGTTTCTTTACGGTTTCCGCTTTCCTATCCATGAAGCGGTGAAAAGATTATTGGTTCGATATGATATTAACCCAGCTCAGCTTACGCCCCCTTCTTGGTGCGGGATTTCGGCCTTCATTCGTATCTGAGAGTTGCGGGGCATCAATTTATTCCGCAAGTTTTTTAGTTTTAGGTGTCGCAACTGTGTGGTAGATATCGCCCCAAGATGGAGTGACGCACTGGTGCAGTCATTTTGGCAGAGATTCCGGGGTTTCGAGGAAACCGAGGCAGGTTGGAAGAGCGGTTTCTTTATTGTGAATTTGCCTTTCCGCCCCTGGACTAGAGGTTTCAATCAGTGTCTCAATGACTCCCTTTGGACAAATCCATCAACCATATCCAGGGAAGAACTCCGACAGATGAACATGCTGCTGGGGTTGAAATCGTCCTTCAGTATTCGAGAGTTTGCCTTGCACATGCTTATAGAGAAGTGTACTATAAGTAAGTTTCTTTTCTTTCGTTATCGCTTCAGCTATTCAATGTTCTGATATGTCTTGTTGGCAGGTGACATTGAAAACCAACCATAGAGCGATAAAGATGTCCCTCTGAACGTGAGGCCACTCCAGACACGGCCACCATCTCCTCCGCCTAAAAGCTCCAGTCATCCCGCCGTTCCACCAAAAAGAAAAAGATTCAAGACTGTCGCCAAGCGAGGCATCTCTAACCGCACTTCTCAATTTCTCGAGAACTGGTTACCCGTTTGGCAAGGAGTGACTTTGAATCATGCTAAGAATGAGACACCTGACAGCGAGAGCGAGGACATGGACAATGATTCTGGGCTTCATCACGCTTCCGCAGCTCAGCGGAAGAAACTGCGTATGGGAAGTAGCAACCTCATCTCTGCAGCTGCTTCGAACAAATTTAACGAAACCCCTGCTACCGGGACATCAGCGGGGCGGTCTTACACTTAACACTGTTATGACAAACGGCGCTATCCCATCCCAGTCCAAGACAAGCTTCTCGTTTGGGGCGTAGGCATTGCCTCACCTAGGTAACACCTACCCCGATAGCTCACTCTACCAACGGGGAATTCTAACCCCCTCCAACGGTAGTGTTAGGCCCTTATGATCCAGATCACTCAGAAACGCTCCATTTTCATCTATAAATACCTCCCCCACAAAGGAGGAAGGTAAATACGAATTACTGGCCCAAGCTCTGCTAAAATCACTACACATACTGACTTAAGCATCGGAGTATTTCCACCGGAGACCCCCTCCGGTGTATTGCAGGTACTGCGGACCGTCGTGGGCACTGATCTGAGAGGACCAATTCCTCCATATATCCTTCGGCAGAAGACAAATTCTTATCATCTTTGCTCTCGTTTCGAAATTTCTCCCTTCTCTCCCTAGATTTTGCTCCGAAGGAAGTTACGACCACCGTTCGCCGGTGCAGACGGTCCGCCTTCTGATTCAAGGTACTTCACCTCCCTCCCTCAGATTTTCTTCTTGCCGATTTATTATAAGCACATCTAGAATACCCAAAGATTCCTAGTGGCCTCTGGTCGCAAATAGGTCTTTGAGGAGTCTCCAGGATTTCCAGCAGCCCATAGATTTAGAAATAGAGAGAACTCCCAGTATTTTTGTTGATCAAGCGGTATTAGATGTAGAGTTGGAGGAAAACAACATCGTTTTCCCTCCAGGCTTTTCCGTTAGGATTCCTGATGCTGGTTGCCAGCTTCATGATCCCCTATCGGGGGCCGATACGATGTTATATTTTGACATGTTTCTTTACGGTTTCCGCTTTCCTATCCATGAAGCGGTGAAAAGATTATTGGTTCGATATGATATTAACCCAGCTCAGCTTACGCCCCCTTCTTGGTGCAGTCATTTTGGCAGAGATTCCGGGGTTTCGAGGAAACCGAGGCAGGTTGGAAGAGCGGTTTCTTTATTATGAATTTGCCTTTCCGCCCCTGGACTAGAGGTTTCAATCAGTGTCTCAATGACTCCCTTTGGACAAATCCATCAACCATATCTAGGGAAGAACTCCGACAGATGAACATGCTGCTGGGGTTGAAATCGTCCTTCAGTATTCGAGAGTTTGCCTTGCACATGCTTATAAAGAAGTGTACTATAAGTAAGTTTCTTTTCTTTCGTTATCGCTTCAGCTAATTCAATGTTCTGATATGTCTTGTTGGCAGGTGACATTGAAAACCAACCATCGAGCGATAAAGATGTCCCTCTGAACGTGAGGCCACTCCAGACACGGCCACCATCTCCTCCGCCTAAAAGCTCCAGTCATCCCGCCGTTCCACCAAAAAGAAAAAGATTCAAGACTGTCGCCAAGCGAGGCATCTATAACCGCGCTTCTCAATTTCTCGAGAACTGGTTACCCGTTTGGCAAGGAGTGACTTTGAATCATGCTAAGAATGAGACACCTGACAGCGAGAGCGAGGACATGGACAATGATTCTGGGCTTCATCACGCTTCCGCAGCTCAGCGGAAGAAACTGCGTATGGGAAGTAGCAACCCTATCTCTGCAGCTGCTTCGAACAAATTTAACGAAACCCCTGCTACCGGGACTGGCTCTTTCGGCGGCGTGAGTACTTCTAAGGTAGTTGTGGCAGCCGAGGTGTCAACCGACATTCCTCCTGAAATCCCCAAGGTTCCGCCAGAGGTCAACGTTCCTCCTCCGACTACCGCTCCTGATTCTCCTATCTCGTCTTTTATTCCTGACATTGTCGTCCCAGATCTGGATCCTGTCGTTGCTCCTGACCCTCTGCCCAAGGGCCTTCCGCCCTTATTCTGTACTTCTATCTCAGGGGCTGGGGGTTCCGCTGAAAGCCTCTCGCCTCCTTTTACCGCCAATCTTTCTTCTCAATGCCTTCAAGGAGCCACTTCCTATCGCTTGGATTTGTCTACTTTTGGCACCAGCGGACTTCGCGCACTAGGGATATCAGATCCGTTATCGCGAAATGAGCCGGTGGGCTCCACGGTAGGTGCGATATTTAGCTCTCCTAAAGATAGGGAGGAGATGTCAGAGCTTCCTCTAGAGGTTCATCGCGAATGCGCTTTGAATGAAGTGTTGGCCAGCTTTCGCATGCTAAATTACTTCCTCGATATTCAGGGTAACAAGGCTCAGGGCTCCCCTTCTAAGGTGGCAGAGTTAACGCAACTCCAAAGCGATACCCAAGCTGAGCTTAATGACTGTCGTGCTGAGTTGGCCAGAGAAAAGTCGATAGGGAGAGCAAAGATAGAACTTCTGGAGGCAGAACTGATGATGGCTGACAAAAAGAACACTCTCCTCAGCGAAGAGATATCGGCCCGTAACGCAAGGTTAGCGAAGATGTCCCATGAGATGTCGCGATGGAAGGACAAGGCGATACAGGCTTTTGCGACCGGATTCCCAGATCATTATCGCAGCGGGGCTTTCGATCCTGCCAAGATAGCTGACTATGCCTTTGAGAAGTTAAAGGATGTAGATGTCGGGGGCGTCAAGGGAGTTCTTCCGCAATGAGCATAAGGCGGCAATTGAGAGTGTTTTATTTTTCTCTCTCGTATGACTTTCGTCTGGTTTGTAATAATTGTTAACGTTTGCACAATAATTATTGCCGCTCCACTCTGGATAATGATTAATTTGCTTCACGGCGATATCTCGCTGATTACGTCATCACACTTGACTTCTTTCTGATAAAGTGATTTCTCTTTTTCAGAGCATTTAATGCTTTAGAATCCCCTCATTAATGCGATCAAAGGATCATGATGGTTCGAGGACACGTGTCCGCTCATCAGGACGCTAGGGCTAGCGTGATTTGATAGGATCAAAACGTCTTCTCATCTTTCTAGGGTTGTACTCATTACTCACGCCTGCCACGCGCGTAACAATTGTTCCAGTAGTCATGCCTTTTAGCCTCTTAGGGTTATAAAACCCAAGACTATTTCTTTTTTTACTTTCGATACTCCGTTGCACTGTATCTTCTCGAATCGTTTTGTGCTTCTAGCATTCCTCCCCTGGGTACTTTGATTTTCTTCCCCAAAAAGGTACTTCTTCATTTCCTTTTACTGTCTTCTTCCTCTCTTTGTTTTCTTTTTCCATCATGACAAAAAGAAAAACTCGGGCTTCTGGGTCTAAATCGCGGGATGAAGAAAAAATAGAGACTATAGTGAGTACTATTACTTCTTCTGCCATTTGATAAGAATTTGTCTTTGGCTGAAGGGTAGAAAGAGAAAATGCTTCTCCAGTTCAGTATCCTCGGTGGTCCGTTGTACCTGCAAGACGCCGGAGGGGGTCTCCGGCTGAAACACTCTAATGCTTATGTTAGTATGAGTGGTGAAATTGGCAGAGCTTGGGCCAGTGAATTCTGCTTACCTTCCTCCTTCGTGGGGGAGGTATTTATAGATGAAATAAGCTTGTCTGTGCGAGTGGGATCGCTAGGGAGCAACCGGTCCCGTGAGGGGCTGTGGTTTGCCCATGTTATGATGTACCGTCATGGCGGTAGGTATGGGGTGGTTGTTACCCCGGCAAGGTAACGGTTAGTGCGTTTCCCTTGAGGTGGGATATCACCTTTGGTCGTCTAGAAGCTCCATGCGGGGACCCCCCAACGAGACGTCAACCCTCCTGGCGTTAGTCCCGTAGAGGGGAATAACAGCCTCGACCCTATCGTGGTTGTAGTAACAGTGATTCTTTCCTTTCCATATGGGGTAAACAGACGAAAATTCCCTTGTCGTTAGGTGGATTGTTATCATAAACCCAACTGAGAATGAGCCCGAGGGGCTAACGCCCCCTCTTTGCGCGCAAATCTCGTATGTACCGGAGCGGCTCTTTGTCAGGATGTGGGCTGACCCTGACCGTACTTATCCAGAAGTTATAAATTGAAGCTTTCTTTGCGCAAATTTCTTCACACCTTTTCGTCCTTTCTTTTCGTATTTCACCATGGATGAGCTGACCAGAAATTTCCTGATCTCCAAAACTCTAACCCTGAAGAACCTTACTGAGGGTGACATCGGCTTCCTGGAGAGGATGATCCTCAAGACCTCAGAGGATGTTCTGGAACTGCAGGGGATATTGACCCCTGTTTTGTCTAAGCAACTGGGAATATCTTTGGAGGACTTTAGCCCTCTGGAGAGTTTGGCGAAGCTAGGCACCACCACCTCTCATCTTGATGTGGTTGCTTCAATGCTGCAGCAGAGGAAGGACTTGCTGGCCTGCTGCTTGAAGGGTATGAGGGCCTGCTCTGCCGAGTTGACCTCCGTTGCTGATGCCTTGAGGGAGGTTCCCGTCGTGCCCTTTCAGGGTTATATATAATGTTTTCCCTACCTTCTCTTTCTTTTTTATTCTCCTTTTTAGCACGCTATTTCCTTCTAGATAAATAACCCACGCCGCTTCTTCTTTCCTAGTCTGAGACTCCTGGTGTTCTCTTTTGCCAAGGTACACACCCTTTTCTTTCCTCCTCCTTTCTCCTTTGTTAGTTATGGCTACAACTCATTCTGAGAAACCTGCCGAGGAAGGGGATCCTCACAGGTCTGCTGGGGAAGAAAAAATTGATAGTACACCCACTTCCCTTTATAGATTGCCCTTAATTCATCGCAAGCTCGCCGGGTCTAAGGCTCGACTTCCCAAAGATTATCCCGTGCGTGCTGCTTCTGAATCACTTCGTCTGAACAGCGTTTTGCCTGATAATAGTAGAATGTTGTATGCTAAGTTATTTGATTACGGGTTTTGTCTTCCCCTTGACCCGCTTGTAAAATTACTGTTGGTTGATTCTGACTTGGCTCCGACTCAGTTAAGCCCCAACGCGATTTGCGTTGTTAGCGCATTTGCCGCTTTGTGTCATTTCAAAGGGATTGCTTCTCCCACTTTGGCATTGCTTCATGATATTTTCCAGTTATATTCTCGCTAGGGGGTTATATCAATATCCCCCCGTTATGAAGATGACTCATTGAAGCCTTTTACTTGGAAACTCATGGGCATCGAGTCTTCTATTCCTCACTGGAAAGAAGAATTTTTTATTGTTGATCTGCCTGGGCCTTTATGGAGGGCCGGCTTTAATGAGGAGATTAAAGATGGGGCTTGGGGTAATCGGAAACCCCTTTCTGACCCGGAGGACGGTTGGTTGAAGACGCTGCTTCAACTAGACTTTAGTGTTGACGCCCGTAAAGTAGCTAACGGGTTGGACATGGAGAAGTGCAAAAAGGGTGAGGGTTTGACCTTTTCCTTTTACGCTGTCAGGAAGTGCTAACGCTAACATTTTGTAACTGTGCAGTGCCTCCGCCTGGTTGGGAGCCTGAATATTTCTGAAGGAAAAGGAAACGGGAGCAAAAGAAGAAGGCTGAAGCCGAAGCCAGAGCCGTCGCGGCCGTTGCTGCCGCTACTGCTGAAGGAGAGACCAGTGCTATCGTTCCGGACATTGCCCGACCGCCTCCTCGTGCTCGCGTTGTGAAGAAGAGAAGGGCTAGGCAAACGCGTGCTGCGCATCCCGTTTCCCCCAGACTGCAGTCTCTTCGGAGGCAACGGCTAACCCGATTCCCACTAGAATTCCTCTAGCTTCTTTAGGCACCCGGGTGTGTATTTTTCTCCTTTTACGGTTTTCTTTCTTTTCGCACAACTTTCTTATTCTGTTTTTGTATTATCTAGGAGGCCACCACTGTCTCTGCTCATTCGTCCTCTCAAGACGACATGTCTATGGCGGAAACCCTTCGAGAGCGTCAGAACAAGGCCCGCTATGAGCTTCAACATAGCCCCTCGTCGTCTACTGCTAATCCTTCTTCTGTGGCCCCTGGGGTGGGAGTGTGCCTGCTGAGCAGTTGCAAGGTGCTGATTTCGGTGGTGGTCCTCGTGTTTTGAGCGATTCTCCGATCTACTCTAATCCAAGCGTCCTTAATCTTAAAGCACTTGGGGGAGACGGGTCCTCTGTCCCTAACGCGGAAGGTACCAGCAGTCGACCCGGTTCTCCTGCTACTTTGCTTTTTGTTCCTGTGTCTCCTCCTGCTGCCGCGAGAGGTGGCCCTGTTCCCAGCTTGATGGCCCACGCCTCTTCATATACTCCTCCCCTCCTACCGACTCACCGGCTTAGCTTGCGCTCCTTCCGGGATAACTATTTGCAGTTTCCAGCAGATGCCGCTCCTGATGCTGTCCTCGCGTCTACCTCTCTTTAGGCAGCCGAGATTATGTCTCTTCAGAGGGAGAGGGATGCCTTCGTGGCTAAGACCCCGCAGGAACGCATAAACTTTCTCCGCTCCCAAGCATTTTCTTCGTTCTGCCATCTTCATTATATGGATGAGGAGAACGCCAGGGTGGAGGCCAACGGGCAGGGGGAGCTGAATAGGCTACTGTCTGAGCGTCAGGGTTACATGGATGCCCTTGCTGCTGTCAATCAGGAATCGGAGACTGCCAGGCGGGAGGCCGCAGTTGCTGCGCAGGGGGCAACAGCTGTTAAGCAGGAGATGGAGGCTGTCAGGCTTGCTCTGGAGGAAGAGAAATGAAAAAATGCCGTCCTGAGTGAATGCCTTTCTCAAGAGGAGAGCGGGCTTCGTCAGGAAAGACAGAGAAATGCTGAGTTGTCTGCCGAGCTTGCTCTTTCTGCTGAGAAGAGTCGTTGGTATTTGAAGGAAGGTGGGGCCATCATGTCGGACGGTTTTATGCATAAGCATGGGATAGATAACCTTGACGTTGATTTTCTTGCTAGGTATTTTGATGAGAGGGCCTCCGACGCCACTGATGAGGGCTTCTTCCACTGGAGATCTGCTCAACAAGGAGGAGGCAACGCACCACCCGCTCCTTAGACATCATTCTTTATATGTTTTTTGATTTTTGTGGCCGATGTGCTCCCCTTTATTTTGTAATATTGACAATATTACTTCTTTCTTGATCAAGCTGCTGCTTTTGAATGGACTTTTGTTATCTGCCTTCTTTCATAATACTGCTTGTGCACATGTTCGCCCCTGGCGTTTGCTGCGTTACTTCTGCCCGTGTTGCGCTCAACTTCATGCCACCCTTTGTTGTTGGGGGAAACCTCTAGCCTTGTTAGGCCTGCTGTGACGGTGTTGTTGCGGTATGGATACCTTTCCACCTTTACTTCACCGGGTATCAACCGCTTGGTTACCAGCTGGGGTATCCTTTCTTTCCGTACGTCAAAGATTGGCTTGGGGCGTGCCTCATCTTAGTGAGCCGTCTGATTAGGACCGGACATCACAAGGATAGGATTTTCACTCCCAAGCGTTGAAACCTCGCGTCTCTGGATCGTGCCTCATCTTAATGGGCCGTCTATGTGAGCACGGTTACCACAAGGATAGGATTTTCACTTCCAGGACGGAGTTGGTCTCTCCTTGGGGCGTGCCTCATCTTACTGGGCCGTCTATGTGAGCACGGTTACCATAAGAATAGGATTTTCACTCCCAAGGATACCGGGGTGTGCCTCATCTTAATGGGCCGTCTATGTGAGCACGGTTGCCACAAGGATAGGATTTTCACTCCCAGAGGCGTTGGGGTCGTGCCTCGTCTTAATGGGCCGTCTATGTGAGCACGGTTGCCATAAGGATAGGATTTTCACTCCCAACGCTTTGTTATGCCAGGGCGTGCCTCGTCTTAGTGAGCTGTCTGATCAGGACCAGCCATCACAAGGATAGGATTTTCACTCCCAAGCGTTGAAACCTCGCGTCTCTGGATCGTGCCTCATCTTAATGGGCCGTCTATGTGAGCACGGTTACCACAAGGATAGGATTTTCACTTCCAGGACGGAGTTGGTCTCTCCTTGGGGCGTGCCTCATCTTACTGGGCCGTCTATGTGAGCACGGTTACCATAAGAATAGGATTTTCACTCCCAAGGATACCGGGGTGTGCCTCATCTTAATGGGCCGTCTATGTGAGCACGGTTGCCACAAGGATACGATTTTCACTCCCAGGGGCGTTGGGGTCGTGCCTCGTCTTAATGGGCCGTCTATGTGAGCACGATTGCCATAAGGATAGGATTTTCACTCCCAACGCTTTGTTATGCCAGGGCGTGCCTCGTCTTAGTGAGCTGTCTGATCAGGACCAGCCATCACAAGGATAGGATTTTCACTCCTGGCATTCTTCGTTACCTGCATATTTTCAAAGGCAAACGCACGGAGAACATATCTAATTCATATGTTAGCATAACGTTGATATTACCAGATAGGATAGGCTAGTTTCGAGTGTGATATAGCTTCAGCCGAGCTATGTTCCAAGAATTCTGCAGGGGCATTTCTTTGAGTGTTTCCAAATGGTAGGCTCCTCTCCCCATAACACGGGTGACGCGATACGGTCCATCCCAGTTTGGGCTAAGTTTTCCCATACGTTGCCCTGCTGCTCGCTTATCTCTGAGCACTAAATCTCCGGCTTTAAGCAATCGTTCTCTCACCTGCCTGTTGTGGTATTGTGCCATTTTCCTTTTGTAGTGCAAGGTTTTTAGGAGAGTTTCCTCGTGTTTTTCTGGCAGTGCGTCAAGGTTAGCGTGTAACCTTTCTTCATTAGTTTCTTCTTTGAAATGAGCCACCCAAAGGCTAATGCGAAAGGAGTCTCTCCCGTGTTGACTTTGACAGTCATACCGTAGGCCCATAATACATATGGCAGTTCGTCTAGCCATTTCTTTTTGGAGCCTTCCAGGTTTCTTTTGATGCCACTAAGAATGCTGCGGTTGGTCACTTCGGCCTGGCCATTAGTTTGGGGGTGTGCCACAGAGGAGAACCTTTGTTCGATCTGAAATTCCACGCACTGATCCCTGAAGAATTGGCTTGTAAATTGTGTCCCATTATCGCTAACCAGTATACGCGGTACCCCGAATCGCATAATGACTTGGTGTTTGAAGAAATGCCAGATTTTCTCTGCGGTGATGGTGGCTAACGCCTCGGCTTCAGCCCATTTTGTGAAATAATCCACCGCCACGACTATTAATTTTAACTGAGATCTGGCATTCGGAAACGGGCCCAAAATGTCGATGCCCCATTTAGCAAACGGGCATGGAGCGACTATCTCTAAAATCTGCACGGCTGGTTTCCGAGGGATCTTGGCATATTCTTGGCATTTGTGACAAGTTTTCACGACGTTATGGCAATCTCTCCGAATGGTGGGCCAGTAGAACCCTGACCGAAAGACTTAAGATGCCAAAGTGTCGCTAGCGATGTGCATGCCACATATTCCTTCATGAATTTCTCGTAGTACATGCAGGCCTTCTTGCTCTGTTATGCACTTAGCAGCAGGATGGGAGAAACACCTCCGTATTAACTCTCCATTGTAATATGTGCATCGCGCCGCCCGTTTCAGGATTTTCCTCCTTTCCGCGTTCTCCTCCGGTAACTTATCATGTTTCAGATATTCTATCACTGGGGTTCTCCAGTCGCCTTCTATTTCTTCCACACAAAGCGACGCTTGTTTTCCATGAAAGAAGGTGTGGATAATTCTCCGTAGCACACGCCATTGGGTATGGGGGCTTCTAAATTGGCTGCCATCTTGGCGAGACTGTCAGCCTCTTCGTTGCTTTCCCTGGGAATATGTTCAAAGGTGACCTGAGTGCCTTTTTCCTGCATCTTCGACAGCTCACGCTTTACTTTGGCCAAGTATTGAATCATGATGGGTTCTCTGGCTTGAGAGTTCCCCAGAACTTGATCCATTACTAGTTTAGAGTCCCCACGTATCTTTAAGCGCAGGCCGCGTTCCGCTTCCGAGATGGGTGTAGCTTCAACGGAGAAGTTGTTTCCTATTCTGAGTCCTCCTAACAACGCTTCGTATTCCGCTGCATTGTTGGACAAGGGTTGCAGGATTCTGATGGCGTATCGTATCTCCATGCCATTTGGTCCGACTAGGAAAACACCTGCGCCTGCTAATTCTTGATTTTTTGCTCCATCCATGTGGATAACCCATGAATCTGCGTACGTTTCTGGGGACGGGAGACATAAACCCTCTGATTCTTCTTCTGTCGATTCTGTCAAAGCGTCTTTTGTGAATGTGCATTCCGCTATGAAGTCTGCTAACGCTTGGGCTTTGATAGCTGGTCTAGCTTTGTACTGCAGCCCATATTGTTCGAGCTCGATTGCCCAAATCAACATTCTCCCTGAGGACTCTGGCTTTTTAAAGATTCTCCTCAACGGTTGATCAGTGAGTACGGTGATGGGGTGGGCTTGGAAGTATCGATCCATCTTTCGCGTTGCCTGTATTAGGGCAAGCGCTATCTTCTCGATACGGGCGTATCGCAGCTCAGCATCTTTCAATATGTGGCTGACGAAAAATACAGGATGATGTATGTGCCTTTCACTTCGTACAAGGACGGCACTGACTACCTCATCAGCGATGCCCAGGTATAGGTATAGCTTATCGCCAAATTCAGGCCTCGTTAACACTAGATCGGATGACAAGTAAGCTTTTAGCCCTGCAAACGCTTTCTCACATTCCTCTGTCCATCCAAAAGGGGGCCTTGTTTCGAATGACTTTGAAGAAAGGTAAGCATCTCTCACCCTGTTTAGATATGAATCGTCCCAACGCGATGATGCGCCCGGTGAGCTTCTGTATTTCTTTGACAGTCCGAGGGGGTATCATATCCTAGATGGCCTTTATCTTTGAAGTGTTGGGCTGGATACCTTTCCGACTAACCACGTAGCCCAAGAATTTACCCGTTTGGAACGCGAACATGCATTTCCTCGGATTCAGCTTCATTTTGTATTCTTTCATCACACTGAAGACTTCTTCCAAGTCGGTTAGGTGATCCTTAAAGCTTCGACTTTTGACTAGGATGTCCTCCACGTAAGCTTCTACATTTCTCCCGATTTGCTTTTGGAAGACCTTATTCGCCATGCGTTGGAACGTTGCCCCGGCATTTTTCAGCCCAAACGGCATTGCAGTGTAGCAGTAAGTAGCTCTCGGGGTGATGAAGGCGGTTTTTTCTTCATCTTCTATGGCCATGGGGATTTGATGGTACCCGGAGTTAGCATCTAGGGAGCTTAGGTAGGCGTATCCAGCGGTTTGGTCGACCAACTGATCGATTCGAGGAAGAGGATAGCAATCTTTGGGGCAGGTGTTGTTCAGGTCAGTGAAATCGATGCACATGCACCAATCCCCGTTAGGCTTTGGAACCAACACAGGGTTAGCTAGCCAGGTTGGGTATTGGACTTCTCGAACGAACCCCGCGTCTGTGAGCTTTAGTAGCTCTTTCTCGATGGCTGCTATCTTTTCCGGTGAGAAAGCACGCCGCTTTTGTTGAATAGGCTTAGCGTCAGGGCTAACGTTTAACCGGTGTTCCGTGACTTCTCGCGAAATTCCAGGCATGTCTGCTGATTTCCACGCGAATTCTCCTTTACATTTTCTTAACAGTCGGGTTAATTGCAGATTCTCTTCGGGACTTAGTTTCTCACTGATCAGGAGGTTCGCTTCGCTGTCCTCACCGATTGGTGTTGACGTCATCTGGTCCAGTGGCTGAGTGCGCTTTTCTTCTTTATCGTCGAAGGGATCGTCTGCCACGCACACGTAACGGTCGTAACTCCTTTGAGTCATGAGCAGGTAGCATTCAGCGGCTAGTTCTGGTCTCCTTTGATTGAGACCACGCCGTCCCACGAGGGGTATTTCATCCGCAGATGTTTTTGGGATATTACGGCCCCAAAGCGATTGAGGAACGGTCGCCCCAGTATGGCATTATAAGGCAGCGTCAGGTCTACGACCAGAAATAATAGCTCCTCGGAGTGTCTGGATGTGTCTTCTCGGAAATATACTGACAACGACGTGATTCCCGCTACCGGGATCGGTACCCTATCAATCCCAACAATTGGTCTTTTGCAAGGCGCCAGCTCGTCGTCAAGACGTTTCATCAGGTTGTATGCTTCTAGCGAAAATAAGTTTACCGCGCTCCCGTTATCGATAAGGGTTCTTCTCACTCCGTGGCTACCGATGACGGGTGTCACTACCAACGCGTCATTGTACGGGAAGACAATGCCTTTTTCGTCTTCTTCTGAGAAGGACAATACCATCCTATCTAAAGCGCTTATTGCCTCAATCTTTACCTGCGCGCTTTCTCGTTTGCGCTTTTCCCCGGGACCGGGCGTTTGTTGCGTAGTTTCCTTGAAGTAAGGTGTTCCTCCTGCAATGATATTAATCATAGGCATCTGATCGCTATGAACAATGAGAGCTTCTCTATTTTGCCCGAGGGGGATGGCATTAGCCCCCGTTGCGCGGGAGGGCGTTTGCCTATGATCGGTTATTACTTCGGTTGGGTTATTCCTAGCTCCTTCTCTTGTCTTGGTGGCAAATTCTCTGAGGTAGCCTTCCTCAACTAACCCTTCTATGGCCAACTTTAGTTCTCTACACACATCGGTCGACTGTCCTTTGACCTTGTGGAACTTACAATATGTATTCTCTCTTCCTCCCATGACTACTACGGGTTTCACAGGAGCTGGGTAATGGATGGGCAGATTTCGCTGCTAAACTATCGCTAGGATTTCCGCCCTTGGGAGTATGAGGGAAGGAAGGTCAGGGTCATATATCCGGCCCTTTGGTGGATCTGCCTGTTTCCGAGTGGGGGACCCTTCGAGTTTCCCTTTTGGAAAATTGCCTCTCTGCCGATTAGAGGTCTTCGCGGTGTGCTCTTTTCGTTGGCTATAATCATCATTGGGCCGCGAGTCGGGGGTGCTACTATACGGAGCGTTAGGGGCCAGGTATGGGTCTGTCGGTATGTCCCACATCCATTCTCTATTTTCCTCCTCTTCCATCCTCGCATAATTATGCACTTTTAGTCTTAGCGCATCCAAGGTCGATGGTGGGTCCACCATTAATGCATCTCTCAATTTCCCGTAACGGCAGTTACGCTTAAGGGCTTTTACTGCGAAATCGATGGTTACCCCCAGTGTCAAGGACATTTCTAGATCAAATCGACCTAAGAATCCATTCAATGATTCCAGCGGTCCCCGATGGATATCAAATAGCACAGCCGCTGACTTTCTGATAGGGATTGCGGTGCTGAACTGACTTCTAAACTTCTCTTCTAGCTGGGAGAAGTTATCAATGGATCCAGCTGGGAGTCCCTCGAACCAGAGACGTGCCACTCCTGATAGTGTCATGACAAAAATTTGGCACAGTGCGACATCACTACGGGTTTGAAACTGCACAAAGTCTTTCACCTTGTTAAGGTGAGAGATAGGGTCTTTCGCGCCATCATACGATTCGGCAGGGAGTTTCACATGTCGATGGACCCTGTGATACCTCACACGATAACTGAACGGGTGGCCAGCATTGCCATCAGGGACTCTACGAGGGCGATGCGGGGGTATAATTTTGACATCATATCTGGGGTTCTGAGGGTCATATTCATGATGCCGCCTGGGAGATCGGCTGTGGCTTCTCGGAGTTCGAGTTCGTCACCCTCTGCTATTGGATCTCTCACTGTATCTAGGGGATGGTTCTCTGAACATTTCGTCGCGCCTATCATCCCAATGCTCTCTATAATCGTCGCATCCTTCAGGGTTAGGGACTTCTCCCCTGTATTGCCCAGGGAGGTCCACAGGTCCGCGTGCAAGCTGTGAGACGTTCATGGGGGCCGATGACAAGGGTAGAGAAAACGGAAGCCCTCCTGATTACCGGGGCGGCAACGGTCGCTCATGGACAATAGGTGGAGTGAAAACTATCTGGGAGGACACGCCAGGTCCTGAGGCATGAGGCGTAAACCCAGCAGCCAACTCTGTCAACTGATCCAGTTGGGCTTGAAGGGCCGCTATAGAGTTCGCGAAAGGGTTGTCTGCATCAGCGACCACAGATCCCCTTGCTTGGGGAGTAGAATAACTGGTTCCCGCTATGTGGGAAAAAGGGGAACAAATATGGAATACTATTGCTTCTGTCATTTGCCCAGAGGGAGGATCTGATCCTCCCGCAGTGACTTCTTGCACTGAGGTAGAGATGTCGGAGGTAGCACAAGTGAAAAGTCATCGGCGAGTGTTATACGGGATGCTGGAGGCTTGGGACAGCGCGGGATCTGACTCTGAAGTCATAATCCTCCTAGCTTCGGGAAGAATGGAGCTTGGTTATTAAGGATGCTCACTTAATAGAACCAAAGCTCTCAATGAAAGCACCAATTTGATAAGAATTTGTCTTCGGCCGAAGGGTAGAAAGGGAAAATGCTTCTCCAGTTCAGTATCCTCGGTGGTCCGTTGTACCTGCAAGATGCCAGAGGGGGTCTCCGGCAGAAACACTCCAATGCTTAAGTTAGTATGAGTGGTGAAATTGGCAGAGCTTGGGCCAGTGAATTCTGCTTACCTTCCTCCTTCGTGGAGGAGGTATTTATAGATGAAATAAGCCTGTCTGTGCGAGTGGGATCGCTAGGGAGCAACCGGTCCCGTCAGGGGTTGTGGTATGGGGTGGTTGTTACCCCGGCAAGGTAACAGTTAGTGCATTTCCCTTGAGGTGGGATAGCACCTTTGGTCGTCTAGAAGCTCCATGCGGGGACCCCCCAACGAGACGTCAGCCCTCCTGGCGTTAGTCCCGTAGAGGGGAATGACAGCCTCGACCCTACCGTGGCGGTAGTAACAGTGATTCTTTCCTTTCCATATGGGGTAAACAGACGAAAATACCCTTGTCGTTAGGTGGATTGTTATCACCATTCTTGATAAACACCTGTCTGATTATGGTGCAACCCTTCCTGAGGGTTTCAAGGCTATTGCCGCCCCTGCGTCTTTACGCTTGAATAGCGTTCTAACCGGTAATCGTAGAATCCTGTATGCCCAAATGTTCCGCTATGGTTTCCGGTTTCCGGTTGATCCGTTTATCCAAGAGTTGCTTACTTCTCTGGATCTGAGTCCTGCTCAACTGGCTCCGAATGCCTACTGTGGCATTTATGTTTTTTTAGAACTCTATAGGTACAAAGGAATTACATCTCCTTCTCTTGCATTACTCAAATCTCTGTTTAAGATGTATAACCGTTAGGGTGTGATAGCGATATCACCCAATTATAATGATGATTCGCTCAAAAACTCCTTAGACTGGAATCTTCCATTGATAAATGGAAAGAGCAATTTTTTATTGTTGAGACTCCCAATCTTCTGGATCCATGGTGGCGGTCTGGTTTCAACCAGAGCATCAAGGACAGAGCTTGGCGTCGTGAGGCTCTTAATGAGACGGAACAGGGCTGGTTTGACAAATTGCTTAGTCTGGACATCAGTGTTCACACCCGCCTTCTAGCTTGCGGGACCGATATCAGAGACTGCGTTAGACGTGAGTATGGCGTCAATCTTTGATTTCTAGTACTGGTACTAACGCTGACGTTGTCTTGTGTTTTTGCAGCAACTGATCCGGATTACGTTCCAGAGAGCGTCAGGAGGCGCCGAAAGAGACTTTGAGACAGGGAAACGGCCGCGGCCGTCAATATCGCCACTACTTCGGTCGTCGCTTCGGCTCCTCCCCAAACATCTTCTGCATCTGTTGACAAGGAAACCGATACCATTCCTGTTTGTATCCCTGTTATATCAATCGCTGCTTTTCCGCCTCGACCCTCCGCTCGCAGGGCTTCCGCCAAGGGAAAAAAGAAAAAGAAGACTCGGAGCGTTGCCTCCCTCCGGTCGCCTATTCTGCCTTCTTTTGACGCAGCCGGCTCTTTGGAAGCGCCTACCGCTGGGACGGTAACTGCAACTTCCCCCAATATCTTTCGCATCATTTTTCAATGTTTGCTTATACTCTTCTTGTGGTTAATTTTCTCATAGGATACTTCTGTTACTTCCACGCCTTTATCATCGCAAGGCGATATGGACGTGAGATGTATTCTAATTCATCAGAGGAAGAAACAAAAGTCCACGGGGGCAGATGCAAGCTTGTCCTCGACTCAGGCTGACGTCGGGGAAAGGCCCCAAACTGTTCTTGACCCTTCCATTCCTCCCTCGAGCCAAACTGGTACCATTTTTGAGAACGCGGCCATGCCTCCACCTTTCGAGACTTCTCCACCCCCATTTGGTTCAGAGATGCCCCACTTTTCTTCTACCACCACAGTTTTCCATGACGAGCTGTCAGACTTTTCTTCTTATCAGGCTCATGCAACGTTTTAAGGGGGTGCCGCCTCTACTTGTCCTAATGAAACGTTCACGCCTCAGGGAGGTTCTGCTTCCAACCAACCTCCTTCTCCAGCTACCGTGGTTTTTGTTCCTTCCGCTACTTCCACACTTAGGCATTTCGGGGAGGGGACAATAGTGCCCAATCTTATGGCCGATGTGAGTTCTCATAACGCCGTTGGGCCTATTACTCACTAGGTGGACATGACTACATTTCGTAGCTCAGGGATTGCAGCTATGGGGGGCGATAACTCGACCGTCACTGCGTCGTTCTTAGCTACACACATGTTAACTTCTCCTGAAGAATGAAGCACTTTCGTTGCTGTGGGAGACAAAGAGCAAGCCGATATGTTGCGCTCCATGCTTTTCTCCGGGTTCCTCCAGTCTCATCTTTATGCTGAGCGCACGTCGCAAAGGGCGGCTGACCTTGCTGCTTCTGTGGCCAAGCTTTCTCAAGAGCAAAAGGAGAAACATCGGTTGTCGCAAGAGCGAGATAGATATATGGCAGACTTGGAGGTTGCTAAAGAGGAGGCAAGGGAGGCAAAGGAACAATTAGCCACTGCAAAGGAACAATTGGCCGCTTCTAACGCTGCTATGACAGCTGAACAGTCAAAGTGTGCTACTCTCGGGGAGGAGAAAACGGCCTTGACGGGAGAGAGGGCAGCTTTGATAGAAGAGAAAACAGCGCTTGAGGCGGAATCAGCTATCAAAAGACACTGGTATATTGAGAAAAGTGTTTTCCATCATGGCAAATTGCTTTGCAGCGGTTCATGGGGAGGAACTTTACGATGGCGAGGCTGTCTCTAACCCTTTTTTTGAGAGATCTTCCGGTCTTGACGACGAGGGCTTCCGCTTGGCCAGGTCAAAGGGCTATCCAGAGGGGCGAATCGCCGAAGACGAGGAGTAGGTAGGGTGTTATCCCTTATTTATTTTTGTGAGGATCGAATGTTACCCCCTGTTGCTACCCGATTTTTGACTTTCTATCACAACCTTTATGTTTTTCCACTTCTTAGCTTGTCTGGATCAAATTTCTGTCGATTCTTGGTACTAGGCTAGTTTGTTTAAATTTTCTGGTCATTTCGTGCCTTTTTAATTTTTCGTACTTTTAACTGTCTTTTCGCGAACTTCTATCGGTCTCGAGTAAGTTTTCTCGGACCGGGGTTCGAACGCGTTATTTCTTTAATTGATAATTACGTGTTAATTTTCTCTTTTACGCCATCGCGTTCGGTTTCGTTCAATTTTTGTCGTAAGGACATTTATTTTGCGCGCGAACGTTTTGTTATTTCCGAAAGAGAAAATAAATACGTTAAATCAACTTTCGCATTTTTTCACTGTATATTACTTTTCTCGTCTTATTTTTCTACACTTAATTGTACCCTCGGCTCGGATTTATTTTCACTTCCATACGGTTTCGCTCGTACCAAAATATCCCGTTCATATGGGAATTAATGCATTTTAATGCACGTTTTGTTTTCCTTCCTTGTGATTGGCTCTCCAGCGCCTGGCAGACACGAATAATTTTGGTCCCCTTGATATTATCTTCAACAGACTCACCACGAACAGGAGCTTGGAGGACCACGCCGGATGACTTGTTTTTCTTTCCACTCACGTCGAAGACCAGGACCGACTTACTCTTGTTTCAACCATGGCTCTTGCCTATAAATAGCAAGCTCTTCTCCATCGCGCGGGGAAGGGTGGTCGCACCTACTCATCATCAACATCAGACCAAGCAAAAAGAAGCAATTCAGGTGAGTTTTCCAAGCTCTCTCTCTCTAACCTCTCTCTTGGCAATTTTCGTTTATGCATGTATAAGTTGAATCAATGGCCTAAACATGTTTTAAATGTTTTTTTTGTCAAGTTATATGGTATGTTCCTGCTTCAATTTAATTATCTACTGCTTGAATTAATTAATTGCTAATTGTTGAGTTTAATGCGTATTAGTTTTCCACGTAAAATTGTTTGAGGTTTGTGGGTGAGAGGGCTTGAGTTTTGCTGGGTTTTGGTCGGGGTGTAGGCGGGTTTCACCTCGGCATTTTGGTGTTTCATTTTCATGATTAATCATAGCTGTTTGTCCATTGTTGTATTTCCGTTTCACGCAAGAGAACGCATGCTTTTTCTTTCATTTTGCTGGTTTTGTTTAGCTGCTGTTTTTGGAGGGTTATACTACTGTTTTAGTTGGTAATTTTTCTGGGCTTTTGTAGTTGTTGTTCGTGGTGGTTTTGGAAGCTTGAGTTGCCGGCAATGGTGGCCGGCGATGTGAAGAAGGAGAACAACCATGTGGCTGTTCTCGTTGAGGAAGAAGAAGGTGACGGGCTTCAGCCCGTCCCTTCTTGTTTTAAATGCTGATGGGCTTGGCTTGGCCAAGTCCATATGTCCCTTTAATCTGTTTTAATTTCAACACTTGTATGAACCCATTCGATCCATTTTCGTCAACTTATTTAAATTGCTCGCATGATGTTTTGACTTGCTAAATTCGCATAGAATGTTTACATGACATGTATGATGTATTTATTTATTTTACGCCATATAGGAGGTTTTATTTAGCTTAACATGTAATTTATCATGGATTTTAAATTGCATGTTTTACATGATGTTTTATTTGTTATGTGTCGTGCCAATTTTGTTGTAAAATTAGGAAAGTGCTCACATGATGTTTATTTATTTTGATGACCGCTTGTATGAAATAAATGGTGCATGTGTTTTTTTTATTTATTATCTTTAAGTTCGTACTAACACTCTCATTTTGTAGGTTAAGTTTTGAACCTTCAATCGAAAAGTACGTTTTTACCTTTCTTTCCTTTAATTTAAATGACTTCCGTAAAAGATGTTTGCATGCAGTGTGTCCCAAAATTTAGGAATCCAGGTGTAGGCCTAGCCCGGCCCATTAGAACGGTAAGCTTTATTTCCATGCACTCGTATGTGATAATCAATTGTCTACTACTTTTAATTGCACTTGTTGTAATAATTAATTGCTGAGCTTGTTGTAATAAATTAATTACTCGTTATCAACTTGTTTGCTTCTAGTTATCCATCTCAATAGTTGTAATAAGTAGTGAGAGCGTTTAATTAATTATTTCACTTGATGTAATAGTTTAATTATTCAGACCTCCAATTTGTAATAATTACTTAAGTAGTTTTATTATGAATTGTGGTTTGTAATAATTACATAAGTAGTTTTATTATGAATTGTGGTTTGTAATAATTAGTTAAGTAGTTAAAAATCGTGTATGTGTGTTTATACCTACATATTTATGTCAATTGTCATTAACAACGGTTTTGAAGAGATGGATCGATCAGGGTTCATCCAAAAGGTAAGCTTACCTTAAACGTTCCCTTGTATGATCACACAAAGGTCCAAAGCCTTGATCGTATCGAAAGCATGACACCCTAGTAGGCGTTAGAACCACCCTACGCGTAGGCATGACATATAGAACTGCTATTAAATAAAATCAATCTCACATGTATACCATGTTTACAACACTTGTCTTTTATACCGTGAGATTAATTGTTTTTCTTTACTAAATGCGACGCATGATGGCTCCAAAGGCCATGCCAACCCTATGTGCATTCATAAATCGGTACCTTGCTAGTTTTGCCATGATAGATCACTTAGTAATTAGATAATCATGCATGGCCCAATGATAAGAGGGAGCGTCCGCTCTAGCATCGAGACAAAATGGTAACCCCATCCCTCGAACCCCCAAACGGAAATAACATGACCCAATGCTAAGATGTAACGTCACCTTAGAGGGCCCAATTACATGTTTAAAATATTTTCAAAACACCTCTCATACCGGTAACCTTTTTTAAGGATGTGACTTGGGTGTCTAACACCTTCCCAAGTCCATAAATACGACCTCGAACCATCGTTCTTTGGTTTAGACCATTGTGCCTTAGTTTGTTTATTTTATGTCATACATTAGGTTCCCTAAACCTTAGAAAAATAGGGTGGCGACTTCATTGCATTATGCGAAGCATCCATTTATGCTTAGCATCCGCCGCGAACCTTAAACTCATTTTCAACGAAAAAGGGGGTGCGACACCCCCTCTTTGTATATTTTTACATAGTTTTGTATCCCTTCAAGGGTATTTGCCTCTGAACAATGATACTTTAGCAGCATCGGTCTTTGTTAGGGCCATTTTCCTTTCTTTAACTTTTTATCGCCCTGATCTTGCTTTGTCGTGCTTATCTCAACCACTGTCTGGCTAAGCAAAAAGATAACGAACAGGGTCTTTAGGTCCTATCCCTTAGCCTGCGTTAACATCGCCGTGGTTGGCCTCATGTTTGTTTTGCCAAAGAGTTATACAACTTCTTTTTGTCAATTCGAGTGCCGCGATCTCTTGAAGTCGGAGATATCATGCACACTCGATTAATATCTATCAGTAAGAAATAAGCCATAACAGACACGAATTTCCCATAGGAGCCGATCCGCCATCCTTCTAGGGCATGGGTGTCGCTTGCTATAGCTTTCTCAACTAGCTCACTTCGCCAGGGATTCCACATCTGGTTACTTGCTGGGAGTTCGCGAGTTTTCGTATTTCCACGATCAGCCAGAAAGTGCCTCTTCCTAGTGAGTCATCTGATCAGGACAGTCCCTCACAAGGCTAGGATTTTTCACTTTCGGCGTTATCCTCTCATCTCGGAAGTGTACCTTCCTTTGGCGAGCCGTCTTCCTCAGACCGGCCGCAAAGATAGGATTTTTGCTTCCAAGATGGAGTTATTATCTCCTCAGGGTGTGCCTGTCCCTAACGAGCCACCTCCACGAGAATGGCTGTCATAAGAATGATGCCTTTTCACCTTTAGGAATCCTGGGGCGTGCCCTCACTCAGTGAGTCGGCGGATCCAGACCGACCATCACGAGGATAAGACTTTTCACTCCCAGGGGTGCCGGGGCGTGCCTCTTCTCATGGTCCCCACCTGGTTACCACATGGATAGTACTTTTCACTCCCAACATTTCATATCAGGTGCGTCAGGGCGTGTCCTCACTTAGTGAGCCGTCGGATCAGGACAGGCCATCACAAGGATAGGACTTTTCACTCCTGACGCTAAGTATTAGGCATGCCGGGGCGTGCCCTCACTTAGTGAGTCGTCGGATCAGGACAGGCCATCACAAGGATAGGACTTTTCACTCGTGGCAACCGTTTTTCACATTTTTCTTATCGCCCGCACACACACGTAGCCACAAAGCACAAGAGATCTCATTACTCGAGCGTTAGTAGGGGTTAGGGCTATCATTAGTGAAAAGATGCAGGGATAAATCAAGATCTAGCATGATATAGTTTCAAACGAGCAATATTCCAGGAATTAGGTAAGGGGGTACCGTCGAGTGTCTCTAGATGGTATGCTCCTCTCCCGACGATATGGGTAACCCGGTACGGCCCTTCCCAGTTGGGACTGAGCTTTCCCCGGCGTTGACCAGTTGCTCGTTGATCCCGAAGTACTAGATCACCTTTTTTAGGATTCGTTCTTTGACGCTCCTATTATGATAACGCGCCATCTTTTGCTTATAATGTATCATCTTCAGCAGAGCTTCCTCTTGTAACTCAGGCAGTGTGTCAAGATTCGAACGCAACCTTTCCTCATTCAACTCTTCTCTGAAGTAAGCCACCCGTAAGCTCACAGTACCAATTTCCACAGGCGTAACGACCTTCGTGCTGAAAGCCAGTACGAATGGCGTTTCTCCCGTGCTAGTTTTCATGGTCATGCGGTATGCCCACATCACATACAGCAGTTCATCTGCCCACTTCTTCTTGGATCCCTCCAGGTTCTTCTTAACACCATTCAGGATAGCTCGGTTTGTCACCTCAGCCTGACCATTAGTCTGCGGATGAGCCACGAAAGAGAATCTCTGCTCGATTCCGAACTCCACACATTGGTTTCTAAAGAACTGGCTGGTGAACTGCATTCCGTTGTCGCTAACGAGTACACGAGGAACTCCGAAACGCATAATAACAGCATGATGGGCTCTCTAGCTTGAGAGTGGCCCAGCACTTGGTCTATTATCAGCTTGGAGTCTCCGCAGACTTTCAGCCGCAAGTCTCCCAACCTCCTAGAGTCATGTATCCCCTTGATGGAAATACTCTTTCCTATCCTGAGCCCGGCTAATATCGCTTCATATTCTGCGGCGTTATTGGACAACGACTGTAGGATTCGGATTGCATATCGCACATGGATACCGTGAGGCCCAATCATGAAAATTCCAGCCCCAGCAAGCTCTTGATTTTGGCGCTATCTACGTGGATAACCCACAGGTCGGTGTAGGTCTCCGGGAAGGGAAGATCCAATTCTTCTTTTTCCTTTTCAGTTAATTCTGTTAGGGGATCCGGCGTGAAAGTGCATTCCGCGATAAAGTCCGCCAAGATTTGAGCCTTCACAGACGGTCGGGACCGATAATGCAACCCGTATTGTTCAAGTTCAAGAGCCCAGATTAGCATCCTCCCTGAGGATTCGGGTTTTCGGAAGATCCTTTTCAGAGGTTGATCTATCAGCACAATGACAGTATGAGCTTGAAAGTATCGACTCATTTTCCGTGTGGCGTATCTGAGCTCGGCATCTTTCAGGACGTGACTCACGAAGTATACAGGGCGGTGCGTGTGGTTTTCTTCTCACACAAGGACCGCACTAACCACTTCGTCAGCAACCCCAAGGTATAAATACAGGATATCGTCAGGTTCTGGTCTCGTCAGCAACCCCAAGGTACCAAGTCAGACGACAGGTAAGCTTTCAAGCCTGCAAACGCTTCTTCGCACTCTTCCATCCATCCGAAAGTGGCTTTCTTTCGTATAACTTTGAAGAAAGGGAGACACCTTTCTCCTTGTTTAGAAATAAACCGCCCTAGAGCGATAACACGCCCGGTTAGCTTTTGTACCTCTTTTATAGTCTGAGGAGATATCATGTCGTGGATAGCCTGGATCTTTGACGGGTTGGGCTGAATGCCTTTTTGGCTGACCACATAACCCAAAAATTTTCCTGTTTAGAAGGCGAACATGCACTTTCAAGGGTTTAGCTTCATCTGATATTGCTTCATTACTTTGAAGACCTCAGCCAAATCGGATAGGTGATCTTCAAAGCTTCGACTTTAAACCAGTATGTCATCGACATATGCTTCGACGTTACGCCCAATCTATTTTTTGAAGACCTGATTCGCCATTCGCTGGAAGGTGGCTCCAGCGTTCTTCAACCCAAAAGGCATCGCCGTGTAGCAATAGGTGGCCCTCGGAGTGATAAAGGCAGTTTTCTCTTCATCCTCCTTGGCCATGGGGATTTGATGGTATCCGGAATTGGCATCCAACGAGCTTAAATATGCGTATCCGGCAGCCTGATCAACTAGCTGATCAATCCGAGGGAGTGGGTAATAGTCTTTGGGGCAAGCGTCATTCAAATCAATGAAATCGATGCACATGCGCCATTCTCCGCTGGGCTTGGGGACCAGAACGGGGTTAGCTAACCAGGTGGGGTATTGCACTTCTCGAATAAAACCAGCGTCGAGAAGTTTAGCAACTTCTTTTTCGACCGCCTTTGCCTTTTCAGCCGAGAAAGCACGTCGTTTCTGTTGGACCGGTCTTGCATCAGGGTTGACATTGAGTCGATGTTCTGCCACCTCCCGCGAGATACCGGGTATGTCAGACGGTTTCCATGCAAATTCTCCTTTGCATTTATTCAACAGTTGAGCCAACTGTAGATTTTCCTCTGTGTTGAGATTATCGCTAACCAGAAATACAGCTCCGCCTACCCCGTTGACTGGGACATGAGTCATTTTATCTACGTTTTTCATCATTTTGCTCGTATGGGTCCACCGTAACGCACACGTACCTATCGCAACTCTTCTGAGTCATAAGCAGATAGCATTCAGCTGCTAACTTCTGATTCCCTCGGATCGAGACCACACTATTCCAGGACGGGTATTTCAGCTTTAGATGCTTTTGTGATATCGCCGCTCCAAAATGGTTGAGGAATGGCCGTCCCAATATGACGTTATAAGGCAGATTTAGATCCACCTCCAAGAATAAAAGCTCCTCAGACAGTTTGGAGGTATCTTCCTTGAAGTATACGGGTAAGGTAGTTACTCCTGTCACTGGGATGGGGACTCCGTCTACCCCAATAATGGGTTTTTTACAGGGCGTAAGCTCGCTATCTGAACGCTTCAGGAGATTGCAGGCTTCCAATGAGAACACGTTTACGACACTTCTATTGTCAACCAGAGTTCTTCGAACTCCATGGTTAGCGATAATGGGTGTAACTACTAACGCGTCATTGTGCGGATACACCACACCCTTCTCGTCCTCTTCAGAAAAGGATAATAGCATACGATCCAAGGCACTTATCGCTTCACTCTTTATTGTCATGCCAGCCCACTTCCGTTTATCCCTTGGAGCGGGCGTCAGCTGTGTGGTTTCATCCAGATAAGGTGTGCCTCCAGTAATGGTGTTGATAATAGGGACGTCCTCGTCATCAATTGTAAGCATTTCACGGCCTCCTCCCGCAGGACCAGTGTCACGGCCTGGGGGGCGAGATGGCGTCGCCCTGCTATCAGCTACTCTATTTGTTGGGTTACTTTTAGCTTCTTCCCGCATTTTTGTGGTAAATTTCCCCAGATAGCCTTCCTCCACCAGACGTTCTATCGCCGCTTTGAGTTCTCGACACGCTTCAGTTGAGTGTCCTTTGGCTTTGTGAAATTTGTAATAGGCATTTTCCCTTTGGCCCAGGATTACTCCTGGTCTTACAGGGGTGGGATAACGGATGGGCAGGTTTCGCTGCTCCACTATTGCCAGTATTTCTGCTCGGGGTAGAATGAAGGAAGGGGGATCTGAATCATAAACTCGTCCCTTAGGAGGATCACTTTGCCATTGGGCCGAGGAGTCACCGGATTTTCCTTTTCAGGAATTGCCTTTTCTTCGATTAAATGTCTTGGGAATGTGATCTTTTCGTTGAGCGTAATCGTCAAGGAACCGATCTTCAGAGGTAGCTGGGATCAGAGTGTTAGGGACTGGAGGCATGTTCGGAATTATATCCCTATTTTCTTCTTCTTCCATCCTCGCATAGTTGTGGGCTTTCAACCTTAACGCATTCAAAGTTGCTGGTGGGTCAACCATTAGGGCTTCTCGGAGTTTTCCATAACAACAATTTCGCTTAAAGGCTTCAATGGCGAAATCAACCATTACACCTGGTGTTAGCGACATCTCAGTGTCGAAATAATGGAGGAAGCTCCTCAAAGATTCCTGAGGTTTCCTGTGTAAGTCAAACAAGGCAGCAGCTGATTTCCTGATAGGGATTGCAGTACTAAATCGGCTCCTGAATTTAGATTCCAGCTGCGCGAAACTGTCAATAGATCCACCCGGAAGTCCTTCGAACCACAAAGGTGCGACCCCTGATAGGGTCATTACAAATATTTGACACAAAGCAGCATCATTGTCGGTTTGGAATTGCACAAAATCCTTCACCTTATTAAGGTGAGAGATGGGATCTCTGGTGTCATCATAAGATTCTGAGAGAAGCTTTACGTGTCTACTGACCCTATGACGCCTTATGCGTAGGCTAAAGGGGTGGCCCGAAGTATCGTCAAGAATTTCCCGCGCCTGCCGAGGCGGGAACGCCTCCAAACGATACGCACGATCTCTCGAATCTCTGATACGATGTCGTCGGGGAGTCGAACTGCGACTCCTTGGAGACCTAGTTCGATGTATCCTACTGCTGGATCTTTCACTCCCTCCGGGAGACATATCTCTATTATTTTCATTTCTCCTTCCATCCCAACGACCTCTGTCATCCTCACGCCATTGCCGCTCTTCTTGAGAAACAAGAAATAAAGGTACTTGTGGAATGTACGGCTCCACCGTTCTATGAGAAATCTGTACAAGACTGACTGGCGCACTTAATGCGGGCAGCGTCGATGAGACATTCGCATGCAGCGGGGACGACAATGGTCTTTCTGTAATGATTGATGGAGTGAAAATGAATTGGGATGCCGCACCTGACCCAGAAGCAGCAGGTGTATATCTACTAGCCAACTCTGTTAAGTGGTCTAGTTGAGCACGAAGGGCTAAAATGGAGCTCGCGAATGGGTTATTTGCGCTATCCACCACGGACCCCCCCGACTGAGGAGGAAAATGACTTGACCCCGCTATTTGGGACAAAGGAGTGCTCAGCTGTAACACAAACGTTCCCGTTGTTTACGCGAGAGATAGATCTGACATTCCTGAAGGAATTTCTTACATCGAAGTGGGAGCATCTGAAGTGGCGAAGGCAAAGAGTCGTCTGCGGGTATCAAATAGAATACTAGAGGACTGAGTCAACGGCGGATCTGAATCAGAAGCCATAATCTTCAAATTCCCAGAAGAACAGAGCTTGGCTATTAAGGATGCTCACTTAATTAAAACCAAGGCTCTCAAAGAAAGCACCAATTTGATAAGATTCGAGTCTCTGCAAGGGCAGGATGGAGATTATGGCTGTCCGGAATCATTGTAGCTACAGTTCAAGGTACCTGCAAAGCGCCGGAGGGGGGGCTCCGGCGTAGACACTCCGATGCTTAAATTAGTATGGCTATGAAATTCTGCAGAGGTTCTTGTAGAGAATTTACTCTTACTTTAGATCTAGAATGGGGTGGTACTTATAGGCAGAAGAGAATGCGTTACCCAGGATGACGTCATTAGGGTGACGTCATGACATGATATCGCTGGCGAGATATCGCTGTCAGATATCGCCTGCAGGCGTGGTTGGGATATCCTGGGACGGGATATCGTCGTGTGGGTCCCCCCCCGCTGATGTCGACCATCCCAGGATCCTTGGCCTAACGGGGGCGACAACCGGATGTCATTTTTCGGTTCAAGTCCACAGGGATCCATCTTTGACTTGAGGTGAGAAGTCGATTATACCCTTGGTGTTTCCTTAATTGTTATCAGCTACTGAAGATAGCGAGAAAATAACCTTCATCACGCCTTGGGGGACCTTTTTCTACAAGGTGATGCCTTTCGGATTAAAGAACGCGGGTGCCACTTACCAACGCGCCGTTGTCACTCTTTTCCATGACATGATGCATAAAGAGGTTGAAATTTATGTCGACGATATGATTGCCAAATCTCATGGAGAACAAGATCATGTAGACATCATAGGAAAGGTCTTCGAAAGATTGCGCCAATTTCAATTGTGTTTGAATCCTGCCAAGTGTACATTCGGAGTAACATCCGAAAAATTGCTAGGGTTCATCGTCAACAACAGAGGCATAGAGGTAGACCCTGACAAGGTGAAAGCTATCAAAGGGCTACCTTCACCCAGGACTGAGAAAGAGGTACGAAGCTTCTTGGGGCGCATCAACTACATCGCCCGCTTCATCAGTCAGTTAACGCTCACCTGCGAGCTAATGTTCAAAATGTTAAGGAAGAATGGAGATGCCGAATGGGATGAAGATTGTCAGAGGGGCTTTGAAAGGATCAAGACATATAGTCCACCTATGCTAGTCCCTCCTACTCCAGGACGTCCTTTACTCATCTATTTAACAGTCACAGCTAGCGTCATGGGATGTGTCTTAGGACAACACGATGCGGAAGACGCAAGCAAGCTATCTACTACTTAAGCAAGAAGTTTAATGAATGCGAGATGCGCTATTCGGCGTTGGAATAGACTTGTTGTGCTTTAGCAAGGAGTGCCCAAAGACTCAGACAATACATGTTGTATCATACGACATGGCTGATTTCTCGTATAGATCCTTTGAAATACATCTTCGAGAAGCCGTACTTATCAAGCCGAATTTGTAGATGGTAAGTTTTGTTGGCCGAATATGAGATCGTATATGTGACGCGAAAGGCGGTCAAGGCAAGTGCTCTCGTCGATCAATTAGCAGATAATGCCATGGATGAGTACGAGCATATAAAGTTTGACTTCCCCGACGAGGATATCATGGTAATTGACGATGAAATCAAGAAAAATTTAGAAGAAGATGATTAGTGGATGATAAGAATCGGATCTTTATCGAGGGGTAGACGGGAGAAAATGGCTTCCTGAGTTCACTGTTCCCGGCCGTCCGAGGTACCTGCAAAGCGCCGGAGGGGATCTCCGGCGTAAACACTCCGATGCTTAAGTTAGTGGGGGTAGTGAGTAATAGTAGAGTTTCGGCCAGCGATCTTAGGCTTACCTTCTTCCTTGATTCTGGGGTATTTATAGGCAGAATATCATTTCCTGGGAGAATCACACTATTTTGGGGTGCTAACGGGTCTGTTAGGTGGTTGGAATTCCCCGTTAGTGAAGAGTGCTATCATCGCGTTATATCTAGGGGGTAGGCGTTAGCTAGGCAAGATAATACCCACGCCCTTTAATGGATGTCATGCCTCGCTGGGATGGGATAACGTCGTTCCCGTGATGGGATAACATGTGAGACCCCCCTGTTGGTGTCAACCATCCCAACGCTCATTGTAACTCGAGAGGCGATAGTTTCTATGCTGTCTGCCCGGTAGGTAGTATAGCTTTCTGTCCCTAATGCAAGGTATGAAGACGAGAGTACCCATGGCGTTAGGTCTATTGTTATCACAAGCCCAACCGAAAATGAGCCCGGGTATTTACCAAGGGCTACCGCTTCACTTTCGTCCTTGCCTGCTTAACGTTCTTTCGATGTGATTGGATGGTTCGTTTGCCAAGAAATAGGCCCCTCTCTCTCTCTCTCTCTTTTTCCGCCGTTCTTCTGGGCCTATAAATTATCCTTTTACTGAGCTGACCTTTTTGCAACCTTTCCCGCATTTTTCTTGATATTCTCATCATGGATGAACTCACTAGGAACTTTCTGATCTCGAAAGCACACGGTCTGAAGAATCTCACTGAATCTGACATTGGTTTTATGGAGACCATGATGAGGAAGACCTCTGAGGATATTATAGAGATTCAAGGGATAATGACCCCTCTCCTATCCAGACAACTTGCTATTTCCTTGGAGGACTTCAATCCTTTGGAGAGTGTGACTAAGTTGGCCGCCACTATCTCTCATCTCAAGGTGGTGATTACCATGTTACGGTGCAGGAAAGACTTGCTGGGGTGTTGCTTGAAGGGGATGAGGGTCGGCTCCTCTGAGCTGACCTCTATTGTGGACGCCTTAAGGGAAATTCCTGAGATACAAGGGGAAGATAATGCTGGGTCTCATGCTTGACTGCCGGCTGCCGTCTCTTTGCTTTCACACTTTCTGTGTACGTGCTCAGGCGCTTAGGCCGTTTAGGCCATAAATAAATAAAATGTCATTTCAATTATTGTGCTGTCTTCAACTTTTGATATCTCGTCCGTTGTCGTGCTTAGTTAGGTGCGGTTGCTAGCCCAACCAAAAATGGGTCTTTCGCGAGACATAATGTTGTAGTGCTTGCATTCGCTCTTTGAGAGTAGATGATAAGTGTTTTGCTTAACTGTTTCTTGCGCCGTATTCCTAGTTGTGGGTGGTTAGGCGGTTTTTTGGCGCCTTTTGATTGGCGTAATTTCTGAGCAGGCATGATCATGCTAGATCAGACTCTGCAATTATGATTGTTCTTTTCCAGGCGCATTAATTATTCTCAGGGGCACGCGAAAGGGTAGAAGTATCTCTCTGCCATGGCTATTTAATGTAATTTTCCTTTCTTTCCCCTGCTCATCTTCTTCTTCTTCTTACTTCTCCGTCCAAATTATTCATAGGTTTTTGACCGATTCCTGTTTTATGGAGATTGCTGAACGTGAGCCTTTTCCTACTCCTCTAACTTCTCCGAATTCCGACGATCCTCCTTCACCCCCATGTCTGAAAAGATGATTCCCTCGCCGCAAGGGTCGTAAAAGATCGAAGAGGAAGGTTTCTTACCCGGTCGATGTGTCTACTGATTTCTATGCGCCCCTCGTTCGAAAAGGTGATGAACTATTTCCTCACATTAACCGTTTCTTGGAAAGAGATTCTACTCGCCATACTGGTTCCAAAGTAACGATTACTGACATTAGGGGGGATCCGAGCTCGACGCTGCTGGGTCAAGAGAAAAAAGTTGACGAGCCTTTCCCCTTTGCTAACGGGGAGCTACCGTCTTTAGATGGAGATGACATTTTTTATTATGACACCTACTAGTCTGACAAGGATTAATGGCCACGCGTTAGGCGTGCTGTAGATGTCGTATGGCTTTTGATGAATAAAGTGATGTTCTCCATTTTTCTTTCTTTTGCAACTGAGTCCTCTTGTTAGCACTTTGATCTTGCTGATTAGCTAACGCAACTGTTAGCCACTTTTAGGGTAACCATTCCGCGATCATTTGACTTGGTCAAAATTAACCGCCGCTTGGAAAGTCGTGCCAAATAACTTTTTTTTTTTAAACTCCACGTGGCTACTTTTTCTTTACATGCATCCTTATGCGACTGGTGCTTCAATTAATGCGGTGACACTTAGTCCTTTAAGAAGGGACCATTTTCTCTTTCTTGCTCTTTTTGCCCTCATTTCAAATTTTCTCTCTTCTCCTCTTTCTGCTTTTTCTCAAAGAACTTCTTGTTCGTCCGCGGCCCTCCGCCGGTTCGCCTGCGAATCTTTCCTTTCAAGGTACCACTTCATCTTTTTTGATTTTCTATTCACTAGTTTATTATGCATAGGACTAGAGCCGCTCGTGTTTTCCAGAGACCTTTAGATCCAGAAATCGAACAAACACCCAGTATTTTTTCGTGTGAGATGATTTTGAAGGCTGAATTAGAGGAACACGGTATTACTTTTCCCCCCAGACATGGCCCTATCGTTCCTGAAGGTGACATGCGACTTCACGATCCGCTGTGGGGAAACTATAGACTGGTCTACTTTAAAATGTTCCTTTATAGCTTTCGTTTCCCAATCCATACTTCAATAGAAAAATTGTTGCGCGAGCATAAACTTAATCCCGCCCAGATAACCCCTTCTTCTTGGTGTGGGGTTTATGCCTTTCTTTGCGCTTGCGAGATGAAGAGTATTTTTACTCCGTCCCTCAATTTAATTCGCAAATTCTTTAGCATGACCTGTCGCAATTGTTTAATCGATATCACTCCGAGGTGGAATGACGCGTTTGTGCAGTCATTCTGGCAGAGGTTTCGTGGCTTTGAGGGAGTTGTGGCTGACTGGAAGGGCAGTTTCTTCATCCTTGAGCTACCGTCCTGTTTATGGCGCCCAGGCTTTAATCGAGAACTTATCGGGGCCGTCTGGGTGAACCCCATGGTGTTATCCAGGAATGAGTTAAATCAGGCTAACGCCTTGCTTGATATAGATACGTCTTATCGTATCCGGGAGTTCACTTCGTACATGCTTCTAAAGGAGTGCGTTATGGGTGAGTTTGTCTTTTTTTGCGTTTTCTCCTTGACTTATTCATTATTCTAACGTGCTTCTTACACAGGAGATGTCGATGACCAGTCGTCTGGTGGGGCTAACGCTCTCTTGAACGTTGTGCCGCTTCCAACACTGCCAGCCTCTCCCCATTCCAAGGGCTCTAGCCATCAAAGTGCTCTACCAAAGAGGGGAAGGTTTAAGACAGTCGCAAAGGGAGGGCGTGGTGTTTCTACCCGGGCCTCTCGTTTTCTCGAGAATTGGCTACCGGTTCGGCGCGGAGGAATAAATCTGAATCAGCCCGCGACTAGGATGGCTGACAGCGACAGCGACAGTGAGGATATGGATACCAAAGTAGACCTTCGTCATGCATCTTCATTCCAACGGAAGAAACTCATAATGGGTGCAGTTGGGCAGGCTATCGAGGCTTCTTCCGACAACGCTATTGTGGCACCTACCGTGATGCCTAACGTTTCTACTGTGGCGAGTACTTCTCAAACAGTGAAGGTTGCTGAAGTGCCAGTTGTTGTTCTTTCTACCACCACTGAAGTTTCATTAGTGGAAGATTCCATTCCACTAGCTAACACTCCCGATTCTCCAATTTCTAGTTGTATTCCAGATGTGTCAGAAATGACTTCTCTTGTGAGTCCCGTCTCTGAGTTTCCGCCCAAGGCTCCCCTACGGTTGTTTTTTACTCCTATTTCTAGAGTAGGTGCTGAAGACTTTTCTTTGACTCCGATGGTCAATCTCTCTCTCGATGGCCCTAAAGGGATCCCGTGCTATCGCATGGATTTGACAGGGCTTGGCGTTAACTGTTTGCGCGCTACTGGGGTGCCGAACCCTTTCTCCAGAGACGAATTAACGTCACCCTTAATAGGGAAAATGATGAGCTCTTCAAAGGAAAGAGAGGAGTTTCTATAGCTTTCTCCGAGGGCTCGCTACACGTGCGTTATGAATGACTCTCTAGACGGCTTCCGTTATCTGGACTATGCAGTCGAGGCTTATGACAACGAACTGCGGGATTTTTCTCGCGTAATCTGTGCTCAAAAGGTGCAGCTTGACCGAGCGTTAGGCCAAGTGAAGTTGTTAACGCGTCTTCACGACGAGTCGCAAAAGGAGCTAAACCGAGAGAGGTCTAAAGGGAAGGCAAAAGTCGAGGTTCTAGAGGCGGAATTAGCGACAGAAAAGAAGAAAAACTTTCTTCTTCGCGAAGAGATGTTGGCTAGAGACGAGGAGTTTGCCAGGGCTCCGCTGAAGATGGAGTGGTGGAAAAAGAAGGTCCTGGGGGCCTTCAATTTTGGATTTGCAACTTATTACGAGAGTGGTTCTTCGATCCGACTAGGATTGACGATTATGCCTCTACCATAATGGATAAGGTTGATGAAAACAAAGACAGCCTGTCTTCTGTAGATGGAGGGAATAATGGTGACGGTGGTGGCGATAGCGCGTAGCAATCTCCCTTACCGGGTGACTCAAGTGCCGCGAAGGACTTCCAAATTTCCGCCTTGGTTTTGATTTTATTCTTGTTTGTATCTCTTTTATTTTTTTATGAAATTGTGCCGCAAGGCCATTTAACGTTGTTTATCTTGTAATAACACAAACACTATGATACCGTTATCGCTTCTTTTCTTGGATCTTGAGTCTCGGTCTATTTTTTACTAACGCTGACTACGCCTTGCTAGCGCCTTTCTGCTACCGCAACTTTTGCTGAAGCTATATGTCAGAGCTAGTGCTACTTTTCATGGCATTAAATGCTGCAGACCCCCAATTAATGTGATCGAAGGAGTCATGATGAGGAAAGACACGTGTCTTTCTTTTGGTGAGGCGTTTTGAAACAAGCACCTCCTAGGGAGTAGTAAGGACTGAAGCATTTCTCCATTTTCAAAATTATATTTCTCGCGCGTGTCGCGTTTCTCCAGCACGCCATTTTGCCATGTGTCGATTGCTCACTGGTCACGTCTTTTGACCCCTTTAGGGTTATTTATAATGTTCCCTCCGCCTCCTTTTTTCTTTTTTATCTCTTTTTACACTCATTATTTTTTCTCAAAGACAACTTGCGTCGTTCTTCGTACTGGAATTCTTGGTGTCTCTTTGGCAAAGGTATACTTACTTCTTCTTTCTTACTCTTTTCTTTTTCGTTTAATTATGGCAAAAACTCATCGCTCTAAGAAATCTCCTGGGGAAGAAAAGATTGAAAACACCCCCACTTCTCTTTACACTTTGGCCTTGGTTCATCGTGGGTTAGCCGAGTTCAATGCTCGGCTTCCTGGTGGCTATTCGGTTTGAGTCACTTCTGAGCCGCTTCGCCTTAACAGTGAATTATCTAATAACAGTAGAATATTGTATGCCAAACTGTTCAACTACGGGTTTCGACTTCCTCTTGACCCGCTGGTAAAACAGTTGTTAGTTTAATTTGACTCGAACCCGGCCCAGTTAAGTCCTAACGCGGTTTGCGTTGTTTATGCTTTCCTAGCGTTGTGCCGATTTAAAGGAATTGAGTCCCCTTCCGTCGTATTGCTTCAAAATATTTTCCAGCTTTATTCTCGTAAAGGGGTAATAGCGATAGCACCTCGTTATGATGATGACTCATTGAAACCATTTACCTGGAAAGTCATGGGTCTCGAGTCCTCTATTGCTGGCTGGAAAGAAGGATTTTTTATTGTTGACCTACCCGATCCTTTGTGGAGGACCGGTTTTAATCATGAGATTAAGGATATGGCTTGGGGTGATAGAAAACCGCTTTCTTCTCCGGAGGATATTTGGCTACAGAAGCTGCTTCAATTGGAGTTTAGTGTTGACACCCGTACGGTGGCCAACGGGGTGGATATTGAGAAGTGCAAAGTTGGTGAGTATTTGTCCCACTTTCTTTACGTTTTTGGAAATTACTAACACTGACGTTTTTTCATGGTCATGCAGTGCCTCCGCCCGGTTGGGAGCCTGAATACATTAGAAGGAAAAAGAGAAAGGACTAGAAGAAGAGAGAGGAACCTGCTGCCGCTGTGGTATCTTCTGGAGGAGGGGCCCCCACCGTTACTTTGGTCTCGCTACCGTCTCAAGATGCCGCGGTTACCCTTGACGCTACTCAGGCATCATCTTCGAGAGTACGTGTTGTCAACAGAAAGAAGAGAAGCAGAAACACAAGCGGTACACGTTCTGTTCTCTCCCAAGGCACCGCTTCCTCAGAAGTTACTGCCAGCGACTTAGTTCCTACAGGAATTCCTCTAGTTTCCACGTCTGCTCAGGTATTTTTTAGTCGTTGCCGCAACCGGTTCCTTTCGTTCCTTTACCATCGTCTTATTGCATTTTGTTCTTCTTAGGGAATTAGCATTGTCTCCACTCATTCCCCTCCTGACCAGAATATGTCCATTGCGAGTTTTCTCGTGAACCGCCAGAAGAAAGCTCGCCATGACTTTCTGAGTAGCCCAACCTCATCTGTCGTTAATCTTTCTTCGAGAATTTCTGTGGAAGGTGGCACGCCTCTCGAGTCATCTCAAGGTGCTAACCTTGGTGGTGACTTTCAGGCCTTTGTTGAGTCTTCTCCACTTCATTCTTCTTCTAGCGCTATGGGTTTCCAGTCTGACATGATGGGTTCTGATTTTGAAGCACTTGTTGGGACTAGGTCTTTTGTTCCTACCATGGGGGGTTCCACTAACCACCCTCCCTCTCCGCCTACCCTGTCGTTCGTTCCTATGTCTCAGCCTCCTGTTGAGAGGGGCAACGCTGTTCCTAACTTGATGATTGGTGTGAGTGCATATACTCCTTCCGGGCCTGTCACTCACCAAGTTAACTTGAGCACTTTTAGGGAGGAAGCCCTTCAAATTTCAGGGGCTGATGGTGATGACGCTGCCCTTGCGTCTACGTCTCTTTTGGCGGCTCGGGCGATGTCCTATCGAGGGGAGAGAGGTGTATTTTTGGCCAAAAGTCGTCAGGAGCGTATAAATTTTGTTCGTTCTTGGTTGTTCTCCTCCTTTTGCCATCTCTATTATTTGGATGAGGATGACGCTAGGGTAGCGGCGGAGGGACAAAAAGAGGTAGACAGATTGACGAATGAGCGTCAGGGGCTTCTAGATGCTGCGACCGCGGCCAAGAAGGAAGCGAAGGCTGCTAGGCTTGCTTTGGAAGATGAAAAACACAAGGGTGTCGTTCTAAACACACGCCTTTCTGGGGAAGAGGCTAAGCTAGAGTCGGAGAGGCACAGGAACGCTGAGTTATCTGCCGAGCTCAGTCTTTCTACTGAAAAGTGTCGCTGGTATATGCAAGAGGGAGCGGGGATTATGTCAGACGCTTTTATGAAGTACCACGGGGTGGACGCCCTTCGGATTGACGTCCTTTCTTAGTACTATGATGAAAGGGCCCCACATGTAACCGATGAGGGCTTCTTCAGGGGGAGGGTCGCTGAGCAGGGAGGAAACAATACCATAGGCCCTTCGTGAGCGTTAATGCTTTAACTTTTTGGTCTTTACTTGTTAGCATATTTTTGCCCATCCTTCGAGGATGTTTGTAATGCTGATAATGTCGGATTTTCTTTAAGCAGTCGTTGTCCTTTCCTTGGAATTTCATTTGCAAATCTTGTTTCGCGATGTTGCTGTCACAATATAGTTAGCGAATGATAAGAGTCCGAGATTCATCGAGTAGGATCTGCCAAAGCGGGGCTGGTCGGGAACACTGTTCCGGTTGTCTTGGTCACCTACATAGCGCCGGAGACCCCCTCCGGCGTAAACACTCCGATGCTTAAGTTAGTACGAGTGGTGAAAATAGTAGGGGTTCAGCACGCTGTCTTAGGCTTACCCTTTTGTTTTGAATGGTGGGGGTGTTTATAGGCGAAGGGAGGGTCTTGCCGACAGGGGGTAGGTGTTACCTCTAGTAGATGTCGCTCGGGTGCTAGGGAGTGACGTAATATAAGGTGATGTCACACGGAGTGACGTCATGTGTGACCTGGGATGGGATGACGCCGTGCCGATGTCGCTTCAGATCCCCCCCGTTGATGCCGACCATCCCAGAGCTTGTTGCCAGGCTAGGGGCGGTAGGAACAACACCTAGAGTCGTGTCAATAGTTATCATAAGCCCAACTGAAAATGAGCCCGAGTATTTACCAAGGGCTACTGCCTCGTCTTCAGTCTTGTCTCTTCGGTGGTCCTGCATTAATGAGGGCTCGAAAGTCAAAAAACACTCCTTTTCAGAACATCTCCTTTCTGAGTCTATAAATAGGCATTTTCTCTGAGTTGGTCTTCTACACCTATTTTCACGATTCTTTCCACCTCTCCTTATTCGATGGATAAAGTTACCAAGAACTTTCTGCTCTCTAAGACCCATACCCTGAAGAATCTGACTCAATCAGAAATTGATTTTCTAGGGTCGATGAACACCAAGACTTCTGAAGATATTTTGGAGCTCCAGGGGATGCTGACCCCGCTGCAGGCTAGGCAGAACGCTGTCTCCATGGAGGACTTTAGCCCTGTGTTGAAGGCGGTGAAGTTGTCTATGGCTGTCTCTCAAATTCAGCTGCTTATCGCTATGCTGCAGCACAGGAAGGACTTGTTAGGATGCTGCTTGAAGGGCATGAGGGCCTGTTCTTCTAAACTGACCTCTCTTGCAGATGCCCTAAGGGTGATTCCTTTCATGGAGTGGGAGGATGATGACGCTGGGTTAAATGCTTGACCGGCGGTGGGGACCCTCCTGTTGTGTCTCTTTATGTTTCCTTTGGTGTAATCTTGTGTATTCCCGGGCCGTTAGGCCCTTAAAGAAATAAAAAATGATTTCCTTATTATATTGTCGCGCTGTTGACGTTTTTCTTCCTTGTATGGTATCTTGTTCGAAAAATAACCTCTATATATGCTAAAAGTGGGTTTTGTGTCCCTTGGGATCTTGCACCCTTTCTTTTGCTTGACCAGTAGATGATAATAAATGTCTCTCCCAACCGTTTCCAGATTTATTCCGCGCCGTTTCTTTAGTGTTAACAGATTGGGCGATATTCTCGGCGCCTTTTGGTTGGTGCAGGCTTCCAACAGTTGCAGTTGTGAAATTTGATCTCTTCACCCCTATGGCCGTTGTTCCTGAATGTATTAATTATTTTTGAAAACAAGCGAAAAGGCAGGAGCGCGTCCTCGCCTCGGCTATATAATGGGGTTCTTCTCTCTTTTTCCTGTTCATCCTTCTTCCTCTCATTTCTTTCTTACTACTGTTGATATCTTCATGGTTGACTCACATTTTTTATACACTGCTGCTCGTGTCTCTCCGCCGACTCTCTGACTTCACCAGACTCATACCATCCTCCTCTGTCGCCCCCATGGAGGCTTACCAAACGCAGGGGTCGCAAGAATCTGAAGAAAACGAAGAAGAAGGTCTTTGAATCTTTCTTTGCCGGTTATGAGCGTCACTACTCCGCGCTATAGAAGGGTGATGAGGTGCCACCGTCTGTCTCTCGTTCTCCTTCAGAGAGAGGGGTTTTTACTCAGAACGCCGGTTCGAGGTCAACAGCATCTACTATCGGGGAGGGTTCTCATGTTGCCCCGATAGAGGGGGTTGCTCCCTTGACAAACCCTGTGCCTAAGCTTGCCGAGCCTTTCTCTTCCTATAATAGTGGGTTACCGTCATCCCTGGAGGACTACGATTACTGCTATGACATGGACTGGGCTAATGAGGATTGACGCAGGCATGTTGTGTTTATTGCAGATGCCGCTGGCTCTTTGAATAAATAAAAATAATATTTTGATTTTCTCTTCTTTACTTCTGCGTTGTGCCGTCTCAGGGAGCAACTGACGCTGACCAGCCAGTTATCGCTTCCCACAACCATCTTTTTTAACTTCTTGCAGTTCACAATCCTTCCTTTACAAGATTCGAGGCGGGTGCCTGATTTTAAGTTTCCTGTCAGAATCTTTCCATATGTTGCTTTTATTTTACACGTGTCATGCTGTGATGGGTTGCCTGGTCGTCTGGTCTCTAGCCATTTCTCTTAAAAGGAAATCCGTTCCTTCTTTCTACTCTTTTGCTCTTCTTTTAAATTTCACATCTCTCTTCGCTTTTTCACTCGCTCCGAGGAAATTCTCTCGTTCATACCCAGACGATCCGCCTATTAGTTTTGCTCCTCTCCTTCTTTTTCAAGGTATTCTGCTAGATCTTGCTTTGATTTTGCTTTTGCTACTTACTTGTCATGCCTCACACAAGATCTCAGTCCGGCTCTCTGGTTATCCCCGGGGCAGCCCCTCGAGATCCTAAAATCGAGAACACCCTTAGCATCTTTACTTGCCCCACTGTTCTGCATCTCGAATTAGAAAGCAATTGTATTACTTTCCCCAGGGTTTACAGTCCTTCGATTCCCACTAGCATTATGAGGCTCCATGACAGGCTTTTAGGGACTCGTAGGATGCTTTATTTTAAGATGTTTCAGTATGGGTTCCGCCTCCCTGTTCATACCACACTAGAGAACGTACTGCGTGAGTATGGGCTTAACCCTGCGTAGATCACCCCTTCCTCGTGGAGTGGCATCTACGCTTTCCTTCGCGCTTGCGAGTTGAAAGATATTCTCATTCCCTCTATCGCTTTGTTCCGTAAGTTTTTGACCCTAGTCTGTCGCAACGACTTAGTTGACATTACCCCAAGGTGGGGTGATGCCTTAGTCGGGTCTTTTTGGCAAAGATTTCAAGGTTTTGAGGAGAGCGTCGAAGACTGGAAGAACGGTTTCTTCATTGTCGAATTACCCTTTCATCTGTGGCGCTCTGGTTTCAATCTGGGTGTTGTTGATTGGGTGAAGCTAGTAGTTCTGTCTAGGGAAAAGTTAGGCCAGGTAAACACTTTGTTGGAGATGGAGTCGTCCTTCCAGATCCGGAATTTTGCCTTGTATAGGCCTTTGTCTGAGTGTACCATAGGTGAGTTTTTGGGCTTTGTCATTATTTTAGTTGTCCCTTGTTTACTAATGTAGCTTCTCGTAGGGAATATTGTCGCTCGCCCACTTTCAAAGGGTGACGTTCCTCCAAAGATTATACCGTCTCCAGCGGTGACTCCTTCTACTTCTACTGGGACTCAAGTTGACCGTTGCGTGCCCATAAAGAAAAGGGCTTCGAGTGCCACTCTTTTGGGGGAGCGTGGTACTTCTACCCGCGCTTCTCGCTTCGTGGAGAATTGGTTGCCGACTCGGAAGAGGGGGTCCAGCTTTGGCTCGCCGATAATTGATACGAAGATTTTTTCCTACGGGGCCGAAGATATGGAGGACATGGATACAGAACTGAGTCTTCGCCCAGCCTCCCCAGCTCAACGTAAGAGGCTGAGGGAGGAGAACGAGACCCGGGTGGCGAAGATTGCTTCTCGGCCTGCAACAGCTCCAGCGACAATCCCTGCCTCTCCTCGCGTTGCCGCTTCACCTGGTGTCACTAGAGAGGTTGCCGCACCACCAGGCGACACTTCCTCAATTTCGAGGTCGTCTCCTCCTAACGGGGTTCCCGCAGCTGTAATGGTAGCGCCGCCGGTGGTAGACTCCACTCCTGTCGTGGAGCCTCCTAACTCGCCTATTGGTTCTTGTATCCATGATGTGGTGGCACCAGTTCAGGGTACGACTGGTTCTTCTTATTTTCCAACAAAGTCTCCTCGTCCATTATTCCTTACTTCTATTCGAGATGCCAACGGTTCGATCGGTAGTTCTGCCCCTTCCTTTGTTGCTGATCTCTCCCTTGACGGCCCCGAGGGGCCCCTTCCCACCAACTGGATTTGTCAAAGTTTGGGATTGATGGATTTCGAGCCTTGGGTGTATCATACCCCTTGTCGCGAGACCAGCCCACAACTATCTTGGCATGCGAGATGTTCCACGTTCCTGAGGATGAGAACAGGTTGTTGCAGCTTCCTCATCATGTTCAGCGTGCGCGCGTTATGAATAACTGTCTTGCCGTCTTCCGGGAACCTCATTACTTTATCAAGGCCCACGGTGACCAGTTTCGAGATCCGACTGGGTCAAAGGTGGAGCCCGACAGTGCCTTGGCTAAGGTAGAAGAGCTGACGCGGCTCCAGAAATGTACCCAGGCCGAACTGCGCGAGTGCCGTGCTGACCTTGCCTGAGAGAGGTCTAGAGGAAAAGCCAAGGTTGAAGCTTTGGAGGCTGAGTTGGTAGCTGCCGAGAAAAAGAATTCTCTTCTTCACGAAGAGATATCGTCTTGCGATGCTGATTTGACGAGGGCTCCATCGAAGGTGGCTTGGTGGAAGAAGAAGGTCGTACGGGCCTTTACCGTTGGGTTCGCGGATCAGTGCCATGGTAGGGCTTTTGATCCTGCTCAGATTGCCGAGTATGCCTCTGCGAAAATGAAAGAGATTGATGAGAGCCAAGAAGGCTTCTTTTCCTCCGAATAGGAGTGATGAGGCGACACCATTGAAGGCCCGTTCTATGTCAATAGACTAAGATGTCGCTTTACTCTTTGTTGTTACTATTTTTTCAATTTGAACTTTGATATCGCCTCTTTGCTTTGTAATAACTAATAAATCTTGTATAATTGGCCGAATAACACATGTACCTTTGTGGCGTCACCTTCTTGTTGGGTTTACTTATCACTTGTCTCCTTGTATTATCGCTATGCGTTACACTTTTGTAGACCGTAGTGTTGTCGCTTGTCTCCTCTTACAGCGGACTTGGTTCCACTTTTTAGATCATTTAATGCTCTGGATTCTTTTGTTGATGCAAAAGAGACAATCATGATGTTCTAGGTACACGTGTCCGCAGGTGGGAGCACTAGGGGAATGGTGAGGCCAAAAACGTCTTTTCACCCTCCTAGGACTATACTCATTTCCCTCGTCTATTATTTTTGACACGTCACACGCGATGATCGTTTGAACTGTCATTTTGCTTGGGCCTTAGGGTTATAAAACCCTTCTCATACTCCTCTTGTATCTTTTGCTGCTTCTTTCCTTCTTTAGAAAAAAGAACACAATTTTTCTTCCTCTTTTTTGATCTGCCGCCGACTGAGCGCCCCAACCTTCTTTCTCAAAAAGGTATCTTCTGCTCTACTTCTTATTTTAGCTTTATTCATGGCTCGCACTCGCCGCTATTCTCAACCCCAACCCACTGGGGAGGGAGACATTGAGAACACAGCCTCTACCATTACTTCTTCTGCCGTTCTTCAGCGACAGTTGCGCAATTACAATTCCAACCTTGATCACCTAGACAGATATTCTACCGAAGTTGCCCCTAGGTTCCTTCGTCTCAATAGCGAGCTACTTGGCAACCGTAGGATTCTTTATGCCAAAATGTTCAGCTATGGTTTTCGACTTCCTCTAGATCCCCTAGTTGCGGAATTATTCTCTGAGTTCGATTTGAACACTGCCCAGCTAAGCCCAAATACTTACTGTGGCATTTATGCCTTTATAGCTCTTTGCAGACACGTAGGGATTGAATCTCCCTCTTTACTGCTGCTTCGATCTCTGTTTCAATTGTATAATCATAGCAATGGCATCATAGCGATATCACCTCGCTATGACGATGACTCATTGAAGCCCTTTACTTGGAAGTTACTACATCTTGAGTCCTCTGTTGACGCCTAGAAAAAGGGGTTTTTCATCGTCACCTTGCCTAAGCCTTTGTGGTGGAGTGGGTTCAATCTGAGCATTAGGGACGGCGCCTGGGGTGGGAGGTCGCTCTTAGGACCATCTGAGTAAGCCTGGTTGGACAAACTGCTCAATCTGACAGGGGTTCCTAGTGTTCATACTCGCGAACTCGCGTGCCAGGGCGACATCCGGGGCTGCATCAAAAGTGAGAACCCTCCATTTCGTTCGCTATTCCCTGTCGGTACTAACTCTGACATTTTTCTCTTATTCATGCAGATCCTCCAGCCGGTTGGAAACCTGAGTGTGTCAAGAAACGAGAGAAAAGAGCTCAACGGAGGAGGGAAAAAGAGGCTCTTGTCGCTGCTACCGCTGGTGCCACTGCTAATGTTGCACACCCATCTACTTCTACGCCCGAGTCTTCTTCTCGTCCTCATGCGGAGGTTACTGTTGCTTCCGCCACTGAGCCAATTTCCTCCACAAGTGCAGATCCTACTCAAGCATCCTCTTCTCGACCTCCAATTGCCAAGAGGAGGAGAAGGACTATCCGTATTAGCATTATCGCTCCTACTCGTCCTTCTACTCCGGTCCCCGAGGTTGTTCTTGCGAGTTCTTCTCAATTTATTTATTCCACTTACTTCTCTTCTTATTCTCTCCATTTTTCTTCGCAGGATACCGCTGCTATTTCTTACACTGTTCCTTCCCATGACGGTATGGACTTGACACATATTCTTGGTCCTAAGAGGTCGCGCCTTGGTGGGGATGCCCCTTCATTAGATGGTCCTACCATCAACCAGGAAGGGCAAGGAGGTGTCACTGGTGTTAGTCCTCCCCCATGCGATCAAGCCTTTGGGCTATCGAGGAACAGGGCTGCTTCCACGACCTTTCCTCAATTTTCTTCTTCTTTCGGCGCGTCACCTCCTCCTACTAGCCATCCACTGAGCTTCATAGGCGACCTGTCGGAGAGTGACTTTCCATCTTTCTAGGCCGATGGCTTTGGTCTCAACATAGGAACGTCCTCTCGTTCCCCACCGTCTCCTCCTAATGTCTTCTTTGTCCTTGTGGCTACTCCGACAATCTTTCCTTCCCTTGCGGTCGTCGAGACTCCCTGTTTGGTGGCTGATTTAAGCATAGTGACTTCTATCAGGCTTGCCACACACCAGGTTGACTTGATCAATATTCGCCGAAGCGGGTTCCCAGCGCTGGGGGGTGACAGTTCTTTAGCGACATTCGCTTACCTAACCTCACATATGTTTTCACTTGAGGAGGAGGAGCGAGCTTTCCTTTCTCATGCCAACGGGGACCGATTGCAGCGGATACGCACTCAACTATTCTTTGCTCTTCAAGACTTCCACTATTGGTCGAAAGATCTGACGAAGTAAGTGGGCTCCCTTAGCTCTTCCTCCGAGGAGTGGCGCAACACTAATCGCCAGCTTCTGGAGGAAATTAACAGGAACCAGGAGGAGCTTGGTAGGAACCGAGAAGAAATGAGGGAGTCTGCAGAAGAGCGGCGGAATTTGGAGGCCAGCTTGGTGGCTATGAAAAAAGAGTTAGAGGAGGCTAGAGGGCGTGAAGCTGCCAAGGATGCCGACCTGCAAGTAGAGCGGGATCGGAGTGCAGCGCTTGAGAAGGAGACGACAGACAAATATAAGTGGTTCCCAGAGCAGACCGCGAGCATCATGGCTGACTATTTTATTGAGCGCTATGGCCGAGATAAGTTTGATGTCGGTGCTATCATTCACCTCTTGAAGGAAAAGTCAGGAGGTCTTACAGAGGATGGCTACTATCGGGTGAAGAGGCCACGGGGGAGTGAGAAGGATAGCAGTTTGCCAGGGTCATAGGTTTTCTTGTTTTTCTTTTCATATGCTGGGTATCCTCCCCCTTTTTTGCTCTTTTTGTGCTTCAAGGCTTCTGTTTATGCCAGTCTCCATTCTTCTATGAACAACGCATATATTCTAGTTGTAGTTTTTCTTCATCAATGGTCTTTCTTAGTTTGTTGTTGTTTATTCATGATAACAATCAAGACAGCCCTAACGGTGCTACCACACTTACGGCTCCCACCCGGACGATTTCCCATAAGACCCGTAAGATATCTTCATATCGCCCGAGAATCGGCGAAGGATTCCTAGGATGGTCGACATCAGCGGGGGGGGACTCACGCGACTCTACACGCACGGCACCATCCCATCCTAGGGACCCACGAGCTTATCGCTTCTGATAGCCCGTATGATATCGCTCATGACGTCATCTGTCGGTATCGCTTGTGACGTCACCATCAGACATCGCCTGGATTGTTATCGCCAGGTATCACTGAATAGGCCTATAAATACCCCTACTTTTCCAATCTGAAGGTAAGATCGAGATCACTCAGACGAACCTCTGTTATTTTTGAAACCCGAACTGACTTAAGCATCGGAGTGTCTACGCCGGAGCCCCCCTCCGGCGCTTTGCAGGTACATCCGGCACCGACCGCCACCGTTCCGATCAGGCACGACTCCGAATCTTACAAGATCGACATTGAATCTTATCAAATGGTGCTTTCGCTGAGAGCTTTGGCATATTAAGTGAGCGTTCTTAATAGCCAAGCTCCGTCTATTCGGAAGATTAGAACGGTCATGATCACTGGATCGGAGCCAATCCGATCATCATCCTCTAATATCCCTTTCTCAATCCGCAGACAGTTATTCCCTTTTTCTACTGCTGATCTCTCTACGACTACACAACCAATTATTTCGGGTAAAGATCTGTGGTGATTCCAAGTTGATAATTAACCAGGTCTTGGGGCACTCTCAGGCCCGGGAACCCATTATGATTCAATATCTCGCCAAAGTAAAGCGAGAATTGTTAGAAATAAAGAAAGAAGGCATGCAGGTCAGCTTCGAGCATATCCCTAGGGAGGAAAACGCTGAAGCTGACAATCTAGCCAAAATGGCCGCGAATCCGGAAGCATCCATACCTAAAGGCGTATATTATCGTGAGCTATCGGTACCATCCTTCATGGAAGAGCAAGCATCTTTATGTGTGGAGGAGTGTGAGAGCGATTGGCGAATCCCCGTAATAAAATACTTGAAACACGAGGAACTGCCTGAGGATACCGCTAAAAAGAAGAAGGTGCTAAGACAGGCAGCTCGTTGTACGTACTATGACGGGGATCTAATCCGAAGGTGTTTTTCTCACCCTGCCGCCAAATGCATAACTGAGCAAGAGGGTCTTCACACCTTGCGTGAAATCCATGAAGGGGTATGTGGTATGCACGTGTCAGGCGGTACCCTGGCAGCATAGGTCTTTCGATCCGGATTCTACTGGCCCACCATCCGAAGAGATTGCCACAACTATGTGCAAACCCGCCCTAAGTGCCAGGAGTTTGCCAAGATTCCTCGGCGGCCTGCCACTGAAATATCTAAAATTATCGCCCCTTGTCCTTTTGCTAAATGGGGGATAGATATCCTAGGCCCATTCCCAAAGGCAAGGTCTCAACTGAAATTCGTGATAGTGGCGGTAGACTATTTCACTAAGTGGGCGGAAGCTGAAGTGGTCGTCATAATCACGGCAGAAAAAACTTGGCGTTTCCTCAAGTTATCATGAGGTTTGGCGTACCTCGTATTCTTGTCAGCGATAATGGGATGCAGTTCACCAGCCAGTTCTTCAAAGACCAGTGCTCAAAATTTGGAATCGAGCAACGCTTTTCCTCCGTGGCTCATCCGCAAACTAATGGACAGGCGTAAGTAACCAATCGGAGCATCCTTAGCGGCATCAAGAAAAACCTAGAAGGGTCTAAAAAGAAATGGGCTGATGAGCTACCATACGTGATGTGGGCATATCGCATGACCGTTAAGACTACCACCGGAGAAACACCTTTCGCGTTGGCCTTCGGGACCGAAGCCGTTACACCGGTGGAAATTGGAACCATGAGCCTGCGGGTAGCTCACTTTCGGGAGGAACTGAATGAGGAAAGATTACGAGCTAACCTGGATGCGTTACCAGAAGTCCAAGAGGAAATCCTTCTGAAAACACAGCATTACAAACGAAAGATGGCCCGTTATCATAACAGGCGCGTCAAAGAACGGTTGCTGAAACCCGGTGACCTGGTGCTCAGAGACAAGCGAGCGGCAGGGCAACACATGGGAAAACTCAGTCCAAACTGGGATGGACCATATCGCGTCACCCACGTTGTCAGGAAAGGAGCCTATCATCTGGAGACTCTCGATGGTACACCCTTATCCAACTCTTGGAATATCACTCGCTTGAAGTTATATTACTCTAGAATTTGATTTTATTTGCACCTTTGATTTATGCCAAACCTAACCATGACTAACGCTCGATGAGAGAGCTTTCGTGGAAGTTTGTGGTTGCCTTTGTGCAGATAAAAAAAAAGGGGTATTTTGGGGAAGTGAAAAGTCCTATCCTTGTGATGGCCGGTCTTGATCAAATGACCCATTAAGTGAGGGCACTACCCACCATACCTTGAATTAGCGTCGGATTGAAAGATCCTGGACGCCCCCGGGGGTGAAAAGTCCTATCCTCGTGATGACCGATCTTGATCAGATGGCTCATTAAGTGAGGGCACCACCCGGTATCTTTGGGAGTGAAAAGTCCTTTTCTTGTACTGACCGTTCTCGTAGAGACGGCCCAACAAGATGAGGCACGCCCCAAAGAAATAGAAACTCCATTCTAGAAACAAGAATCCTATCTTAACGACTGGGCTACTATGGCTAAGCCATTAAGTAAGGACACGGTTCTAGACGCGAGGGCAACGCCCAAAAGTGAAAATTCCCTAGCCTTGTGATAGCCGTCCCGATCCGACAGCTCACTAAGACGAGGCACTTTAAGGGCCAATCGTGAAATTAGGGAAACGCGGAGAATCGTGAAATCCCGGCTAGTAACCAGATGAGTAATCCCTGGTCTGATTGCGAAAGCGATTCCCGCGTGTTCCAGGGTAACGCCCTATGATGGCAGCGAAAAGGCTCCTACGGGTAATTACTATCCCTCGTAACGTGTTTTTGTTACTGATGATTTACAGTTGAGAATGCGCAGAATACTTTTCGGGCAGTGGAAGGGGCGAGGATCTCATTAGCTGATATATCGCTAGTCTTACCGAGAAAGTTAACCCAATACCAAATTCTGTAATTTTGGTGGGAGCGCTAAGGATCTGTTCGGATAAGTAAGCGCATTGGGAAAACATGGCGAAGATAACGCCAAAGGAGTTTGCAAGGAGGCAACTAAATAAAGGAAAATCAACAATAAAAGTGGCTTGAACATATCGAAATGTTTAAAGGGGGCTACAAAGTACAAACTTCGGTGGTCAAAATAATAAACAAATATTTAGTGACGCTTGATCACTAAGGAAAGAGCTATAAAGCCTCGAAGCATGTCAACCTTCGGGGTGCCTCCGTTTCCAGCCTGCCGCCTTAGCTTGACGAAAGCCCTCCTCATTAAGGTGGCCAGATCTTCATTTGAAAGCGGCAGTGACCTCATCGGGTTTGTATGCGTCGACCCCATGGGCTTCCTCAAAGCAAGCGACCAAAATAGAGGCAGTCTGCTCGACATGCCACAGGCTCCTATCAGCCGACTCTTCCTCCAGGGCAGCTTTCTCCTTGGTCAGGGATGACTTCTCATTCTCCAGGGCAGTAACTTTGGCCCTCTCCGCTGCCAAGGCGACAGACTGTTCTTCTTTCTGCTTCTGATGAGCCAGTAATAAGTTTGTACGCTCCTCCAGTAACTTTTTCTTCTCATTCTGCTCTCGCGCTAATCCTTCCAAAGCAGAGGAAAGAGAGGTAGCCTGACGTCACGCCTCCTCTGCCCAGTAATGGAATTTCATCAAACTGGTGAAAAGGTTGGTGCGCAATGAGTTCTCCCTATCAAACTCGGCTTTGGAAAGAAAAGCGTCACGTTCTGCCGCAGACGCCAATACCTAAGAAGCCAATAAAGCCGAAACTTCATCCGAGCCATCACCCCCCAATGCCGTCAAACCGGTGTTACGAAAATCATACAGTCCAACTTGATGGGTTACAGAGCTAACCCCACCTATCGGACTAAGATCCGCCACAAAGTTGAAGGTGGTACCTCCTTCGCCATAACGATCCCGCAGAGGAATGCTCGAAGGAGCAAATGCCAGAGGAGAAGGAGGGTGAACCTGGGTGGACGAACCCCTTAGAGCAAGATAAGCACCATGAGGCTGATAGCCTGAAAAATCCTGCAAGACCTCTTGATACCCCGGATTAGAGGAATATGCGTGAGCGGGACCGCCGAAAGAATTGGGCGAAACCCCGAAGGTATCGCCTGTGCCCAAGTTCTCCAAAAATTCTGACTAATTCCCTCCCTGGGGAACATCCGTAGAGTCAAACCCGTCCGCAGGCCTGTTCCCCATCCAGGTGGTAGAGGAAGATGGATTTCTGCCCTCATCTTCCGGCCGCTGTCTCTTCTTGGAACCAGTCAGCACGTATCCTATATTCATATCGCCTGAGGGAGGAACGGAGGTAGCGACAACGGTAGTGTCCTGCCAAGAACGCAATATGAAATATAGAAAAGAGAAATCAAACGACGACAGACGTCGAAATATAGCATATCATGGCTAAAAGGCACCCTTACTGTATCAGTGTGGCGAAGAGGTGCTTCTGAAGAGCCTGCCGCGTCTGGAGAAGGTGTAAGAGTGGCAACGCTTCTCGTTTTTCTCTTCTTTTTTCCTTTGGCAATGGCCTTAGGAGCCTTAGAAGAAGAAGAAGGCTGGGCAGGAGGAGCAGCGATGGTCACAAGGGGAACTCCTGAAGGGATGTCAGAATCCCTCACACCGACCGAAGAAGAGGAAACTTGAACAAGAGTAGCGGAAGTAGTCGGAAGATCGGTAGGATTGTCAGTCGCTTCCGTGGAAGTAGCTCTCTCATTTTCTTCTCGCTCTTGAGCCCTTTTCAAGCGTCTCCTTATGCTCTCAGGTTTATAGTTGGGATCCGTCGCTGCGAAAGCACAAAATAGCGTCAGCATTAGTATCAGCGATAACAAAGAAAGGAGTAATGCGACACTCACGTTTAACACAAGATCGAATGTCCATTCTACAAGCCACTTGACGGATGTGAACGCTGATTTCCAGTTTGAGCAATGTGTTTAACCAGTCTTGCTCACATTTCGGAAGGGTCCCTGGTCGACTCCAGACGTTGTCATCCACGTTTTGATTAAAACCAGATCGCTACTAGGAACCAAGATCTCCAGGAAGATCTATCACAAAAAACTCCTTTTTCCAGCCATCAATGGAAGACTCAATATGGAGGAGTTTCCAAGTAAAAGACTTCAGAGAGTCATCGTCAAAACGGGGCGATATCATTATCACCACCCGACATTTCATCAGCTTAAAAAGAGATTTAAGCAGTAGAAGGGAAGGGGAAGTAATCCCTTTGTTTTTGCAAAGTTCCAGAAAAGCATAAACACAACAATATGCATTTGGGGATAGTTGGGCCGGAGTTAGATCCCCGGCAACAAGCAATTCTTTGACAAAAAAGTCAATGGGAAGCCGAAAGCCATAACGGAACATTTGCGCATACATGACCCTACGATTGCCCGTCAAAACGCTGTTCAGACGTAGTGACTCAGGGGCAACAGTGGTTTTATAATCATCAGGAATATCAGCATTATGGGCGTCCAAATGCTCGCGGAGAGCGGCCTCAGATGTGATAACACTAGACGTAATATCCATCCTTTTCTCATCGGCAGATTTCGACTCAGTACGGCGAGTCTTAGCCATGGCAGAATTTAAAGAATTAAAAGATGAAGAAGACGATGAAGAAGAAAGGAAATACCTTCAGAGAAAAGCACTTCAAAGAGCCTTGAATAGTGGGGAGAAAATAAGACGGCTAAAAGAAAATATGAGAAAGCGGGATGATAAAAGAAAAGTGAAAAGAATAGATATTGGGTTTTATAACCCTAATGATCAAACGAAACGACGAATGCCACAGTCGTTGCGTGGAAGCGGCATAAGTAACAGACTCAGGTAATGAGTGCAATCCTAGAAAAGCGCTACAATGCCTCGATTTAGGCAAAGTTCTCAAGCACGCTATCCCGTGGCGCTGGAAGAAATAGACACGTGTGCCTGCACAATCACGACTTTTCTAAGGAAAGGATAGCAAGCATTAAATGCTCTGAAAAGAAGGTACTATCTCTTGGGGAAAACAAGAGCGGTATCGTAAGAAAGGAGATAATGCAAGATGGCGTTGATTAAAAGAATAGCGTTGGGTCAGCGCGAAAAGGCGAAATGAAAATCAAATAGCAATGAACTACAAGTATTATCGCACAACGAAACAAATAAGCAGAAAGTCTCCTAAATAGAGCAACCTCGATTAATCATGGGCCCTCGCGAGCATCGCGATCACCATCCCTCCGCTTTTCTCCAGAAGAAGGAAGATCTCTCTCACCTTCGCCCAAATCCTTTAGTCTCTTGGAAGCGTAATCGGCCAGCACTAACGAGTCAACAGTTCCCTGGCGATAAAGACTCATAAATTCAGCGATACAAATATCCATGGTCTTGTTCTTCCACCAGGCTATCTTTGAAAACACTTTGGCCAAATCCGCATCACGAGATGCTATCTCTTCGCGAAGGAAGATATTCTTTCTGTCAGCTACGACCAATTCCGCCTCCAGAAGGTCTATCTTAGCCTTCCCTTTTGATCTTTCTCGAGCAAGCTTAGCGCGACAGTCGTCCAACTCCGCCCGGGTCCGCTCTTGAAGCTGCAACAGCTCCGTTACCTTCCCTAAAGTAGCATTTAGTTTTCCCTTTAAATCAAGAGAAGGTTGAACCTTGTCACGACGATCCTCGAAAAAGTAGTTTAACTCGCGGAAGCAGGCCAGCATGTCAGTCAGAAGACGTGAATGGCGTACGTCGGGAGGACGCCGCAAGAACTCTTCTTTGTCCTTCGAAGAAGTAAACATTTGCCCACTATCGGGCCCACTGGTTCCTCTCGCGATGACGGGTCCGATACCCCTAAAGCACGGAGACCGTCAGTACCAAGGGAAGACAAGTCCAGCTGATAAGCAATGGGGCCTTGAAGACCTTGAGGGGAAAGGTTATCGATATAAGGAGGAGAGCAATTTTTTGCAGAATCACCAATTCCCGAAATCGAAGAAAGAAACAAGGGTTGAGGCTTCCGTGGGGAAGGAGAGATGGGGTTCGGAGTTGGTAAGCTCACATCTGGAATAAAGGAGCGAATAGGGGAGCTAGGACCGCCAGACACCAAGGGAGAGCCCACCGCTACCGAAGCCTCGTTAACCTTGGGAGGAACGGCAGAGGGCACCTTGGTAACTTCCGTCACTGGCAAGGGACCCGTAACGTGCGAGGCGTTAACCTCCTCGGAAGGAACCCCATTGATTTCCTCCACGGAAGGAACTAGTGGATCGGATTTCTCTTTGCGAACTCTCTTTACGAGACGCTCCGTTTCGGCAGCGATCTCTTCGCTATCGTCCTCGGTTGACTCTGCTGCAGGATCACCTTTTCTGGACCTAAGTTTCATTCGTTGGGCAAGGGTGGCATGACGCAACTCGGAACTAGTATCCATGCTTCCGCTATCACTATCAACCTCTTCAATCACGGGATTACTCGGGGCCACTCCCTTACCGCGAGATGGTAGCCAATTCTCAAGGAAACGAGAAGGTCGGGCAGATGTGTTGCGTGTCGCGACGGTTTTGTTTCTCCTTCCTCGTGGCGGAATAGGCGGACGACTAGAGCCTTCGGGTGGAGGAGAAGGAGGTAATGTCTGAAGCGGCACCACGTTCAGAGGAGTGTCACTTTCCTCAAAGGATCGACCCTCAGCGTTACCTGCCAATAAAATATTTTAATATGACAAGTAAGTCGAAGCGATAAGGCAATAAAAGAAAAGACTCACCTACGACACACTCTGGCAAAGGCCTGAACCGAGCAAATTCCCGAATGCGGAAAGGCCCTTCTATTTCTAATAAGGCGTTAACATTGGATACATCCATACTAGACAGCACATCTGGTTCTCGCCAAACGGCACTAGTAATCTTTCGGTTGAAACCACCGCGCCAAAACCGAGAGGGCAAGCGAAGGGTGAAGAAGCCATTTTTCCAGTTGTCCACGTTCTCTTCGAAACCTTGAAAAATCCACCAAAAAAACCGAACAAGAGCACCATTCCATCTTGGGGTAATGTCCACTAAGCAGTTATGGCATCTCAAGGTGAAAAATGTGCGGAACAAATCGAGCGATGGAGCGAAAATATGCTTCATCTCACACGAGCGAAGAAAGGCGTAAAGCCCACACCAGGAAGGCGGAGTTATTTGAACAGGATTGAAATCGTAGTGGTCTAGCAGTTTCAACAGAGAAGTATGAAGCGGAAGACGAAACCCGTAGGTAAACATCTTGAAATAAACCAACCGGAACGTCCCCCACATGGCAACAGTAAGCCGAGTATCCTTCAATGGGACAAAGGGGCGATATCCCGTGGGAAAAGTGATACCGTTCTCCTCTAACTCAGCCCTCAAAACCTCATTACAATCAAAAACACTACGAGCTCTCCTGATTTCTGGATCTAGAGGATTTTCGATAATTGCAGAAGGCCTAGCGCAAGACATAATGGAAGAGAAAGTAAAGCTATGGCAATAGAGAAACAAAATACCTGGAGCAGAGAACCAGTGAATCGGCCGTCGGCACCGGCGAAGCAATTGCAGTAAAATCCCTCGAGAAGAAAGAAGCACAGAAGAAAGGAAATACGAAGAATTTCGAGATATTAGCAAATGATAACAATTGGAATGCTCCTGACGGCAATATTGTAGCCACGACATCTATCCTTGACGAGTTTCTATACGCTTCCCTGAAAAACCAACCTATCGCCCGGGCCGGCGGAAGTTTCCTAGGATGGTCGACTTCAGCGGGGGGGGATCTCATGCATCTTTATGCGCACGACGTCATCCCATCCTAGGGGAACGAAGAGGATGTCGCTCCTGATAGGCCTTATGTGATTATCGCCCACGATGGCTCACCCATTATCGCTGGAGGCGATATCTTCGGACGATGCTTATCGCTGCACCCTTATCGCTGTCAGGTATCGCCAACTTCGGCCTATAAATTCCCCCATCTTTCCAAACAGAAGGTAAGATCGAGATCATCTTGGAGAACCTCTACCATTCTAAAAACTCGAACTGACTTAAGCATCGGAGTGTCTACGCCGGAGTCCCCCTCCGGCGCTTTGCAGGTATCTCCGACGCCGATCGCTTCCCCTCCGACTAGCTGCAGCAGCCGTTTCCGACCAGAAGAGATATCGGATCTTATCAAATGGTGCTTTCATTGAGAGCTTTGGTGTATTAAGTGAGTGTCCTTAATAGCCAAGCTCCGTTTAGTTGGGAGATCGGAACGGTTATGACAGCCAGATCGGAGCAAGACCGGACTACATTTTCTAGTATTCCTTTCTCAACTCGCAGGCGGTTATTTCCTTTTGCTACTGCTGACCTCTCTATGACGACGCAATCGACTATCTCGGGACCTCTGGACCTCTCGGTCGGGATCGCCGGAGGATCTATCTCCTCACAGACGGTCATTTCTTCATCACAGACGGTGGGATCTGATCTTTATACTCCTCTTTTGGAAGGATCTGTGCATAACAATGAAAATCCCTTTGTTATGGAAATAGCGGCCCTTCGTTCCCGCCTGGAATATTTGACTGAAATGGCCACTAGAGTCACGCCTGGTGCTTCTGGATCTAGCGTTCCTCCTCGCGTCTTGATTGTTGCTAATCGACCTCTGCCCCCGTTGTTTCCAGAGAACCCCCAAGTGCCTTTATCCACAGGAAATCCCCCGGTTGGTCACGTACAGCTCACTCAAGGAGGAGTAGAGGCTTATGTACCGCAAATGCCGCAAAGACTTCTTCTGCAGGAAGACAGGCAGCTTGAGGCGTTAAGGAACCGTTGGGCCGGACGGAGGGAAGGAACAAACAGGAGTTTATCTCCCGTGTACAGTGAAAGATCCAGTAGCAGAAGAAATCGAAGTCGTTCTCCCAGGAGTCGCAGTCGGTCTCCCAGGCGACATCATATACCTGAACCAAGGGAAGGAGGGCGACAAGGAGACATATCTCCCCCACGTCATGCGCGTGAGATTCTTGATGATACCTCAGGTCACCCTTTCAGTCGTCGTGTAAGACGTCACAGGGTCAGCAGGCGAGTGAAGCTCCCCGCTGATACTTATGATGGTACTAAAGATCCTATTTCGCACATCAACAAAGTGAAGGATTTCGTCCAGTTTCAAACCCACAGTGATGCGGCTTTATGTCAGATATTTGTTATGACCTTATCGGGAGTTGCTCGTCTTTGGTTTGAAGGTCTTCCTGGCGGATCCATTAGTAATTTCGCACAGTTGGAATCCAAATTTCGGAGCAGATTTAGTACAGCAATTCCAATTCGGAAATCTGCCGCAGCGTTATTTGACATACAGCGGAAGCCCCAAGAGATATTGAAAGAATTTCTCAGCCGATTCGATCTGGAAATGTCATTAACGCCGGGCGTTACCGTTGATTTCGCCATAGAAGCTCTGAAAAGAAACTGCCATTATGGAAAACTGAAAGATGCATTGATGGTGGATCCTCCAATATCCTTGGACGCACTAAGACTTAAAGCCCATAATTATGCGAAAATGGAAGAAGAAGAAAATAGAAATAGAACATTTGATATGCCGCCTGGGGCACCTCGCATCCCTGCCGCTCCCGCAAATCCTCTGGATGACGATCATTACACTGATGATTACGCTCGACGGAAAGATTACATCCCAAAGACCTATGATAAGCAAAAAGGAAATTCCTCGAAAGGAAGACAAGGTAGTTCCCCTCGTCAGCGTCAAGGGAACGCTAACAAAAATCGGGCGTATGATCCGGATTTTCCCTCCTTGAATGTACCAAGAGCGGAGATCTTGGCGATAGCGGAACAGCGAGATCTTCCTATCCGTTATCCTGCACCCACGAAACCTGGAGTGCTTTTAGGCAGGAGAGAAAACGCTTACTGTAAATTCCACAAAGCCAGAGGACATTCCACAGAGGCTTGCAGAGAATTAAAGTGGGCGATAGAACGCTTGGTGGAGGAAGGATATCTGGGAGAATTTGCGACTCAAGTAAGGGAAGATGCCCGAAACAATCCGATAAGAAGAGCGGTAGACGAACGACCAAGACCCCCTCCAGTCCCACAGCTGGATAACGCTCCCAAAGGAAAGGGTGGGGAAACCTTCGCGATAGATGGCGACGACATCCCCATAATCAATATCATAGCGGGAGGGATCCCCTACACAGATGAATCAGAACAGTCGATGGTGGCGAAAGGGGAAAAGCGTACGCGAGACGGCATGACAAAGAAAGGTGGAGCGATAGACATACTTGATCGCATGATCTTATCCTTTTCAGAAGAGGATGAAAAAGGCGTTATCTATCCCCATAATGACGCCTTGGTAGTCACACCTGTCATCGCCAGTCATGGTATAAGAAGGACTCTTGTGGACAATGGGAGTGCCGTGAACCTTTTTTCGCTGGAAGCTTACAATCTCATGAAACGTCCCCACGATGAGTTAACGCCTAGTAAGAGACCCATAGTCGGAGTGGATGGGACCCCTATCCCTGTTACGGGAGTAATCACCCTACCCGTATACTTCCGAGAAGACACTTACAAACGGTCAGAGAATTTGTTGTTCCTTGTTGTGGATCTGAATCTGCCCTATAACGTCATACTCGGACGGCCTTTCCTCAATCGCTTTGGAGCGGCGATATCACAAAAACATCTAAAGATGAAATACCCCTCCTGGGACGGGGTGGTATCGATAAAAGGTGATCAGAAACTGGCGGCAGAATGCTATTCGCTCATGACTCGGAGGAGCTGCGATAAATACGTGTGTATAGCGGCAGACCCCTACGAGCAGGGTGATGAAAAACGCGCTCAACCCCTTGACAAGATGGTGCCCGTATCAGTGATAGGCAAAGAGGGAGCCAGCTTCCTGGTCAGCGATAAGCTCAGCCCAGCGGAAAATCTTCAACTGGCACGGCTGCTGAACAAATGCCAAGGAAATTTCGCATGGGAGCCCGCCGATATGCTAGGTATATCCCGAGAAATAGCCGAGCACAGGCTTAACGTTGACCCTAACGCCAAGTCAGTTCAGCAAAAACGACGGGCGTTCTCCACCGAAAAAGTGTCGGCTGTGGAAAAGGAGGTTGTGAAGCTCCTTGACGCGGGTTTCATTCGCGAAGTACAATATCCCACTTGGTTAGCCAACCCGGTTCTTGTTCCTAAACCCAATGGAGACTGGCGTATGTGCATTGACTTCACTGATTTGAACGATGCTTGTCCTAAGGATTGCTACCCGCTTCCTCGCATAGATCAGTTGGTTGATCAAACTGCTGGGTACGCATATCTAAGCTCATTGGACGCCAATTCCGGATATCATCAAATCCCTATGGCCCTAGAGGATTAGGAGAAGACCGCCTTCCTTACTCCTAAAGCCACGTATTGTTACACAGCGATGCCATTTGGACTAAAGAACGCGGGGGCCACGTTTCAGCGAATGGCAAATAAGATTTTTGAGGAACAGATAGGGAGAAATGTGGAAGCATATGTTGACGACATACTGGTAAAGAGTGCGAATTTTCATGATTACCTGCAGGATCTAAAGGAAGTTTTTGATGTGATGACAAGGTATCGCATGAAGCTAAACCCCCGGAAGTGCATGTTTGCATTCCAGACGGGTAAGTTCTTGGGCTACGTAGTTAGCCAGAAAGGTATCCAGCCTAATCCATCCAAGGTTAAAGCTATACATGATATGATATCGCCGAGAACCGTTAAGGAAGTGCAAAAGCTAACAGGGCGCGTTATCGCTCTGGGACGATTCGTCTCCAAGCAAGGAGAAAAGTGTCTCCCTTTTTTCAATGTCATACGACGGAAAGCCACGTTCGGGTGGACCCCAGAATGTGAGCAAGCATTTGTGGACTTAAAGGACTATTTTTCATCTGATTTGTTATTGACAAGGCCCGAGTCCGGCGATACTCTGTACTTGTACTTGGGCGCGGCGGACGAAGTGGTCAGCGCCGTCCTTGTTCGTGACGATAACCGCACTCATCGCCCAGTTTACTTCGTGAGTCATGTCTTAAAGGACGCGGAACGGCGATATGCTCGTATTGAGAAAATAGCGTTCGCCCTTATACAAGCCGCCCGCAAGATGGACCGATACTTCCAGTCTTATCCTATCGTTGTACTTACAGACCAACCCTTGAAGAGGATATTTTGAAAGCCTGAATCTTCAGGAAGAATGCTGATCTGGGCCCTAGAACTCAAACAATATGGTTTGAGATACCAGTCCCGGCCATCCGTAAAGGCTCAGGTCCTTGCTTATTTTATAGCGGAATGTACTTTCACAGAGGACCCTTTGAGTGGTGTACCGGAAGCGGAATGGAACGATATGGATCTCCCGTTCCCAGAAACTTATACAGATCTTTGGATCGTTCATGTGGACGGAGCCAAAAACCAAGAACTGGCGGGGGTTGGAGTCTTCATAAACGGGCCGCACGATATGCATATACGGTATGCTATTCGAATCTTGCATCCTTTGTCCAATAACGCAGCCGAATATGAGGCGTTGCTAGCTGGACTCAGAATAGGAAGAGAGTTTTCTTCAAAGGGAAGGCGCGATACCGGCCAAACAGGAGATCTGCGTCTAAAAATTTGTGGAGACTCCAAACTGATAATTGACCAGGTCTCAGGACACTCTCAGGCTCGAGAACCTATTATGGTGCAATACCTCTCTAAGGTAACGCGAGAACTAGTGGAAATAAAGAAAGAGGGCATGCAAGTCAGCTTCGAGCACGTCCCCCGAGAGGAAAATGCTGAAGCCGATTACCTTGCCAAGCTGGCCGCGAATCCTGAAGCATCTATACCTAAAGATGTGTATTATCGTGAGCTATCGGTGCCGTCCTTCATGGAGGAACAAGCCTCTTTGTGTGTGAATGAGCTCGAGAATGATTGGCGGATTCCGGTAATAAAATACCTGATGCACGAAGAGCTGCCCGACGGTAACACTGAAAAGATGAAAGTGCTAAGACAGGCTGCTCGTTGCACGTACTATAATGGGGATCTAATTCGAAGATGTTTTTCTCACCCCGGCGCCAAATGTATAACCGAACAAGAGGGCCTTCACACCTTACGCGAAATCCACGAAGGGATATGCGGAATGCACGCGTCAGGCGGCACCTTGGCGGCACAAGTTTTCAGATCAGGATTCTACTGGCCCACTATACGAAGGGATTGCCACGATTATGTACAAGCTTGCCCCAAATGTCAGGAATTCGCTAAAATTCCTCGACGTCCAGCCACGGAAATATCGGAAATCATCGCCCCTTGCCCTTTTGCCAAATGGGGGATTGACATCCTGGGTCCATTTCCAAAGGCAAGGTCCCAACTAAAATTTGTGATAGTGGCTGTGGACTATTTTACGAAGTGGGCGGAAGCTGAAGCGGTTGCCACAATCACGGCAGAAAAAACATGGCGTTTTTTCAAACATCAAGTTATCATGAGATTCGGGGTGCCTCGTATCCTTGTCAGCGATAACGGGACCCAGTTCACCAGCCAATTCTTCAAAGACCAATGCTCAGAATTCGGGATTGAGCAGAGATTCTCTTCCGTGGCTCACCCACAAACCAACGGACAGGCAGAGGTAACTAATAGGAGCATCCTCAGCGGTATTAAGAAAAACCTAGAGGGGTCTAAGAAGAAGTGGGCTGATGAATTGCCATACGTGATGTAGGCATACCGCGTGACCGTAAAAGTTAGCACTGGAGAAACACCTTTTGCGTTGGCTTTTGGAACTGAAGCCGTTACGCCAGTGGAAATTGGGGCCATGAGCCTACGGGTGGCTCACTTTCGTGAGGAACGGAACGAGGAACGGTTACGTGCTAATCTGGACGCGTTACCAGAGGTTCGAGAAGAAGTCCTACTGAAAACGCAACACTACAAAAGAAAAATGGCCCGTTATCATAACAGGCAGGTCAAAGAGCGATTGTTGAAAAACGGTGACCTTGTGCTCCGAGACAGGCGAGCAACCGGACAACGTATGGGAAAGCTTAGTCCTAACTGGGAAGGACCGTATCGCGTAACCCACGTTGTCGGAAGAGGGGCCTATCGCCTGGAGACACTTGACGGTACGCCTTTATCCAACTCCTGGAATATCGCTCGTTTGAAGTTATATTATCCTAGAGTTTAATTTTATCTGCACTATTTGGATTATAACGACCCTAACCGTGGCTAACGCTCAATAGGAGAGTTTTCGTGGGTTTGTGGTTGCTTTTGTGCAGATAAAAAGGGGGGTACCCTGGGAGTGAAAAGTCCTATCCTTGTGATGGTCGGTCTTGATCAGATGGCCCACTAAGTGAGGGCACGACCCCAGTGTATCCTTGATTAGCGTCGGATTGAAAGATCCTTGACGCCCCCGGGGGTGAAAAGTCATATCCTTGTGATGACCGATCTTGATCAGATGGCTCACTAAGTGAGGGCACTGCCCGGTATCTTTGGGAGTGAAAAGTTCTTTAATGATAACCGATCTCGTGGAGACGGTACATCAAGACAAGACACACCCCAAAGAGTTAGAAACTCTGTTTAGAAACAAGAATCCTATCTTAACGGTCGGGCTGGGGCAGCTAAACCATTAAGTAAGGACACGGTTCTAAACGAGAGGACAACGCCTATAAAAGTGAAAATTCCCTAGCCTTGTGATAGCCGTCCAGATCCGACAGCTCACGAGATGAGGCACTTAGAAAGGCCGATCGAGAGATAAGGGAAACGTGAAGGATCGCGTAATTCCAGTTGGTAACCGGATAAGTAACCCTTGGCGAAATGTAGAGCTGAGGGAAAACGCGATTCGAAACGGGTTCCGTGATAAAACCTAATGATAGCAGCGAACGGGCTCCTACGGGTAATCACTATCTCTCAAATCTCGTTTTGTTACTGATAATCTACAATTAGAGATGTGCAGAATGCTTCTGAGCAGTGGAAGGAGAGGTGGTCATGATACCGATAGACTCATCGAAAGGCCAACCCGACATAGATCTTGGTCTTCTTGGTATAAATACCAAGGATCTGCTCAAGAAAGTAAACGCACCGTGCGGATAAGGCAACCTCAGTGACGAGAGAAGTCTCACGATGAGAAAAATAAAAGAGAAATATCGATAAAGGGATTGCCTAGAAATATTAAAGGCATCTCAAGGATTTACAAAGAATCACTGTTCAAAATATTGATGCTGCAAAGACAAAAGACAAAAGCCAAGCGATATGTGATTGCTGGAGGGAATGGCAAAATATCGCGGCAAATCAGCTCTCGGGGACTCGTCGTTTCCAGCCCTCTGCCTTGGCTTGGCGATAGCCTGCCTCGTTGATATGGGCAGAACTCTGTAGAAAGGCTTTCGCGACATCTTCGCCCTTGTACGCATCCACCCCATGAAGTTCTTCGAAACACTTAACTAGAACACGGGCGGTCTGTTCAGCATGCCACCAGCCCATATCGACTGACTCTTCCGCCAAAGCTGCCTTCTCCTTTTCTAAAGAGGACTTCTCATTCTCCAAAGCAGTCACTTTGGCCTGTTCCTCTGACAAAGCTGTTTCCAGGGCGGAATGCTGTTTCTGTAAATCGTGGTGAGCCAGCAGTATCTTGGAACGATCTGCCAACACCTTTTTCCTTTCCTCTTGCTCCTTGGACAGCTCCGCCGAAACAGAACGAAGGGAAGCAGCCCGATGCTTCATCTCCTCCGCCCAGTAGTGAAATTTCATCATATTGGAGAAAAGGCTAGCACGGAAGGAGTTCACTTGGTCATCTTCCGCCAGGGAAAGGAAAGCTTCCCGTTCTGCAGATGAGGCCAGAATTTGAGAAGCCAGCAGGGCAGAAACCTCATCTGAACCATCGCCCCCGATGGCTGCCAAACCACGGGTACGGAAGTCGAACAACTCAACCTGATGGGTCACTTCGCCGAGCCCGTTTAATGGACAAAGATCCGCCGCAAAATTGAAAGAGGTTCCGGCTTCATTATAGCGTTGCCGCCAAGGAACGCTAGAGGGAACGAAAGCCAGAGGACCAGGGGCGCGAACCTGTGAAGAAGAACTGCCCGGGGGCAGGAAGGTACCATGAGGCTGATAGCCCGAAAGGTCATGAAAGACGTCTTGATAGCCTAAAGAAGAGGAATAATGATGCACAGGCCCGCCAAAGGAACTGGGCGAAGCACCAAAGGGGTCCGCACCGCTTAGGTTCCCCAAATCTTCCACGGAATGTCTACCTGAAGGAACCACTGCGGAATCAGAAACGTTAACGGAACCACCTTCCCCCGCGATGTTAGAGGAGGGTATGTTCTCATCCTCCCCTTCTATCCGGGCCCTCTTCGCAGAACCCCTCAGCACATAAGTGAGATTCATATCGCCTGAAGGAGCGGACGCAGTAACTACAACGGCCTCCTGCAAGGAGTACAAATTGAGAAAAGAAAAATAGATCAAATGACGACAGATATTGAGAAAGAAAAAACACGCTTACGGTAGCGGTGTTGAGGGAAGATAGTGCCTCAGAAGAACCCGCAGCGTCGGGAGAAGGAGTAAGAGTGGCGATACTCCGTGTTCTTTTCTTCTTTTTTCCTCTGGCAATGGCCTTAGGAGCCTGAGAAGACGAGGGAGCAGCAACGGTCACGATGGGAACACCTTCAGGGATGTCAGTACTCCCTTTGCCAACTGAGGAGGAGGATACTTGAGCGAGATTCGCGGAAGTAGCCGGAAGCTCAGAAGGATTATCAGTGGCCTCTGAATCGAGCTTTTCCTTTTCCTCTCTATTACGAGCTCTCCTTAAGTGTCTTCTTACGCTTTTGGGTTTATAGTCAGGATCCGTCGCTGCAAAATCACAAAATAACGTCAGCGTTAGTATCAGCGATGAAAGGGAAAGGTAGCGCGATACTCACGTCTAACGCACTCCTGAATGGCCATTCTGCAGGCCGTGAGTCGAATATGAACGCTGATCTCCAGTTGGAGTAAGGTGTTTAACCATCCTTGTTCACGAGCGGGAAGTGTCCCTGGTCGACTCCAAACGCCATCTTGGACGTCCTGGTTGAACCCAGAACGCCACTCGGGACCAGGAGCGTCAGGAAAATTTATCAGAAAGAACTCCTTTTTCCAAGCCTCAACAGAAGACTCAATATGGAGCAACTTCCAAGTAAAAGACTTGAGAGAATCATCGTCAAAGCGAGGCGATATGGTTATCACACCCCGGCACTTCATCAATTTAAAAAGGGATCTAAGCAACAAAAGAGAAGGGGAAGTGATCCCCTTATATCTACAGAGTTCCAAGAAAGCATAAACACAGCAATATGCATTTGGGGCTAACTGGGCAGGATTGAAATTGCCAGCAATAAGCAAACCCTTGACGAAAGAATCGATAGGGAACCGGAAACCGTAGCGAAACATCTGGGCATATAACACCCTTTGATTGCCGGTCAGAACGCTGTTTAAACGAACCGACCCAGGGGCAACAACAGCTTGGTAACCGTCAGGAATAACGGCACCGTGAGTAGCCAAATGCTCCCGGAGAATGGCCTCCGTGGTAATAACACTGACCGTGGTATCCATTTTCTTCTCATCGATGGATTTCGACTCAGAACGGCGAGTCTTTGCCATGACAGGACTAAGGAAATAGAAATGAAGAAGACGAGGGAAAGGAAGGGAAGTACCTTTGGAAGGAAAGAACTTCGAAAGCCTTGAATGGAGGTGAGAAGGACAAGACGGCTGAGAGATAATATGAAAAAGTGGAGTGAAAAAGAAAAGGGAAGAAATAAAGAGGGTTTATAACCCTAGTAATTAAAAGGAAACGACGGATGCTGCAGTCGTTGTGTCGAAGCGGCATGAGGGATAAGACTCAAGCAATGAGTACGACTCTAGAAGAAGCGCGGCAAACGCTTCGATCTGGTTAAAATTTCTAAACACGCTAAGGTGAAGCGGCAGAAGAAACGAACACGTGTGTCGGCACCATCATGACTTTTCCCGCGCATCGACGGAAGGGTCGCGAGCATTAAATGCTCTGAAAAGTAGATGTGACTTTTGATAAAAAGCAAAAGCGATATCGCAAGAAAGGAAATAATGCAAATCGGCGTTGAATAAAAGAACAGTTCTCAAGACAGCAAGAGAGCGAAATAAAATAAGATATCGCCCAAAGAGCAAAGTACCGATATCGCCTCGCGATAGGACGTTATTACAAGACATGGAAAAAAAATAGCAATGTTCTTCAATGGATCAATTAAGAGTCATCGCATGCCTCGCCGTCATCATTCCCTTGCTTTTCCCCAGAAGGAGGAAAACTCCTTTCGCCTTCACTAAGATCTTTAATTTTTTGAGAGGCGTAATCGGCCAGCATGGATGAATCGACAGCGCCTCGGACATGGAGATCCTTAAACCCTGCGATACAAACCTCGATGGTCTTATTCTTCCACCAGGCTATCCTCGAAGGAACTTTGGCCAAATCGGCATCGCGAGATGACAACTCTTCGCGGAGGAAGACATTCTTTTTATCAGCCACCACCAGTTCCGCCTCCATTAGCTCTGCTCTCGCCTTCCCCTTCGACTTCTCCCGAGAAAGTTCACCGCGACAATCCTCCAACTCCGCCCGAGTTCGTTCTTGCAACTGCGATAGCTCCTTCGCCTTCGCCAAAGCCGCGTCTAATTGTTCCTGCAAATCCGAACAGGGTCGAGTTTTGTTACGCTGGCCTTCAAGAAAGTAATGAAATTTCCAAAAGCTGGCCAGCATGTCGTTCATAAGGTGTGACTGTCGTGTCTCGGGAGCATGCTGTAAAAACTCTTCCCTGTCCGTGGAAGAAGTAAACATCTGTCCCACTATGGGACCCACGGGCTCTTCTCGCGATAACGGATCCGATATTCCTAAGGCACGAAGCCCGTCAGTGCCGAAAGAGGACAAATCTAGCTGATATCCAGTAGGGCCCTGGGACCTCTGAGGAGAAAGATTGGCGATGTAAGGAGGGGAACAATTTTTTGCGCAATCACCAACGCCCGAAATTGAAGACAGAAACAAAAGAGGAGGCTTCCGTGGGAGAAATTCAGGAGGAACGCTTAAACTCGAAACTGGTGGGGTTGTCTCTGGGATAAAAGAACCTATCGGGGAAGCAGGATAGCCCGACGACAAAGGAGAGGTCGCGGCTACCGAGGTCTCATTGTTTTCGATAGAAACGGCGGAAGGCACCCTGATAGCTTTGATATTTTTCACCACTTGCGAAGTACTCGCGGCATGAGAAACGTTAATATTCTCGGAGGGGGCCGCGTTAACTCCCTTCAGAGGGGGAACTGGGGGTTTAGTTTTCTCTGTGCGAACCTTCTTTACGAGACGCTCCGTCTCTTCTGCAATTTCTTCGCTATCGTCCTCAGCCGATTCCGCCGTGTCATCATTCCTCCTCGACCTAAGTTTCATCCTTTGGGCAATAGTAGCGTGACGTAATTCAGGACCAGTGTCCATGCTCTCGCTATCGCTGTCGATTTTCTCAAACACAAGATCGCCTTGAGCTACCCTCTTGCCACGGGAAGGAAGCCAATTTTCAAGGAAACAAGAAGGTCGAGTGGAGGCTCTGCGAGTTGTGACGGTTTTAGTCCTTCCCCTTCTAGGCGGAATGGGTGGGCGGCGGGAGTTTTTAGGCGGAGGAGAAGGAGGTAGCGACTGGAGAGGTGTTACGTTCAAAGGGGCGTCACCTTCCCCAGAAGAACTACTCTCAGCGTTACCTGCCAACAAAACATATTAGCAAATTAAGAAGAGTGAAGCGATAAAGAAGAAAAAGGAAACTCACCCACAACGCACTCTGACAAGGGCCTGAACCGAGCAAACTCCCGGATACGGAAAGACCCTTCTATTTCTAACAAGGCGCTAACGTTAGAAACATCCTGGCTTGACAGCGCTTCCGGTCTTTTCCAAACGCCACTATTGATTTTTTGATTGAAACCCCCGCGCCAGAGCCGTGACGGCAAACGGAGGGTGAAATAGCCAGACTTCCAGTCATCTACGTGTTCCTCAAAACCTTGAAAGTTCCGCCAGAACAGTTGCACAACGACATCATCCCATCTGGGGGTAATATCTACCAGGCAGTCGCGACAACTCAAGACAAAGAATGTGCGGAATAGATCAAGCGATGGAGCAAATATACGCTTCATCTCGCATGAACGAAGGAAAGCGTAAATACCACACCAAGAGGGTGGAGTAATCTGGACGGGATTAAGGTCGTAATGATCTAGCAGTTTCAACAGAGAAGTATGGAGTGGGAAACGGAATCCGTAAGTAAACATCTTGAAATAAACTAACCGGAATGTTCCCCACATGGCGTCAGGCAGCCGAGTGTCCTTCAAAGAGACAAAAGGGCGATAGCCCGTGGGAAAAGTAATACCACTCTCCTCTAATTCAACCCTCAAAACCTCATTACAATTGAATATGCTGCGAGTTCGCCTAGCTTCGGGATCTATGGGGTTTTCAGCAGTTGAAGACATAAGGGACAGTAAAAGTAAATCTACGGCGGTAGAAGGAGTAAATACCTGGAGCAAAAAGCCAGTAAGCCGGTCGCCGGCACCAGTGAGCGGTCGCGGAAAAACCTCTCGAAGAAAAGAAGTGCAGAAGAGAGAGAAAATGTGCAAAAACTCAAAATATTCGCAGAAGCAGTAAAAGAGAGAGATGATTTCCTTATAAAGGAAAGCCTGAAGAAGAGACAGCCTGTAAAAATGAAACACGTACAGAACAGAAAAAGACACGTGGATAGTCGTTTGTGTCTTCTGAAAGAAGACAGTTACCGATTAGAAGTTGAAGGCAGTTACCCGTAGCGAAAGGGACGCATCCGCGTTAACCCGGAACGCTCAGAAAGAAACAATAAGTAAGCGATGAAAAGCGAAAAGGAAGTAAAACCATCATTCATTATTATGAGAAAGGCCATACGGCATCTACAAAAAGAAGGATTAAGGCCCTACTCATCACTGTCGGACCAAGTAACGCCGTAGCAGTAGACTACGTCCTCTTCGTCATCGCCACCCTAGAATGGTGAATCCACAATAACAGGGGGAGAAGACTCACCAACCTCCTTTCCAGCGGCAGAAGTCAACTTGGGTAACTCCTCCTTAACGCCTGGCGATACTGCCCCGGCGGCCGAGCAAGCAGAGGGAGCCCACCGAGGTGATTCCTGTGGAGAGGGAGACGGTTTTTTCTCCTCCCTAGCCAGAGAAGCCAGAGAGTCGAAAAATGACTTAGAGGCCTGGGCAGCCTCCTTCCTTCGTCGTTCAACTTCCTTCCTCCGCCTCTTACGACATCGCCGGCGGACAACCGGCCTCCAAGGAGGCGATGGGGGAGGATTATCTGTGTCAGGGGTGGTTGGAGGAGTTGGCGGTGAATTCCCCGAAGCCGTACCTAGCAAATAAGAATCAGCCATGAGACTTGCAGAGGACCTATAACAAAGAAAAATGAAGGAGAAAGAAATGGATAAGAATGAAGGAGGAAAAGCCTCATTAAAGAGCCGGGAAAAGAAGAAAAGAGACTCTTCGATCCTCCAACCCGACTCTTGAAGATTGGCACGTGTACAGTCTGGAGTGCAAATATGGATTTGCAGTCACGCCTGTTGAAATCTCACGCAAATCAAGAATAATTATAATCTCGGTCAATCAGTTGTTATAATGAGGACGGCGCGGAGTTAAGGCAGAACGATCGGCAGAAAAACCGCCCAATAGCAAGACTGTTTTCAGTTGGGCTAAGAATATCCTCTTGGAAAATGACAAAGAGCGCAGTAAAGAAGAAGAACAGTTGCGAGAGGGAATGAGGAAAATACTTTATTTATTACGGCCTAGTGACCGGAAGATACATTGACAAGATAAGGGGAAAAGAGAAAAGGCCCAAAGGGAGCCATCACTATCAGGCGTCAGAACCAGCATCCTCGGGCACCTCAGGAAGGTCCCTCAAGGAATCCATGACCAGGATAAGATCATGGGAAGTAGCTCTCATCCCCTTCAGGCAGCACCCCAACATGTCCTTACGCTGCTGCAGCATGGCAATCACCACCTGAATCCGAGCGATGGAGGCGGACAGCTTTGATACGCTCTCCAAAGGACTGAAGTCCTCCAGGGAAATGGCCCCTAGCCGGGAATAAAGCGGAGTCAGCATCCCTTGCAGCTCCAGAATATCCTCAGAAGTCTTGACCAGCATGTTCTCCAGGAAACCGACGTCGCCGTCATTGAGGTTCCTGAGTGAGTGACCCTTGGAGAGAAGAAAATTCTTAGTCAAATTATCCATGATGCTAGCTGATAAAGATGAGGAGAACGTGGGTGGAAAAAGCTCTCTGATTTATAGGCTCCAGTGAAGGGAGGCCTTGGGAAAAAAGATTGAGGTCCTCAAAAGACGAGCCGCCCGATAACCTCGAGGATTGATAATCGTAAACGAAAGGGACGGGTGACGTTCACGATACAGATACCGGAAGGAGTACGAGGCAGAATCTGAAAAACGTTGAGAGGCACGATATCACTGGTAGCCCTAACGCTAAAACCATAAGGTTACCGGTATCCACAGTGTAAGGCCGCGTTGATGTCGTCGGTGGCCCTGGGTGCGTAAAACCGCGATGACATCACAGGCGTCTGGTGGTATGAAGCCGCGATAACCATAAGGTAGCTGATGGTATAAAGCCACGCTGATACTGCTGTTTTCTCGAGCGTAAAAGAAAAATTGGGCACGTGTGACCTTGAACCTCTGTAAGTATAAAGTTTGCTAACTTCTATATAAGTTTCTATCTCCTTTGTGCCTTTGCAGAACACTTGGAAGGACGATAGACCCAAAATATATGCCAGCCCATGGTGCGGCCTGGTTGAATATACGCGACGATATCGCAAGCGACCTATCGACGGTCCTTCTATGACTCGAACGAAGCTGAGACTTCATAAGTCCTATTGAAAGGCCAAATGGGCCAGTATCGCTGAATAAAAGTGATGCCTTCAGAATCACGAGCGCCCAGCGGCCTCCTAGTAGAATTATTAACGTCCCGAGGAGACGGGTCTTTTTGACAAGAAACAAGGACGAACTTGACCGAGTTAGTGGAAAGTTGTGGATCTAAGCCCTCGTTCCGCATTAGGATTGATCAGCCTTTGAACGATAAAGAAAGCCCAAGCCCTCTGTGGAAATATCGCCTCATGACAGAGCAAAACCCTATCTAAAGATATCAGACATGGATAGCCCTTGGTGAACACTCGGGCTAGTTTTCAGTTGGGCTTATGATAACAATTGGAATGCTCCTGACGGCAATATTGTAGCCACGGCATCTATCCTTGACGAGTTTCTATACGCTTCCCTGAAAAACCAACCTATCGCCCGGGCCGGCGGAAGTTTCCTAGGATGGTCGACTTCAGCGGGGGGGGATCTCATGCATCTTTACGCGCACGGCGTCATCCCATCCTAGGGGAACGAAGAGGATGTCGCTCCTGATAGGCCTTATGTGATTATCGCCCGCGATGGCTCACCCATTATCACTGGAGGCGATATCTTCGGACGATGCTTATCGCTGCACCCTTATCGCTGTCAGGTATCGCCAACTTCGGCCTATAAATTCCCCCATCTTTCCAAACAGAAGGTAAGATCGAGATCATCTTGGAGAACCTCTGCCATTCTAAAAACTCGAACTGACTTAAGCATCGGAGTGTCTACGCCGGAGTCCCCCTCCGGCGCTTTGCAGGTATCTCCGACGCCGATCGCTTCCCCTCCGACTAGCTGCAGCAGCCGTTTCCGACCAGAAGAGATATCGGATCTTATCAGCAAAAAATACTAAAAGAGAAGAGTAAACTCCTTATAAAGGTTAAACCTAAAAAAGGAACAGCCTGTGAAAACAAAACACGTGCAGAAGGGAAAGGACGCGTGGACAGTCATCAATGTCTTTTGGGAGAAGACAGTTGCTGACTGAAAACCAAAAGGCGGTTGCGTCAAGTGAAAGGCCTACTCCCGCGATAATCCTGGATACATATAGAAAGAAAAGCGGCAGAAGAGCGAAAAGAAATTAAAACGTCATTTTATTATTTAGGAAAGCCATACGGCATCTACAAAGAAGCATGGTATGCCCAACTATTCGCCATCAGACCAGGAGATGCCATAGCAGTAGACCACGTCATCAGCGTCCTCACCTAAAAGTGATGGATCTTCGCCAGCGAAAGGGAAAGGTTCCTCAACCCTCTCTCCCACGCGAGTGGATGATCGATCCGACTCCTCCTTGACAGACGGCGACACCGCTGTAACAGCTGAACAGGCGGAAGGAGCCCTAGGCGGTGACTCGTCAGGAGGGAAAGATGTTTCTCTCCCCTTCGAAGAGAAAGAAGCAAGAGAATCGAAGAATGACTTAGATGCCTTCGCAACATCTTTCCTCCGCCTCTTGCGGCACCGTCGGCGAACAGGTGGCCTCCAGGGAGGCGACGGAGGAGGATTATCCGAATCAGGAGAAGTCGGAGGAGTTAGTGGAGAATCTCGGGCGAAAGTATCTAAAAAATGAGAATCAGCCATGAGATCACAGAATATTAATAAAGGAAAAAGCAACAAGGGGACGAAGAATAACGAAGGGGAGAAGATCCCTTAAATAGCCAGAAAATTGGGAAGAAAGGATCTTCGATCTTCTAACCCGACTCTTGAAAGAAGACACGTGTACAGCCTGAAGTGCAGATATGGATTTACAGTCATGCCTATTGAGATTTTCCCCTGATCGAGGAAAACCGCAAAATCGCCCAATTAGTTGCCAGGACAACCGCGGCGTAGATTTAATGTTGAACAACCAATCAGAAAACCACCCAGTGGCTGAACCGTTTTCAGTTGGGCTAAGAATATCTCCGAGAAAGACAAAGGGCGCATTAAAGAAGAAGAACAGTTGCAAAACGGCGTACTAAAACCAGTTTATTTATTATGGCCTAGGGGCCGGAAAGTACATTTACATGCCAGGAAGAAAAGAGAAAAGGCCCAAAGGGAGCCATCGCTATCAGGCGTCGGAGCCCGCATCCTCAGGCACTTCGGGAAGGTCCCTCAGAGAATCCATGACCAGAATCAGATCATGGGAGGTGGCTCTCATCCCCTTCAGACAGCACCCCAGCATATCCTTGCGCTGCTGCAGCATGGCGATCACCACTTGAATCCGAGCGATGGAGGCAGCCAGCTTTGACACGCTTTCCAGAGGGCTGAAATCCTCCAGAGATGTAGCTCCCAGCCTGGAATGAAGAGGGGTCAACATTCCTTGCAGCTCCAGGATGTCCTCAGAGGTCTTGACCAACATGTTCTCCAAGAACCCGACATCCCCATCATTGAGGTTCTTGAGAGAATGGCCCTTGGAAAGGAGAAAATTCTTAGTCAAATGATCCATGATGTAAATTGCCAGAGATGAGGAGAACGTGGGTGGAAAAAGTTCCCCAATTTATAGGCCCCAAGAGAGGCCTTGGAAAGAACAAAGAGGTCCTCAAAAGGCGAGCCGTCCCGTCACCCCTAAGGACTGATAAGCCTAAAGTGGAATCAAAGGTTGATGCTCGTATGCCATCCGCGACATGAAGGTTCGAAAGGATGCAAGATAAAAGGTGGAAAAATGCCAAAAGGCGCGATATCACGGGTAGCCATTACATAAAAGCCATATGGTTACCGGTATCCACAGTGTAAGGCCGCGTTGATGTCGCAGGTGGCCCTAGATGCGTAAAACCTTGTCGACATCACAAGCATCTGGTGGTATAAAGCCTCGCTAATCACAGGCAGCTGATGGCGTAAAACCGCGATGATATCGTTGCTTGCTTAAGCGAAAGAGGAGAACGGGGCCCGCGTGACCTCAAAACCCCTGTAAGTACAAAAGTTTACTAACTTCTCTATAAACACCTATCTCCTCCGTGTGTTTACAGTACACATGAAAGGATGATGGACTCGGAATGAATGCAAATCCACGACATGACCTGGTTGCAGTCTTTGGCGGTATCACAAGTGACCCGTCAGCAACCCTTCTATGGCATGAATAAAGTTGAGACTCCGTAAGCCCTACCAAGAGGTCAAATAGACTAATATCGCCGGGAAAAAACAATGCCCTCATGATCACAAGCATAATAGTAGCGTCTCTTGCGGACCTCTTAACGCCTCAGAAAAGCAGGTCTCTAGATAAGAATGGAGGAGGGAATCCGCTTGTTCGCAGGGAAGCTTCAGAACTAAGTTCCAGCTCATCACTTAACACGGTTAACGTCGAGCAGTCAGAGAAACTCGGAGATCCTGCAGACATACCGCCCCACGAACGAACAAGTTTTCATCTAAGATTTCAGACATGGACAGCCCTTGGTAAACACTCGGGCTCGTTTTCAGTTGGGCTTATGATAACAATCAAGACAGCCTAACGGTGCTACCACACTTGCGGCTCCCACCCGGACGATTTCCCATAAGACCCGTAAGATATCCTCATATCGCCCGAGAATCGGCGAAGGATTCCTAGGATGGTCGACATCAGCGGGGGGGGGAGGGGGACTCACGCGACTCTACACGCACGACACCATCCCATCCTAGGGACCCACGAGCTTATCGCTCCCGACAGCCCGTATGATATAGCTCATGACGTCATCTGTCGGTATCGCTTGTGACGTCACCATCAGACTTCGCCTGGATTGTTATCGCCAGGTATCACCGAATAGGCCTATAAATACCCCTACTTTTCCAATCTGAAGGTAAGATCGAGATCACTCAGACGAACCTCTGTTATTTTTGAAACCCGAACTGACTTAAGCATCGGAGTGTCTACGCCGGAGCCCCCCTCCGGCGCTTTGCAGGTACATCAGGCACCGACCGCCACCATTCCGATCAGGCACGACTCTGAATCTTACAAGATCGACATTGAATCTTATCAATTCATAGACTTGTGGCGCCAATATTGACAGAGTGATGTCGAACGTGCAATCGATCCTTCTTCGCAGGGTCATGACATGTAGTGTTCAAAGCGATGCCCCGCTTTTCTCCTTTTTGTGAGGGCTCCTGCGATCAAACATAGATGACGTTCAAAGGCATTCCCTTCTCGAATTGTGTTTGGGGTAACAAAGTGACTATCATTCAATCAGGGCACTTCGCCTTTCCGCGACATCATTGCTTTCTCAAGCGCTTCGTCACCTCGATATTTTACCAATTTTCCTGCACATTCTCACTTATTGTTTGTGTTCATAGCGACATATGACAAAGTATTTTAATTACCTCAGGGTGTTATTGCGTACTCCCCAGGCTCGCTGGGCGCAATTCCACCAAGATGTCGCTCATGTCACATACTCATCCAGCCATCTTCACCGGGTTTGTTCCTTCCGGTTACTCGCTGGGGTATCGTGACTCCTTATATTTCCTCAATTGGCCAGGAAGTGCCTCATCTCAGTGAGCCACCTGATCAAGGCCGGCCATTACGAGGGTAGGATTTTTACTTCTCAGCGTTGTCACCTCACACCTCAAAACGTGCCTCGTCTTAATATGCCTGTGTTAGTGCCACCATCGTAAGGGTAGGATTTTCACTTTTGAGGTGGAGTTTTTATCTTCCCTTAGGTCGTGCCTCATCTTAGTGATCAACCGCCTATGTCAGCACGAGTTGTCACAAGGGTAGGATTTCCACTCCCAAGGGAGTCGGGGCGTGCCTCGTCTCGGTATTCCGTCTATGTGAGCACGGGTATCCCAGGATAGGACTTTTCACTCCCGACAGTGCTGGAGCGTGTCTCATCTTAGTGAGCCGCCTGATCAAGGCCGGCCTCACAAGTATAGAATTTTCACTTCCAGCACCATATATTTCCAGGTTCGCCGGGGAGTGCCTCGTCTTAGTGGCCCGTCTGTGTTAGCCCGGTCTGCCACAAGGTTAGGACTTTCCACTCCTGACACCCTTTCTTCTGTTATCTGCACACCACAGACAACCAAAAAAGAACACAAGAGATATCTCCAAAATAGTTGTTATAGCATGCGCTACGACATGTCAAATTCTAGAATGATATAATTTCAAGCGAGCAATGTTCCAAGGGTTAGGTAAGGGGGTACCGTCAAGTGTTTCTAGGTGATATGCCCCCTTCCCGATAACGCGGGTGACGCGGTATGGGCCCTCCCAATTTGAGCTGAGTTTCCACATCCGTTGGCCCGTAGCTCGCTTGTCCCTGAGCACCAAGTCTCCCGTTTTGAGCAGCCGTTCCTTAACATGTCTGTTGTGATACCGCGCCATTTTCCTTTTATAGTGCATTGTTTTCAGGAGGGCTTCCTCGTGTAGCTCAGGCAACGCGTCGAGGTTAGCTCGTAACCTTTCTTCGTTTAGCTCTTCCTTGAAGTATTCGACCCTTAGACTTAGGGTGCCGATTTCCACAGGCATGACAGCCTCGATGCGAAAAGCCATCGCAAAGGGCGTTTCCCCTATGCTAGTTTTAATAGTCATGCGGTAGGCCTACATCACATAGGGTAGTTCATCTGCCCATTTCTTTTTTGAGCCCTCCAAATTTTTCTTGATGCCGCACAGGATACTTCGGTTGGTCACCTCTGCCTGGCCATTAGTCTGGGGATGCGCTACGGAGGAAAACCTTTGTTCAATCTGAAATTCCTTGCATTATTCCTTGAAGAATTTGCTGGTAAATTGTGTCCCATTGTCGCTGACCAGCACACGAGGTACCCCGAACCGCATGATAACTTGGCACTTAAAGAAGGGCTATACTTTCTCAGTGGTAATGTTGGCTACCGCCTCCGCTTCTGCCCATTTCATGAAGTAGTCCACGCCCACAATTACGAATTTTAGTTGGGATCTTGCCTTAGGAAAAGAGCCTAAAATGTCGATTCCCCATTTAGCGAAAGGACAAGGGGTCACGATTTTAGAGATTTTTGTGGCAGGTCGCCGGGGAATTTTAGCAAACCCTTGGCATTTGTGACATGTTTGCACGAAGTTGTTACAATCCATGCGGATGGTAGGCCAGTAAAATCCTGACCGAAATACTTGTGCCGCCATGGTGCCGCCCGATACGTGCATACCACAGATCCCTTTATGAATCTCTCGTAGGGTGTGGAGGCCTTCCTGTTCGGTTATGCATTTTGCCGCTGGGTGGGAGAAACATCTCCAAATTAGCTCACCATTATAGTAGGTGCATCTTGCCGCTTGTTTCAACACTTTTTTCCTTTCTGCGTTATCGCTCGGCAACTCGTCGTGCTTTAGGAATTTGACCATAGGGATTCTCCAGTCCTTTTCAATTTCTTCTACACACAGCGACAACTGCTCTTCCATGAAGGACGACACTGACATTTCCTCATAATACACATCCTCTGGTATGGTCGCCTCCTGATTGGCTGCTGTTTTAGCAATGTTGTCTGCCTCGGCATTGTCCTCTCGGGGGATTTTTTCAAAAGTGACGTGCATGCCGCTTCGTTCTATTTCCATCAATTCTCATTTTACTTTCGAGAGGTACTGCACCATGATGGGCTCTCTGGCTTGGGAGTGTCCCAAGACTTGATCTATCACTAGTTTGGAGTCGCCACGTATTTTCAATCGTGGGGCTCCTGCCGCCGCGTCGCACTCGGCTTTGGTGGAGAGATTTCTTCCTATCCTGAGCCCGGCTAATAACGCTTCATACTCTGCTGCATTAATAGATTGTGGTTGTAGGATTCTGATGACATGCCGCACCTGTATATCGTGTGGCCCAAACATATAAATACCGGCTCCTGCTAGTTCTTGATTTTTAGTGCCATCCACGTAGATAACCCACGAGTCCGCGTAGGCCTCCGGGGGTAGGAGCTTTACACTATTCTCTTCCTCTTCAAGCGGCTCCGCCACAGGATCCCTAGCAAAAGTACACTCGGCGATGAAGTCCGCTAGGACCTGGGCTTTTACAGATGGTCGAGCCTTGTTTTGTAATCCGTACTGCTCAAGCTCGATTGCCCAGATCAGCATCCTCCCAGAGGACTCTGGTTTCCTGAAAATTGTCTTCAAGGGATGATCTGTAAACACGATAATTGGGTGGGCCTAGAAGTGCCTATCCATCTTTCGCGTGGATTGTATCAGGGCGAATGCCACCTTCTCGATGTGGGCGTATCACACCTCAGCATGCTTTAACACATGACTGATAAAGAAGACGGGGCGGTAGGCGTGGTTGTCCTCCCGTAATAGGACAGCACTGACTACTTCATCTGCAACATTGAGATACAGGAATAGGGTGTCGCCTGGTTAAGACGGGGCGGTGGGCGTTGTCCTCTCGTACTAGGACAACACTGACTACTTTATCTACAACATTGAGATACAGGAATAGGGTGTCGCCTGATTCTGGTCGTGTTAGCACCAAGTCGGACGACAAGTAGGTTTTCAAACCTATGAACGCTTCTTCGCATTCTTACGTCCATCCAAAAGGAGGCTTTCTGCGTATGACCTTGAAGAACGGCAGGCATCTCTCGCCCTGTTTAGAGATGAATCATCTTAAAGTGATAATGCGTCCTGTCAATGTTTGGACCTCTTGGATGGTTCGCGGTGATGCCATGTCATAGATGGCCTTGATCTTTGACGGGTTTGGCTGGATGCCTTTCTGGCTTACCACGTACCCCAAAAATTTACCCGTCTGAAATGCGAACATGCATTTGCGAGGGTTCAGTTTCATTTTGTATTCCTTTAATGCAAACACCTCTCGTAAGTCTTCCAGATGGTCACTGAAGCTTCGGCTCTTGACCAATAAGTCCTCCACGTAGGCTTCTACGTTTTTTCCGATTTGCCTCTCAAACACTTTATTTGCCATGCGCTGAAAAGTTGCCCCAACATTCTTCAATCCGAACGGCATCGCCGTGTAACAATAGGTAGCCTTTGGGGTTATGAATGCCATTTTTTCTTCGTGCTCTTTGGCCAAGGGGATCTGATGGTATCCGGAGTTGGCATCCAAATAACTCGAGTACGCGTATCCAGCAGCTTGATCGACTAACTGATCAATTCTAGGGAGTGGGTAACAGTCCTTAGGGCAGGCGTCGTTTAGGTCAGTGAAATCGATGCACATGCGCCAGTCTCCGTTGGGCTTCGGAATGAGGACGGGGTTGGCCAGCCATGTGGGGTATTGAACCTCTTGAATGAATCCCGCATCAAGGAGTTTTATTACCTCCTTATCAATAACCCTTGCCTTCTCCGCGAAAAATGCTCGCCGCTTCTATTGAACTGGCGTGGAACGCGGATTGACATTAAGTCGATGTTCTGCTACCTCCCTGGAGATGCCAGGCATGTCCGCTGTTTTCTAGGCGAACTCTCCTCTACACTTGTTCAACAGTCGGGCTAGTTGTGTTCTCTCCTCCGGAGTCAACTTTTCACTGACCAAGAAACTTGCCTCGCTATTACCGTTGACGGGGATGGGCACCATCGTATCTACCGGTTGGGTGCGCCTTTCATCCCTTTGCTCGTAGGGATCTGCTGCCACACATACGTACTGGTCACAGCTTTTCTGAGTCATGAGCAAATAGCACTCGGCGGCTAGCTTTTGGTCGCCCTTGATTGACACCACTCCTTCCCAAGAGGGATATTTTATCCTGAGGTGTTTTTGAGATATTGCTGCCCCGAAGCAATTGAGAAATGGCCACCCTAGAATGGCGTTATAAGGTAGAGTGAGGTCTACGACCAAGAATAACAACTCTTCTGATCGCTTGGACGTGTCTTCCCTAAAGTACACAGGCAACACTGTGACTCCAGCTACAGGTATAGGAACACCGTCCACTCCAATGATTGATTTCTTGCAGGGTGCCAATTCATCGGTAGGGCACTTCATGAGGTTATACGCTTCTAGTGAAAATAGATTTACCGCACTGCCGTTATCAATGAGGGTTCTTCGAACCCCATGGTTACCGATGACGGGCGTGACTACCAACGCGTCGTTGTGGGGGAACACGACACCCCTTTCGTCTTCTTCTGAGAAGGATAGCACCATCCAGTCTAGCATATCTATCGCTTCCTTTTTTTGCGGGTTGGCTTTCTCGTTTCCGCTTCTCTCTAGTGCCTGGTATCGCTTGGGTGGGCTCGTTGAGGTATGATGTGCCACTGAAAATGATGTTGATGATGGGAATGTCTCCGTCATGAATCGCTAACGCTTCTTTCCCCCTTCCACCAGAGGTCCCGCTGCTTCCAGGGGGAGGCACTTGTTGGTTGCCTGACGCCCCTCGCGTGGGGTTGCCTCTGGCTTCTTCTCTTGCTCTGGTGGTGAATTCTCTGAGCTAACCTTCTTCTAACAAACGCTCTATCGCTAACTTCAATTCTCTACATACGTCGGTGGAGTGTCCTCTAGCCTTGTGGAATTTGCAGAAAGCATTTTCCCTTCCTCCCATGATCACTCCCGGTTTCACAGGGGCTGGATAACGGATTGGCAGGTTCCGCTGCTGAATAATTGCTAAGATCTCCGCCCGCAGAAGTATAAGGGAAGGAAGGTCGGGGTCGTAGATTCGACCCTTAAGCGGGTCCGCTTATCGCTGAGCGTTCGAGCCACCGGTTCTTCCTCTAGAAAATTACTTTTTTATCGATTCGATGCCTTGGGGATGTGAACTTTCTGCTGGGCGTATTCGTCACCAAGGTGAGTGTCGTGGGTCGCACTGGCTTGAGTGGCGGGGACGAGAGGCGCGCTCCGCGGCATATTTCGCATTCTATCTCTATATTCCTCCTCTTCCATTCTCGCATAGTTGTGAGCCTTCAGCCTTAACGCATCTAAGGTTACCGGGGGATCCACCATTAACGTGTCCCACAACTTTTCGTAGCCACAGTTTTGCTTCAAGGCCTCTATGGTAAAATAAATAGTAATACTCGGTGTCAACGACATTTCCATGTCGAAACGACGGAGATAGCCTTTTAAAGATTCTTCTGGCTTCCTGTGTCGAACAAGGCTGCGGCAGACTTCCGGATAGGGATAGTTGTGCTGAAGCGACTTTTAAACTTAGCCTCTAGCTGTAAGAAATTATCGATAGACCGGGCAGGGAGTCCTTCAAACCAGAGGCGGGCTACCCCTGACAACGTCATGATGAATATTTGACACAATGCCGCATCACTGTGCGTCTAGAATTGCACGAAATCTTTCACCTTGTTGAGGTGGGAGATGGGATCTTTAGTGTCGTCGTACGACTCCGTAGGGAGCTTAACGTGTCGGCTGACCCTATGGTGTCTTATACGATGGCTAAACGGATGACTTGAGGTGTCGTCTAGGATTTCGCGGTCATGACGAGACGGAGAAACTTCAAAGTGGCGTCTGTGCCCTCGAGGCTCGGGGGTACGTTGTTGCCTAGGGGATCGACTGCGACTCCTAGGTGAACGGGTTCGATGTCTTCTACTGCTCGATCTTTCACTTCACTCAAGAGATATCTCTCTGTCGGCCTCCTCTCTCCTACCGTCCCAACGTTCTCTATAGTCATCCTGTCGTCGTTCTACTTGGGAGATGGGAACTCGCGGCGCTTGCGGTATGTAAGGCTTTGCCCGTCCGTCGGTGAGTTGTACAAAGCTGAATGGCGTGCTCGACACAGGTAAAGTTAGAGGAACGCTCACCTGGCGCCGAGGCGACATTGGTCGATCGGTAATGATAGATAGGGTGAAAACAAACTGAGAAGGCATGCCCGATCCAAGAACACTGGATGTAAACCCTACTGCTAGCTCAGTTAAGTAATCTAGCTGAGCACGAAGGGCCGAGATTGAACTTGCCAAAGGATTGTTGGCACCACCCATTCCAGAACCTACACTAGGGGGAGTGAAATGACTATATCCGGCCACCTGAGAAAACGGGGCGCCCGTTTGGGAAAATGACGTATTTCCTGTCAGTCCAAAAAGGAGGTCCGTCTGCGCCGAGAAAGCTCCCTGCGATGTGGTGAAGATACTAGACGAAGATGTAGGAAAAAGTTCCCTGCAAGTGTGGGTACTACGAGAGTGAGGGGGTGTAGATGCTGAATCTGAGGCCATGATCCTTCAATTCCCAGAAAGAATAGAGCTTGGTTATTAAGGAAGCTCACTTAATTAACCAAGACTCTCAATGAAAGTACCATTTGATAAGAGTCCGAGATTCATCGAGTAGGATCGGCCAAAGCGGGGCTGGTCGGGAACACTGTTCCGGTTGTCTTGGTCACCTGCAAAGCCCCGGAGGGGGTGTCCAACGTAAACACTCTGATGCTTAAGTTAGTACGAGTGGTGAAAATAGTAGGGGTTCAGCACGCTGTCTTAGGCTTACCCTTTTGTTTTGAATGGTGGAGGTATTTATAGGCGAAGAGAGGGCCTTGCTGACAGGGGGTAGGTGTTACCTCTAGTAGATGTCGCTCGGGTGCTAGGGAGTGACGTAATACAAGGTGATGTCATACGGAGTGACGTCATGTGTGACCTGGGATGGGATGACGCCGCGCCGATGTAGCTTGAGATCCCCCCATTGATGCCGACCATCCCAGAGCTTGCTGCCAGGCTAGGGGCGGCAGAAACAGCACCAAGTCCCTGCGGATATCTATAGTGTTCTGGCCATGTCGCAGGGTGAGAAGGCGGGAATGCCCCTAGAGTCGTGTCAATAGTTATCAGCGAATATTATTAAAATCGGAATGATATAATAATCATACCTTGCTCGGTAAATTAACTGCAAGCATTTGTGGTGTGGCTTCATCACGATGTGTTGCCTACGGGCTATTAAGATATTTCTATCTTTAAGGATGTATGAATACGCTAGCGTAGCGTCTATTTAGAGGCCACAATAACTTTGATTTCTGAGATAGAATTTCTCGCAACATCTCTCTTTGCGCTTTTCTTTGTCAAGAGCCGGGAAATAATGTCGACATCGTGCAACTGACGCTATTTTACCATCACCCCTTTGGTAACACTTTAAAGGGTGAATTGATGCTATCTCTGTTGTATTGACGCAACCCTTTATTGTTAGGGGAATCGCTTAACTCTGCTAAATCTAGTCTTGCCATGGTATTGCTTTTGCGATAGAGATATCTTTCCAACTTGACTTCACCGGGTATTTACCATCCGGTTACTGGCTGGGGTATCTCTTGATATTTCAAATGTCATCAGTCGGCTTAGAGCGTGCCTCGTCTTAGTGAGCCGTCTGATCAGGACCGGCCATCACAAGGATAGGATTTTCACTTCCAAGCGTTGAAACCTCGTGTCTCTAGAGCATGCCTCGTCTTAGTGGTCAGTCTATGTTAGCATGGTTGTCACAAGGATAGGATTTTCACTTCTAGGACGGAGTAACTATCTCCCTGGGGCGTGCCTCGTCTTAGTGGTCCGTCTATGTTAGCACGGTTGTCACAAGGATAGGATTTTCACTCCCAGGGATGCCGGGGTGTGCCTCGTCTTAGTGGTCTGTCTATGTTAGCACGGTTGCTAAAAGGATAGGATTTTCACTCCCGGGGGTGTTGGGGGCATGCCTCGTCTTAGTAGTCCGTCTATGTTAGCATGGTTGCCATAAGGATAGGATTTTCACTCCCACCACTAAGTATGTCAGGGCGTGCCTCATCTTAGTGAGTCGTCTGATCAGGATCGGCCATCACAAGGATAGGATTTTCACTCCTGGCATTCTTCGTTATCTGCATGTTATCGTTCAGAGAATGCATAAGAAGTACCCTTGCTTCATTTGTTAAAGCATGATAATGTTATCAAACGTAGGAGAAATCAATTTCTAGCGTGATATAATTTCAAGCGAGCTATGTTCCAAGAATTTTGTAAGGGAGTACCGTCAAGTTTTTCCAAATGATACGCTCTTTTTTCCGATGATACGGGTAACGCAATACGGCCCATCCCAGTTTGGACTGAGTTTCCCCACGCGTTGTCCTGCCGCTCGCTTGTCCCTGAGCACTAAATCTCCTGCTTTGAGCAGTCGTTCTCTGACTTGTCTGTTATGATATTGCGTCATTTTTCTCTTGTAATACAGGGTTTTCAAAAGAGTCTCTTCTTGTATCTCTGGTAGTGCATCAAGGTTAGCACGTAACCTTTCTTTATTTATTTCCTCTTTGAAATATGCCACTCTCAAGCTTAAGGTACCAATTTCTACTGGTGTAACAACTTCTGTGCCGAAGGCTAACGCGAAAGGGGTTTCTCCTGTGCTGACTTTGACGGTCATGCGATAGGCCCACATCACATATGGCAGTTCGTCTGCCCATTTCCTTTTAGAACCTTCCAAATTTCTTTTGATGCCACTAAGAATACTGTGATTGGTTACTTCTGCCTGACCGTTAGTTTGTGGATGAGCTACGGAGGAAAATCTCTGTTCAATCAGAAAATTCAACGCACTGTTCTCTAAAAAATTGACTCATGAATTGTATTCAGTTATCGCTGACTAGTATGCGAGGTACCCCGAATCGCATTATGACTTGATATTTGAAGAAACGCCAGATTTTTTTGGTGGTGATGTTAGCTACCGCTTCTGCTTCCGCCTATTTCGTGAAATAGTCTACTGCCACGACCATAAATTTCAGTTGACATCTGGCTTTTGGAAAAGGGCCCAAAATGTCAATTCCCCATTTAGCAAACGGACACGGAGCGACTATCTCAGAAATCTCCACAGCAGGTTTCCGAGGAATCTTAGCGAATTCGTGACATTTCGGACATGTTCGCATGAAGTTATGACAGTCTCTACGGATCGTGGGCCAATAGAATCCTGACCTAAAAACTTGCGCTGCCAAGGTGTCGCCAGCCACATGCATGCCGCATATTCCTTCGTGGATTTCTCGCAAAGTATGGAGGCCTTCCTACTCTGTTATGCATTTTGTGGCTGGATGAGAGAAACATCTCCAAATCAGTTCTCCATTGTAGTACGTGTATCATGTTGCTTGCTTCATAAAAAAAATCTTTTCAGCCTTATCTTCTGGCAACTCATCGTGCTTTAAATATTTTATTACAGGGATTCGCCAATCATTTTGGGCTTCTTCAACGCAAAGCGACATTCGTTCTTCCATGAAAGAAGGTATGGCTATATCCCCATAATACACGTCCTTGGGTATGGGGGCTTCCGGGTTGGCTGCCATTTTGGCAAGATTGTCAGCCTCAGCATTATCCTCTCGAGGGATGTGCTTAAAGCTGACTTGCATGCCTTTTTTCTGTATTTCTACGAGTTCACATTTCACTTTGGAGAGGTATTGAATCATGATGGGTTCTCTGGCTTGGGAGTTTCCTAAGACATGGTCTATCACTAGTTTGGAATCTCCACATACTTTTAGCTGTAGGTCACACGTCGTTTCGGCGTCGTGTGTGGCCTTGGCGGAGAAGCTCCCGCCTATTCTGAGTCCGGCTAGTAATGCCTCGTACTCCGCTGCGTTGTTGGACAATGGTTGCAAAATTCTGATGGCGTACTTTATCCGTATGTCATTTGGCCCAATCAGGAAGATTCCGACTCCAGCTAACTCTTGGTTTTTGGCCCCATCCACGTGGATAACCCACAAGTCTGTGTAGGTTTCCGGGGACGGAAGGTCCATGTCATCTTTTTCCTCTTTTGGTAAGTCTGTAGATGGATCATGTGTGAATGTGCATTATACTATGAAATCCGCTAGCGCTTGAGCTTTTATGGACGGTCTAGCCTTATACTGTAATCCGTACTGTTCGAGTTCAATTCCCCAGATTAGCATCCTTCCTGAAGACTCAGGCTTCCTGAAATTTTTTCTCAAAGGTTGATCTGTGAGTACTATGACAGGGTGAGCTTAAAAGTACCGATCCATCTTCTGCCTTGCCTGTACTAGTGCAAACGCTATCTTCTCAATGCGGGTGTACCATAACTCGGCGTCTTTCAGTACATGGCTGACGAAGAACATAGGGCAATGAATATGCCCATCACTTCGTACAAGGACAGCGCTGACCACCTCATCAGCGACGCCCAAATACAAGCATAAGGTGTCGCCCGACTCGGGTCTCGTTAGCATCAGATCAGATTAAAGGTAGGTTTTTATACCAGCAAACGCTTCCTCGCATTATTCTGTTCATCCAAAAGGGGTTTTTTTACGAATAACTTTGAAGAAAGGTAGACACCTTTCTCCTTGTTTAGAAATAAACCGTCCTAGCACAATGATGCGCCCTGTGAGTTTCTGTACTTCTTTGACGGTTTGAGGAGATATCATGTCTTGGATAGCCTTCACTTTTGAAGGGTTAGGTTGGATGCCTTTCAAACTTACCGCGTAGCCTAGAAATTTACCCATTTGGAACGCGAACATGCATTTACGAGGGTTCAGCTTCATTTGATGTTCCTTCATCACCTTGAAAATTTCTTCTAAGTCAGCTAAATGGTCGATGAAGCTTCGACTTTTGACCAATATGCCGTCTACGTAAGCTTCTATGTTCTTTTCGATTTGCCTTTCAAAAACCTTGTTTGCCATGCGCTGGAAGGTGGCCCCAACGTTCTTCAAACCAAACGGCATCGCTGTATAATAGTAGGTAGCTTTTGGGGTGATGAAGGCAGTTTTTTCTTCATCTTCAACGGCCATAAGAATTTGGTGATATCCGGAGTTGTCATCTAACGAGCTCAGATAGGCATACCCAGCAGTTTGATCGACCAACTCGTCGATTCAGGGTAGGGGGTAGCAATCTTTGGGGCATGCGTCATTTAGGTCAGTAAAATTTATACACATGCGCCGATCTCCGTTAGGCTTCAGAACTAAGATGGGATTAGCCAACCACGTTGGGTACTAGACTTACCAAATGAAACCAGCATCCATTAGTTTTGATATTTCCTTATCGGTAGCTAGTATTTTTTCTGCAGAGAAAGTTCGCCGTTTTTGCTGAATAGGCTTAGCATTAGGGTCAACGTTTAGCCTATGTTCTGCAACTTCTCGCGAAATTCCAGGCATATCCGCGGGTTTCCACGCGAATTCTGCTTTGCATTTGTTTAGTAGGTAAGCTAACTGCGCGTTCTCCTCAGGGCTTAACTTTTCACTAACCAGGAAGTTTGCTTCCTCAACTGCGCTAATGGGAACTGGCACCATCTTGTCCACCGACTGCGTGCGTTTTTCCTCCTTATCTTCGAAGGGATCATCCGCTACGCATACGTAACGGTCACAGCTCTTCTGAGTCATAATCGAGTAACATTCGGTGGCTAACTTCTGGTCGCCTTTAATTGAGACTACTCCATCCCAAGAGGGATATTTCATCTTTAAGTGCTTTTGAGATATCGCCGCCCCAAAGCGGTTGAGGAATGACCGCCCTAATATGGCGTTATAGGGCAGTGTTAAGTCTACTACCAAGAACAATAGCTACTCCGACCATTTGGACATGTCCTCTCTAAAGTATACCGATAGCGATGTCACTCCTGTTACGGGGATTGGGGCCCCATCTACTCCAATTATCAGTTTTCTGCAAGGCGTTAGCTCACTATCGGGACGCTTCATGAGGTTATACGCCTCTAGTGAGAACAAATTTACCGTGCTCCCATTATCGATAAGGGTTCTCCTAACTCTGTGATTACTAATGATGGGTGTGACCACTAACGCGTCATTATGCGTAAAGGTGACACCTTTCTCGTCTTCCTCCGAGAAGGACAATACCATGCGATCTAAAGCACTTATCGCCTCAGTTTTTACCAGCGTGCTTTCTCATTTACGCTTTTCTCCCGAACTGGGCGTTAGCTGTACCGATTCATCAAAATACGACGCTCCACCCGCGATAATATTGATCATGGGAACGTCGTCATCATGGACAGTTAACGTCTCTCTCATTCTCCCGTCAGGGACATCGTTGTTTCTCGGGGGATGCGAAAATACTGGTTTGTCGTCTTGCATTTTGCCTGTCGTGTTACTTCTGGCTTCTTCTTTTATTTTAGTGGCAAATTCTCCGAGGTAACCTTCTTCAACCAAACGCTCTATCGCCAACTTTAATTCCCGGCATACATCCATGGAGATTCCTTTGACTTTGTGAAACTTACAAAATACATTTTCCCTTCCCCCCATAATTACTCCTGGTTTCACAGGAGCCGGATAACGGATGGGTAGGTTCCGTTGCTGAACAATTGCTAAGATTTCGGCTCTTAGAAGTAAGAGGGAAGGAAGGTCTGGGTCGTATATTCGGCCATTTGGTGGATCCGTTTGCCTTTTAGTAGGAGAATTTCCAGATCTTCCCTGTGAAATATTACCCCTTTGCCGATTGGAGGCTCTAGGGATGTGGTCTTTTCGTTGGCCATAATCATCATTTGGGCGACTATCTGGAGTCGCGTTTGTTTGGGCGTTAGGAACAGGATGTGTGTCCTGAGGCATGTTTCGAATTCTATCTTTGTTTTCCTCTTCCTCCATCCTCGCATAGTTATGAGCTTTCAGTCTCAGCGCGTCTAGCGTTGGTGGTGGATCCACCATTAATGTGTCTCGTAACTTCCCGTAACAGCAATTGCGCTTTAAGGCCTCAACAGCGAAATCGATAGTAACGCCTGGTGTTAACGACATCTCGAGATCAAAGTGACTCAGGAAATCCTTCAAGGATTCCTGTGGTTTTGATGGATATCGAATAACGCTGTCGCAGTTTTCCTGATAGGTACAACCGTGCTAAATCGACTCCGGAACTTTGTTTCCAACTGAGGAAAACTATCAATAGATCCTGCCGGGAGTCCCTCAAACTAGAGACGCGCTACACCAGACAGTGTCATGATAAAAATCTGACATAACGCGGCGTCACTATGGGTTTGAAATTGTACAAAATCTTTCACTTTGTTGAGGTGAGAGATAGGATCCCTTGTGTCGTCATACGATTCTGCAGGGAGTTTTACGTGTCGGTTGACTCGGTGATGTCTTATGCGATAACTAAACGGGTGACCAATATTATCGTCAGGAATCCCGCGGGGTCGACGAGGAGGGGAAACTTCTTCGCGGTGCCCTTGACCTCGAAGGGAATGCTCACGATATCGCCTAGGAGATCGGTTGCGACTCCTTGGCGTTCAGGTTCGTTGTCTTCTAATACTCGACCTCTCACTATGTCTAGGAGATGGGTCCCAGAATGTCTCATCTCGCCTGTCATCCCAATGATCTCTGTGCTCATCGTGTCATCGCTTCCCTTCGGGAGCAGGGATTTCCCTCGTGTACTGTGCGGAGGGTTCGGCGTGTCTATGCTCGAGTTGCATGAAACTGACACGGATCGATGTCGTGGGTAAGGTTAACTAGATGCCTCTGGATTGCCGAGGTGATAATGGTTGATCAGTAACAATAGATGGAGTAAAAACTATCTAAGAAGGTACGCTGGGTCCTGAAACATGGGGCGTAAATCCTGCGGCTAACTCTGTCAGATGGTTTAGTTGAGCCTGAAGAGCTGATAATGAGTTCATAAGAGGATTGCCTGCGTTGTCTACTGCTGGTCCCCTCGAATGAGGAGTGGAATAACTAGGTCCCACCATCTGGGAAAAAGGAATGTGCATCTAGGAAAAAGATATTTTCGCTGTTTGTCCAAAGGAAAGGTCTGACGTCCCTTGGGGAATTTCCTGTATCGTGGTAGAAACATCAGAAGTGGCGAAAGGGAAAAGCCGTCTGCGAGTACTGAAGGAAAGGCTAGAAGATTGGGACGGTGTAAGATCTAAATCAGAAGCCATAACCCGTCAATCTTCAAGAGAAAACAGAGCCTGGCTATTAAGGACGCTCACTTAATAGAACCAAAGCTCTCAATGAAAGCACCAATTTGATAAGATTCAGATCTTTGTCGAGGGGTAAACGGGGGAAAATGGCTTCTTGAGTTCACTGTTCCCCACCGTCCGAGGTACCTGTAAAGCGCCGGAGGGGATCTCCGGCCTAAACACTCTGATGCTTAAGTCAGTGGGGGTAGTGAGTAATAGCAGAGTTTCAGCGAGCGATCTTAGGCTTACCTTCTTCCTTGATTCTGGGGGTATTTATAGGCAGAATATCAAGTATTTCATGGGAGAATCACGCTATTTTAGGGTGCTAATGGGTCTGTCAGATGGTTGGAATTCCCCATTAGTGAAGAGTGCTATCATCACGTTATATCTAGGGGGTAGGCGTTAGCTAGGCGAGATAATACCCACGCCCTTTAAGGGATGTCATGCCTCGCTGGGATGGGATAACATCATTCCCGTGATGGGATAACATGTGAGACCCCCCTATTGGTGTCGACCATCCCAGCGCTCATCGTACCTCGAGAGGCGATAGTTTCTATGCTGTCTGCCTGGTAGGTAGTATAGCTTTTGTCCCTAACGCAAGGTATGAAGACGAGAGTACCCATGGCGTTAGGTCTATTGTTATCAGTGGACCATGTTCTTTTATGGTGCGGTAAACCTCTTGGGAAAAGGGGTAGGTGTCGTGGTCATAGCCCGAGATGGTCATCAATTCCCCATAGCGTGCAAGCTGAATTTTCCGTGCACCAACAACATCGCCGAGTACGAAGCATGTGTTAGCGGCTTGATGGCAGCAATTGACCTAAAGGTGAAGAAGTTAAAAAACTTCGGGGACTCGGCCCTCGTCATCTATCAAGCTCAAGATTTGTGGCAAACCCAGGATTTCAAGTTAATACCTTATCAGAGGTTGCTAACCCAACTCATGGGAGAATTCGAAGAAACCAAGTTCGATCGAATTGATCGGGATAAGAACCGCTTCGCGGATGCATTAGCCACTTTGGCCTCAATGTTCAAATTAGAATGTGGAGTAATGCTTCAACCATTGAGGGTGGAAGTAAAAGAAATGCCGGCTTGTTGTGCAACTTTGGAAGATGAACTCGATGGGAAACCATGGTTCCACGAATTGGTACGGTTCATCAAAAATTGGGAGTATCCATCGGGGCTAAGCCAAGGTAGTAAAAAGACCCTTCAGCGTTTGGCTTTAGATTTCTACCTCAATGGTGAGGTTTTGTACAAAAGAAGGGCGGATGGAGCCTTACTTCGGCGCGTCGCCATTTCAGAAGCCAAGAAAATCATGATTGAGATCCATGAAGGGGTTTGCTCCATACATGCTAGTGGGCATATGATGGCGAGATAAATAATGAGACAAGGTTATTTTTGGCTCACCGTCGAGCGAGATTGCATTGACTATTTCCGGAAAGGCCACAAGTGCCAAATTTACGCGGACCATCTCCATGTCCCTCCAGCTCTTCTTTTTAGCATGACGTCGCCTTGACCCTTCGTAATGTGGGGAATCGATATCATCGGCCAAATTCATCTGAAAGCCTCTAACGGCCATCGCTTTATCCTTGTGGCGATCGACTACTATACCAACTAGGTAGAGGTCGCTTCTTACTCAAGCATCACTGATAGCATATTTCATGGGTATGATTTTATCTTCTTTTCTAGCCTTTTTGGTGGCTTGATTCTGCTATTTGACCCTTATTTCAATCCTTTTTGCAGATCAGACCTGAAAGGAGAAAAAGAGCAAAAAGAAGTGTTTTTGGAGGAATTCTTGGAATTTTGAGCTTCAAGGCCCAGAAGATCAAAGTGTCGTCGAGCCCTCGACGCTAACCAGACCAGTGAGTTGTCTCTCGCCAGCGATATCTCTGCATCTATTCTCAATCGTAACCAAAGAGAAGAATCTTCGAAGATCAGCACAAGATTCCGTGCATTTCCAGAAGATGTCAGGTGCGCCAGAGATTCCAGGATATTCCCCTGAAGGACATGTGTTGTCACGCTCCCATTACTTCTCCTTCCCCTTAGTTGTTTTGTCCCCTAGCTAGTTTTAGGCTATATAAGCTTAGCTTTAGGGTTTTTTTGTAAGGACGACTAACCTAAGACATTAATACATCACTCTTTCTTTTACCCTAATTTTGAGGGATCATATTCTCTTGATTTGTGGAGCAGCCGCCAATTTGTAGAGAAGAACTCCTTTGATTAATTAAATCATCTCTCAGTTTCTTCTAACCTTCCCCTTCTTATTTATTGTATGCTTATTATCATCTGCTGTTCATATTCTATCATGAGTAGCTAAGCTCCATCTTCTTAGTAAAGGGTGTTTCAAGGGCTGTAAGGATTGGTTCAGAGGCCTAATGCATGCTTAATATATTCTCCTGTCATATTCAGTTGTTTACCGTTTTAATCCCATGCTCATCTAGAAATGTTAAGGGCTTGATCAACTGTTAATATTTCTGTGTGAGTAACGTCATTCTCTTGGTTATAACTGACATGAATCCTTGAGTTAGAGTAGACTCCTAGTGGAGACATCGCGAGAGGTCTTTCGTCTAGCGGTAAATGATTGTTTAGGTTATGTGATGCGAGCTTGACAAACTGAGATGTCAGGCCCTAGATCTGTCTTGCCTCCACTTCATGGGCGTTTTGAGTAGTGTCTCTCCTCATTCATGTCTGGGAGGACGGTGAAACGTTAAGGCCACCTCATATGTGGAAACGGGGGGTAGCTTCTACCTATGAAGGTGAGTAGGGGGGCTACGTGGAAACACGGTCCCTATAGTAGGTATGTGCTTGAGTTTGGAACATTTTTGTGCCAATGACTAACTGACCTGTAATGCAACCCGAGAACAACTTTTGCTAGGATCTTTTCCCATCATATTCATATCTCTTTTACTGCTTTCATTGTTTTCCTGCCCACGAATTGTTTTTCACTATCTTGCCTTTGATTATGTTTTACTTTCATGCCCTGGATAACTGCTTTAATTATTTGTCTTGTTAGCTCCCTGATCTGCGTTGATTAATTCATTAATCAACATAAACCCCCCTAGTGTTACTTATTTGTATTCTGTTGAAATTGTTTCCCGTCATACATCTAGACCAACATTTGAATCCTTTAATCTTTGTGGTTCGACCCTATCTTGCCCTGTACACATTTATATGTGCATTTAGGCATCAGGAAAATATTGAGTATATTTGAGTGACAATCAAATTTTGGCATCGTTGTCGGGGATTGAACGGTACTAATTTTGTTTCTATTTTTGTATGACCAGGAGATTTGCTCCAGATTTACTCCCTCTGGATCTCGAATTGACCAGAACGGAAAGAGGATTTCAAAGCCAAGCCAAAGGTTTATCTACTCAGCGTAGAGTAATCCCACATCCTGCCCTCGACGGATATCCTTCCAATCTAGCCGACCAAGACCGTCAGTTTTTTGTAGACCTAGCTTACCTTCATCGTGGTTTCGAAAACCCAGTAGCTGCCCATTTTAACTTTCTAGAAATGGAAGACCATGACAACCATGTGCATCATGAAGATCCACCACCACAACCCCCTCCAGATCAACAAACCATTGACCATTTTAATGCAACCACCGACATGTCAAGTAGTTGCATCGTTTGGCCAGATGTCCCTCATGACTGGACCCCAAAGTCAACCGTTATGCATCACCTCCCAAATTTTTGGGGGATTGCTAAGGAAAATGCTCTTCGTCACCTTCAATAGCTCCATTCTATCTGCGAGGCCATGAAACCTCCTAACGTCAGTATCGAGCAAGCTAAGTTGTGCGCCTTCTAGTGGTCTCTTAAGGATGATGCCCTTGACTGGTATTATGACCTTCCATAAAGATCCATTCACTCTTGGGTATACATGTCCAAGATCTTCACCGAAAAGTATTATCCGACCTCTATTGCCAACACCACGTGCAAACAACTTGTCTCGATAATCCAGAAGAAGGAAGAGGATCTAGCCCAGTATTATGAAAGATTCCATAAGATGTAATCTTCGTGTCCCTCACACAATCTTACAGAGCATGCCCTTATACAGTATTTTTGCGAAGGCCTCAATGCCCATGACAGAGCCCTTCTCAACACTGCAGCCAACGAATCTCTCACAACTCTCACTCTAGCTGCTGCCAAAGCAACTATAGAGCTCATGGCCAAGAATGCCACGTCTGACACCGCTCATAATAGAGGCCAAGATGCTCAACTAGCTGCCTTGCAGAATCAACTATCTTCCCTCATAGGGATGTTTCAGAATTTTATGGCGGGACAATCCACTCCTGTCAAGGCCTGCCAAATCTGTAATTTCGTGGATCACCCCACCGATGCATGCCTCCATATCCCGAATGAAATCTAGGTGAATGTTGTTGGCTAGTATATCCAGGCCCCGTATGGTTAGAACTATAACAATGGCTGGAAATCGCAGAATCCAGGATGGGCTCCTAACGCTCAACCAGCCGGCCCTAACCATCAACAACAGAACCCCTATGGGAATCATCCACCTCCTCCTACCATGCAACATTTCAGACCCCGACCCACGTACCATCAGAATCAGTATCAATGCCAACCTCCTCCAAATCAGACATTTATCGTGCCCCCGAATCCTGAACCACCTCGAAATCCCGAACAGCAAAAGGAGATCGAGGATCTTTGGAAGCACGTGAGTACCTTGATGGCTGAGATGAAAGAAATCAAGAATCAAGGAAGATTTCCACCCCAAACTGAAACCAATCCGAAACACAATGTCTGTGCAGTGACTCTACAAAGTGGAACGACCTTGACACCTCCAACGAATCCAGCCCTTGACATTGGAAACTCTCCAGAATCTGAACTTAAGCCGAAACCTAGGGTAAAGAGTCCAAAAGTGCCCAGGTTCGTCAAGGTCATGGAAGACAGAATCCGCTCTCCCAAAGATTCACCAAGGAATGACCCCAATCCACCCGAATTTACCCAGGAATACATTCACAAGATTCTCGAGCCCCCATTTCCCCAAAGATTGATCAAATCCAAAAACGAGAAGGAAGACCGTGAGATCTTCGACATGTTCAGCAAAGTAGTTATAAACATCCCTCTCCTCCAGGTAGTGAAGAATGTGCCTCGATACGCCAAGTCCCTGAAACAGTTGTGTATGAACAAGTGTAAATTGGCCGAACCTAACAAGATCAGTGTAGGAGCTAATGCTTCTACCCACATCCAGAGGAGAATTCCCCCGAAATGCAAGGATCAAGGAATATTCATCATTCCCTGCCGCATTGGTACTGTCGACATCGGAAAGGCCATGTGCGATTTAGGGGCAGACATTAATCTCATGCCCTTGATCATCTACAACAGTCTAGGCCTCGAACCTCTCAGACCTACAGACCTCTCCATGTAGCTTGCTGATCATTCTGTCATCTACCCCAAGGGACTCATCACAGATGTTTTGGTCCAAGTGGGCGAATTCTTATTCCCAGTCAATTTTTATGTCATTGCTATAGAGAATGAGGACTCTACCAAGTCTACTGATATCCTTCTAGGGCGTCTATTTCTGGCCACCGCCTGAGCAAAGATAGATGTTCATGATGCAACCATCTCCCTCGAGTTTGATGGGGAGATCATCAAGTTTAGCATGCTAGAGGCCATGCGATATCCCTCTGAGTTTTCTAGTGTTAATTATATTGATGTGATTGACCCTTCTATCGAGGAACTTGCTGAACTTCATTCTATTGCCCCTTTACAATTTGCCCTTGGCAGGAGTCTGACACCAACTCTTCTAGATGTCGGGGCCTTGACACTTTCCACACCACCTGAATTATATTCAGTAGTTACTACCATAGAAGAGTGTGTTGTTGTCCAGTATGAGCCCCCAATAGTATCTCCTACTTGCCTAGACCATGTCAAGTTATCTCCTTCTATTGATCAGGCTCCAGCCCTCGATATGAAACCACTACCCTCCCATCTGAAATATGCTTATCTCGACCCCGATGACTCCCTGCCCATCATTATATCTAACAAACTCAACAATCCTAAAGAGTCTGAGCTGATTTCCTTATTAAAGGAATTTAGACAAGCTATAAGATGGACGATCGCTGACATCAAGGTCTTGTCACCCGCTCTATGCACTCACCGTATTCACTTGGAAGATGCTAGCAAGACTATACGACAGCCACAACGCCGATTGAATCCACCCATGATGGAGGTGGTCAGGAAAAAAGTTCTGAAATTGCTAGATGCGGGAGGTATCTACCCCATCTTCGATAGCCCATGGGTCAGCCCTATACAGGTCGTGCCCAAGAAAATTGGCATCACCATTACCATCAGGTAAGATGGCGAATCTATCCCAACCAGGATCCAGAACGGGTGGCGTGTGTGTATTGACTACCGCCGCTTGAATGATACCACTAGGAAAGATCACTTTCCTCTGCCCTTCATTGATCAAATGCTAGAACGTCTCGCGGGCAAGACTCACTATTGATGTCTAGACGGTTACTCCAGTTTCTATCAGATCCCAGTCGCCCCCGAAGACCAGGAAAAGACCACCTTCACGTGCCCATTCGGCACCTTTGCTTATAGGCGTATGCCATTCGGCCTGTGTAATGCCCCCGCCACTTTTCAGCGCTGGATGGTGAGCATTTTCTCCAAACTTGTTGTAAATGGGATCAAGGTCTTTATGGATGACTTCACGATTTATGGTAATTCCTTCTCTGAGTGTATGTACAAATTGAAAAAATGTTTAGAGCGTTGCATAGAAACCAATCTTGTCCTCAATTTTGAGAAATGCCACTTCATGGTAGATCGAGGTCTCGTTTTGGGTCACATCGTCTTGGCCAGACGAATTGAAGTCGACAAGGCCAAGATTGAGGTGATTGAATCCTTACCCTATCCAGCATGTGTTCGCGATGTGCGATCTTTTCTAGGGCACGTTGGTTTCTATAGACGGTTTATTAAGGATTTTTCCAAAACTGCCCAGCCCATGTGCTGCCTGCTCTAGAAAGAAGTACCCTTTGATTTTGATGAGAATTGCAAAGCCGCCTTTGAACTTCTCAAGAACAAGCTTATCTCGGCCCCGATTATTCGTGCCCTCGATTGGACATTACCTTTAGAGGTCATGTGCGATGCTAGCAATCAAGCCCTAGGCGCCGTTTTGGGTCAGAAGAAGGACAAAGAGACCTATGTAATCTACTATGCTTCCAAGTTACTAGATCTAGCCCAGCAGAACTACACAACCACAGAAAAAGAGCTCTTGGCGGTTGTTTATGCCCTCGATAAGTTCAGGCAGTACGTCTCGGGCACTCATGTTCTCATCTACGTGAATCATTCAACCCTGAGATGCTTATTGACGAAAGATGATGCAAAGCCTCGACTGATTCGTTGGATCTTGCTGTTACAGGAATTTAACATCTTGATCAAGGATAAGGCACGAAGAGAAAATCATCTGAGCAAACTTCTAGCCCAAGAAGATGATTCACTTGTGCCTATCTGAGACACTTTTCCAGATGAACAATTGTGTCTTGCCCACGTGGTCCAATTCCCATGGTTCTCGGACATTACAAATTTTTGTGCTACTGGTACCTACCCCGCAGATGCTTCCCCATATGATTGGAACAGAATCAGAAGGCAAGCCAAATACTATATTTATAGAAGCATTGCTCGAACCAGATAATTCACCGTTGTGTAACCATTGACGAGGTGCCCTCGATCCTAAAATTCTGCCATTCTGAAGGAGGACATTTCGCGGCCAAGAAAACTGCCCTCAAGGTCTCATAAGCCAGTCTCTATTGGCCATCCATCTTTAAAGATAGTTACCTCTTTTGTGCTTCATGCCCTCGATGCCAAGCCACGGGCAATATCGGGGCCAGGAACCAGATGCCTCCGACCAGTATCATTGTTTGTGAGATTTTTGATATCTGGGGTGTAGATTTCATGGGTCTGTTCCCCAGTTCCTTCGGCAATATCTACATCCTGCTTGTCGTTGATTATGTTTCAAAGTGAGTTAAGGCCAAGGCAACTAGGACAAATGACTCTAAGGTGGTAGTGAATTTCCTATGCACCTATATCTTCAATATGTTCGGTACACCTCGGGCCCTAATCAGTGATCGAGGCACCCATTTCTGCAACCGTGTCGTGGCCTCTCTTCTGGCCAAGTATGGAGTCCATCACAGGACCTCTATAGCTTATCACCCTCAGACAAATGGACAAGCTAAGGTGTCCAACCGTGAGATCAAGATGATCCTAGAAAAAACTGTCAACCAGTCCCGAAAGGATTGGAGCTTGAAGTTGGATGACGCCCTCTGGGTATACCGTACAGCTTTCAAGACCCCGATTGGTATGACGCCCTACAAACTCATTTGTGGAAAGCTGTGCCATCTCCCAGTTGAGATAGAACACAAGGCTTTTTGGGCCACTAGGAAAGTAAACACGGATCTAGAGCAGGCCGGCCAAAATAGACGTTTGCAAATCCAGGAGCTGGAAGAGTTGAGAGACGACGCTTATGAAAATGCCTTGCTCTACAATTCCCAATCGGCCGACCTATAGGAGTAACCCCGAGGAGACCAAGAAGTTGCAGCGCCAAGTAGATGACCTACTTAGTAGAGGGTATGTGAGGGAGAGCGTCTCTCCTTGCGCCGTACCAGTGATACTAGTGTCGAAGAAGGATGGCACTTGGAGGATGTGCGTGGACTGATATCACCATCCTATCCCTAGGTTAGATGACATGCTAGATGAGTTGTGTGGTAGTCAAATATTTTCGAAAATTGATTTGATGAGTGGCTATCACCAAATTCGCATGAAAGAAGGTGATGAGTGGAAAATGACTTTTAAAACAAAATATGGATTGTATGAATGGATGGTTATGCCGTTTGGATTGACTAATGCACCTAGTACATTTATGAGGCTTATGAATCATGTTCTTAGAGAGTTATGGGTAAATTTTTTGTTGTCTATTTCGATGATATTTTAATTTATAGTAAATCACTAGAAGAACATATTTCGCACCTTAGGAGCATTTTCCTTACCTTACGTGAACAACAATTGTATGAGAAACCTAACAAGTGTTCGTTTGCACTAGAACACGTTAGTTTCCTTGGCTTTATTGTAGGAAGAGAAGGTGTCAAGGCCGACGAAGAGAAGCTTAGAGCAGTCAAGGAGTGGCCTACGACGAAAATAGCAAGCGACGTGCGATCCTTCTACGGCCTCGTGAGTTTTTACAGGCATTTTGTCAACGATTTTAGTTCTATTGTTGCCCCTTTGAATTAATTAACTAAGAAAAATATTATTTTCATGTGGGAGCAGCCACAGGAAGAGGCGTTCAATACGCTTAATGAGAAGCTATGCGTCACACCAGTCTTGGCCTTACCCGACTTCGACAAAGCCTTTGAAGTTGAGTGCGACGCTAGTGGGATTGGGATAGGAGCGGTCCTCATACAAGAGAAGCGGTATATTGCCTACTTCAGCGAGAAACTAAAGGACGCTCAACTTCGCTATCCAACCTATGACAAGGAGCTCTACGCCCTTGTGCGTGCGCTAGAGGTTTGGGAGCATTACCTCATGCCACGCGAATTTATAGTGCATACCGATTACCTCAGCTTGAAGTACCTCAAGGGTCAAGGGAAATTGAACAAGAGACACGTCTCTTGGATGGAGTTTATTGAATCGTTTCCCTACCACATCAAGTACAAGTAAGGTAAAGACAATGTCGTGGCCGACACATTGTCTAGAAGGTACGAACTACTTAACTCGCTTAATGCGAAGCTACTTGGATTGTCACATATAATCTCTCTCTATCCATCTGATTCTAATTTCGGTGATATTTATAATACTTGCATGACTACTACCGACTCTACCTTTTATAGACATGATGGATATTTGTTTAAACGAAAGCGTTTATGTGTGCCAAATTGTTCATTGCGAGAGTTGTTTGTGAGTGAATCTCATAGTGGAGGTTTGATGGGTCATTTTGGTGTGAATAAAACATTGAGCATGCTTAAGGAACACTTTTATTGGCCTCACATGAAGCGTGATGTAGTCCGCATCATAGCTAGATGTCTTGTTTGTCGTAGGGAAAAATCTAGGGTTTCTAATCATGGAGAGTATATGCCCTTAGTCTTCCCATCCTTGGACTGATATATCTATGGACTTTGTTGTTGGATTGCCGAAATCTAGGAGAGGGAAAGATAGTATTTTTGTGGTTGTTGATCGGTTTTCAAAAATGGCTCATTTCATTCCTTGTGCTAATACACATGATGCTACTTATATTGCTAACTTGTTTTTCAAAGAGGTAGTGCGTCTACATGGTGTACCTGTTAGTATTGTTAGTGATAGAGATGGTAAATTTCTTAGCCATTTTTGGAGAGTTTTGTAGAGTAAAATGGGTACTAAATTGTTATTTTCTACTTCGTGCCACCCACAAACCGATGGACAAACAGAAGTTGTCAATCGCACCTTAGGGTCTCTGTTGCGTACGCTAGTCCAAAAGCATGTTTCTACTTGGGTCGAATATGTGCCTTTTATTGAATTTGCATACAACCGCTCGATTCACTCGAGTACACACTATTCGCCCTTTGAAATTGTTTATGGGTTTAATCCACTAACCCCTTTGGATTTGACCCCTTTACCTTTGACTGAGATTACTAGTTTAGATGGTGCTAAAATGGCAGAGTTGGTGAAGACAATTCATGAGAAGGTGAAGCGTAACATTGAGAAGATGAATGAGAAGTTGGTGCGTAAGAAGAATGAAGAAAGGAGGCCGGTTTCCTTTAATGTGGGCGATTGGGTATGGCTACACTTACGCCGGGAACAATTCCCAACCCAACGCTGTGGAAAGCTAGCTGCTCGTGGCGATGGTCCCTTTCAGATCGTTGAAAAGATCAACAATAACGCTTACAAGCTTGATTTGCCAAGTGAGTATGGTTCCGTTAGTGTGTCCTTCAACGTTACTGACTTAAGTTTGTTTGATGTAGGTGACGATGGAGATGAGCTGAATTCGAGGTCGAATCCTTCAGAAGGGGGAGGTGATGATGTGATCCCTCGCACAAACCCTAACCCTAGTTTCTCGTTGCCGCCCGTTGGACCCATGACGCGAGTGAGAGGTAAAAAGCTTCAAGCGCTACTGTCTCAGTTGATCCACAAGGAGCTAAAGTGCGAGACATCAGTTGAGGAGGCTGTGCTGCGTGAGAGGACGCTGAGGCTAGTGACCGTGCCCGTGGTTGCACCTAGCACACCCCTAGACGCGTGCGAATTGGAGCCCCCAACAAAATACAAGAAACCTTAGGATGTCTAGAGATGGCCCAGTAAGTTTCAGGGCATTCGACCGAAGGAATCGCAAAGTGGCCCGAGTCGACTTTTGTGCGTCCGAAGTGTGAACGCGCCAAATATTGATTCCGAGCCCGTTTTAAAATGGTTTGAGCTTTTTCCAAAATTCTAAGTGCATTATTTTTATGGAACAGAGGAGCAAGTCTTGACCAATTTTGGGCCCAAACGCACTAGCCAATTCGAAGATGGCTCGCGGACACAAATCCTACCGCATGAAGGAGTTCTAGCCGCGGTAGAAGTTCTACTCGGATAATAATTGAGCTTTTATCTATTTATTTAATTAGGATAAGTTAGTTTATCTCAGCTAAAGTTCCTAGTTAATTTTTGGCAAGTAGCCGCCTATGCGCTTATATAAGGCAAACGGCTAACACTTATGTTTTTTTAGATCTTTTGTTGAATTAAAAATCAAAGAATAGTTTTCTCAAATTGTTCATGCATGAACCTTGTGCTTGATTGAGTTAGAACATTCGATTAAGAGCCTCAAGTAAAACCAAAAATTCATCCCCACTTAATTCGATTGCTCTAGGTTGATATCCGCAAGGGATATAGGTTTAGAGATTCGCTTAAGGACCCTTTCTTTGTCGAACTAGGTTGGCTAGTGCTTACGGCTAGCAGGTCTACATTGTCAAGGCAAGTCTTATCGATTCCGCATCCAAAAATCCAAATCCAAACTAGATCATTGAAGCAAAGCGCATCCTAGGCAACTAGGATCGTATCATTATGGGGTAGGGGTTATTCAGTCAATAGCCACGGTGAGAGTGTGTCAACGTTGCCTTATGTGGGTCCTAGTTATCCTATGCGTAACTTGCAAAGAGCCGGTGGGGGGGCCTCTAGCGTAGAGCCTCGGACAATCAAGTTAAAATCGTGGATATTACGAATAAGTGAGAGATATGAGAGAGTTACCGGAGCAATGGAATGAGCTTAGTGTAGTAATTTTTGGTCCTCTTCTTCTGGATGGGGGTGGGGGTATTTATACCCTTACCCTTGCTTGGCTTCCTGAGCCAAGTGGGGCCCGTAATTCAATCTAGGTGTAGCATATGATGAGTGTAACTAATGCAGTCACTTCCTTATTAAGAGTTATCGCTTCCGCATTAAATGCCTTTTGTTTTGTCTAGGAATATCTGGAGTCCACCACCTAAGCCTCTGAAGTCCGCATTAATTACCGTCACTTCCGTATTAACTGTGTTTTGAGGGTGATCATTACCTTGTGACTCAGCAGGATCATCTGGTAGGTATGTCAGTACCGATACGTAGGTCACCTTCCGTCCGCGCCACCCCCTCGTTGGCATCCTCTATGGGAGGCCTAACGGGAGGATTCTTCCGCCGCTTACGTGGCTTAGTCTTGTGAAGACTAAGTCAAAGGGTGGTGAAATGCCCTTCTTGCCCTTGTCCTTTTTTCCATGTATTATCAGAAGCCCAACTGAAAACCAGCCCGAGTGTTTACCAAGGGTTGTCGTTGCCTGGTAGGGTCCAAAAAATGATTCTGAGTGTGTTATCCCCCCGCCCCCCCTTTTGGGTTGATCTTTCTCGCTTCCTTTCTTTCTATCTTACTGACTTCCTGCCAGGTATCGGATAAGCTTCCTTTTGTTAGGTATTTTCATCCGCTCTTTCCGTTTCTTTCTCTGTTGTGTTGTTTTGTACTTGCTATATGTTCACGCCATTCTTCCTAATAATTGCTCACTTAGAAGCCCAACTGAAAACTAGCCCGAGTGTTTACCAAGGGTTGTCGTTGCCTTGTGCCAGGTGTGGGATCGGATTGCTATGTCATTTCGCTTAGTACTTTGGATTCTTTTCTCTCTCCCCCCTTTTGTTGTTTGAAACGTTTGCGTTTGTTGGATTTGTAATGAAGTGTCGTTTTGATTCGCGGGTTCTTGTGTTTCTTAAATGCGGTGTGGTTTTCTGGTTGGTGCTTTGTACGGATAACTTTTGCCCCAAAATGTCACATTGTTATTGAAGGGTTGCCACGTGTTGTTCCTTTATTTGCTGTTGCTACGGCAGACGACTGATTTATTTATAAATTCCATTTCCTTCTCTCTTGTTCCCTCTTTTCTTCTCTTTCTCCGCAGATTTCTCTTTCCTTTTTTGTGCCCGCTCTCTGCTTTTGGGTTGTTGTTTTCCCCGCCAGCTTTTTCGACCGTTCCTGTCTTTTGGGTTCTCTGTTTCTTCGCGAGGTATTTTGCTATCATCTTTCTTCCTTTATTTTTATTTTTATTGGTGTCCTTCGTTGGTATTTTATGAGTATGTCTGGTACTAGCTCCTCATGTCGTCCCGTTAGGCCTTTGAGTAAGGCGGAATAAAAAATGGCGAGAACTCCTTCTACTTTTAATGAGTTGGGGCCCTTGTGGAATGAGTTGTACGATTTTAAGGTTTGCATTCTCGAGGGGTATTCTGCTTTTCCGCCCGATTCAGATGTTAGGTTGAACACTATTTTTTTGGATAATCGTAGGATCTTGTATACCACCATGTTTCAGTACGGCTTCTCGCTTCCCCTTCATGGTACTGGTACCAGATTGTTAAATTGTTGTAAGCTAAACCCTGCATAGGTAACTCCCTTTTCCTGGATGGTTTTGTACGCCTTTTTAAGAGTTTGTGAGCTCAAGCGCATTACGGATCCTCCAGTTGAGTTGTTTCAAATTTTCTTTCGTTTGCACTATCGGGAGGGTTTTGTATCATTCCATCCTCGTTGGGATGATAAAGCATTTTTCCCCTTCTTGAGGAATTTCCATGGGATAGATACTTTGATACCCGGATGGAGGAACCGGTTATTTGTTCTTGACATACCTACTTCCTTGTGGCGTCCTGATTTTAATCGAGAAATTACTGACGCGGATTAGAGCAAGCCGATCCGCTACTCGACTGGGCTTAAGAAAGCTTTCGATAGGTTGATGGCCCTTAATGCCCCCTTTTCTGTTAGGAAATTGGTTTCGGGTGCCGCTTTCAAGGATTGCCTTATTGGTGATCCCCGTTTTCTTCCTTTATTTTCTGGATTTATTCCCCACTGATTGTGTTTTTGTTTGTAGGGAATTCAACTGATAGGAGTGGTACGGAAGCATCCTCTTCTCACAGGGTATCTATCGGACCTGATTCAGTCCCCATTAGTTTTTCGCGGGTGAAGTTAGAGGGGTTTGATCTTCCTCCTCCCCCTAAGGGACCTCCTCGGGTTGGACCCCAACAAGCCTATTTTTCTGGAATGGATTCAGAGCAAGTTGCTTTGGGTGTTGCTGATGAGTTGACGGATGTGGAGGATTCCACCAATTCCCCCGATCTTATTCTTAGAAATGTTAGGAAGCGTCAAAAGATCGAAGGTGGGGCGGTACCCGTCGAGGAGCAAGGGACTTCTTCAACAGTTTCGGTGGGTGGAACGAATCAAACGCTAGTTATTCCGTCTGATTCAGGGGGATGTATTTTTATGCCTCCCTCGGATTCAGTGGTACCTTCCGAGGAAGCGCCCGTTGTTCCGCGTGAGTTGGTATGATTACCGTCTCCTCTGGCTAACATAAGTCGGCAGGATAGTTTTGGCCCGGTAGATAGTTTTCCTCATGAGCTAGTGGATCCACCATTACTCCTCCATTTTGTGCTAGGGTTGGTGCCTCCTGATGCCTCTTTGAAAAATGATCGTCTCTCTGGTCCACCTTACAAGCCAGTGGTTCACCTCTCTACCGCTCCAAATGGTTCTGCTTCCTTTCGTTTGGACTTGTGTGATGGTATGCGATCCCTGGGTTTTTCAGAAACCCGTGTTCTGGACTTGGCTTTCGTGGTAGAAGAAATGATGTGTTCCTCTTCCCTTGGGTCCTCTTTTCAGCACATGTCTTTGGAGTTTGGAGGATGCTTTGGTTCGTGAGGAGTTGTTTTCCTCCTTCCATAATTTTCAGTCGCTAACAAAATCGGTAGATGCTCATCTTGATAAGGTAGATGAAGATAATCAGAAACTTCGTGATGAGAACCGTCATTTCGCCCGATTGCAAGAAGTAATGCAATGGAATTTGGAGGATGCCACCACTAGTCAGATCGTGACGCAAAAGGAGAGGTGTACTGATAGAGCAAAGATTCTAGAGCTGGAAGCCAAGTTGGTAGCAATGGAAGCCAAGAAGGGAACTTGTCTTGCCAAGATAGATGAGCTAGAGACAAAGTTAGCACAGGCAACTTCCCAAGTTTCCTCTCTTCTACCGGGATCGAACTGATTTTTGTTAGGGTTTGAGTGAATTTTTTAAGTACTGGTTTTTTGTATTACTTTTGAGTATCGAACCTCATATTCCTTTTCTTGTCCTCTGTGAGAATTTTCATTGATTGATGATTTTCTTCCGTTTGGTTCCTCGTTTGATATTTTTCTTTGACATTGCTTATTCCGCTCGAAGTTATCTTCTTGATCTGGGTGCCGTCGATTCTCAATCTTTCGATCCCCTCAAATATTTATTACCACAACTGTTCTGAATGGTTTAGTGTCATCAGCCTGTTGAAACCATAATTACTGCTGTCAAAACGTCACTATTTTTGGGATGTAAGTGTCATTGGGTGTCTACGTCATAACTGTAGCTGTTTTGATGTGGATGATAAATGTAGTTGTATCTCAACCGTTGGATTTCCGCCACCTGTTGCTATGGCGTATTTACTGAGGAGGGATCTAGCCTATAAATGGGACATTTTTAGCGACTTTCATTGCTCATCTCTCTCCCTTTTTCGGATAAACTTGTTGCTTACTGCTCTGATCATGCTTAGAATTTTCCTTTCTTACTTTCCTTGGGTTCCTGGTTGCTATCAACATCTCCATGATAGCAACAAGAGGGGTCAAGCTTCCGAAGTGTTGCCATGATTCCCGTTGAAGTTGGAGCGGTAGCTACCTCATTAGGAGACATCCCTATTACCCCTGATTCTGGGGATGAGTAGTTTTTTTTTGTAGATGTCGTATGGCCAAATTATGAATGAATCGTTCCCTTTTCCTATTGTTGTTTCTTTGAGTTCTTTTGATGGTGCGTAGAATGCCATTAATTTTCGCATAGGTCTTCATGATGCTTCGTAGTTCCTTTTGGGACGGTAGTATCTTCAGAAAATTCTTGTGCGGTAGGATATTCTAGTAGGCATGTCCCTTTTGATGATTTGTTCAGATAGTTGAAGATTTTCCGGTTGGTATTCCTCGTTTGTTGCTTTGTTCGATCACTTGGATATGGGCTAATCTTTCTGATTAATGTTGTGTCAGATGCATTTATTGCGCGTCTTATCGAAGGGGCTTTCTGTCTTTTGAGTTGCCTGTTTGAGTGAAGTGTTTTTCTTGGTTTTTGAAGCGGACTTTTGAGGAGCCGTTTCGCGGGTGGTGTAATCATTGTTTTAGATTTTGAAGGGTTTTTTTTATCGACTGGTATCTCGGGAAGTTAAGTGACGCGTTGTTCCGCAACTGGTAGTGTGCCACTTGTCGTTTATTGATAGGGTTTTTTGACGGTACTTATAGGGCGCTATATATACTTCGTTACTCTACCCTTTGCCTTTCTTTTCCTTGGCCGGTTTCTCACTTTCCTCTCTTTTGTTGTTTCTCTCTCTACCCGCATTGCTTCTTGGTTTTCCTTTTGCCAGGGTTTCTACTCGTCTGTGTTCGTTCGTGCTTTGATCGTCGGTTTGCCAGGTACTCCTTTCTGTTTCTCCTTAATTTTCCGTTCTGGCTCGTTGCTTTCCTTTTATTTCCCCCAATATGCCTAGAGCCACCCTCTCTGTGAAGCCCCTTGGCATGTATGAAATACAAATAAATGAGACTGCCTCTATGTTAACCCGTTTAGAGGATATTGAGAGGGAATTGGCTCAATCTAGTACTGTTTTGCCACCTGAGTATGCGATTAAGGTTGCTGGTGATGGTATTCATTTGAATAGCGTTCTAGGGTCGAACCAATGGGTATTATATACGAAGATGTTTTGGTATGGTTTTAAGCTCCCTTTACACCCTTTGGCTGCCACTCTGCTTAACGACCTTAATTTGAACCCTGCCTAGATAGACCCAAATGGTTAGTCTTCCATTTATGCCTTTATTGAGATATGTAGGTTAAACGGTATACCTTCCCCATCTGCTAGATTATTTAGGTATTTCTTCCAGCTGTATTGCCGTAAGAGTGCCGTTTCTTTTGGTCCTCGCTGGAGTGATGAGTCGGTGAAAGGGTTTACACTCAATTTCCAGGCCATTGAGACCGCTGTGCACGACTGGAAAGACCATTTATTTATTGTGGAGTCTAGTTCTTTTTCTTGGAGGACTGGTTTTTACCGAGATGTTCGGGAAAGTAGTTGGAGGAAGACAACATATCTTTCCAGTCCGTCTCAAGCGTTAGCCGATAGGCTTACTCTTGTGAGGACTCCTTTCATACAAGGAAACTTGCTATTGGAACCCCTCTATCGGAATGTCCTAAGGGTAAGCACAATCTTCTTTGTGTTTAAAGGGTTCGCCCCTTTTCTAACTCTGATATTTTCTGGTATTTCATAGAGATACAACCACTGGAAGTGGAAAAGAGAAAGGAACGAAGGAAGCGAGGGAAGGGTCCCATTTTTGAGAGTACCATCACATCACTAGTGAAGAAGCAACGAAGGAAAAGGAAAGCTATCTCTAACCCTCCCCTCCAGATAAGAGAGAATCTTTTTGTCACCGAGGTTACAGGCTCCGAGTCTACAGTATTGTTTTCCTCTCCTTCTCGTGACACTACTTCCGACATGGATATTCTTTTTAGGAAGCTTGCCCGGCTGGATGAGGACTTATCTTTGGTGGGAGCTCATCCTAAGGGTGGGGTCTTTCCTTCTGAAACACCCGATGTTGTTGCGCTTTCTAAAGGGCCGTCCTCTGGTAGGATAGTTGGTTTAGGTACTTCATCTCCTGATCCAACGGGTTTTGCTATGGGTGGGGTATCAGTTCCAATGTCATCCCCTCACTCGGATCCTTTTCATTTTGTTTCAACTGGACCCATGCCTTCGTCCATTGTGCCTTCGACCTCTCAAGACCCTATTAATCTATCTTTTATTCTGTGTGCTCCTCTACCACTACTTCCTTCCTCAGGTGTTACCGATTCTTCCTACGATTTTGTTGCACATCTTTCTTCCTAAGGTCCTACCGGTCCACTGACCCACCGATTGGACCTGAAGAATTTTGGTTCTGAAGGTTTACGATCGTTAAGAGTTCCAGACCCCACGGGTGATGACCTACGGAGTACCAAGTACCTTTCCAAAATGATAGATATTCCGGCAACTCAGGAGGATTCCGCGAATCTTCCTATGGAGGTTCTCTCCGATAGTATCCGTTCTGCCATGTTGGTAGAAGCCTGTCGTGTTCGTTCCTTATTGGATCGTTATGCTCATGAGTTGGAAGCAGCTCGCAACGCTGAGGTTGCCTGAAGCAGCTCGCAACGCTGAGGTTGCCTGTCGGCAACGCGCCGAAGAGTTTACTAAAAAGGCTATCGAGAAGATAGGTGTATTAGAGGCGGAGCTTTTAAAGGTCAAGGAGGAATTTTGTAAGAAGGAGGCTGCACACATGGAAGAGATAACCCGTTTGCGCTTCTCTCTAGCTGCAAGGGCCAAAGAGGCTGAAGAGTTTCCCTCCAGACGGACTAAACTTTAGGAACAGATCATCACCACGGTGATCGATGGTTTTGCAGAGGTTTATGGGGAGGATCAGTTAGATCCTGAAAGACTCATTCTTGCCGTCAACCGCAGGCTTAAACAGGCAGGTTTTCTTTCTCATGGAAGATCCTCCAGCAAACGATAGTGGAGCAACCGGTACTTGTGGGGCGTTTGATGGAGTTGTATCCGGTGGTGGGTCGTGATAATAATTTTGCTTGTGTAGTTTCCGTTGTGATTTTGATGTAACTCTGAACTTTTTATTTACGCTGGTAGTAATACTGTGTCTTTGTACTGTTTGGATGTGCACATTGTGGGCCCTTTTACCCCTTTCATTCTGGCTTTTTTATCGATCTTTGTATTCTCATTTTGCTTCATATACTTCTGCCACGTATGATTTTTCCCGCCTTTCCCTATGTTTTTATCTTTTGACTGTCATATCAATCAATTTGTTTTTGTTTCTCGAGGTGCTCTATTGCTTCTTTCTTGTGAAGAAGCCCTCTCTCCTCTTTATATTTTCCTTTTGGGTTACCTCACCGCTTGGTTTTGTTCTTGCATTTTTTCTACCATGAATGATCAGCAAAAAAGTTTGCTTTTATCTAAAGCTTTGACTGTGAAGCAGCATGCTACCATGGTAGATGGCCCTACTTTAGTTAGTATGATTTGGAGAACTTCTGAAGATATCCGCTTATTGGAAGAACTTCTAGACCCTTTAGAGGTTCGCCAGGATACAACTTTTGATGGTGATGATGATTCGCTATAGGTTATTTCCAAAGCTGCCGTCTGTATTTCCTACATTTTTGTTGCCATTAACATGTTGAAGAATAGGAAGGCTTTATTGACATGTTGTTGGGAAGGGATTAAAGCTTTATCCTCTGAGGCTACTTCTGTAGGAGATGCTGTGAGAGGGATTCCCAGTCCTCCTCGGGATGGAGGTGACGGCCCAACTTCCTCGCCTTACCGTTTTTAATCGTACTATTTTGTAGATGTCGTATGACTTTTCTGGAATGACAATATGATTTTTCCTCCCTGTTTCTTCGTAGTTTTGTGTGTGGTACTTTTTGCTTTGATCTTTACATGTTTTTTTCAACTGTCGTTTAGACATTTTCACGAAGGATTGCCCTGAGTCTGTATAATTTTGATGAGGAGTACCATGTTAATTGTCCTTTCGTGTATGATTTTGATGAGCCTGTTTTTACGCGTATGATTTTCTTACGGTGGAATAAGAGTGTTAGTAGAGTTTCTAACGAAGGAGTGCCTGATGAAAGGAATCGAATCTTACTTATTATATTTTATTGTGGAAATGCCAGTGATACGAATCTCAACCTTTAGGGGTGGCGATGGTGATTTTTGTGATTTCATGTTTTGTAGGAATGCTGATAAATGTTTTTTGTGGAATACCTGTGGAATTTTGTTACGTAGAGATGCCTATAGATTCTTTACGTTTGGAATGCCGATGAATATTTTATGTAGAGTTGCCGATAGATTTTTTACGCAGGAGTGCCTGTAGAATTTTTACGTAGGAATGCCTATGGAATTTTCACTCAGAATGCCTGTGGAATTTTCACGTAGGAATGCCTGTGGAATTTTCACTCAGAATGCCTGTGAAATTTTCACGTAGGGATGCCTGTGGAATTTTTACGTAGGAATACCTGTGGAATTTTCACTCAGAATGCCTGTGGAATTTTCACGTAGGGATGCCCACAACGCGTATCCTTTAAGGCGGACTACCATTTAGTTGACACAGGCAACTCTTTCATTCTATCCAACGGGACTTTCATGGTACGATGGAATGCCGGTGGAATTTTGATGGTACGAAGGAATGCCCACAACGCGTATCCTTTAAGAAGGACTACCGTTTAGCTGACACAGGCAACTCTTCCGTTCTATCCAACGGGACTTTCATGGTACGGTGGAGTGCCGGTGGAATTTTGATGGTACGAAGGAATGCCCACAACGCGTATCTTTTAAGAAGGACTACCGTTTAGCTGACATGGGCAGCTCTTCCGTTCTATCCAACGAGACTTTCATGGTACGATGGAATGCCTCCATGCTTCTGTTTACTTAAAAATAGAGATGGTTCTCCATACAACCGTTCTATAAAACGGAGATGGCTTCCAAGCACCCGACTGGTAATCCAGACTGTGATAGGCTTTACTTTTCCTTAATGTATACCCTTATATACCAAATACCATCAGGTGCAAGCGCATCACCGGAACTGGGTTATAAGGCATACCGTTAGCTGACATAGCAACTACTTTTTCTTAATGCATATTTTTCCCACCATTCCACCGTATGCTGTGAATGACTATATGTCGATGCTTAGTTGGGATGGGCAAGAAGGAATACCATCAGCTGACATAGCAGCTCTTTCTTTGTAACGACAAGTTAATTAGGAATGTTAGCCTGTTTCTTTGCCTGTATTTCGAAGGTACTTTCAGATGATGGCTAGGATTTCTATCTTTTTGCCAAGATTTCCGTTTTAAAGATGATAGCTACGATTTTTTTGGGCTTTTTCTGTTGCCCCTTGAACTCTGTATGTTTTTTGTGATACTAGCTATAATATTTTTCTGAGTGTTTCCCTGAGCCTTCCTGGCTTTGAACTATGATGGTTCTCCAATAAATAGTACCTCAATCTGGTTATGGTATAGTTTTAGGTTATTGATGTTCTAGGAGTTGGGTAGTGGGGTGCCGTCTATTTTTTCCAAGTGATATGCGCCTTTCCCGATTACTCGCCTGACCTGATAGGGGTCGTCCCAGTTTGGGGTGAGCTTTTTTATTTTCTGCCCCGCAACCACTATGTAGCGTAATACCAGATCGTTTGTTTTCAGTAGTCGTTCCTTAACTCGACGGTTGTGGTACTTGGCCATTTTTCGCTTATAGAGTAGATTTTTCAGTAATGCCTGCTACTGTAGTTTCGGTAATAGATCTAGTTGTTCCCTTAATCGGTCCTCATTTTGTTCCTCATTGAAGTATTTGATACGCAAACTTATCGCCCTGATTTTCACTTGGGTAACAGCCTCAGTGCCGTATGTAAGTGCGAACGGTGTTTCTCCGGTACTGGATTTAGTTGTCATTCGGTAGGCCCACATGATGTAAGGGAGTTCTTCTACCCATCTGGTAGGGACCCCATCCAAACTTTTCTTGATTCCGCTTAAGATGGTACGATTGGTAACCTCTGTCTGTCCGTTTGTTTGTGGGTGGGCCACTAAGGAGAATCTCTATTCAATGGTTAGTTCTTGGCACCATCTTTGGAAATATCCACTAGTGAATTGTGCTCCATTGTCACTGACTATGATTCTAGGGATTCCAAATCTCAGAATTACTTGATTTTTGAAGAATTGCCAAGTCTTTTGTGCCGATATCTCTGAGACGGCCTCAGCCTCTGTCCACTTGGTGAAGTAATCTACCATCACCATGACATATTTGAGTTCTTTCCGGGCCAAGGGGAAGGGTCCCATGATGTCGATTCCCCACCGGGCAAAAGGACATGGGCTAACTAAAGCTCCGATTTTGGTAGCTGGCTGTCGGGGAATCCTTGCGAAATCCTGACAGCCAAGATAGGTTCTTACTAAGGAGTCGCAATCCCTTCGGATTGTGGGCCAATAAAATCCGGTACGAAGAATCTGAGCGACCGTTGTTCCCCCATTAACATGCATACCGCAGATTCCCTCATGAATTTCCCTCAAGGTGTAGTTTCCTTCCTCCTCTGATATACATTTGGCCGCTGGGTAGGAAGAGCATCGGCCAAGCAGTTCCCCATCGAACATTGAGCACCTGTCTGCTCGTTTTAGAATTTTTATTTTTTCCTTGGGATCTTCCGGTAGTATTTGGTTTTTCAACCATTTAATCACCGGAGCGCGCCAATCACTTATTTCTTCCTATACACATAAGGTGAGTTGATCTTCTATAAAAGATGGTACTAGTAATTCTTCGACTATTACATCTTTCGGCATTGTAGCTGTGGGGTCGACAGCTAATTTGGCGATCATATCGGCCTCAGTGTTTTCTTCCCGTGGGATGTGACTGATTGCAACAAGTATGCCCCTCTTTTTTATCAGTGTAAGCTCACTACGCACTTTCTCTAGGTACCGGATCATGGTAGGATCTTTTGCTTGGGACTGGCCGTTGGCCTGATCAGTTACTAGTTTAGAGTCACTATGAATTTTTAGTTTTGGATCATTTGGTTCTCCTGAATAGTGTGTTTCTTTTGTTGCCAGTGCCCTCCCTATCCGTAAGCCTGCCAAGAGTGCCTCGTATTCCGTCGCTTTGTTAGATAGTGGTTCCAAGATTTTTATCGCATACCGCATTTTGATCCTTCCGGTCCTGATACAACCACTCCCGCTCCCGCTGACTCTTGGCTTTTTGCACCATCAACGAAAATAACCCACCTATCCCCCAAGGTATCGGGGTAGGGTAGATCTGGCTCTTCCAGATGTCTCTAGTCTTTTAAAGATTCTCCTCAAAGGTTGGTTGGTCAAGACTACTACCGGGTGTGACTGGAAGTACCGAGTTATTTTTTCAGCGGCCTATAACAGGGCAAATGCTACCCTCTCAATCCTGCCATATCGTACTTCTGCCTCTTTCAAAATCCGACTAACAAAGTATACTGGCCTGTGGATTCCTTCATCATTTCTCACCAGTACCACGCTTACTACCTCATCCGCTGCCCCTAGGTACAAGTAAAGTGTTTCTCCCTGTTCAGGTCGGGCTAGTAGCAGATCAGAGGTGAGATATTCTTTTATTCCTGAAAAAGCTTCCTCGCATTCCTTGGTCCAACCGAAGAGAGCATTTTTCCGAATCACTTTGAAAAAGGGGAGGCATTTGTCGCCTTGTTTGTCAATGAAATGGCTCAAGGCGATCACCCTACCGGTAAGTTGCTGGACTTCGTTGATGTTTCATGGAGACATCATGTCATGAATGGCCTTTAGTTTATCGGGGTTAGGTTGGATCCCCCCACGGCTAATGATCGTCACTCAAATATACTAATTTCCTAATGCCTAACTGCAAAGTTAAAATACGTAAAGGGCAAGACAGGGTCGAACCACAGAGATTGAAGGATAAAAAGCTCACTAAAATATGTATGACAATGGATAAATTCAGCCAAATGGAACAGTAACTCTAGGGGGGTATAAGTTGATTAACGAATTAATCAATGTAGAAGTGGGAGCTAACAAGACAAATGATCAAAACTGCAAATCACAACACAAAAGTAAAAAATATTCGAGGGCATGAAAGTAAAGAGCAGTTGAGGGCATGAAAGCAAAGAGCAGTTAAGGGCAAGATGACAAGAAAGGTTATAAATGAAGAAATTAATTCAGATGAGACGAGATCTTAGCAAAGGGGTATTCTTAGGTTGCATTCAGGTTAGTTAATCATCGACGCAAAGGTATTTCATTCTCATGCCCTACACATGCTATAGAGGTCTATCACCTCCCCACACTGTCACTGCCAAAGAGATGACCTAGACACCTCGCCATCCTCCCGGGCTCCTCCCCACACTGTCACTGCTAAAGAGGTAACCTAGACACTTCGTCATCCTCCCAGACACCTCCCCACACTGTCACTGCTAAAGAGGTAATCTAGGGCAAGAAAATGATAGACAAGCAATTACAACAATAAGAATATATTAAACACAATTAGGCCTCTTAACTAATCCTTGCAACCCTTGAAACACCCTTTACTATGAAGATGAGCTTAGCCACTCATGCTAACAAGTAATAAAAATAAATCTAATAAATAACATAAAAGTAAAGAGACAAGAAAGGAAATGAAAGCTTAATAAATACCGGCCGGAGCTTAAAAGCTCCGGTTTGAAGAAGGATTAATGGTGGCGGTTGCTTCAACAAAAGAGAGGAACAAATTCTAAGAAAAGAAACCTAAGAGGCGGCTACCAAAAACTAAAAATGAGATATGATGCCTAAAACCCTAAAACTAAAGGTATATATAGTGTCCAGCCCACAAGAGGACAAATTCCAGCTAAGGGACTACAAAAAGATAAATTCTAGCTAAGGGGAGAGAGTGACAGCACATGGAGCATGCTGGAATATTTTGGAATCTTCTAGATGCGCATGGAACCTTTTAAAAATGCAAGGAATTCCATGAGAATCTTCGGAGATTCCTTTCTTTGGCCTTTGATTAAGAACTGATGCAGAAGCGTCGTGGGCACGAGACTGCTCACTGGTCTAGTTAGCATCGAGGGCTTGACGATACTCTGATCTTCTGGGCCTTGATGCTAGAAATCCCAAGAATTCCTCCAAAAACACTTCTTTTTGGTCTTTTTCTCCTTTTAGGATTGATCTGCAGAAAAGATGGAAATAAGGGTCAAATAGCAGAATCAAGTCCCCGAAAAGGCTAGAAAAGAAGGTAAAGTCATGCCCATGAAACATGCTATCAAACATCCCCACACTGCCCTAATGCTAATCCTCGAGCATTAAAAAAATTGGAAAACCACCTCATGCATCAACATACATTTTCAAACTCTTAACACATAGGATAGACAAGTCATTCGACAAACTATGCCCAACCAGAACATATCTAGCCCTAGAAAAGCACCTGCATCAGACTAATAGGATAACGATCCTATCAATCAGACTTTTCCAGACCAAGCCTATTCACCAGCAATCCTCACCTAGATATGTGTTTGCACTCACACTCTCAACAAAATATGTGTTTAGGCTAATCACTCAAGAATGCAAATAACACAACACAGGCAGAGTTTGCACGTCAATCCGAGTACTGTAGTACACATGCGAGGGTAATCTAACGATCAAAGATGACTTTGCAAAAAGAAAAGAAAAGGAAAAAGAATAGGGAAGAGCATGGGGGTCGAGGGCACGAAAAGGAAAGATGAAAGAAACAGAAATAGAGGGAAAAAGAAGAGGAAATTAAAAGCAGAGAGGAAGAGAACAAATCTGGAGGTGGAGAATTCCTTGGCTTAGAAGAAGGCGAGACGGTGAGTAACACTTGCTGGAGAGGGCTGATGGCGAGGGCTAGCTGATGGCTTCGGCTCTCTTCAGTGGGGGGAGATCTTTGTCTTGCTTCGGGGGCTCGAAACGGTTGCCTTTTGCTATGCCTGCTCTGCTTTTATTTACAATATTTTTGATTTTTTTTTAAGAATAAATAACAGGCAATTTACTTTTTCTTTTTCAGCTTGAAAATTGCGATGACATTTAATTTCTCAGAATTGGAGTTGGAGCTGGCAAACTTTAAATACTTCTTGAGCGCTTGACTTTGAGGGCTTGAACTATGACTTTACTTCCCCACAGTTGAGTTTTGGTGTGGTGAGGAAGTAATCTGATATTGCTGTCATGGGCTCGATTTCTGATTTCTGCACTTGCTCTTTGTTGCCCTTGATCTATATTTTTCCTCCCCACACTTATCTTCTTCGGAATCTAGCCTTTGCATTTTTGTGATGAAGAGTGTTACTCACCTACCAAGGAAGGGTCAAAGAGAAAGCTCAAATGGTTAGAAGAGAAACAGAGAGGGAATGGGAGTCGAGGGCATGAAAAAGGGAAGAGGAAAATGGAGAAAGAGAGAAAATAGAAGAAAATAAAGATAAAGAAAAAGAAAAGAAAAGAAAAGAAAAGAAAATAAAGAAAATTACAAAGTTTCTCATCGTTTCGTTGCTTTTACCCGTCTAATGGTGCCTATACCCTAGGACATTTTGCAAACCTAGCCAGTGCCTAGTCAAGCATTTCACACATGAATAAAAGGCATGAAGCTCAAATGCTCACGGGTTCAAATTGTGACTACTGGTGTCTAAGGCATGACTGGACATAAGGGATAGCAGGTCTAGATGTGCATGGTCAGGCATAGATGCAATGAATGACAAGTTTCTTCTATGCATCAGAAGCCAAAAATGCATGTCAATTATAAGGGTTTTAAAACAGGGCAGGGGCAAAATTCCTAGCAAAGTCTAAAAATTAAAATCTGAAAAATTTTGAAAAATTTGAGAAAACATGCAATCATGCAACAAGCGGAAAATTAAACATGCAAACAAACACACAAATAAATCCCTCCCCACACTTAGGCAGCGCATTGTCCTCAATGCGAGAGAGGGATAGAAATAAATAAGTTAGCAACAAAAATTAAAGGAGTTCAGCAGGAATTAAAGGGTGATAAACGTGGGTTGCCTCCCACGAAGCGCCTGAGTTAGCGTCGAGGCCTTGACGGATTGCTGCTGTCTATGCCTGGTCAGGTGGGTCTGCCTTCAGGGGTGGAAACCTTCATGGAATAACTCTAATCTGTGGTCATGTACTTTCGAAATGAGGCCCGTGTCTATACTTTGAATTACAACCACACCATGATTGTACACCTTCTTGACAAGGTAAGGGTCGGTCCACTTATGCTTCACTTTTCTGGAAAAGAGCCTAAGATAAGAATTGTAAAGTAAAACCTTTTGTCCAGTTGCAAAGATTTTAGAAGAGATCAACTTATCATGAGGAGTGTTAGTCTTGCTCTTGCTTGTGTCATAGGCATGATGTGGAGCTGGATTGGCATTGGGCGTCTTGCCATCGACAGTCAAGGTGGTGTCGGTATCAGTTAGGGCGGGTGATACGATCCTAGCCCCGAGGCTAACCCTAGCGCACGCACAACGCGCACACGCCTTGCGACTAAGGCCAATCAACCCAAAGCGTCGAGCCCAAGACATTCCAAAGCTTCAAGGGAGGTTATAGCAACCTCTAGACATGGAAACTAGGCAGGGAACATTGCTAGATCAAGTCCTTAGGAGAAGGATGACATGGAAGGTGGCTTGGAGGCGCATAGCGCAAGGTTGCACATCTACACGAGCCAATTCATGGAAGAAAGGTTCCAAATCGGGTTCCAAGATAAATAAAAGACCGATTGGGATCTTAGGAGAGCCTCTGCCAAGTTTGAGGACATCTGGACGAACAACTTGCAAGATGGCCCGTTGCTACTTTTGCATGCAGAAGTGTCCGAAGCGCAAACGTGACGGACAACTTCGTCGGACCATATCTCGATCATCAGAAGTCTGAATCATGATATCTATATCAATTATGAAACCTCATGATGTCTTCTTCATTGTTTCCAAAATTGGGATCAAACGGACGAGCCGTTTGTTTGTTATGCCTCGTTACATTTTCGCTGACAGCAATCCTACGCGGGCGAGGACTTCAAAACGTGTCTGTCAACGCCAACGACCATTCTTCATACCAGTCAGGCCCGGACCAGGAAGAGGAGCACCCTCCTACTATGTTTGGGTCTTAGCTATCGAATGGGACAATTTTCAGCCCAATCGGACAAGCCAATCAACAGTTAGGGCGGGTGGACATTTTGGCGCGCAGTGTGAACGCTAGCAGCCCGCGACTTGGAGAATTCGGCCCAAACCTTGGCCTGATGATGCGAATGCTTCTGGGAAGTTCTAGAAAGATTTATTTGTATTTATTAATTATTTTTTACAATTATTAGACTAGTAGAAGTTCTATTTCGAAGTTACTTAGGAGTTCTAGTTAAAATAGGTTTTCTAGTCCTAGTTAAACTTGTATTGTTTATGCCTATTTAAAGGCAGCCACTTGGCTTAATAAAAGTAGATCTTTTTCAGACAAACACTTGCGTTAATTGATCTCACTAAGAACCTTAAATCCTTTGAGCCCGAACACTCGAAGAACAACTCAAGTAAATTGAAAGTTCATTCTATTGTTCGTCTATCTAGGTTGCTAACCTCACCAAGGGTTAGAGGGTTAGAAGTTCGAGCAAGATCCTTGATTGCATAGCTGGGTTGGTTGGATAATCACGTCCAACAGGGTCAGTGCAAGATTGAGTTACTATTCCGCACGAATCCACTCTTGGACAACGATCGCTTAAGGAGAAACGATTCACACCTAGTGAGGATCGTATCAGCGGGGGTTGGTGCCATGGCTTTGGGGACAACAAGAGTGGGTACGAAAGCTACCGGAGCTAGCTGAGGGGCGCCTAGGGCTGGTGAGAGTGTCTTGACCTCGATGGTCATCCATCCAAGGGCTTTTACCATTGCATTAGTAGTGATGTTCCCGTTGAGGGCACGACGTGCAAAGCTGTCAGCGTTGAGATCAGAAACTTGTGTAATAATAGGGTCAATAACATCAACAATTGAGTGCTCTGAATTCACAAGTGTCAAGGCGAAGGTGTCCAGCATGGTGGGCAGAATACTCCTGTCGAGGGCAAGATGTTGAAGATCATCAGCATGCAAGTGAGAAACTTTCTCAACAATAGGATCGACAATATCAATAAAATTAACACTAGAGAACTCAGAAGGATATTGCATGGACTCCAGCATGTTGAACTTGATGGTCTCGTCGTCGAACTCAAGAGTAATGGAGGCGTCATGGACGTCGATCTTGGCTTTTGTTGTCCTAAGGAATGGTCTGCCCAGGAGCATGTCCTAGGCCTTGACAGATTGGGCATCCTCCATGTCAAGAATGTAGAAGTCGGCTGGGTATATGAAATCTCCAACCTGGACCAAGACGTCCTCCACGACTCCCTTGGGACGGATGGCGGATTTGTCAGCTAGTTGGATCGTGGTCCTGGTGGGCTTGAGGTTTTCAAGGCCTAGACTGTTGTATATCGTCAATAGCATGACGTTGATACCTGCACCAGGATCACACATAGCTCTACCAATATCAGTAGTACCGTTTTTACATGGGATGGAGAACATATCTTTATCCTTGCACTTCGGTGGTAGCTTTTGCTGCATCGCGGCTGTGACATTCGCACCTACACAAATATTTTTCACACCTATCATGTTACACTTGTTAGCACACCAATTTTTCAAAAATTTGGCTACAGCAAAGGGATGTTAACTTGCACTTTGTTAAACATCTCAAAAATCTCATGGTCTTCATCATACTTCTTAGAGTTGACTAGCCTTTGAGGGAAAGGTGGCTCAAGGATTTTATAGATGTATTCTTGAGTGAACTCATCTGGCTCATCACTCTTTTTTGGGGAGCCCCTTGGAGATGGGATGCGGTTTACCATGACATCATTAACTTCGGGTTTTTTTGCTGGAAGTTGCTTCTTCTGTCTTGGTCTCGACAGTTTGTTCAGTGTCGAGGCCTGGATGCGCAGACTCAGATATTTCAGCATCTAGGCCTAGATGCTGAGGTATTGTCAAGGGCAGTTGAGTGTCGTTGAGGAGTGTCATGGCACATACACTATGCCTCAGGTTGGCTTCTGTATGCTCAGGAAGTTTGTCCTCATTCTTCATTTCTTTCATTTGGGAAGCCATGATACTCATTTGCTTTTGCAAATCCGCAACAACATGCTTGAGATGAGATGCTTCATCAACCGACGGGATGGTGAAGGTCTGACCTTGAGGAGGTTGATGTTTGTACTGATTGTTGTGGTAACTAGGCATGGGCAAGAAGTTCTGCATGTTGAAGGGAGGAGGGTAATTTCCATACTGATTCTGCTGGGGCGGCTGTCTAGGGCAAGACATCTGCTCGTTGGTTACCCCACTGAAATTGGGATGTCGCCACACTTGATTGTAATTCTGGTCATATAGAGTCTGGTTGTAGTTACCCACGACATTGACATGAATTTCTTCAGGAATAAAAGGGCAGGCGTCTGTGGCATGATCCATAAAATTACAAATCTGGCAAGTCTTGCCCTGGACAGGTTGTCCTGCTGCTAAATTCTGCAGCATGCCCGTGATAGCAGTCAACTGATTTTGCATTGCAGCCACTTGGGTGCCTTGATTGTTGTTGTTGCTACTTGCAGGGGTGGAATTCTTTGCCATGAGCTCAATTGTAGCTTTGGCAGTAGCTGGGGTGAGAGCAGTAAGAACCGCCACTTGCGGCATTTAGCAAGGCCTTGTCATGGGCCCACAAACCTTCGCAAAAATATTAGATGAGGACATGCTCGGTGAGGTTGTGAGAAGGGCATAAGACTTGCATCCTCTTGAAGCATTCATAATATTGATCAAGATCCTCCATATCCATTTGAAGAATAGATACCAATTGCTTGCGAATGACCATTGCCATGGAAGCCGGATAATACTTGTCCGTGAAAGCTTTTGACATTTCAGCCCAAGAATGAATGGATCCAGGAGGGAGATCATAGAACCAGTCGAGGGCAAGATCCTTGAGGGACCACATAAAGGCACAGAGCTTCGCGTGTTCAATACTGACATTGATTGGCTTCGTGGCTTCTCAAATAGAATGCAATTGTTGGAGGTGCCGATGAGGGTTTTCCTTGTCATGCCCACGAAAGAGGGGTAGATGATGCATAACAGCGGACTTGAGCGTCCAGTTATGAGGAACAACGGGCCAGATAATACAAATTGCTGGGTGCCTCGGGAGCAGAATTGAGGTCTTCGATGGACTGATGATTGGGTGGAGGCGGTGGATCTGCCATATTAGGTATCTTGGGGTAGACGAACTCTTCGTCGTCGAGGGAACGATGGAAGGTCGATGTCTTGCTGCAGATCTCCTGGTCATACAAATAAAAGAGAGAAATTAGTTCCGTTCAATCCCACACAACGGCGCCAAAATTTGATCGTCACTCAAATATACTAATTTCCTGATGCCTAATTGCACAATTAAAATGTGTAAAGGGCAAGATAGGGTCGAACCATAGAGATTGAAGGATAAAAAGCTCACTAAAATATGTATGACAATGGATAAATGCAGCCAAATGGAACAGTAACTCTAGGGGGGTTTAAGTTGATTAACGAATTAATCAACATAGAAGTGGGCATGAAAGCAAAGAGCAGTTAAGGGCAAGATGACAAGAAAGGTTATAAATGAAGAAATTAATTCAGATGAGACGAGATCTTAGCAAAGGGGTATTCTTAGGTTGCATTCGGGTTAGTTAATCATCGGTGCAAAGATATTTCATTCTCATGCCCTAGACATGCTATAGAGGTCTATCACCTCCCCACACTATCACTGCCAAAGACATGACCTAGACACCTCACCATCCTCCCAGGCTCCTCCCCATACTGTCACTACTAAAGAGGTAACCTAGACACTTCGTCATCCTCCCAGACACCTCCCCACACTGTCACTGCTAAAGAGGTAATCTAGGGCAAGAAAAGGACAGACAAGTAATTACAACAATAAGAATATATTAAACACAATTAGGCCTCTTAACTAATCCTTGCAACCCTTGAAACACCCTTTACTATGAAGATGAGCTTAGCCACTCATGCTAACAAGTAATAAAAATAAATCTAATAAATAACATAAAAGTAAAGAGACAAGAAAGGAAATGAAAGCTTAATAAATATCGGCCGGAGCTTAAAAGCTCCGATTTGAAGAAGGATTAATGGTGGCGGCTGCTCCAACAAAAGGGAGGAATAAATTCCCAGAAAAGAAACCTAAGAGGCGGCTGCCAAAAACTAAAAATGAGATATGATGCCTAAAACCCTAGAATTAAAGGTATATATAGTGTCCAGCCCACAAGAGGACAAATTCCAGCTAAGGGACTACAGAAAGATAAATTCCAGCTAAGGGGAGAGAGTGACAAGACATGGAGCGTGCTGAAATATTCTAGAATCTTATAGATGCACATGGAATCTTCTAAAAACGCAAGGAATTCCGTGAGAATCTTCGGAGATTCCTTTCTTTGGCCTTTGATTAAGAACTGATGCAGAAGCGTCGTGGGCACGAGGCTGCTCCCTGGTCTGGTTAGCATTGAGGGCTCGACGATACTCTGATCTTCTGGGCCTTGAAGCTCGAAATCCCAAGAATTCCTCCAAAAACACTTCTTTTTTGTCTTTTTCTCCTTTTAGTACTGATCTGCAGAAAAGATGGAAATAAGGGTCAAATAGCAGAACCAAGCCCCCGAAAAGGCTAGAAAAGAAGGTAAAGTCATGCCCATGAAACATGCTATCAGCTAACTACGTAGCCCAAGAATTTTCCTGTCTGAAAGGCAAACATGCATTTTTTTGGGTTGACCTTGATGCCATACGTGCGCATGACTTGGAAAATTTCAGCCAGATCCGTTAGGTGACCCTCAAAGCTTTTGCTTTTTATCAGAAGATCGTCTACGTACACCTCCAAATTCCTCCCCCGCTGTCCTTCGAAGATTTTATTGGCAGTCCTTTGAAAGGTAGCCCTAGCATTTTTTAGCCCAAATGGAATGGCTTTATAACAGTAGGTTCTGGTTCGGGTGATGAATGCCATTTTTTCCTCGTCTTCCAAGGCCATAGGTATCTGGTGGTAGCCGGAGTATGCATCTAATGAGCTCAGGTAATCGTACCTTGACGTTTGATCTACCAATTGTTCAATCCGTGGTAGGGGATAACAATCTTTCGGACATGCCTCATTCAGGGATGTGAAGTCAATTCACATTCTCCATTCTCCGTTAGGTTTGGCGACCACTACCAGGTTAGCCGCCAGGAGGGATATTGGATTTCCCTTATAAAGTTTGCATGTAGGAGTTTGACCACCTCTTTGTCAATGGAGTTAGCCTTCTCTTTCGAGAAAGCCCATCATTTTTGTGCCACTAGAGTTGCTTTCGGATTGGTATTTAAGCGATGTTCCGCTATCTCTCTAGAAATTTCGGGTAAATCTATAGGTGTCCAAGCGAATTCCCCTTTGCATTTATTCAGTAGTTGTGCCAGTTTTTCGCATTCTTCGTGAGTCAAGTTTTCGCTAATGAGGAAACTTCCAGTAGGTATTCCTTCCACAGGTTCCTCCTTCATTAGTTACCAGAACGTCTTTGCTCCTATCTCCTAGCACTGTTATGTTATTTGGACCTGTAGGAATTTGATTTTCCCTCTCTCTACGATTGATTCCTTGGTTAGGGTTAGGGACTGGTGTCTTGTTTCTGATGTATTCATGTAGGTGACCGTCTGCAATTAACCTTTCAATTGCCACCTTCAGCGTTTTGCATCCTTCCGTGTCATGTCTGTTAGCCTTGTGGAAACGACAGTATATATTTCCATTTCCACCAACGGTTTCACCGGGCGGGGGGTGTAGGGATAATGAATGGGTAGACCTTTCCTCTTGATGATTGCCAGGATTTCTATTTTACGCGTAATTATGGGGGTGCTAATGAATCTGGGGGTGCTATTGCTATCGAAGTTCATTGGTCTTCCCGATTGTAGGTTGATTTGCCTCCCCCGGTAGAAATCCGTTTGCCTCTTTGGTGGGAAGTCGGTCCTCCTAACAGTGTGTCTAGGAGCGGTAGTGTGTCGGGTATTCTTTTCTGGTGAAGTTATTTTTGGTATCGTCTTTTGTGGTGGTATCTCCTCTCGACACTCTCGTTGGTAGTCCTCCTCCTCTAGTTTGATGTAATTGTTCGCCTTAGTCCTTAAGAGGTCTAAGGTAGGCGGTGGGTCTTATGCCAACATATCTCCAAGTTTACTGTAGCTGTAGTTTTTCCTTAAGGCTTCCACCACGAAATCAGTGGTAGCATCTGGTATTTGACTTAATTTCGTGTTGAATCGGTCTAGGTAGGTTTTGAGGGATTCCTCTCTTCCTCTCACAATTTCGAATAGAGCTGTTGAGGACTTTTTCAAGGGAATCTGATTGTTGAATCTGCTAAGGAATTTTCTCTCTAACATTGCAAAGTTATCTCCTGGAGGTAGGGCCTCATACCACGTACTGGCCATTCCTGATAGGGTTAACACGAAAACCTAACACAAAGCCTCATCCTTCTCTGACTGGAATATAACGTTGTTTTTTACTCGCGTCACATGAATGACAGGATTAGAGTTACCAGTGTAGATATCTGTAGGGATTTTTATTTGCCTGCTCACATGATGTCTCTGTACTCGGTGAGCAAGGGGACTTTTAGGGTTGATGTCCGGCTCACGATGACATTCGAGCTGTCAAGAGGAAGACGCGCAGACGCAACCAGTGACTTCGTCCGAACCTAGATGGAGCTATAGAGGTCAGAATAATGCTATAGAAGATGATTATGAAACCTCAGGATGTCCTCTACATTGCGTCCAAATTTCAGATCAAACTCACCAACAGTTTTGTTGTTATGGATCGAGACATTTTCGCTGACAGCAATCCTACGTAGATAAGGACTTCAAAACTCGTCTGTCAATGCCAATGACCATTCTTTGGACCAGTCAAGACCGTACCAGGAATAGGAGCACCCTCCTACTATGTTTGGGTCTTAGCTGTCGATTGGGACAAGTTTCAGCCCAATCGGACGAGCCAATCAAGAGTTAGGGTAGGTGGACATTTTGGCGCGCAGTGTGAACGCGAGCAACCCATGACTTGGAGAATTTGGCCCAAACCTTGGCCTGATGATGTGAATGCTTCTAGGATGTTCTATAATATATTTATTGTATTTATTAATCAGATGTTTAAGTTATTAGAGTTATTTCTTAGATAGAACTCCTACTTCTATTAGAATTAGAACTTATAGTTATAGTTAAACTAGTACTAGGCTTTCCTATATATAGAGCCTTTGTGCTCATTGTAAAGGAGACCTTTTTTTGATAAACAAATATAGAGAGTATTTCTCAAATTGTTCATGCGTGAACCTTGTCTTTAATTGAGTTGGAACATTTGATTAAAATCACAAGTAAAACTCGAAAGTTCATCCCCCACTTAATTCGATTGCTCTAGGTTGATATCCGCAAGGGATATAGGTTTAGAGATTCGTTTAAGGACCCTTTCTTTGTCGAACTAGGTTGGCTAGTGCGTGCGGCTAGTAGGTCTACGTTGTCAAGGCAAGTCTTATCGATTCCGCATCCGAAAATCCAAATCCGAACTAGATCATTGAAGCGAAGCGCATCCTAGGCAACTAGGATCGTATCAATTGGTAGCGGAGCAAAGGCGTTCGCGTTTGGTAAATTATCTTATCTATCCTTAATTTTTTTAATTAGTTTTCAATTGTTGAGATTGATTTTCGTTCTACCCTATCTAATCAATCTCCTTGCGGTCGTTTGTGTTACTGTGTCGAATTGATCTAGAAACCCTAGATCCAGTTTTGCGTCTTGTGTGTGTCTTTAAATTTTGTGTCGATTTAAAAAAAAATCAGTCCCCAAAGTGTCCTTAATTTCATTACTGTTTTGAGTCACAAAAAGTCATAAAAATCCAAAGTGTCCATTAGCTAATTGTTGTTTAGCTTTATTCAAAAGAGTCAAAACAAAAATCAAAAACAGAAACGATTTCAAATACAAAAATAGAGTAGAGCTTGAAATCAAAAGAAAAACAAAATACAAGATACTTGAAGGTGTTAGCTTTCCATAGCAAAGAGAATCATTCGATTTGGAGTTCAGAATCAAAAGTTAGAGCAAGAGGGACAAACGACGCGCATAAGGTACACACATTGCACACCATCACGGTTTGCGAATTTTCCATAGAATTTTGAGCTTATTTCTTGATTCTGAATTCATATTGTCTTCTACTCCAGCTTAATAAATTGTTTAGCTGATTGTTCTTTGCAACTAACCTTTTATTAAGCATCTAAATTCTTTTTCGAAGCCAGTTTTCCTTGTGTGTCTCTTTGGAAGCTTTTTCTTTGAAAATTATTGAGTCAACTAACGGTTTACGCAGGAACAATTGCAGAGATACTTTGAGTGATTTGGTGAGGTTAATAGAGAGTTAAACACGAGAGTAAACACGTGAGGGAGCGTTAGAAATTTTCTAGGGCAATTTTACGCTTATTTTGTTCTTGTTGTGAATTACAGGAATGTCGAACGAAGCTTTGAGTAGAATGTCATTCAAATAATTAATTGACCTCCTCATAAAAGAGGTTGAAAAGGGAGAGGTTGAAAGGAGGAAAGATCCGGTTGGTTTGATAGCTAAAACCGAGACGTATAGTGAGATGACGAAGCGCGATATAGAAACTGATGGTCAAGCGATTTGAACACAAGGACCCGAAGAGCATAAGCATGCTAAGATACTTGACATGAGTAAGAAAGAACAAACATAAGGGTTATTCTACACCCGTTGCCGAGTTGAAAAGAAGGTGTGCGCATTGATTATTGACACTAGGAGTTCGGCGAATTGTGTAAGCGACTTATTTGTACACAAGCTCAATCTCCCATTGATTGAGAAGCCTAAGCCATACAAACTTCAATGGATGACCAACGACGAGGAGTTAGAGGTAACACATTGCGTTTTGGTCACTTTTTCCATTAGAATATTTGAGTGTAGTATCTATTGCGACGTTGTACCCATGACTTCAAGTCAAATCCTTTTGGGAAGATCGTGGCAACATGATATGAAGGCAGTTCACAAGGGCAAGAGCAATCATTATTCGGTTGTCAAGGACGGTCGAGAGCACATATTCGGAAGTCCATAAAGATCAAGAGTATCTTGTTAAGTCATGTTCGGACTTTCAAAAAGAAAGAAAAGAAAAAGGCTTAAAAGAATTGGAAGCCTTAAAAGAAAAAGAGCAAAACAGCCCCCATGAAAAGAGTGAGCATGGGCAAAGAGAGAGTGAACAAAATAATGAAAAGAGTGAGCATGGGAAAAGAGATGAAAAGAAAAGCAGCCCCCATGAAAAGAGTGAGCATGGGATAAGAGATGAGAGTCAAAACAACCCGCATGAAAATAGAGAGCATGTGTTAGTTGGCATGAATACAAAAGGAGAGAATGAATATGCCACAGGGAGAGAAGTGAGTAAAAACTATTTTGGCGTAAGCCACCAAAAGCTGATTTTTTGGCCATTGTGCCTTGATCTTTCTAACCCTAATCCGTTTCTTTCCTTTACTTTGGTTGTTTATCCTCATGAGAAGATAAATATAAGGCTGTTGGCAGAAGAGAAGTCCCATTCAAAAGTGCCAAGAGAACTTAAGGAGTGTGAATCATCCATGGTGCCTAGTTCGGCTAACCCTAGCCGTAATAGTATAGTATATCTTTCCTTCCTTAAGTTTGATTTGTGTGAGTATGTTAACCTCATTGATTCTTATGATTTTGGGTTTGAAACTAATTTAATTGATGATGGTTATATGCAAGAGCCGAAGGCCAAGTCATATGTATTTGAAAACTACTTGCGAAAGCGCAAACATTTTGACATTTGGACTAGGCCGAGAGATGTGCATCATGTTTTCCCTAACACTAAATTGATTGAATTTTCACATGTATTTACATTACATAATCATTCTGCCATGTGTGAATTTCATGTTAAATTTGTGGGTAAGTCGACTGGACTTGAGGGAATCCTATTCAAGCGCAATCGCTTATTTAAGTCACATGACCTTTTGCGAAATTTTGATGAATATGATGCGTTTGATATTAGTTTGGTGAGTTGTTGTGGTATGATTGGAATTACTAACCTAATCTTTAAGGATGTTATACTTTCACATCTTGTTCCTTGGAGTGTTGCTAGTAATCATAGGGAGGTGTCACTTAGCGACTCACGAATGGAATTGTGGAGAAGGCCGAACATGAAGATGCTAAAAGAAACATCTTGTCAACCACAATTTGGAGTTTCAAGTAATGTGTATCAATGGATACTTGAGTCCTCAAGGCGTGTTTCGATTTGTAAGTCTAAGTTTACATGGAAGCAATGCTTTCAATTTATTTTATTCACTTACTCTCTTTCGGTACATGCTATTATTTTTGGATTATTGGTTAAACTCATCTGTGGTTTCATTCATATGACATTATTCGATTTAATGTTGCTGCCCTTGAGTTTATTATTTAGTATAGATGGCAGCAAGGAAATTGAGATGATGTGGACAGCCCATGGACAAGTCAAGCGCTACAGTTTGCGTTTGCGTGTCAAGATGGCGATTTTGAGATATCAAGGAAGGATGAGCGAATTCTTTAAGTTAGGAACTTGGAATTGGCAGTGCTTACACCAAGGTAGGTTCCAATCCAAGTTCAAGTGAAGAAGACCGCTTGGAACGATGGTCTTACCCAATGCATTGTCATATTCAAAGACATAGCTGCCAAGATGGAATTACAAGGTTGGTATGGTTCAATTTGCGCTTACTTTGATATTATTAACTTAAGGTATTGTGGTACAGGTCTAAAATCAGATTCGAGGTCGAATCTTTTTGAAGGGGGAGGGAATGATACGATCCTAGCCCCAAGGCTTGCCCTAGCGCACGCGCAACGCACACACACCTTGCGACCAAGGCCAATCAACCCAAAGCGTCAATCCCAAGAGGTTGCAAAGCATCCAGTGAGGTTAATACAACCACTAGGCATGGAGACAAGGCAGGAGACGCTGCTTGATCAAGACGTTACGCGAAGGATGACATGGAAGGTGGCTTGAAGGCACCTAGCGCAAGGTTTGACTTCCATATGAGTCAACCCATGGAAGAACGGCTTCAATCAGAGATCCAGCACATATACAAGACCTATTGGAGTCTTAGGAAGGCTGTTTCAAAGTTTCAAAGCATTTGGACGAGTAGATTGCATGATGGCTCATGATGACATTCGAGCTGTCAAGAGGAAGACGCGCAGAGGAAACCAGCGACTTCATCCGAACCTAGACGGAGCTACAGAGGTCAGACTAATGAGATCGAAGATGTTTCTGAAACGTCAGTATGTCCTCTACATTGTTTCCAAATTTCAGGTCAAACTCACTAGCATTTTGTATGTTATGGATCGAGACATTTTTGCTGACAACAATCCTACGCGGATAAGGACTTCAAAATGCGTCCGTCAACGCCAACGACCATTCTTTGGACCAGTCAGGCCCGGACCAGGAAGAGGAGCACCCTCCTACTAATGTTGGGTCTTAGCTATCGATTGGGACAAGTTTCAGCCCAATCGGAGGAGACAATCAAGAGTTAGGGTGGGTGGACATTTTGGCGCGCAGTGTGAACGCGAGCAGCCCATGACTTGGAGAATTCGGCCCAAACCTTGGCCTGATGATGCGAATGCTTCTAGGATGTTCTATAATATATTTATTGTATTCATTAATTAGTTTTTTAAGTTATTAGAGTTATTTCTTAGATAGAACTCCTACTTCTATTAGAATTAGAACTTATAGTTATAGTTAAACTAGTACTAGGCTTTGCCTATATATAGAGCCTTTCTGCTCATTGTAAAGGAGACCTTTTTTTGATAAACAAATACAGAGAGTATTTCTCAAATTTTTCATGCATGAACCTTGTCTTTAATTGAGTTGGAACATTCAATTAAAATCACAAGTAAAACCCGAAGTTCATCCCCTACTTAATCCGATTGCTCTAGGTTGATATCCGCAAGGGATATAGGATTAGAGATTCATTTAAGGACCCTTTCTTTGTCAAACTAGGTTGGCTAGTGCATGCAGCTAGCAGGTCTACATTGTTAAGGCAAGTCTTATCGATTCCTCATCCGAAAATCCAAATCCGAACTAGATCATTGAAGTAAAGCGCATCCTAGGTAACTAGGATGGTATCAGTAGGTACCTACAATTTGTACGGTTTTATGCCGTGAGCTACCTGCAATATTGATGCGATTTTACGCTATAGCTACCTACAAATTGTGTGGTTTTACGTTGTGGCTACCTGCAATATTGACGCGGTTTTATGCTGCTCTGAGCTACCTGTGCTCGTCGTGACTTTTACGCCGGCATTTTCCTGGGATGGGATAACGTCGTGTGTGTGGCTACCAGCGTAAAACCACCGTTACTTTTACGCCCACATAGCTACCTACATTTAGACTTTTACGTCGTGACTCACTTGATGATCTAAATGCTCTCAATGAAAGCACCAGTTTGATAAGATTCGGGGTTCTGGAGTGGGGTAGATGAGGAAGATATCTCTGTGCTCGTCGTCCGATGTACCTGCAAAGCGCCGGAGGGGGTCTCCGGCTTAAACACTCCGATGCTTAAGTCAGTATGGCTGTTCCAAATGGCAGGGGTTCGACTAGCGATCGTAGGCTTACCTTTAGTCTTGAATGGTGGGGTATTTATAGGCAAAATATGGGCGTTATCTCTAGAGGGTGGGTGTTATCTAGGGAAGATAATGCCCATGTTCCTCAAGTGACGTCATGGCTTGCCTAGGATGGGATAACGTCGTGCGTGTGGCTAGATAACGCGTGAGACCCCCCCACTGATGTCGACTATCCCAGGGTTTATCATTGTGCGAGATGAGAGGCAGTGGCCGTAGAGGCGGACGCCTAGTGGGAGCTACAGTGTTACAGCCTTAACGCTAGGTGTAAGGACAAAAATGCCCCTGAAGTTATGTCTATAGTTATCAGTTGGATTCTTCTCTTGCAGGAATACAATTTGGAAATTAAAGATAAAACGGGCAAGGAGAACCTCATAGCTGACCACCTAAGTAGGTGCCTAATCAGCAATGGCCCGGCACCGATGAAGGCAGAATTTCCAGATGAGCACCTTTACTTGGTCAAGACAGTCAGACCATGCAACGCATACTTGGTTAATTACCTAGCGACAGGTAAACATCATGGAGAGCTCACCATATAGGAAAAGGTAAAAATCAAGAGTGACAGCAGGTACTTCATTTGGGATGATCCATATCTGTGGAAGATTGGATCAGACCAGTTGCTAAGGAGATGCTTACCCAAAAGTGAAATCCTATATGTTTTAAGGTTTTGCCACTCTCAGGCATGCGGTGGCCATTTTGGAGCTAGGAGAACAAATCTAAATGTCCTCGAGTCAAGATTTTATTAGTCCACCCTTTTTTATGATAGTTTCGCGTTTTGCAAAACATGTTCTGAATGCCAGAAGGTGGGAAGTATTGGTCCAAGGAATCAAATACCCATGAACTTTATTATTAACTGTGAAATATTTGACTTATGGGGTATGGACTTTATGGGACCTTTCCTTAGTTCTTCTGGAAATAAATATATTTTGTAAGCGGTAGATTATGTGTCTAAATGGATAGAAGCTAAGGCCACCAAAAATAATGATGCTAAACTGTGGTTTCATTTTTGAAATCTAACATTTTGAACAATTTTGGTGTGCCTAGAGGGATCATTAGTGATCGAGGCACATATTTTTGCAACAGAATTATTGATTCACTTTTCAGGAAGTACGGGATAACGCACAAAATGTTCCAACAGGGAAGTGAAGTCAATCTTAGGCAAGACAGTAGGCCTAGATAGGCGCGATTGGAGCCAAAGATTGGACGATGCACTCTAGGCTTACCGAACGGCCTACAAAACCCCGATTGGAATGACACCATACAAATTGGTGTATGGAAAGGCATGCCATTTGCTTGTGGGTATGCAACACAGAGCTTATTGGGCAATCCGAAAATGCAACTTGAGGTATGACCAAGCCGGAGAGGCAAGGAAGCTCCAAATCCATGAGCTAGATGAATTGAGGAACCAAGCGTACGCCAATCAGCTGATCCTCAAAACCAGGATGAAAGAATACTATGACAAGAATTAAAGGAAAAATTCTCCACACATGGGAGAAAGTTCTTCTTTAAAATTCAAAATTTAAATTATTTCCTGGAAAACTTAAAACTAAGTGGGAAGGACCTTATACTGTTACTAACATTTACCCACATGGCCCAGTTGATATCAGGAACGAAAGGACAGGGATCGTGTTCAAAGTGAATGGACAACGATTGAAACCATTCCTCGAAGGACCTCCAGGGGAAGTGGAAAGTCAGGTGGTAAAGAAACCACCCACCACATGGTGACCAAGAGTCAAGCCTAGGACAATAACTAAGGGTGCTACATGGGAGGCAACCCATGTCCTTTCTCTTTTATTTGATTTTTGATTTTCTCTGTTTTTGATTTTTGTAAATAAATGTTGTTCTCATCAGATTTCATCTCATCTGTAGTTCAATTACCCAAATCGATAAATCTTAGCCAAGAGCTCATCTCGAGTTCGGCTAAGATTTACCCAAACAAACGTGACTGAAGCCACCTTTAAAGCGGACAACTATCAAGCCGTGTCAAGGATAAGGGCTAAAAGCTACCTTTTGAAATTGAATAACAAAGGAGAGTAAATCCTACTAAATATCTAGCTTGATAGCTATCATCTTAACTCTAACTCTGCATCTTCCACAAAATTCTCCAACTCCCTTAAAATTCGCCATCATGGCCAGATTAAAAGCCAAATATCCCAAGAAGGCTTTCATCACAAAATCACCTCCTACAAAGAAAATTTCTCCCTCTCCAAAACCTCTCAAACGAAAAGAAACCCTAAGAAAAATCCCTATCTCAGCTCCACCTAAACCAAATCACTATCTTCATTGGCTGATCAGTCCACCCCACTTCCAAGATTGCCAAGATAGGCGCGTCACCTCTTGGCACGGTATTTTCAACACCACCAGAAGAGCATCCGGCTGTAAGAAATAGTGGCGGGCCATCTACTGGACACCGCATCGTCATTCCCACACCCGCAATTCAACAAGAAAAATAAGAAACAGAGGATGGGGGTGACGAAGTGGAAGAAGAGGAGGAAGAGATAGTAAAAGACTCTGCCAATGAAGTGGACGAAGAAGAACGAGAAGAGAAGGGAAAGGTTGAAACAAACCCTAGATCAGGGCGAAAGAATAGAGAGGAGGAGGGCTAGCAAAGCAATGAATGACCAAGCCTTCTGGGAAGCTGCGAGGAGCCCCTAGAGCCCGACCTTTACCCATCTGAAGAACAAGACGGTCTGGCTCAATCAACCACCAAAGGGTCCAGAGTCGGTCAAGGAAACCCTAACCCCCAGGCGAGGCTACAAGCAGGTGGCCCACTAAAAATGGTCAAGATCGACCCTGGTTCAGAATCAGCCCTCAATCCAAAATCAGGGGAAGATTCTAACGAGGAGGAGTTAAAGAAGCAGGAGATAGAGATGGAAAAGAAGGAGAAGGTGGCTGTGGAGAAGAAAGTAGCCACAACATCAAAAAGGAAAGCGGATGCCGCGACGGAGTAGCCGACCCCACCAAAGAGGACAAGGGCCTCAATAGCCCAATCCAGAGGCAAGAAGCACATAGACTCAGACCAGCCTGAGGATTCTGATGATGAAGCAGCTCCAGTCTTGGCCAAGTCTATGGCCAAGGCTGTTAAGGTACCACCACTTCACACACTGAAGGGCTGGCTGAGGTTTGACACTCCAGACCTTAAAGCCAAGCTCACTAAAAAGCATATTTCTGATATTATCCCCCATGTTCTTCTTGATTTTTCTTTGCTTGATGCTATAGGTGTGAGGAATAGAACCAAACAATACATGCTTAATTTTGGGTGGGAGTCTTTCTTACTGCTTTATATGCCAGCTTACACTGAACTGTGCTTAGAATTCCATTGCTCATTTTGGCTTGACCAAGATTTGTTGTATACCAATGGTAGAGATTATCCCAATTTGTTTGCTACTGATGTGATTAATTTTAGGCTCTGTAATGTTTGCTATCACCTGTCAATTGATGAGTTTAACTTGATGCTTGGGTTTGCAACCCCTGATAGCATAAAATTCAGTGAATACTTGACTGCTCTGACTGAATACCCCACTAAGTGGGATAAAACCGTAGCTTATAGGGAACTCACTACAGATGACAAGATCAGTTTTGAAAAAAATGCTAAAGCCCACCAGATTAGAGATCCTACCTTGAGGATTCTCCATAGGATTTTGTCCATCAATCTGAGTGGAAAAACCAATGTTTCTGGAAATGCCTCAAAACTGGAAATTTTCTTATTATGGTGTATGAAGCATGAGAAAAAAGTAAACCTAGGCTACTGGTTAGTTAAGGAAATACAGGCTTGTGAAGTCACTTCAAAAATGATATTAGGGACCTTGATTACAAGTCTGGATGTGTCTTATAGGGGTCTAAATCTTGAGTCTGCTAATCTGCATGAAGCTTATGGTGTGCGCCTTATGGATATTAAAGCATTTGATCATATGGGCCACTTCCATATGGATGGTAACTTTGTTCATTTTAATGTAGGGTACACACCAGTAGAGGAGCATATTTTTAGCAGGAAGTACCAAGGGAACTTCAAGCTAAAACCAATCATATTTGAGGATGAAGAAGATCCTCCAGACCAAAATACAGAGGCAAATCTAGGCTAATATAGTGGCCAAGATGGAGCTTCAAAGACTCATGAAGAGCCTGAACCTTAGTTGCCACCGTGCGCCACAATCATCCTGGACCAGCAAACTGAGCTACTCACGAGCTTTGTTGCCAGTCAGAACCAGTTCATAAAATTCTAAGAGTCTGCTAGTGCCCAGTTACAGCAGTCCATTGACGCTTGTAAAGCCCAGCTCAAGGAATTTTACAATGCCGCAACTGCCAGAATTCAGCAATCCATTAATGCGCACCAATCCAGTTCAAGCAAATTGAAATAGGGTTGGCAAACTGTCTCAAAGACATCCGCGTACTGTTCAATGCACATAAAGGCCTCCATACCAAACTGGACGTGTATCTCACCTCTGACTCCAAGGACGAAGCTCCTAAACAAGCTCCACCTCCAGGCCCTTTAGCCTCTCCAGCAAATTAAACCCCCAGGTTGTGTCTTTTCTTTTCTTTTCATTTTTCTTTCTCATCTTTTTCTTTAGCTTAGTTTTGCTATTTGCGTCTCTCCTTCTCACACAATGAGGACATTGTGTCTTCTAAGTGTGGGGAGGTAGTATTTTCTTTCTTGTTTTGTTTGATTAGATGTAAATATGTTGCTTTTATGTGTTTATTTTGGATGCATGATTTTTTTTGTTTTTATTGCATGTTTTTATGAGTCGTGGCCGAGACAGTAAGCCAAGGCAGTCTAGATATAGTCATTTGCATAATTTTTGTTTAATTTTTGTGTGTTTTTAGTTAGGATTTCGTGTTTTGTTTTGTCAAAAATTTAGACCGCATCTGCATTTGATTGTATGATTACCCTTGCTTGGTTTTGAGAATGCCTCAAAGGCCATTGACCTAGACCATATTACTAGGGTAGGTCAATTAGGTTAACATATTCAATGTCTGCAGGGGTACGATTCCTGGTATCCCTTAAGTATCTTAGGTGCACATAATCAAGGGTTCTGGTGCTTAACATCAGAATCTACAGATTGGGACTATTCACCATATTTTCACCTTGAAAAATTCTGATGACACAGAACTACTAGGAATTAAAAAAGAAATTGATCCCTTAAAGTGCTACATTGCTCTGACATTCTTTCTTCAACAAGTCAGAATGACCAGAGAACTATTCTAATAAAAATTAGGAGTTGAAAAGAAAAATATTGTGGAAATTACTGTCTTGATATTGCTGCCTCACTAAGCAGCAATACTCAAGAAACTTTTAGAATCTTCACTCCTGAAAAAATATTGTAAATGGCTCATGTGGTAAAGTGGAAAAAGCAGTTGTCAAGAATAGGAAAGAATAGAGGAAAGATGTGGTTGTTTGACCTAGTCTGCGTGATTTTGTTAAGGAGTGCTTGGAATTTTTAATTATGTAAGGTTAGGATACTTGGGAAATTGAATAGGCCCTGGTAATAAGGAAGTGGGATCTGGTAACTGAGGCGTTTGAATAATCTAGGGCAGGAAGGGTGGTCTGTTGAATGTGAATGCTGGGCTTGATTTTTATCTGTGATTTACTTTTTCTTTTGTTTAGAGTCTGTCATGCTTGGGGGCAAGCATTGTTCAAGTGTGGGGAGGTATTATTGATGGTTTAATTTGCATGTTTTTGTCCTTTAATTATGGCAAATTAGATGGTAGAACTACCTAAAATCTCCCTACTTATGCAGATTTGCAAGGAGTTGGCAAACAAGGAGAAAACATTAGCTTTTAGCGTGTCCCATACAAACGACCAATCTTGGCTGCAGGCTTGGCCAAGATTGGTCCGATAGAGGCGTGCTGATGGAAGAGTCACGGAATGTGCATGATTGGGAAGAGACAGCTGGACTCAAGCTAGAAGATGGATTCAACGAGCGAGAAGATTAGAGGATCCTGATTCGATCTTGATTTTGAACAACAAACAATTTATTTTATTTTTGCTTTATCTTAATTCGGATTTTGAATAAATATTTTGTAATATCCTAGTTTCAAATTTGGATTTGGAATGAAACTGTAGTAAGTAGGGATCTTAGCTTTTGTTTAAAAGCTAGGAAAGGCTGACTACCACGGTACTTGATCGTCACTCAAATATACTAATATTTTTTTAGTGCCTAAATGCATAAATAAATGTGTAAAGGGCAAGACAGGGTCGACCCACTGATACAGCATTTATTATGCATAATTCTTCCCTCTTTTATATGCCTTTTTAGATCATGATGCTACTAATGGTGTTGTGTTTCTTTACTTTTCACTAATCTTGGCTATTTGAGAAGGAAATACAAAAAGAAGCGCTTTCTATCATTTTCTGGAATGAATGGAGCAGCTAGGTCATGCAGTTGAATGTTCGCAGAAGGAAGCAGAGTTCTAGAATCCCAATCTCAGTAGAAGACCATTGAGGAATATAGTTTCAGTCGGATTAGGAGTTTTTATTTGTAATAAATTATAAGTACTTTTAGTAATTAGGTTTTAAAGGGCTCTCTCCGGATCTCTTTTCTAGATTTAGGCGCTGCCAAATTTTGCTACTTCTACCTCCGACACGTTTGTTCTTTCTTCTAATAAACCGGAGCTTTGCTCCGGCCGGTAATAAATAGGATTTCTTTCTTCTTCACTTATTCTCTTTAATTATGCAATTTAATTATTTATTTATTTTTACTTTTAACATGAGCGGTTAATTCTCCCGTTCTTGGTAAGAATCGATTGAAGGTTGCAAGGGAAGCCGTGAGGTCAAATTGTGCTTCACATACTCTGAGCATATATCTATCTTGTTTAATATTTAATTGTCAAGTTGTCTAGGATTAATTATAAGCTTGATCAACTAGTAGTTGAAACTAGGGAACTAATATCATCCTTGTGGTTATACCTAACGCGAAGCTGCAGGGTAAAGTAGATAACCATCTGGAAGTAATCGGGATCCTGGTCTCCTCCAGTTGGATTAAACGGATCGTTAGGACAGAGCCTCGAGCGTACTGAGTGTCTCGCCCTAGACGCGTCTTACCTCCTCTTCATGGACAGCCGAGTATTGTCTCCATAAGCGTACCTTGGAGGACGGCGGACCGTCAAGGTTCCCCCATAAGCGTACCTTGGGGTAACTTCTCTTAGGAAGGTAAGTAGGGGGCCTAAGCGTACCTGGTCCCCATAGCGTGTCTATCAGCTCGGGGTAAACGATACTTGTACCAATGACCGGCTGACCATAATTGCAACCGAATACGGATTCTTACTGGGAACTTTCTCTCTATTTATCTCTTTCTTCCTTTGTTTCCCTTTCTTACTATTTTAGGTAATTGATAATCAAACCCCCCCTTTGTTACTTTGTTGTTGGATTCCTTTGTTTTACGAATTGATTAAAGTATTAATCCTTAATCCCTGTGTTCGATCCTGTTGCCATTATACACAATTTATTGTGCACTTGACTGCAGGTTTTTATTATTATTTTTGACGGGTTCGACAACCGATCAAATTTTGGCGCCGTTGCTGGGGATTGACGATATTAACTCTCTTTTCTTTTTTGTATGACCAGGTCGTCTAACACAACTCTACTACCCTACGACCCCGAAATCAGGAGATCAGAACGACTAGCTCGCAAATTGGCCAAGCAACATCAATCTGCAAGTCCTACATCAAACTCACCTGAACCCCCCTCCCCCCTTTAATCACTTGGAACCTCCCGCTTACATCGAACAACTCGATCTAGCCGTTGAAGATCACCTTCATCCCGAACAACCAACCATGGCCGATGACGGAGAAGCTGTCGTCAACCCCTCCATAGAGGATCTGAATGCTACCACCGAGTCCACCGCTGGGTGTATTATGTGGCCTATTATAACCCACGATTGGGTAATCAAGTCATCAGTTCTCCACTATTTACCTAAGTTTTATGGCATCCCTTAGGAGAGTGCACTCCGACATCTCCAGTAACTCCATACTGTTTGCGAAGCCCTGAAACCCGCAAATGTGGACATCAATCAAGCTAAGCTACGAGCGATTATGTGGTCACTTGAAGATGACGCACGCAACTGGTTTTATGACCTGCCTGCCCTATCAATCACCAGCTGGGTCAATATGTTCAAAGCATTTACGGAAAAGTACTATCCCACCACTATAGCCAATGTTACCAAGAAGCAACTGGTTTCCATTATCCAAAAAGAGAACGAGAACTTAGGACAGTACTATGACCGTTATAAAAAGATGCAAACCCTTTGCCCCTCGCACAACATCCCTGATCACACTCTCATCCAACACTTTTATGAGGGACTGCGAGGGCCAGACAAATAATTAATCTACGCCGCCAGCCATGGTTCTCTGCTTGCCCTAACCCCTGTGGATGCCAAAGCCCTTTTGGAACTTATGGCTAAGAATGTTGTACCATTGGATCAAATGGCCCCTGTTACCCACGACGCCCGGGCTGCTGCCATGGAAAATCAACTCTCCACCATTACTAGAATACTTCAGAACATATCTACCGGCCAGCCCGTGCAGATCAAGGCATGTGGTTTTTGTAATTTCACCGACCACCCTACGGACGCTTGCCCACACATCCCGGATGATATAGATGTGAATGTTATATGGAATTACAATGGAGCCCCCAGGAAGTATGACTCATACACTCAGAATTACAATAACGGTGCGTCACCCAAACTTGAGTTACGACAACAACCAACAACAACAACCTGGGTCGAGCCAACTACAGCCGCAAAATCCATTCCAGAATCAGCAACAACCACCTTTTAACCTCCAGAATTTCAAACCCCGGCCTAACTACTCCAACAATCAGCAATACCAGTACCAAGCTCCGTAAGGACCCATGGGGCCCACACCCCAAGTTGATGAGGTACCAAACTTACACACTCTTGTTCTCGATATTCAAAAACAATTGGGAATTTTATCTGCACAGGTGAAAGAGATGAAGAATGGAGGACGATTGCCACCGCAACCAGAAGCCAATCCTAAGCACGGAGCCTGTGCCATGACACTTCGTAGTGGCACGCACTTACCTGAACTCCTGAATTCCACACCTGTCGCTGACAATGTAGAAGTCACTGCTGAAAAAGAAAATAAAGGTCTACACCTCCAGGAAACCAAGGTACGCCAATTAAAATTGATGAGAAGTCCGAATTCTCTGAAGACTTCATCATTAAAGTCCTTGAGCCTCTGTTTCCATACAGGTTAGTCAAAAAGAATAAAGATAAAGAGGAAAAGGAAATTTTTGACTTGTTCAGTAAAGTTCAAATTAACATTCCACTTTTGCAGGCTATTAAAAACGTTCCACATTATGCTAAGTTTCTAAAAATTTTATGCACTAACAAAAGTAAATTAGCAGGCGTGAACAAAATTAGCGTGGGTATTAATGTTTCAACTATTATTCAAAGAAAAATCCCTCCAAAGTGTGCAGACCTAGGGATGTTTACCATCCCTTGCAAACTTGGGGGCACTGACATTGGAAAAGCTATGTGTGACTTAGGTGTAGGTATCAATGTCTTGCCCTTGACTATCTTCACCAGACTAGACCTCGGACCACTGAAGCCAACCTAAGTCGGCATCCAATTAGCGGATCAGTCAGTAATCTATCCGGAGGGCATCATTGAGGACGTCCTCGTCCAAGTTGGCAGTCTCCTCTTCTCGGCCGATTTCTATATGATCAACATAGAAGATGAACAGGGTACCAGACCCTCCGATGTTCTTCTAAGCCGACCCTTCCTCAAGACTGCCCGTGCCAAGATCAACCTCCACAATGTGTCCATTACCTTCGAGTTTGACGGACAGATCAATCGATTCAGCATGCTTGATGCTTTGCATTTCCTTTCTGAGTTTTTGAGTCTTAATTTTATTGACATTATTGATCCAGATGTTGAGGAAATTGCTGACTTATTTTCTGTTGACTCTTTGCAGCTTGCCCTAGCCAATAGTGTCAATTTCGCAGCCATGGATCACTTAGACTCCAGATTCATCACCCCACCTAACCTACGCGGGATCGTTGTTGTTTTGGAAACCACCTCTCATTCTCCTTTCAAAATGGTGGTAACTCCTCTACCTTCTGAATATGCTAGAATTCCCCCTTCCATTGTGCAGGCACCAAACTTGGAACTCAAAGTCTTGCCCACGCACCTGAAGTACACTTACCTAGGAGGCAATGATTCTCTGCCCGTGATCATCTCTAGAAAACTGGACACTGAAGAAGAGACAACCCTCGTCACCTTACTGAAGGAATTTAAGAAAGCTATTGGGTGGACAATTGCAGACATCAAAGGACTGTCTCCAGCCTTGTGCACTCATCGAATACACCTAGACGATGCTAGCAAGTCTATTCGCCAACCACAACGCCGTCTTAACCCTCCAATGATGGAGGTCGTTAAGAAAGAAATACTGAAGCTACTCAACACTGGTGTGATCTACCCTATCTCGGATAGTACATGGGTCACCCAGTTCAAGTTGTTCCTAAGAAGACAGGTATCACAATCACCACTGGACAAAACGGCGAACAGATTCCCACTCGCATATAGAACGGATGACGCGTTTGTATCGATTACCGTCGATTAAACGCCGCCATAAGGAAGGATCACTTCCCCTTACCGTTCATTGACCAAATGCTAGAACGCCTAGCTGGAAAGACACACTACTGCTACCTAGATGGTTACTCGAGATTTCACCAGATACCGGTTGCCCTAGACGATCAAGACAAGACAACCTTCACTTGCCCTTTCAGTACTTTTGCCTGCAGGAGGATGCCTTTCGGTCTTTGCAACGCTCCTGCCACTTTCCAGCACTGCATGGTCAGTATCTTCTCCGAGCTCGTTGAACACGACATTAAGGTATTTATAGACGATTTCACCGTCTACGGTAATTCTTTTCCCGAATATTTACTGACTTTGCGAAAAGTTTTACAAAGATGTGTTGAAACTAACCTTGTCCTTAATTTTGAGAAGTGTTATTTTATGGTAGACCAGGGACTAATTTTAGGTCACATTGTATCCTACAAAGACATTGAAATGGATAAGGCCAAAATTGAGGTAATCGAATCTCTTCCATATCCTACTTGTGTACGCGAAGTACGTTCTTTCTTTAGTCATGCAGGGTTCAATAGGAGGTTTATTAAGGACTTCTCTAAGATTACTCAGCCGATGTGCCAGCTGCTACAGCGAGACATTGAGTTCATCTTCGATGACAACTGTAAATTATTCGCGCACCAGACTGGACTATTCCATTTGAAATTATGTGTGATGCAAGTAATAATGCATTGGGAGTAGTATTGGGATAGAAGAAAGACCGAGAGGTTTATGTCATCTACTATGCCTCCAAACTTATGGATCCTGCCTAACGGAACTACACAACTACCGAGAAGGAACTCCTCGCCGTGGTCTTTGCTCTGGATAAATTCTGACAGTACCTTTTGGGAACAAAAGTTACCGTCTTTTCAGATCATACCGCCCTCAGGTGTCTCTTGACCAAGCTGGACGCCAAGCCTCACCTTATCCGATGGATACTTTTGCTTCAGGAGTTCAATCTCGAAATTAAAGACAAGAAAGGAACTGAGAATTCAGTCGCTGATCATCTGAGCCGCCTGTTTGCCCAGATGGATGACTCACTGATTCCCATTCGCGATACATTCCCTGATGAACAACTATGTCTTACCCAAGTCGTTGAGTACCCTTCGTTCACTGATATTGCTAATTTTTGTACCTCAGGTCATTTCCTGCAGATTCTGCCCCCTCGAAATAGAAACGTATCAGAAGATAAGCTAGGTCTTATACATGGGTCAACCCCTACCTTTGGAAGTTCTGCTCAGATCAAATCATACGAAGATGCGTGACCACTGATGAGGTCCCTTCCATACTCAGTTTCTGCCACTCCTCTACCGAAGGAGGTCACTTTGCAGCTAAGAAGACAGCCATGAAAGTTCTGGAAGCAGGACTCTACTGGCCCTCAATTTTCAAAGACAGCTACATGTTATGTGCGGCTTGCCGCGCTGTCAGAGTACAGGTAACATTGGTGCCCGAAACCAGATGCCGCTCACAGGTATTATTGCTTGTGAAATTTTTGATATTTGGGGCATTGATTTTATGGGTCCCTTTCCCAATTCGTTTGGCAACATATACATCCTCCTTGCGGTGGACTATGTTTCTAAATGGGTTGAGGCTAAGGGGACCAGAACTGATGATTCCAAAGTGGTTGCAACCTTTCTTCGCTCTCGTACTTTTAGTAGGTTTGGAACCCCACGCGCTCTTATCAGTGATCGTGGAACCCACTTCTGCAATAGAGTCATCAACAGCTTGCTCAATAAGTATGGAGTTACACACCGTGTCTCCATAGCTTACCACCCGCAGACCAACGGCCAAGCCGAGGTGTTTAACCGAGAGATCAAGTCAATTTTGGAAAAGAATGTCAACCAATCCCCCAAGGATTGGAGCTTGAAACTTGACGATGCTTTGTGGGCCTATCGGAAAACGTTCAAGACTCCCATTGGCATGACCCCTTATCTACTTATCTACGACAAACCTTGCCACTTACCCATTGAAATCGAGCATAAAGCCTTCTGGGCCATTCGGAAGGGCAATTTCAACCTTGACGAAGCTGGACAACATCGTAAATTACAAATCCAGGAGTTAGAAGAGCTTCATGATGATGCCTACGAGAATTCCCTCATCTAAAAGGGCAAGACGAAGGCTTACCATGATAAACTTCTCTCTCATAAATATTTCACTATCGGACAGAAATTCTTGTTATATAACTCTCGCCTGAGGTTGTTTTTAGGGAAATTAAAGTCCAAGTGGACCGGTCCATATGTTGTCACAACCGTTTATAACCATGACGTCGTTGAAATTCGAAGTTTGGATACTAGAGTCACTTTCAAAGTCAATGGACACCGTCTCAATGTATTCTACGAAGGCTTCAAGCCATTCATCGCTGAGGAGATGGATGTCGCTGACCCACCTGACCAACTCTGATATTGGTCACCAACGTCTAGGCCGAGAAGTTAACCGTGGCGCTTTGTGGGAGGCAACCCACGTTTCTATCCCTTCCCCTATTTTTCTCTAATTATCTTATCCTTCTTTACATCCTTTGATTTTATCCATCCCTGAATCTATTCCCTTCTCTTCCTCGTTCACTTTATTTTAATTATTTCCCCCAATTCCTCCACTTTCTTATATTCTATTTCCATATCCCACTTAATTCTAATTTTAAACTTTGAATTTCCTTATCAGGAGTGTAACAGTTGGGATTTGCAGTTAGAATTTGATGGGCCCCAATCACTAGCCGCCACATCCACACGTGAGCAATGGCTAGCAGCTAGCAGCCATAAAGGGAGAACGCTTTCTTCCCTTTTTCTTTTCACTTTCCACTTTACCTTCCATCTTCTTCCTCTTGCTTTTCAGCTTTCTCTTCCCCCACGAAAACTCTGCAACTTCTCCATGGCTCACTCCAAGAAAAGTGTTGGGTGCTCCGACCTTCCATCTGGTCATCGTCCCAAGGTACCCCGACCGCCACCACTCCTGTCACCCCTGCTGCAGCCGGCATCTCTAATGTCGTTGGTACACCACCACCAAAAAATCCCCATAGAAAAAATCCACCCCTCTCCCCTCACCAAAGCAACCACATCCGACCACCACCGTCGCTGCTACTACCCTAGTTGCTGCGGCCACCACTATTATCGCGACCACCGCTCCCACCACCAAGACACCACCGTCCACCCTAAAGATCGCTAAGACACCAACGTCCAGACCCATCCTCACCTCACCTCCAAAACCCACTCCCCCATCACCAACACCCGCCCCCATTACCACCACCGCTGTAACTCCGCCGAAAGCCCCTGCAGCCGAAGATGAGTCTTCGTCCGGTGAATATGAGTCAGGCACTGGCGAGTCCGAGGACTCCATTGAGACTGCCACTACCAGCCAGCCCACTCAGTCATCCTAAAGCACCCTCTGCATTTAGCAGTTCCTCAGGCGAAGAGGAATCATATGAGGAACAGGAGGAATCCGAGGAGGGTTCCGATGAAGAAGGCTCCGAAGAAGAGTCAGAGGAGGAAGAGGATGATTAAGCCCCCACTGGTCCGCCCGCGATGATAGCCGCCCAGAGCGCAAGCACCACTCCAGCATCTGAAGCTGATGTCCAGGTAATTGGATCCGTTCCTGGACCCAGCGGTTTGCCCATGGGTCGTGGCATGACATCTCGGGGATGATTGATTGAGCCCGTCTGCTACACCGAGGGTAAGCCAAGCAAAGTAAAGCTTCGGGTTCCCCTAGATGACGACGACGACTCCGAGGATGAAGCTTTTGTCCCTCCCACCACTGAAACCACCGAAGATACCTCTATGGAAATGGGAGTCGAGGAACCATCCCCCGTTCGCCCAAAACGCAAAGCACCTCCTGCGCCGGCTGCTTCCTCCAAACCCAGAAAATCGGCCCACACCACTAGCAGCTCGGTCAAGACGGCGATGCCCACTCCAGCCGCTCGTTCTGCCCATGCTAGAGCAGGCACAACCGTGCCCTTCGCCCAAGTAACACCTGACCTTGCTCATCTTCATGGTTGGCTGGACTTTTCTGATAAGCCCAACAATGATAGGTTGTTAGCTTTGCATGGCATGCTTGTCTCCCCTTGTGCTCAACTTGATGCTGAATTTCTAGAAAAAAATGGGTATAGCTACTAGGGTGAATGTTTTGATTGATAATATTGGTTGCGTCCTCTGTTGGATTTTGCGCACCCCACATTCCTTGAGTTAAGCCATGAATTCTTCACGTATTTTTGGTTTGATAATGCTAGGCTTAAAAAAAAGGGAAAGGGTAGCATGCATTTAGGTGTTGATAAAGTGGTCAATTTTCTCTTGATGAATGTTTGGGAGCACATATCTATTGATAAGTTTAATGTTATGCTTGGTTTTGCCAAAGAGTCTGATCTAGGTGCCTCATGGTATCTCAAGGCATACGCTGCTTACCCCCCTGAGTTTGATGTCACCAGTACCTTTAGGGAGCTTACTGGCAATTCTAAGGCCAAGTACAGCTCCAGACGCTCAAAAGCCCATGAGCTGTGTAACCCTGCCCTTCGTATCTTACATCGTTTCCTTGCCCTCAACTTCGCGAGCAAGATGAAGTCTTCTGGCACCCTCTCTGTCCTGGAATTGTTCTTTTTATGGTGTATGTATAACGGCCATAAGGCCAACCTAGGATACTGGATTGCTCATGAATTGCATGCTATTATCACTTGTAACCAAAATCCCATTCTTGGCTCCCTTATCACTCGCTTAGCTGTTGAACAACGTGCTCTTGACGTGTCCAGTTGTGACCTATTTATTCCCGTTTGTTTTAAATTGCTTGATGCCCGTACCCTCGATGGTATGGGTCATTTGCACTTGACGGGTCGTGTTTTGTCTTTCAGCAAAGGATACACTGGCAGCGCAAAGCGTGCTTAGAGCGCCCAGAATGGTGGAGCATTCGAGTGGTCGGACCTCAGCGCAGCTTCACCTCTGGCTCCACTTGATGATGAGCGTCCCGGGCAAGCTGATGCTGACACTGCTGCTGCTGCCCCTCTTGCTGCTGATATGGCTGAGACGAACGCCCTCCTCCAGACGGTCATCTCACTTCTCCAGAACCTCCCTGATGAGCTAGCTTCCAGGCTGCGTCCTCCTGCTAACCCTTGATATCTCTCCCAAACTCTTCTCCAATTGCCTTCGGGATGATTTTGTATTTTAATTACCCCGGTGCACACTTTCCTTTCTCCCTATCTCTCTTCCTCCCATTTTGAACTTCGTTAGTTCTCCACACCGAGGACGGTGTTTTTGCTTTAGTGTGGGGAGGGATTTCATACTTTTGTGATATATTTTGTGTGCATATTTGCATGACTGCATGATTATTATCGTATTGCATGACTGTTTGCCTTGCATTTGCATGTTTTATCCCGATTTGGAATTCTTTTCCACAAATGGTTTCCAACTGATTGCACTACCCCTATTTTTTAAATCACTTTTGATGGAATGCACAAAGTAGGCCCACTACACACAGACACCTCACCCACTGCACCAAAACTGCTTGCACACCATACTGCCTGTTAGCTCTTATAACTACGTCTTGCCCTAGCTGCTTGTAATCATCATATTCTGCCCTGTGAGTTTTCGAGCTTTCATTGCCATAATTTCTTGATGAGTGGATGCATGATTGTGTACTGGCTGGAATTACATGAGACCCATGAGTATTGGCATGATTAGACATGGGAAAGCAATGATGTGATTAGGAACTTTGTGCTTTTCTTTGTTATCTTTTTTCTTGCTTTTTATCTTCTTACCCTTGCTGCTCAACCCTTCATTTCACCACCTTTCTAACTACTTGAGTCATTCCCTTCTTTTCTTAGCAGGTGAGAGATGGCCTCTGGCAGTGGTAAGGTGGGGCAGAGAGAATCATCTATGTGGGGGTATCGAACTGCTAGACCAAGAAGCTGAAAATAGAAGCAGATGCTGAGAAAAGAAATATAAACATCCAACTGCTAAATCGAGATGCTGAAAGCAGTAGTATGGCAAGCGACTACAGAACACAAAGAGAAACAAAAGCTCTAGTGTGGGGATTCCGAATGACTCGGCCTAGATATTTAAATCAAATCAAAGCATTCAAATGAGCAATTAGGAAATCAACTGCTAGGCCGAGCCGTTAAACATCAAGCATATACTAAAAGTCAGACGCCCGATGGAAATTTTGCTGCTCCAGTTCAAAAGCTCAAAACATCATGTATGCTCCATTTTTGTTCTTTCTTCTTCTTCAAAAAAAAAAAAATTACAAAATCGAAACTGGAGCAGAGCATTACGAAGATCAGAAGACCAACGACACTTTCTGAACGAAGAAGATACCCACACTCTTCCTCAGCGCTATCTGTCTTGCCCTTGCCATTGCCACCAGGAGGCTCTCTCACCATTTTGCCTTCTTCCAGCTAAGAAAAATCTCTATCCTTCCTTCTCTCTCTTTCGAACCTTCTTCTCCAACATATTTTCTTGTTTCACCCTTGCAAAGTTTCTATGATCATATGATTGCCCATGCATGTGTTCTCCGTACTCGGGTCGCTATTGCAAATTTGGTTTTTCACATTGATGAGTGTAAACACCTAACTCTGTTTCTAAGCGTGAGTGATAAATACTTTACCCGGGGAGGATTGCTTGCAGCAGGCTGATGTAGGAAAGCCACTCTTCTGGTTTCGTTATTCCTTAAGAGTGGTACAGAGTTCATCTAGGCAGGAGGGTGGCGTACTGCTCGGTCGAGGCATAAGTGGTGGTGTAAGTAATTCTGTGTGTTTGGATTGAGGCTGTGTGTTCCAAACAAGGTGATGTTTTTAAGTTTAAATGCTCGAGGGCGAGCATTGGGGTAGTGTGGGGATGTTTGATAGAGCGTTTATTATGCATAATTCTTCCCTCTTTTATATGCCTTTTTAGATCATTATGCTACTAATGGTGTTGTGTTTCTTTACTTTTCACTGATCTTGGCTATTTGAGAAGGAAATACAAAAAGAAGCGCTTTCTATCATTTTCTGGAATGAATGGAGCAGCTAGGTCATGCAGCTGAATGTTCGCAGAAGGCAGCAGAGTCCTAGCGAGAAAAGGAAACTATCGCAAACAAGGAAACACGAGATCTGCTCATTAATTCCTCCGAGAATCCAAATCTCAGTAGAAGACCATTGAGGAATATAATTCCAGTCGGATTAGGAGTTTTTATTTGTAATAAACTATAAGTACTTTTAGTAATTAAGTTTTAAAGGGCTCTCTCCGGATCTCTTTTCTATATTTTGGCGCTGCCATATTTTGCTACTTCTACCTCCGGCACGTTTGTTCTTTCTTCCAATAAACCGGAGCTTTGCTCCGGCCGGTAATAAATAGGATTTCTTTCTTCTTCACTTCTCTTTAATTATGCAATTTAATTATTTATTTGTTTTTACTTTTAACATGAGCGGCTAATTCTCCCGTTCTTGGTAAGAATCGATTGAAGGTTGTAAGGGAAGTCGTGAGGTCAAATTGTGCTTCACATACTCTGAGCATATATCTATCTTGTTTAATATTTAGTTGTCAAGTTGTCTAGGATTAATTATAAGCTTGATTAACTAGTAGTTGAAACTAGGGAACTAATATCATCCTTGTGGTTATACCTAACGCGAAGCTGCAGGGTAAAGTAGATAACCATTCTGGAAGTAATCGGGATCCTGGTCTCCTCCAGTTGGATTAAACGGATCGTTAGGGCAGAGCCTCGAGCGTACTGAGTGTCTCACCCTAGACGCGTCTTACCTCCTCTTCATGGACAACCGAGTATTGTCTCCATAAGCGTACCTTGTAAGACGGCGGACCGTCAAGGTTCCCCCATAAGCGTACCTTGGGGTAACTTCTCTTACGAAGGTAAGTAGGGGGCCTAAGTGTACCTGGTCCCCATAGCGTGTCTATCGGCTCGGGGTAAATGATACTTGCACCAATGACCGGCTGACCATAATTGCAACCGGATACGGATTCTTACTGGGAACGTTCTCTCTATTGATCTCTTTCTTCCTTTGTTTCCCTTTATTACTATTTTAGGTAATTGATAATCAAACAACCATTCAACCCCCCCCCCCTTTGTTACTTTGTTGTTGGATTCCTTTGTTTTACGAATTGATTAGAGTGTTAACCCTTAATCCCTGTGTTCGATCTTGTTGCCACTATACACAATTTATTGTGCACTTGACTGTAGGTTTTTATTATTTTTTTTGACGGGTTCGACAACCGATCAACCACAGAGATTGAAGGAATAATAAATCAGTTTAAATGTATGACAGAGAGTAAATGCAGCTATGAATAAAAGTAACACTGGGGGTTTATGTTGATCAATGGAATTAATCAACGCAGATTCGGGAGCTAACAAGATAAATAATTAAAGCAGTTATCAAGGGCACGAAAGTAAAACACAATCAGGGGCAAGAAACTAAAATGGTGGTAAGGTCATGAATATAAGAAGAGTCAATAAAGGCAAATAAAGATTCAGATAAGAAAGGATCTTAGCAAGCAGTGTTCTCAGGTTATTTCCAGGGTCAGTCAATCTTCGGCACAAGAATTTTCCATCTCTACACCATAGATATGCTATAGGGGCCTAGTTTCCACTCAACACCCCCTACTTACCTTCGTAGATAGAAGCTACCCTCCGTTTCCACTTATGAGGTAGCCTTGACATTTCGCCGTACCCCCAAGCACGAATGCGGAGAGGCAATACTCAAAACGACCATGAAGAGGAGGTAAGACATATCTAGGGCACGACATCTCAGTTTGTCAAGCTCGCGTCGCAACCCTAAATGACCATTTACCCCTAGACGAAAGACCTCTCGCGATGTCCCCACTAGGTGTCTACTTTAACCCAAGGCTTCACGTCAATTATAACCAAGAGAATGACAATAATCATCTAGGTCTAGATATTAGCTGGCCAGGCTTCTAATCTTGCCCTAGACGAATTAACAAGAAATCGGGAAACAAGCAAATACCATAGTAAAGAAGTATTAAACACGTTTTGGCCTCTTAACTAACCCTTAAAACCCTTGAAACACTCTTTGCTAAGAGAAGGAAATTTAGCTACTCATAAACATATATGAACAGTAGATAATAAATAACATATGATAAAAGAAAATAAAAGGAAAGGGATTAGAAGAAACCAAAGGATGATTCAATAAATCAAAGGAGAAAAGATTGCTCCTTTACAAACTGGCGGCTGCTCCAATAAAAGGGAGGAACAAATTCCCAGAAAAGAAACCTAAGAGGCGGCTGCCAAGAACTAAAAATGAGATACGATGCCTAAAACCCTAAAACTAAAGGTTTTTATAGTGTCCAGCCCACAAGAGCATAAAATCCAGCTAAGGGGAGGGAGTGACAGCACATAGGGCGTGCTGGAATATTCTAGAATCTTCTGGATACTCAAGGAATCCCGTGGGAATCTTCGGAGATTCCTTTCTTTGGCTTTCGATCTTGATCTGACGTGGATGCGTCACGGGAATGAGACTGCTCACTGGTCTGGTTAGCATCGAGGGCTCGACGACATTCCGATCTTTTGGGCCTTGAAGCTTGAAATCCCAAGAATTCCTTAAAAAATGCATCTTTTTGCTCTTTTTCTCCTTTTTGCGTTGATCTGCAATAAAGATGGAAATAAAAGTCAATTAGCAGAATCATGCCCCCGAAAAGGCTAAAATGGAGGATAAAATCACGCCCAAGAAATATGCTATCAAACATCCCTACACTGCCCAATGCTCGCCCTCGAGCATTCACAAAACTAGAAATGGCCTCAAGAAACAGACAACACAATTACAAACTGGCACCAAGCTAGACTTCGCACAAATCCATCCTCACCTAAAAGACACCTGCATCAAATCAGAGGGATAACGACCCCAAAGATTAAACTTTCCCACATCATGCCCTTAACCAACAATCCTCACCAGATACGTGTTTACACTCACTCTCGCAAGCAAGGCTAAGTGTTTACCGCTGAAACTAAATGCACAAAGCACAGCACAAAATCAAACTTGCATATCAATCCGAGTACGCAGTACACATGCATGGGCAATCATCAATCGGAAAGAACAACGCATCAGTAAAAACAAAGAAAAGGGAAGGGTGAGCTAGAAAAGAAGAGCAATGAGGTAGAAACAGAAATGAGGAGGAATGAAGAGGGAATAGAAAAAGATAGAAAGAAGAGAAACAACAAAATAGAACCTGGATGGATTCCTTGGCTTAGGAAAAAGGCGAAGTGGCAAGGCAGCTTTCATCGAGGGCACGAAAGGGATTCGGGGGCTAGACGGAGGAATTCTTCTTCAACGGCAGGAAGTTCTTTTCTTGTTGCGGCGCTGGAAGTAAATTCTTTTGATCGCGTATTGCCCCCCTTCTTTTATTTTTTATTTTTTAGGAGGGGGCACGAACCTATTACAATTTTTGAATTTTCTGGGGCCTGAAACTTCTGATTTTTATTTTGGCGCTTGCCCTAGATCTGCTTCCAGCATCGATGGTCGACTTATTTTGCTTCCCCACACTTGAACTTTTCCAGGGCTTGATTTTTTTCGATGTCTAGTCCTGAAGATTTTTTTTGATTTTCTACTTTTTCTGGCCCTAGAACTCTGCTTTCTGCTTTCTGCTTTCTCTGCTTCCCCACACTTGGACTTTTTTGCACGTCCTTTGGATGTCTAGCCCTCGACGTTACCCTCAACAATTGCTACCTCACCTGCTAAGGAAAAAGATCCAGGAAAATGTTCAAATGGTCAGGAAGAAAGAAGAAAAGTGGGGAATGTTGGGGGCATGAAAGGGGAAGAGAGAAAAAGAAGAGGAAAGAGAGAAAAGAAAGAAAATGACATTGATGCGAAGTTTTTTTTCAAATCGATGCTTTCCCAAGTCTAATGGTGCTTATACCCAGGGATATCATGCAAGTTCAACCAGTGCCTAGCTAAAGCATCCTAATCACTCAAGAAAAGAAATAGGCATGGAAGCTCAAGTTGCTCACTGGGTGCTATTTGTGACTATTGGTGTCTAGGTCTAGATATAGATATAAGGTTCAGCAGGCAAAAATAAGAACAACTAGGTCTAGACAAGGTGTTGGTGGTTCATACTTGTGCGCATACGATCAAAAGTGTGTCCATTAAAGAGGTTTTAAAAACTGGCAGTGGAAGAAGTTTGGAAAAATAAAATCCGAAAATTAAAAATTAAAAATTTAAAAAAAAATTTCACATAGCACGCATTCATGCAATAAGCAGAAAAATAAACATGCAGTCAAGCAATAATAAAATAACAAACGCAAACATATATCCCTCCCCACACTTAGGCTTCGCATTGTCCTCAATGCGAGAAGGGCACGCACACAAAAGTTCTGAAAAAATAATAAAAAGTATAGCAGAAATAAAAAGAGAAGAAATATGGGGTGTCTCCCATGAGTTACCTCTGTTAACGTCAAGGGCACGACACTAGCTGTTCAAATCACACTTAATTTGGTGGCTCCGCCATGAGGAGGTGGAAACCTTCATGGAACAACTCCAATCTGTGGTCATGCACTTTGGAAATGAGGCCCGTGTCTATACTCTGAATCGCGACCACACCATGATCATACACTTTCTTGACAAGGTAAGGGCCAGTCCACTTATGCTTCAACTTTCTGGAAAAGAGCCTAAGACAAGAATTGTAAAGTAAAACCTTTCGTCCAGTAGCAAAGGTTTTGGAAGAGGGCAACGTATTGTGATGAGTGTTAGTCTTGCTCTTGCTCGTGTCGTGGGCATGCCCTCGCTGGTCAATGTAGTGGCAACAGCAGTTGAGGTGAGGGTTTTCCTTGCCTCAAGAGTGGTCATGGTGATAGCTGGAGTCGCTGCCATGGTTTTGGGGATAGGAGGAGTGGGTACGAAGGCTACCGGAGCTAGTTGAGGAGGATCTAGGGCTGGGGAGAGTGTCTTGACCTCGACGGTCGTCCATCCAAGGGCCTCGCGGTATCCTTTTAGTTTGGAAATTAACTCGCGCTCTGCAGCAGGATCGAGCTTACTAGAGATGATCACCGGGAGTGTGTCATGCTCGCCAAGGTAGGCATACTTGAGGTGCGAGGGCAAGATCTTCAACTCCAACTTAGGGGTCTGCAAAAAAGAAGGGGCAGACGTTGAATTAGTAGTAGGGAGGTTAGAGGGCTTGGATGGGTGTACCACGACCTCTGCTAGTGTACTAGTAGTGATATTCCCATTGATGGCACGATGTGTAGAGTTGTCAGTGTTAAGATTGGAAACTTGTGTAACAATAGGGTCAATAACATCAATAATTGAGTGCTCTGAAGTCACAAGTATCAAAGCGAAGGTATCCAGCATGGTGGGTGGAATACTCCTATCGAGGGCAAGATGTTGAAAATCATCAGAATGCAAGCCAGAGACTTTCTCAACAATAAGATCAATGATATCAACAAAATTAACACTAGAGAACTCAGTAGGGTTATGCATATCATTAAGCATATTGAACTTGATGGTCTTGCCGTCGAACTCAAGAGTAATAGAGGCGTAATGGACGTCGATCTTGGGTTTTGCTGTCCTAAGGAATGGTCTGCCCAGGAGCATGTTCGAGGCCTTGACAGATGGGGCATCCTCCATGTCAAGAATGTAGAAGTCAGCTGGGTATATGAAATCGCCAACTTGGACCAAGACATCCTCAATGACCCCCTTGGGATGGATGACGGATTTATCAGCTAGTTGGATCGTGGTCTCGGTGGGCTTGAGGGGTCCAAGGCCTAGACTGTTGTATATCGTCAAGGGCATGACGTCGATACCTGCACCAAAATCACACATAGTTCTACCAATATCAGTAGTACCGATTTTACATGGGATGGAGAACATACCTTTATCCTTGCACTTTGGTGGTAGCTTTCGCTGGATCGCGGCCGAGACATCCGCACCTACACAAATCTTTTTCACACCTATCATGTTACATTTGTTAGCACACCAAAATTTCAAAAATTTAGCATCACAAGGAACATTTTTAATAGCCTGCAGCAAAGGGATGTTAACTTGCACTTTGTTAAACATCTCAAAAATCTCATGGTCCTCATCATGCTTCTTAGAGTTGACTAGCCTTTGAGGGAAAGACGACTCAAGGATTTTATGGATGTATTCTTGAGTGAACTCGTCTAGCTCATCACTCTTTTTTGGGGAGCCCCTTGAAGATCGGATGCGGTCTACCATGACATCATCAACTTTGGGTTTCTTTGCTGGAAGTTGCTTTTCTTCTGTCTTGGGCTCAGGCTCGGGCAAGACAGTCTGTTTGATGTCGAGGCCTAGATGCTCTGAGGAGGATTTTTCGATGTCGAGGCCTAGATTCTCTTGAGGGGGTAAGACATAACCACTGCAAAGAGTCATAGCGCACACACTATGCTTTGGGTTGGCCTCTGTTTGCCCAGGAAGTCTGTCCCCATTCTTCAATTCTTTCATTTCGGTAGCCATGATACTCATTTGCTTTTGCAAATCCACAACAATATTCTTGAGATGAGATACTTCATCAACCGGCTGGACGGTGAAGGTCTGACCTTGAGGAGGTTGATGTTGGTACTGATTGTTGTGGTAACTAGGCATGAGCATGAAGTTCTGCATGTTGAAGAGAGGAGGGTGATTTCCATACTGATTCTGCTGGGGCGGCTGTCTAGGGCAAGACACCTGCAGGTTGTTTGCCCCACTGAAATTGGGATGTCACTACACTTGATAGTAATTATGGTCGTATGGAGTCTGGTTGTAGTTACCCATTGCATTGACTTGGATTTCTTCAGGAATATAAGGACAGGTGTCCGTGGCATGATCCATAAAATTGCAAATCTGGCAAGTCTTGGTGCCTAAATATACTAATATTTTCCTGGTGCCTAAATGCACAAATAAATGTGTAAAGGGCAAGACAGGGTCGAACCATAGAGATTGAAGGAATAATAAATCAGTTTAAATGTATGACAAAGAGTAAATGCAGCCAAGAATAAAAGTAACACGGGGGGTTTATGTTGATCAATGGAATTAATCAACGCAGATTCGGGAGCTAATAAGATAAATAATTAAAGCAGTTATCAAGGGCACGAAAGTAAAACACAATCGGGGGCAAGAAACTAAAATGTTGGTAAGGTCACGAAAACAAAAAGAGTCAATAAAGGCAAATAAAAATTCAGATAAGAAAGGATCTTAGCAAGCAGTGTTCTCAGGTTATTTCTAGGGTCAGTCAATCATCGGCACAAGAATTTTCCATCTCTACACCATAGATATGCTATAGGGGCCTAGTTTCCACTCAACACCCCCTACTTACCTTCGTAGATAGAAGCTACCCCCCGTTTCCACTTATGAGGTAGCCTTGACGTTTCGCCGTCCCTCCAGGCACGAATGCGGAGAGGCAATACTCAAAATACCCATGAAGAGGAGGTGAGGCATATCTAGGGCACGACATCTTAGTTTGTCAAGCTCGCGTCGCAACCCTAAACGACCATTTACCCCTAGACGAAAGACCTCTCGCGATGTCCCCACTAAGTGTCTACTTTAACCAAAGGCTTCACGTCAGTTATAACCAAGAGAATGACAACAATCATCTAGGTCTAGATATTAGTTGGCCAGGCTTCTAATCTTGCCCTAGAAGAATTAACAAGATAATGGCAAACAAGCAAATACGATAGTAAAGAAGTATTAAACACGTTTTGGCCTCTTAACTAACCCTTAAAACCCTTAAAACACTCTTTGCTAAGATAAGGAAATTTAGCTACTCATAAACATATATGAACAGTAGATAATAAATACCATAGATAAAAGAAAATAAAAGGAAAGGGATTAGAAGAAACCGAAGGATGATTCAATAAATCAAAGGAGAAAAGATTGCTCTTTTAGAAACTAGCGGCTGCTCCAATAAAAGGGAGGAACAAATTCCCAGAAAAGAAACCTAAGAGGCGGCTGCCAAGAACTAAAAATGAGATATGATGCCTAAAACCCTAAAACTAAAGGTTTATATAGTGTCAAACCCACAAGAGGACAAAATCCAGCTAAGGGGAGGGAGTGACATCACATAGGACATGCTGGAATATTCTAGAATCTTCTAGATATTCAAGGAATCCTGTGGAAATCTTCAGAGATTCCTTTCTTTGGCTTTCGATCTTGATCTGATGTGGATGCGTCACGAGCACGAGACTGCTCACTAGTCTGGTTAGTGTCGAGGGCCCGACGACACTCCAATCTTCTAGGCCTTGGAGCTTGAAATCCTAAGAATTCCTTTAAAAATGCATTTGCAATAAAGATGGAAATCGAGGTCAATTAGCAGAATCATACCCCCGAAAAGGCTAAAATAGAGGATAAAATCACGCCCAAGAAACATGCTATCAGTAGTTCTTCCATCTCTGGTTTATCTTTTGCAAAACACTTGCTCTGTAATTTTCAATTAGAAAATACAGATTTTAATCTTCAATTTCCATTTCTCAACTATTCATTTCTTCTTTCATTATGTCGTTTAGTAGCTAAACACCTATTTTTTGTAAGGGCCGAAGAGCCATTCCTTGCTTCGTGAGATTATGACAAACTTCATAGCTTCCTAAACCATAATCATCTCAACCCTTGTTAGAATAAATCGGTCTCCATTAAAGCCGAGGTTTGATCACCCTTAGGTCTTAGTGAGAGATTTGTAGTCAGCCGAGAAGGGGATGAGTCGAAACTAAATCGGCAGAGTAGACAGCTGATCTTGTGAAGGTTAGTAGGAATTGAGAGGTATAGGTCTAACCAGACTGGGGAGTAGCTTGGCCTAGACATTGTCTTCCCCTATTCCATTAGGATAGTGCACCGACCCAAGACAGCAGTCAATTGGATAAACCCTTTAGCCAGCAAGGTGTCCAGGCTCATCAGGAGAGGGAATACCCGCCAGATGATTTCAAGAGGAGGGAAGTAGGATCGGAAAGGAATTGCTCCCAATCTATAGCAATGTTATGATTCTAGAATGCGAAAACCCTTGAGTCTATGATCAAAGCAAGTGAATGAGCACTCTAATATCGCCCTTACCAGGAATTCTTCTCTATTTTTTTCATCCTTTTAATCCAGTGTCCTTATCTTGGCCAACCGTCTGGACCAAGACACATCTCACACAACAACACACAATCTTAACCAATCCTATTAGCCTAGATTGCTTTTCTGTTTAATTGTTATAGGTTTGTTTTTATTTCAGGAACACCCAATCAACTTCAGTGACGAGGAAGTCAAACCAGAACTACAATCCACAACCAGATTTCTAAGGACGTTCCTCTTACCGCTATCTACAAGTCCATTGTGGACAGTGTTAAGTTGTATCCTTACCTTGTTTTTACATTAGTAATTACAACTATATTTGATCCTCTCGATAGGCAATCAATACTATTCTTTTTATGAATGGATATGATCTTTGTATGATGTTTATATATTTGTAGACTTGAAATAGATTCTTGGGGCTTAATAAAGCCATTTTTTAGCTTATCGAAGTCTTAAATGGATATCAAGTAGCTAGGTGCCTCCTTGAACCTCTCATAATATTGATGAAGGTTCTCATCAACTTTGATGGAGTCAGTGTATAGTGTTGAGTGATGAAGGAGAGATTGTCAATTTATTATCCTCAGCCTTACAAAATGGAGTCTTTTTGTGTACTTGTTACTAAATGAATGAGGTTTCTTGGTTTCAAAAGTACTAAAAAGTTTCAAATGGAGTTTTTGAAAGTAGTAAAAAAACTAAAGAGAAAGAAGAAGAAAATTGGAGTTGGCCATCAAATAGGGAAGATAGGTTGTTGGTTAAATTTCCCTTTTAAGGTTTGCCTTTTAAAGATTAGTATTAGATAGAGGTGTCAAAATGGGTCTGCGGGCCGGACTCAGCTAGACCCGATGACACCCGAGTATAGACCAAACCCAGTCCAGACTAAAAATGGGACCAATTTCTGGTCCCGGTCCCGGTCCAGCGCGGACCAGACCCGGACTCGACTTTCTTTCTTTTTTCTTCGGCCCAACCCCTCTCTTTCTTACCTCCTCTCTCCTTTTTCTTCTTTCCTTTCTTTTCTTCTTTCTAGAATATTTCTTTCCTCAATTGAATCTTTCTTCTTTTTTCTATTTTTTTCTTTCTATGCCCTCTTTTCTTTCCTTTCTTTTTCTTTCCTGTTTTCTTCCTCTTTTTTTGTTCCAATAAAACAAGAGGGAGAGATCGGAGATTGGGGTTTATGAGGGTTCGACTATGATGGTTCTATGACTGGGTCGGGTTTTGATTTTTTGTTGTCGGTGACGGTGATGATGCTAGCAGATTAGGAGAGGTGATGGGTTTGTGTGGTTTGGTCTGGTTGTGTTTCTTTAGGTTGCGATTTTGTTTATTTGGGTTACGTTTGTGTGGGTTTGCAGTGAGGGATGGAGGTGGTGGTATGGTGGTTTGGGTTATGGTTATGGGTTGGGATTTGTTATGGTTGCTGGAGGAGGAAGAAGAACGAAGAAGATGACGGTTTGGGTTACTTCACTTAGGGTTTTTTAATTTGGTTGGGTCAAACCCGAGACCCGTAGGGTCAGACCCGGTGAGACCCGAAAATTGTCGGGTCGGGACCAGGTCAATACGGGACCAAAATTTAGTCTCCGACCCGGCTCGAAACTTCGGATTCCGGTTGGGTCTACGAGTCTGGTCCCAAATTGACACCCCTAGTATTAGAGATTAGTTTTTGGTAGGTTTTATGATTGAATTGCTTAAAATGTAGAAATTGATTTATTTTTTTACCGTGTATTCCATTTGAGTATTGTTGGGCTCTCAAATAAATATGATTTTTTTTTAATAACTCTCCCAATATGGCTTTTTTCCATCCCAAAAACGTGTTGTTTACTTTTTGATACGAGCTCGAGGGCTCTAACTCGTATCCGCGACAAGGCTTCACGGGATGGCCGAACCAACCATGAAGATGTACGCGCGAGGACACGCCAAACCCTAGCAAGCCGTGAGCCCTTAGCCGAGGCCATGTTCGAGCCCTTGGCCGGGCCCTTGTCCGAGCCGTTGGCCGAGCCCTTGGCCAAACCCATCTTCATTGCTGCCAAGGCCAAGCTTCTCAAGCCCCTTTGTCTAAGGGTGTAAGGGTATTATCCCTTCTATTAGGCTCTTAGTATAAATAGTGACCAATAGGCTCACTTTAGACTTGTCTTTGATTTAATTGTGAGTTTATCTCCTTTCAAGACTAATTAGTTGGCTTTGCCTTAGGGTTCTTAAAATCGTTTTTGTTCATCTTGTTTAATCTCATCGGGTTGATCATTACATGATCAAGTAAGGGTGAGCACGAATTAAGAGATCCTTGTAATTATTTGAATACAAGTTTAATGCATTGTTTTCCATCAATACACTCTCCTTTTCATCCATATATTCCGCTGCACAATCCGCACTCCTTCTAGCGACGTTATCTTCTACATTAAACACCATCTAAACACCATCCATCCATGTGTTTACCACCTCCCAAAGGAGACTAGATCGATTCAAGCTCAAGAACACGGTTTCATCCTTCAAGAGAAGCCGAGATGTTATCATGTGGTAGCGGAGCTCCAATCGTCTTCTAGGTTGGTAAACCTCATTTAAACTCCTTTTCTACTGTTAGAATCATCTCCTCTATCATAGAACATCTATCTTTTGTGCTGAAATTTTTTCTGTTTTTCTTCTTTTTCACACCCGTTCCACTAAATTGCTAAAACTCATTTTCCTTGAGTTCCCACGGTTCAAACACCTTCAAACTTCATTTCCATGGATTAAACATTGTTTCCTACCATAGGATTCAATTAATCTTCATTTGAAACTTTTGTGTTCTTGAGGAAATATTTTGTCTTCTAGTGTGCTGATTTTTGGAGAAACACAATTGCTGAATATTTTTGTGTTTGTGGTGCATCTAAGTGACGAAATTTCATCTTCTTAAGTGTGTTTAATTGTTGTGATTGGAGCTTCCTATGATGAGTCATGAGAGCCATGTGGACTTGCTTGTTTGTTAGCTAGTGTCCAACATTTTTGCCCTCCTCTCCTAGTCGGCCACATCACTACTTTGTGAGCCAAGTATTTGCACTCATTGTGAGCCAAGCATTTCAGCTTGCTCACCTCACCACACTTTTTCCTCACATAGTCGGCCCTAGGTTTGCATCCTTACACACATATTGCTTGTCATACATTGCCACATCACTTGCATTGTCAGCCACACAAAACTTGACACCTCACCTTGACTTGCCACCTCACATTTTTGGCATCTAGTGAGGAATTTTTCAAGAGCAAAACTACTTGTCTTTCACTTCTTAGTTCAAGGATACATGTCATACAAGTGAGCTCTCTTCACTCATTGCAAAAACTGAAAAGAAAAGAGATAGGAACTAAAAGAGAGATCAAATAAAAAGTGATCAAGTTCCTACAATTCCAAAAAAAAGGAGGGGGGGGGGAATCAATTGAGTCATAAGCAAGAGACTACATGTATGCATTCATTTGAAGTGTATTGGTTCATGTTAAAGTGTGCATTTAGGTCAAGAATATTTGAGGCGAATTTTTCCTCCAAATTTCGTTATTTTTCCTATATTCGGCAGTGTTTTATTTTTCATTTTGTATGAGTTTTCGCCTAGAAAAATCTGAAATTTTAAATGTATCAACTTCTTTCTGTGTGGAACAAAACTTGTTTTTGAGTCAACTGTTAATTCAGTACAATTTCCATACCTTTTTGCATTACAAGAAAAGTGTGCAGATTGCGCTCGAAATGTCAGTTCTTGTGTAGCTTACGTCTTTCATTTTCGTTTCTCTTTTCCTTTTAGTTTCTTCTTGAGTAGCATTGAGTTAGTGTTTCTCTTATTTGTTTCCCACACTTTGTTACTCCAATCTAAGTCTAATTAGTGCCCGATTTGATCATTAGTCTTGGGCATTAATTCGGCTTTCCTCTTCACTTTCTTTCTTACCTTGGTTGTCTTGCTTTCCATGAACTCTAGTTGATCTGTAGGGTCTTGCTAGCCTAGATGATTGGTTTGTGATTGAGATAAGAGTGTGAGAGAAAAGTGTGAGCTTATTAGAGTGATAAACACGAGTGAAACACGTGAGGGAGAGACTAACCCTTTTTTTTTATCTATCAATTGTGTTTGTTTTCCATTTTATAGGTACTTTTCCTATGTCTCATTATTATGAAGATGTTGGATCCTATTGGGATGAGGACTTCTACACCACGGTTGCCTCCTCTTCGAACCATGACCTAGGTTCCGCATCTTCCCAAAGTCGTGGTCATGGCCCCACTTCGGGTGTATTCGTTCGGCGGCCTCCTCAACGTCCCTATGTCCCGCCGGCTTGTAGAATTACGCCCCCGCACAACGCCTCATTTTATTATGATGTGCAACCTACAAGCTATGTCCACCGGCCTCCTCCACTTTCCTATGGTCACGAGCATCATATTGAGCACTTAGATGAGCAAGTTCTAGTTGCGCAAAATATCATGGCTGAATTGCAACGCCAATGGGTGCGACAAGAGCAAACCAATGCGGCCATTTTGGAGGCAATTAGCTCCATGCAACCGCAAGTTCCAACACCTCCACTTTCAGCCATCGATGAGGTTAGTGTGTGCTCTCCCGGAATGCTGTCTATTGAGGAGAGTTTGGCTCCAATTGTGGAGGAGATGCTGGTTGTACCACCACTTGACGAGGCTGATATCCCATGTCTTGTGACAATGGATGTGTTGGATTACATTCTGAGTGGTGATGCTCTTGTGAAGGATGGCAACGATGGGAGTGCAAGAGAGGTTTGTGGGTTATCTACGAGCTGCCATGAGAGAGCTCTTCTTTCCCTTACCTTGGAACGCCACTTTGAGCACATGGGCAGCAAGTTCTCCATCATCCCGGCAGTGCCGTTACATAGCTATTCAGATCCTTTTCTACTTGGGTTTGATCTTTTTGGCCGAGTTCCCTCCATCACCCGTTTGGCTCCCCCTCTTCACCAAGTCTTATCCATCACTCCATCAATTTCTCATAGTGGCCGCGCCTCCCCCATCACTACTGTGATCCCTCACTTGGGCCAAATCACCTCCATTCCCCATCTTGGCAGTATGGCTAGTGAGTTCACTTCAGATTGCCATGAGACATCCGCTCATTGCCTCGCATTGCAGCGCAAGTTTCAATCCTTGGGTAGTTCTTTCTCTATCATTTCGAGGGTGCCTACGCATAGCTTTGAGGATCCGTTTCTACTTGGATTTGAGCCTATTGGCCGCACCCCCTCCTTTCCGTTTTCGGCATCTCCTATTGGTTTCATGGTCCCACACCTCACCCGGAATTCTCCCTTTACTCCTTTGGTGACTCTTAGTGCCCACGCATCCGCGCTCATTTCTAGGGGTCCTCACTTGGCCTTCATCACCACCATTCCCCATCTCGGCCGATCCTTAGTGGTTCTTGGGTTTTTCCCGTCCGCGCCTACATGCCTGGCCCGAGGAAGGCCTCCACCTTGGCCTATATTCTCTGAGAGTTGTATTTTGAGGATTCCGTGTGTGGCTACTAGCCGAGAGCATACTTTGACCCGTTTGGCCGAGCAAGGGAATGAGCCTACAGATTCGAGGACGAATCGCTTTGAAGAGGGAGGGGATGATACGAGATCGAGGGCTCTAACTCGTATCCGCGACAAGGATTCACGGGATGGCCGAACCAACCATGAAGAAGTACGCGCGAGGCCACACCAAACCCTAGCAAGTCGTGAGCCCTTGGCCGAGCCCATGTCCGACACCTTGTCCGAGCCCTTGGTCGAGCCGTTGGCCGAGCCAGTGTCCGAGCCCTTGGCCGAGCCCATAGCCAAGCCCATCTTCATTGCTGCCAAGGCCAAGCTTCTCAAGCCCCTTTGTCTAAGGGTGTAAGGGTATTTCCCTTGTATTAGGCTCTTAGTATAAATAGTGAGCAATAGGCTCACTTTAGACTTGTCTTTAATTTAATTGTGAGTTTATCTCCTTTCAAGACCAATTAGTTGGCTTTGCCTTAGGGTTCTTAAAATCGGTTTTGTTCATCTTGTTTAATCTCATCGGGTTGATCATTACATGATCAAGTAAGGGTGAGCACGAATTAAGAGATCCTTGTAATCATTTGAATACAAGTTTAATACATTATTTTCATCAATACACTCTCCTTTTCATCCATATATTCCGCTGCATAATCCGCACTCCTTCTAGTAACGTTATCTTCTACATTAAACACCATCTAAACACCATTCATCCTTGTGTTTACCACCTCCCAAAGGAGACTGGATCCATTCAAGCTCAAGAACACGGTTTCATCCTTCAAGAGAAGCCGAGATGTTATCACTTTCGGTTTAAGTGCAAGTGACGAGAAGTTGAGGAGGATGGAGAAGCAACAAGTTGGCATCGTAATTCTTGACTAGTGATTCATTGCTCGCCACGCCGCGTAGGAATCATGTTTTGATGTTTTCCAGTGTCGCCAGAACTTCAGTTATGTCTATTCTCTTATCGAAAGATTCAATCGAGCAATCGACGGCCAGACTCGGAATGGAAGATATGCAATCTGTCTTGGCCAAAAGATGTTCTTTCCCCACCAGCAAATTTGCATATGCTACTTTATGAATTGCACCAGGTAATCCGCCTTTTACATATTGCTTCAAGTTCATTCCTCCAACAAACATGTCCTCTGTTGGTTTCTTTCTTGTGAATGTTTCCATCAACAAGATTCCATAGCTGTACACATCTCCCCTGATGGAAACCTTTCCTTTCGTTCCGTACTCTAACAATAAAGATGAAGGAACCACACTTAATGTATAAAAAAGACAGTATGTGTAGAAAACTATGAAATTTAATTACCTGGTGCCATGTAGCCTATTGTAGCCAGGGTCATTGTTTGGGCCATTGAATCCTCTGCACCCAAGAGCTTGGCAATGCCAAAATCACCCACATGTGCAACCATATCTGCATCTAGTAGGACATTGCTAGTCTTTAGATCACAATGAACAATAGGTTTCCCAAAACCATGGTGGAGATAATCCAGTCCGGTAGCGACATCTATCAGTACGTTTAGCCTTTGCAGGATATGCAAACAGTAGTTGTGAGAATACAACCACTTCTCCAAGCTTCCATTGGACATGTACTCTAGTATGAGTGCTTTGAAACCAGGGCCGTTAGAGCAGCAGCTGATGATTTTGATCAGATTTCTATGACGGATGTTGCTCATCACATCCGATTCTGCATCAAAACTCTTCAATGCTCCTTCCACTTGCAAGTTGAAAATCTTTAATGCAACATCTGTCCCGTCTAAGAGTGTTCCTTTATACACTGTACCAAATCCCCCTGCACCAAGTAAGTTGCTTTCACAAAACCCGTCTATTGCTTGTTGAAGTTCTTGGTAGGAAATTCTCTCTATTTTGCTGGAGTAGCGATCTCTTCCTCAATCTGGTACTTTAAGCTTCCCTTTCGCCATCTTAAAAAAAAAACCACAAGCGATACTACAACTAGAAGTATTAACACTATGGTTGTTGGAAGAATAACTTTTAGTAAATGCTTCTTAGAAATCTTTGCTCGCCGACTGGTCCTAGTTTTGCACGGTGAGAACTGAGGCAGTTTCATGCTGCAAAGTGCATCATTTCCCAAAAATGACAGCTAAAAAAATTGAGAAAGGTCCTCTCGTCGGAATCTTTCCTTGTAATTTGTTGAAAGACAAGTTTAGATATTGAAGGTACTTGAGTACCTGAAGAGACTTGGGAATTTCTCCTGACATGTAATTGTTGGGTAGATTTAAGGCTTCCAAGCTTATCAAATTTCCTAGTGATTCAGGAATGGGCCCCTGAAATCGATTGTGTGCCAAGAAAAGGTTCATCAGACTTTGAAGGCCTCCCATATTGCTCGGAATAACACTTGACAAATGATTATTTGAGAAGTCTATATTTGTTATGACCTTCAGATTGCTGATTTTCTGTGGCAGGTGACCATTAAGTGAATTTGATGACAAGCTGGTTTGTATAAACAGTTAAGTCTCCCAAGATTTGGCACATATTATCCAGGAGGCTGCCAGAGAGCTTATTCTTGACGACATCAAGCACTTTCAAGGACGATGCGTTGAAAAGAAAAGGAGGAGGGTATGGAACCTGAAATCCCTCCGTTCTCATACAAGTTGAGAGTTTCCAAATAAACATTATACAGTACTCCCTCCGTTTGGAATTAAAAGTAGTTTAATGTTTGACACGTATATTAAAAAAATCGGATGATTCTCTATTTTACCTAAAAATATTCCTTATTTTTTTCGAACGTACACGTCCGAAAAAAAGTAAAGGATAAAATTATCTCAAATAGTAAATTATCCGACCTTTTTAATATACGTGCCCAAATAATAAATGAAAAAGAGGGAGTGTTTCAAAAATTCTTTTATTAAGAGGAACAGGTCGCAGAGTTGTTTTCACATTTAGGATAAGAAGCTGGTGAACTGTCAGGTTTTGGACTTTTCTCATTATATTATACTTTTTAGATTTTGACAATTTGATAATTAATTGCATGTGTTGCATGTTCTGTTTTTAATAATCAAGTTAGATCCTCATCTCGAAACTAGATCAGTGTTGGGACTTGGTGTAGGGAGAAGCCACCCGGATTATTATTTTCATTTTATTTGATCCCCAAAGTCGTTTTTGGTTTAATTAGGTGCTTGCCGTTATATGCGTTAGGCACGTCAGATCCTGACCGTCAAATTCGCGACTAACAGACACCTACAACCGTTAACTCCTATTTTTTTATTATTTGTCTAAAAAAGTAGAATGTGACTGAGTCCCACATGTCAGAAAACTCAAATTTATTAATTAAACTTACCCCGGTTATAATCCAAAAATCCAAATCCTTAGCTAAACACCAAACCAACACCCACAAAATAATATATACTCACTTCCTCTCTCGTTCTCCTCCAGATCTTCATTCCTCCGTCGTCGTCTCCTCTTATGGCCACCATACTCGAATCCCTCATCGTCCCTCGCTCCTCCGCTCTACCCAGGCCCACTCTTTCCCCAATCACCCCTTCCTCTTCTTCCATCTCCCACAGACCCCTCAAGTTCCCTCAGGCTCATGGCCTGAAGCTCAGTCTTGCCTCCACTCTTCCGTCGCCGGTTCCTCTTTCAAATTCGGTCGCGGTGCAAGAATCATCTGCGCGGCACAGGACACCGTCATCGAAGGTCAGTCGGCAATTCAATTTCTAGCTCTATCCAACGGTTAAAATACTTGGGAAATCCATACTATTGTTGAAGAAATCAATTGAATGGGTTTCTCTTTTTCTTTAGTTGTTAATAGTGGCTTCTATTAAGGAAGACTCATGGAAATCGCTTGTTTTTGAATCAGATTTGCCTGTTTTGGTTGAATTCTGGGCTCCATGCAATATTCTCTGCAATTCTTCTGCTGTCGCATTTTGATTATTGGATTGGATGGTCTTTTAATTTATCAAGTCACAAATTCATGTTTACTTGTATGGTTTGTTTCTAATTAAATAAATACATTTTGGAACATATATAAATTAATTAATTAAATAAATAAAAATATGAATAACAGAGAAGAAGCAGATGAAGAACAGAGAAAAAGTTTTTGTGCTCATGGTAAGTTTGTTGTTTATTGTGGGACCCATGGTAAGTTTAATTAAAAAATGGAATGTGTTTTTTGGAAAATAAGATGGAAAATGGTTTCAACGGATAATGGATTTTCAAGTCAGAAAATCTGACGTGTGGGTTCCAGTCAATAGTCGACTTTTGAAGATAAATAATAAAAAAATTAGAGTTAACGGCCGTAAGTGTCCGTTAGTCTCGAATTTGACGGTCGGGACCTGGCGTACCTAACGGACATAACGACAGGCACCTAATTGAACCAAAAATGGCTTTAGAGATCAACTAAAATGAAAATAATAACGGTAGGGACCTCCGGGTGGCTTCTCCCCTTAGTGTGGGAGCTGTGAAAAATGTATTTGCATTAAGTAATAAACTAATACTAATACAGAGATGATTAGTCTAAAAGATAATGGATTAAGTGGGCCCATCTAAAATGGATAACGTAATGCAAGTAATTGGGTTTATCACATGAAATTCACAGGGCTTCATTTTATGTTGGCTTTGGCTCTACTACTTTGTAAGTAGAGTGTAATTTGGATAAAGGATGAGTTAGCACTTTGAGGTTTTAGTAATGGACAGTTGACATCCCGATAGTACCAATAATATTAAGAACTTTTGGTGTCTTGAATCGTATTATATATATAACTTAATTATATGATTGTATAGTCCATAAATATAGAGTTATTCTAAAAAGATTATTCGATTGTATTAAGAACTTTTGGTGTCTTGAATCGTATTATATATATAACTTACTGATCGCCAATCAAATACAGATTTATAGTGCCTGAAAATGTGTGTGCACAATAGAAAATGTGTACAGTGGTAGTCAGGGTCGAACACAGGGATTGAGAGAGACTAATTCAAGGCCTTGAATGAAATCACAGGACAAAAGCACGTAAAGTAACACTCGGGGGGGGGGGGGGGGGGGGGTTTACTTGGCCAAACAAGTCAGCCAAGGAAGATTGGGAGCTAACAATTTTATCTAAGAAAACAGGGTTCGGGGTCTCGAATGTCACGTTCGAGGTCCCGAATGGTAAAATAAAGTAAATGAGTAAATGAGTCCAAAAATAATAAAACAGAGAAATAATAAACACAAACAATCAGATGGAGAAGAATCTTAGCAAAGGCATTCTTAGGTTGCATTCGGTGGCTCGATCGTCATCAGCACAGAAATATTCTATTCAAGACTTCATAGAAATGACATGGGGACCAGATTCCTCAGATATCCCCTACTTTTCTCTTAAGAGAAACTACCCCCCGTTTCCACATATGAGGTAGTCTTGACGGTTTGCCATCCCTCCAGGCACGAATACGGGAGGGTCATACTCAAACCGCCCATGAAGATAAGAAAAGACAGATCTAGAGCTAAAAGTCCCTCAGTTTGTGAGGCTCGTGACCTCGCACTAATCAACTACTGACCCTATCTATTCGAGACCACTTCAGCGCAGCCAAGACTAAACAGATGCCTACTTGTTCCATGCAATTTTCCTTCCGTATTCATCAACAAAGATGGCAGCATTCACACAAAATAATAATCAGTTGATCAAGCCTCAAATTATTTCATGCAAAGTTGTAATTAAAATGATAAGTAATTGAATATGGCAACAAGAATATATTAAGCGCATTAAGGCCTCGAATCTGCCCTTGCAACCCTTGAATTACCCTTGCTAAGAACTAAAGATTTAGCTACTCATTCTTGGAGATAAATAAATAGTAATTGAAGAAAGCATAACAAGTAAGTAAATATATTAAGGGAAGAAGACTTTGTTACTAAAAATTCGTTTGAAGCCCGGCGGCAAGGTTGAAGATGAGCTAACAAGGACTAGAGAGATAAACTAGAGAGAAGTCTAAGAAAACTAAAACTAGTGATTTTCTAAAATTATACTAAGTGATGAGAGATGATCTAAACTACTCGTACATGCTCCTTATATACTAGAGCTCCAAGCACAAAATATCTTCATCCTAAAACTAGGGACAAAACGCATGAATTGAAAGCCTATAAAAATGGATCCATGCTCCTTAAAGCACAAAGCTGAAAAAGCATAAAGTTGTCTGGTTTTCCCAGCTTTGGCAGGTCTGGAGTGGGCTCAAGGGCTGAAATGGTCAGAGCGGTAGGTATTTGGTGGTCAGTGCAGAGCGTCAGAACAGTGTCAGAGGGATCATATGGGCGCTTTGGCACGAGGACACGTGGATATGCCAATCTTTGCCCTTCGGGGGCTTGAATGGAGAATCTAATTCGGGACCTTGAACGTTACTTTGGACTCGGGGCCTCGACTTTGGTCTTGAAGCTCGAATTCGCTCAAAATGCACCCAAAAACGCATGTTTTTGCATAAACTCCATTTTTAGGACTAGATCTGCAATAGTAATGAAAACGATGGTAATTTAGCAGAATCATGCCTTAAATGGGCGAGAAAACAGGGAGAAAATCATGCATAAAAACATGCTATCAAATAATCCCCACACTGTCCAATGCTTGCCCTCGAGCATTCACAAAATTTAAAACAGTCCCAAAATAGAATAGACGCACCAAACCATAGCACAGAGAATAAGCATGCTTGTCAGAATTCGGGACCCCGAATGAAAACAGACTCCGCCTAGATACACCTGCATCAAATCAGAAGGATAACGACCCTTGAGAAGAGACTTTTCCACATCAGCCTATTCACCAGCAGTCCTCACATGGATCTGTGTTTGCACTCACGCTCGTGAACAAGGTTAGGTATTTAAACACTCAATTATGCATAAAATGCAGCACAAAACCAAGTTTGCATATCAATCCGAGTATGTTAGACACATGCATAGGCAATCTAGCAATTAAAAGACTTCGCATCGGGGGCAAGAAGGGGAAGCAAAGAAAATAAATGATAAGAGAAAATGGGAGAAGCATATTGAGAAGAAAAAGTGGAGAAGAGGGAGAGTAAGGGAGTGAAATGAGAAGGTGGTGAAACCAACTCAAACCTGGAACGCTCCCTTGGCAAGAAAGAATCAAAACGGTGAGACAATGTTACTGAGGGCGAAAGCTAGACTAGGCTTTTCTTCTTCGAGGGGGATCCTCGCTTTCTCCACTCGGGACCTTGGCTCGGGACCTTGAATGATCGTTGGCTGTTGATTTTCCTCTTCTTCATGAATTTTGGTCTCTTCTCTCTCTTTTGTTTTTTTTTTGTTTTTCTATTTTTTTTCATTTTTTTTTAGAGAGAGAGAGACCTGGATTGAGGATTGAGACCTTGTTATTCGGGGGCTGGATATTTTGATTTCACTTCCCCACACTTGGGTTTTGCTGTGGATGGGATGTGATTTTTTGTTCTGATCTGCCCTTGATTTCTTCGTTTTAGCTTCGAGGTCTTGAATTGGTGCCAGTATTCGGGGTCTTGAATTTGGAGGATCCCCACACTTCACCTTTTCTGCTTCATTTGTCTAGTCTAGCCCTCTAGTGTTCCCAACAACACTGCTCACCTGCCAAGAGAAAGATCAAGGAAAATTCAAATGGTTAGAATGGAGGAAAAAGAGGGGATTCGGGGGCAGGAAGAAAGAAACACAACAGAAAGAAAAGTGAGAGAACAATTTGATGTGAAGGCCTCATCTTTTTGCTGCTTTCCTATGTCTAACCATGTCTATACCCATGGATATCATGCAAACCCAGCCAGTACTTAGTCATGCATTCACTCAATCAATAGATATAGGCATGAAGGCTCAAGTGCTCACAAGGTGTTAATTCGTGACTACTGGTGTCTAGGTCTTGAAGAAGATATAAGGCATATTAGGCAAAGAATGAGTCATTCGGGACCTTGACTACAGGCAACATTTTTATTCTATGTGCAAACGGCAGGTGTGTGTCCATCGTTGGGGAGTTTTCAAAAACTAGGCAGCAAAAAATAATAAAAAATCTGAAAGTTTTAAAAGCTAGAAGATTCATGCATAAACTTAGGAAAAATAAACTAGGAGATAAATATAACATGCATAATATGAAAAATACTAGCAGTTCAAACTCCTCCCCACACTTAGGCATCGCATTGTCCTCAATGCGGGAAGGAGACAAAAGGAAAGCAGTTCAAACTTAAAGCATAAAGGGGAATATTGTTCAACATGAGATAAATAATCAGCCCATGCAGGAGCAAAGGGGGTGAAATTGTTCGGGATCAGGGAGGAGGGGGGTTGGTTGCGCCAGTGTTGGCTTCGAGGGCGAGAGCTTGAAGTTCCTTTAAGATCTGGCGATTGGTGTTCAAGAGGATGGGCAACAGCCTATTGGTGGTTTCGGCAGCCGGGACTTCTTCGGGGTCCCAAGAATCGGCAGGTTGTTCCGAGAGGCAGCTGAAATGTTGGCTTTGGCAGAAGGAGGCTCGGGAGCTTGAGTCTGGTCTCGGAGCTTTGACAGGTCTGGATACTCAAACTTGCCCTCGATCTTTCCTTTGTTATATGCGTGAAAACTGAAAATACCATTAGTAACACAAAGGAATCCCATCGTGTCCAAGGTCTTGAGACCAAGGAGCTTGAAGGAATTTGGGTGCTGGTACAAGTTCAACTCTCGGGGCTTCCACGAGTAAAGATGCGAGGCCAAGCTGGTGATGAGAGATCCGAGGACAGGAGATCGACTCTGGGGGCATTCGCGACGTTGTGGGCAGAGGTAGCGATCCAATTGCCAAGGTTGACCAGCTTCTTGTGATACATGGCCCAAAGGAAGAATAGCTCGGATTGAGCAAGCTGGCCTGAGGTCCCGAATTTACCCGCGAGGGCAAGGGACAGGAAGCATTACAAAATTCGGAGAGCAGGGTCTTGAATGCCATGGTCCTTGGTGTTGCGAGAGTCAAACATGGCATTGGGATTTCAAGTGAGCTCCCGAAGGTCCTTGTTGTTGTTGAATTCAGCTGGGACAGTGGTCAAAGCATCCTGGTACTCAGCCTCTTGAATTCCCTCACGATTGACAAAGTCGAGGTAGACATTAAAGTTGTTGAGGGATATGGGGTGCCACTTGCTAGTCATTCGGAAGTTGACACATCCTTTGGTAGAGAGATCGGGGCCTACTCCACCCTTGGGCTTGAACAGTTCAAGCTTATACCAAAAGCTAGCAAAGAACTCGAGGCTGAGTTCCAAATACGTGGGTTGATCCATAAAAAATAAACTCTCCCATCCTATCCCCTTGACCAGTTCCTGGATTCGGGACCCAACGCCCAACTTATCATAAAAATCCATGTCTAACCTAGCACACGGGGCTATCCCCTTGTTGTTCAGCATATTGACCTTATCTATTGATGGCTTATCATTGAAAATGAATAATTCATTAAAAGTGTCGAGGTCAGCTATTACCAGGTAGCAGGGTCAAGATCCCGAAGCAGGCGATGGGGTCTCGAAGGCATCTTCCTCCTCGATTCGCTGAGCCTTTCTGGGGGTCTCTTCGGTTGCTTCTTTACCCTTGGGTGTGGCCGGGAGCTTTCTTTTCTTGCTGGCCGGGGTCTTAGAGGTCGAGGCCTTCAGGTGAGAGGGCAGCGCCTTAAGTTCAAGGTCTGGAGCTTATATCAGAGAAGGAGTGAGTCTCTCATGATCTGCGCGTTCGGGGGCCTCACTCGGGGGCTCGATGGCAAGATCACCATTTTCTTCGAGAGCTGCTACAACTGAGCTTACTTCAGTTGGGACTTCAACGGATGACTTCAGTTCCTTCAAGGATTCGGGACTTCAACGGATGACTTCAGTTCCTTCAAGGATACTTCAGTCAAGAATCAGCTTCAAGGGCTCGATAGAGTTCATCTCAGCAATGTTCTCCACAAGGGGGTCTAGTACATCAATAAAATTGACGCTCAAGAATTCGGATGGGTATTTCATGGAATCCAGCATGTTGAACAGATGATTTCCCCATCGAATTCGAGGGAGATAGAGGCCTCATAGCAGTCAATCTTTGCACGGGCAGTGGCCAAGAAAGGACGTCCTAAGAGTAAATCCAAAGACTTGGTGTTTGTTGGGTTTTCCATAGAGAGAACATAGAAATCCGCTGGGAATAGGAACTCACCTACTTGGACAAGAACATCCGTGATTATGCCTTTAGGATACACAACCGAGCGGTCGGCAAGTTGGATAACAAGTGTGGTTTCCTTCAAGGGCCCGAGTCCAAGACTGTTGTAAAGGCATTCTTAGGTTGCATTCGGGGGCTCGATCGTCATCAGCACAGAAATATTCTATTCAAGACGTCATAGAAATGACATGGGGACCAGATTCCTCAGATATCCCCTACTTTTCTCTCAAGAGAAACTACCCCTCTTTTCTACATATGAGGTAGTCTTGACGATTTGCCATCCCTCCAGGCACGAATACTGGAGGGTCATACTCAAACCGCCCATGAAGATAAGAAAAGACAGATCTAGAGCTAAAAGTCCCTCAGTTTGTGAGGCTCGTGACCTCGCTCTAATCAACTACTGACCCTATCTATTCGAGACCACTTCAGCGCAGTCAAGACTAAACAGATGCCTACCTGTTCCATGCAATTTTCCTTCCGTATTCATCACAAAGATGGCAACATTCACACAAAATAATAATCAGTTGATCAAGCCTCAAATTATTTCATGCAAAGATATAATTAAAATGATAAGTAATTGAATATGGCAACAAGAATATATTAAGCGCATTAAGGCCTCGAATCTGCCCTTGCAACCCTTGAATTACCCTTGCTAAGAACTAAAAATTTAGCTACTCATGCTTGGAGATAAATAAATAGTAATTGAAGAAAGCATAACAAGTAAGTAAATAGATTAAGGGAAGAAGACTTTGTTACTAAAAATCCGTTTGAAGCCCGGTGGCAAGGTTGAAGATGAGCTAACAAGAACTAGAGAGATAAACTAGAGAGAAGTCTAAGAAAACTAAAACTAGTGATTTTCTAAAATTATACTAAGTGATGAGAGATGATCTAAACTACTCTTAGATGCTCCTCATATACTAGAGCTCCAAGCACAAAATATCTTCATCCTAAAACTAGGGACAAAACGCATTAATTGAATGCCTATAAAAATGGATCCATCCTCCTTAAAGCACAAAGCTGAAAAAGCATAAAGTTGTTTGGTTTTCCCAGCTTTGGCAGGTCTGGAGTGGGCTCAAGGGCTGAAATGGTCAGAGCGGTAGGTATTTGGTGGTCAGTGCAGAGCGTCAGAACAGTGTCAGAGGGATCACAGGGTGCTTTGGCACGAGGACACATGGATATGCCAATCTTTGCCCTTCGGGGGCCCGAATGGAGAATCTGAGTCGGGACCTTGAACGCTGCTTTGGACTCGGGACCTCGACTTTGGTCTTGAAGCTCGAATTTGCTCAAAATGCACCCAAAAATGCATATTTTTGCATAAACTCCCTTTTTAGGCCTAGATCTGCAATAGTAATGAAAACGAGGGTAATTTACCAGAATCATGCCTTAAATGGGCGAGAAAACAGGGAGAAAATCATGCATAAAAACATGCTATCAAATAATCCCCACACTACCCAATGCTCACCCTCGAGCATTCACAAAATTTAAAATAGTCCCAAAACAGAATAGACGCACCAAACCATAGCACAGTGAGTAAGCATGCTTGTCAGAATTCGGGACCCCGAATGAAAACAGACTCTGCCTAGATACACCTGCATCAAATCAGAAGGATAACGACCCTTGAGAAGAGACTTTTCCACATCAGCCTATTCACCAGCAGTCCTCACATAGATCGGTGTTTACACTCACGCTCGTGAACAAGGTTATTCTAAAAAGATTATTCGATCACTTAATTCTACTCTCGTAAGTTATATTAAGTCGACCCTGAGTGTAAAATATAATCATGTAAGGAGTGAGTCGATATTCATAAATTAGGTAATAAAGTTTCGTTATTATGAGGTTTTACTACTGACTTTTTGAAGTAAGGTGGGAGGTGCAAATTGGCATATAAAGAATATACCTAAATATCATGAGTTATTATTGGGTAGGGTGGATCTGCTTGCGGTGAGGTACCTTAAAAAGCACCGGAGGGGGCCTCCGGTGTAGAGGCTCCGACGGTCAAGTTAGCACGGAGATTAGTGCGAGTAATGAAGGATTTTAGTGAGTAGTGTAGTGTTCAGCTTACCTCTCGTGAGTGGGGGATGGGGGGTATTTATAGGCCTTTCTCTCTTAAGTCGGTGGGACACGTGTCGCCTAGGAGCCGAGTCCGCTAACAGGACACGTGTCGCGCCCAGACGCATCGGGTGTCCGTTAGGCCGTAAGCTGACCGTTGGCCCTGAGAAACGTACTGGCCCGACTTGGATGGGGATAAAAGTCTATAATGCCCTTGAAGTCTGATTATGTATTATCATGCATGAACGACGACGAGCCCGAGTGTTTACCAAGGGCTTAGTCTGATATCTGCCCGTTGGTTCCTTAGGCACGTTTGCTTGTCGTATCAGCTATCGTGACCCATGGGGGGTGAGAGGGCCGTTAGGGCTGTCGGCCGTCGGGGACGGTTGGAGTATTACGTTCTGTTGGGGAGCTGTCTCCCGATTGCGAGTGGGACCGATGACCTGCTCGACCGTTCGCCCTTAAGGAAAGTGGGTTGTGAAGTTTTCGGACCGTTGGCTCTGTCGGGCCAACTGTTGGTAACGTCGTGTCTCATAAATGCGGGGCAGGGGTAATGATGGCTGGATGCGCGTGCGTGCTTGCGTGGCTCCCGATCATTTCTTCGCGGTCGGGTCAAGTTTGAAATTTGAGGAGGGACGTTTGGGCTGGTCGAGGCGGCCTGTCCTTTCGTGGGAAAAGGTGTTTCCAAGGGTTTCCTCTTCCACGTGTCACCTTTTTATCATTTGCGCGGTGCCCTATACAGTGCGCCGCTCTCCTCTCTTTCCAGGGAATTACAAAGCCTGCAAATTTCAAAGAAAAGAAAAGAAAACAGAGGCTCTCTTCTTCTTCTTCCTTGCTCGTTCTGAATTTCTCGTCCCCTTCTTTCTCATTTTTATTTCATGGCGGCGCCCGTTGCTTCTTCTACCGACGTGGACAGACCTATGTCCACTGTTGAGGCTAAGATTGTCGTTACCAAATCGGTGATAAATGTGATGGGATTATGGGGGATAAATACACGGCCAGGGTTCCCGGGCTGGAGGTTAGGTTGAACACTAATTTCGTTGGGAACGACCGGGTGCTCTATACGAAGATTTTCAAGTATGTTGACTGAGTTTGATTTGAACCCGGCGCAGATCCCTCCGAACTCTTGGGCCGGTATCTATGCATTTATCCGAGTGTGTGTCACCAACAGTATCTCGCAGCCGACCCTTGGGCTTTTGAGGCATTTCTTTCAATTGGGCATTCGAAAGGGTTGGGTTTCCATTTTCCCTCGGAAGTCCGATCCTTCGGTTAAGTCTCTTATGATGTATTTCCAGAAGTTCGACTCCTCGATCAAGTACTGGGTGAATTGCTTCTTTGTTCTTGAGATGCCTGACTACGATTGGAGGTCTGGTTTCAATCGGCACCTTACTGATGCCCGATGGGTCAAGCCTCAGCCGGGTGAGCTAACGCTTGAAGAGGTGGCTGCTGTTGAGAAGCTTTTAGGCGCTGTGAAGCAACCGTTCAATACGCGGCTATATGCCATTTGGAGGCCGGTAGAGTTGTGTGGTATTGGTAAGTTTTTCCTTTGTGATTTCCTTATCTCGTTTATCCGATGGTGTCATTTATTGTGATGGGATGGCCGTGATTGTTTTTGCAAAGACGAAGGACGATGAGGAGGACGATAGGGAGTCCTCGGCACCTAACAGCGAAAAGGGGCCTTCGGCGTCGGCGGAGCGGGAGGAGAGCCCTGAGGTTTCTCTTCGGAGGCGGAAGAGGGCTACCGGGGAGGCCTCTTCGCATCAAACGGGGGAGCCCCTTGCTAATAAGAGGCCTAGGTCTGCCCGAAAAGGGGTAGTTGCTGTCGTTCCTCCGCTTTCGGCCACTCCTCCTTCGCAGAGTTTGGCCGAGGACGTTAGTCACGGCGTTTTTGACCAGTCGGAGGGGTTTACCGGTGAGAGGGTGCCGGTGGTGGAGGATGTTGGGCCGTCGCTGTAAGATTTTACCATGATTTCTGCTACTCCCCTTAGATTCTGCCCTTCCAAGCCATCGGTTACTCCTTTGCCTTCGAAGACTCCGAAGTCCTCCTCTATTGTGGCCGACAGGGTCACCCATTTGCTTGAGAAGAAACAGAAGAAGAAGGAGGAGAGTCTTTCACCTGCGACGGTGGGGGTTTTGGGGGCGTCTGCCGAAGGGGGAGGGCGACTTAATCCTATTGTCGTTGGTGTGGACGATGTCTAAGTCTCGGACATTCTTGCGAATACGGAAGTGGGGTCGGATCTGCGGGGCAATCCTTTCGATGTTTCGTCTCCCGATCATTTTACTGGCAGTGGGTCTGGTGCCTGTTGGCATTCTCCGAACGCTCCTTTAACGGGCGGTGATGACGGTACTTATTCCCTTTGTGCCTCTATTTCGGCGCCCCTGCGCCTTCATTTCACCCCTGCGCCACCTCTCGCCGAGATCGCCCTATCGGACGGGTATTTGCAAGGCGCGCGACCATTGAATACTGAGGTTCATCTCTCCACTATGGGGCCCAGCGGACCTGTCACTCATACTTTGGATGTGAGGGGTATGGCGCAGCAAGGCCTTTCGGCGTTGGGAGTGGCTGATCCTTGCGCTAGGGATCTTCCCCTATCGATCTTTTTCGGGGAGATGGTCGGTCTGGAGTACTAGAGAAATCAGTTCGGCCAAATGACCCTGGGGCGTCAGCACGCCGAAGCGCAGGCCAGTTTATTTTCTACTTTCTGTCAGCTCCGCTATCTGCAGGAGAATTTGTCCGATAGGATTCGGTCCTTGATGGACGACCTTGAGAAAGAGAGGCAGGATCATGCAAATGCTCGGGCCACTAGTGATCGAATTGAAGCAGACCTTGGGATTCTTCGTGCGGAGGTGGATGGTGCCAGGGCGAAAGCTGCCGAGCTTTCGGGTGTCTATGAGGAGTTGGTTGGTGTGAAGAGAGAGAGGGATGCTGAAAGGGGGCGCTGCGAGGACCTTGTCCGAGAGAATGAGAGGCTTCAATGGGAGTTGGCTTCGGGAGAGAGAGGGCTGGGAGGCTTCAGTCGGAGCTGGATGTTGTTCCTCCGAGGATGGTTGCTCTTCGAGACGAGGTCGTCGATGCCTTGCTGACGGCCTTCTCCGAATGTTATGACGGCCCTGATTTTGAGCTGACCAAGGTGTCTGATCGAGCTGATATTCTTATCGCGGCCATAGATGTTGGGCAGCCTGGTGCCGCTGGTGGGTCTGATCAGCCTCCCTTGCCCGATGGTGGGCCGCCCATTCAGCCTCCACCGCCTGCCGGTTCTTAGTTTTCTCTTATGGCCTTTGTAATTTCCCGTTTTGTCTGGACATTGTTTGAATTTTCATCGGTTGTAATAATGACTCTGTCTTTTTTTTACTTGCTTTCCTACTTTGATGTGAAATATTGTGGAATTTTGGCCAAGTTTGTGCTGACTGTTCCGTTGGTCTGAGCCTTTCGTGCTTAGGCATGCTGTACCCGAACGCTTAGCGAGTGTCGGGAGCCGTTTGTCGACCCCTCCCGATGTTTGATCCGTTGGCCGTTACGGATATTACCGTTGGGTCCACTTCTCGAGGTGGTGCTTGTGTGTTTATAAATGGGTTCTTTCCTCCCTTCTTTCTCAGTTGCCTCCTTTTTTGCTCCTTGTTACTTTTACTTTATTTTCCCTTCTTTTCTCCGGTGATCATGGATGACTTGACCAGGAATTATCTGTCCGCGAAAGTCTGCCGTGTGAAGGGTCGCGTTGTGGGGGGACATCTCTATCGTGAGACGTATGCTGGTACGGATCTCTGAGGATATGGATGAGCTGGATAGGGCGCTTCGTCCCTTGGTGGGTCTCCGGGATACTGTGTCGGAAACAGACTCTGATGCCCTCACGATGGTTTCGGGGGCGGCGGTGTCAGCGTCTCATATTCAAGTCACCATGGCCGCTCTAAAAAATCAGAAGGCTCTGTTGCAGTGTTGTTTGGAGGGGATGAGAGGGGCCGCTTCCGACTTGACCTTAGCTGATGCTGCCATCGGGGGGATTCCTTCTTCGCCTCCTCATGATGATGAGGATGAAGATGGTTTCTCTGATTAAATACCTTTGCTTTCCTGTTTGTAGATGTCGTGTGGCTTTTGTAATAAAGAGGAGTGATTGTGTTATTCCCGTTTGGACTTTCCATCGCTTTGAAACCCATTATGCTTGTGTTATTTCTTTCCTTGTCTTTTATCCCCTCCGTTGTTCTGATGGCTTTCTTCGTCCGATAGCGAGTTCTGCCGATGGTGAATAATTCCCCCTAGTGTTTTTGCTTAGCCTGTGGCGGTTTCTGAATTTCGCAGCCTTTCAATAAATATTGGTTACTTTCCACGCTGGTTGCATCTTTCCCAGGGAGTGTCGCGTGTTCCCTTGGTGTCTTTATTGATGGTCGCGTCTTTTCAGGTGCCTTTATAACCGCGTCATTGATTGTCAGGCCTTCTATAAATAGGTTGTGCCTTGTTTGGTCAGACTAAACCTTTGTTCTCCTTTCCTTCCTAGTCTTTCCTTATTTCTTTGCCGTTATGGACGAACAAACCCTAGGGCAGTTTTTGTTTTTTCTTTCCAAGGTGAAGAAGAATTCCCTTCGGGATTCTCTTGCCGTTCATGAGATGATCCAAGCCACTAAGAAGGAGATTCGTGGTTTGGAAGGGATTGTGGATCCCTTGCTTGCAAAAAAGGGGCTGGCCATGCTGGAGGATTTCAAGGTGGTGGACACCGTAGGCAGCGCCCTTCTCCATGTGGAGGTCTCCCTTAGCATGCTTCGGAGCAAGAAGATTTTCCTCGAGAGCTTTTTGCGCATTCTGTCCCCCATTCCTGGTGAGATTGGGGATGTTTCTCGCACTCTGCTGGATATTCCCCTCTCCCTGGTGATGACGAATAGATTGTAGATGCCGTATGGCCCCTTTTTCTGAATAAAATTGCTTTCTGATTCGGATTTCTGAATTTTTTGTGTTGATGAATATTGTTCGGTCGTCGTAGACCTTCGATGCGCTGTCGGTTGATGGGGCAAATCTCTCCGTCCGCCTGTTTGTGAAAACAGGGATAGGTTTGTGTACAGGTCTGTGTTAACGCGTATCGTGGTCAACGGACCATCTTGATACGGTCCGCTGACAACGCAAGCTCTCTCCATTCGCTCGTCTACCTTAAAACGGAGATGGGATGCCAAGTCGCCCATTTGAGCAAACGGTGAAGGCTATTTGGAATCTTAACGCGTATCATGGTCGACGGACCATCTAGATACGGTCAGCTGACAACGCAAGCTCTCTCCATTCGCCCGTTTACCATAAAACGGGGATGGGATACCAAGTCGCCCATTTGAGCAAACGGTGAAGGCTATTTGGAATCTTAACGCGTATCGTGGTCAACAGACCATCTAGATACGGTCAGCTGACAACGCAAGCTCTCTCCATTCGCCCGTTTACCTTAAAACAGAGATGGGATGCCAAGTCGCCCGTTTGAGCAAACGGTGAAGGCTATTTGGAATCTTAACGCGTATCGTGGTCGACGGACCATCTAGATACGGTCAGCTGACAACGCAAGCTCTCTCCATTCCCCCGTTTACCATAAAATGGGGATGGGATGCCAAGTCGCCTGTTTGAGCAAACGGTGAAGGCTATTTGGAATCTTAACGCGTATCGTTAAGCTCTTCTAGCTAATAGGCACCTTTGCCGATTACTACGATGACCCGGAAGGGCCCGTCCTAGTTGGGGCAGAGCTTTTTTATTATTGGGTCGGTGGCTTCCTTGCTGCGCAGTACCAGGTCGTTTGCTTTTAGTAGCCGTTCCTTAACCCCTCGGTTATGATATTTGGCCATTTTCCTCTTGTAGAGTAGTGTTTTTAGCAAGGTTTGCTCTTGCAGTTCAGGCAATAGGTCAAGTCGTTCCCTTAGCCTGTCTTCATTCTGCTCCGTATTGAAGTAGTCAATACGAAGGCTGAGGGCCCCGATTTCTACCGGAGTTACGGCCTCCGTACCGTAAGTTAGGGCGAAAGGGGTTTCTCCCGTGCTGACCTTGATTTTCATTCGATAGGCCCACATGACGTGTGGTAGCTCATCTGCCCATTTTGTGCGTGCTCCTTCCAAGTTTCTTTTTATTCCGCCCAAGATAGTTCTGTTGGTGACTTCTGTTTGACCGTTGGTCTAGGGATGAGCCACGGAGGAGAACCTTTGTTCGATCCTGAATTCCTCGCAACGGTTTTTGAAGTAACCGCTAGTGAACTGCGTGCCGTTATCGCTGTTTAGGACTCTCGGGATCCCGAAGCGTAGGATTATTTGATTTTTGAAGAATTCCCACATTTTTTCTGCTGTGATTTTTGGGATGGCCTCCGCTTCTGACCACTTGGTGAAGTAGTCCACCGCTAGGATAATGAATTTTAATTGTGGGTGGGCCTCTGGGAATGGTCCCATGATATCGATTCCCCACTGAGCAAATGGGTAGGGGCTGACTATTGCTGATATCTCCGTTGCCGGTTGCCTTGGGATTCTTCCAAATTCTTGGCACTTCTGGCAGGTTCTTACGAAGAGGTCGTAGTCCCTTCGGATTGTTGGCCAGTAGAATCCATTATGGAGGACTTGTGCTGCCATAGTCCCTCCGGAGGCATACATGTCGTAGATGCCCTCATGGATTTTCCGTAGGGTGTAGTGCCCTTCTTCTTCCGATAGGCATTTGGCTGCTGGATGTGAGAAACATCGACGGATGAGGTCTCCGTCGAACATAGAGCATCTCGCCGCTCGCTTGAGAATTTTCATTTTTACCGCGGGGTCAATCGGCAAGGTGCTATGTTTGAGATATTTGATGACGGGCGTGCGCCAGTCGTTTTTGTCCTCCTCTATGTACAAGGTGAGTTGTTCCTCCATGAACGAGGGAATTAATATTTCCTCAACCATAACGTCCTTTGGGATGGTGGCGTTAGGGTCTGCAGCCAGTTTTGCGCTCTCATCGGCTTCGACGTTTTCCTCCCTTGGAACGTGTTTGATGTTTACCCGAATGCCCTGTTCCCCGATAGATGTTAGTTCCTTTCTGGCTTATGCGAGGTATCGGATCATTGTGGGGTCCCTTGCTTGGGCCTGGCCGTTGACCTTATCAACTATCAGTTTTGAGTCGCCGTATAACTCTAGATGTGGCTCTTCAGTTTCGTTTCGCTCACGCGTTGCCGCTAGGTCTTTCCTAATACATAGGCCAGCTAGAAGCGCCTCGTATTCTGCCGCGTTATTTGACAACGGCTTTGAAATCCTCAAGGCGTAGCGCAGTTTGAGCCCTTCTGGTCCGGAAGCAATGATGCCTGCCCCGGCCGGGTTAAGGTTTTTGGCCCCGTCGACGAAGATGGCCCATTTGTCTCCCTCTTCGGAGTAGGGTGGGTCCGTGTCTTCGGAGTCAGTCATTTTCGGTTCAAGGGACGGCTCTTCTGAGAATGTGCATTCGGTGATGAAATCGGCCAATGGTTGCGCCTTGATCGATGGCCTTGATTGGTATTGGAGGTCGTGCTGCTCTAGCTCGACACCCCAGATGACCATTCAGCCTGAAGTTTCCGGCTTCTTAAAGATTTTTCGTAGCGGTTGGTCTGTTAGGACAATGACCGAATGCGCTTGCAAGTAGCGCGTCATCTTTCAGGTCGCTTGTATTAGGGCGAGGGCTATCTTCTCCACTCGGTTGTACCGCAGCTCAGCGTCTTTTAGAATTTTGCTGATGAAGTATATAGGCTTGTGGATGCCTGCTTCATCCCGTACCAGAACGGCGCTGATTGCCTCTTCGGCTGCCCCGAGGTATAGGAAAAGGACACCCCCCTGCTCTGGCCGTTTGAGCAGCAAGTCGGATGTGAGGTATTCCTTCAGATCTGAAAAGGCGTGTTCGCAGTCCTCCGTCCATCCGAACAGAGCTTTCTTTCAAATGAGTTTGAAGAAAATGAGGCATCGTTCGCCTTGCTTGGCGATAAAGCGACTTAAGGCTATCGTTCTACCCGTGAGTCGCTGGACCTCGTTGATATTCCGAGGGGATATCATGTCGTGGATGGCTTTTAGCTTAGCGGGGTTGGGTAGGATTCCCTCTCGGCTAACGACGTATCCCAGGAATTTTCCCGTCTGGAAAGCGAACATGCATTTGTTCGGGTTAAGCTTCATGCCGAATATGCGCATGGTTTGGAAGGTTTCCGCTAGGTCGATCGGGTGGCTCTCGAAGCTCTTGCTTTTTACTAACATGTCATCAATATATATTTCGAGGTTCCGACCCAGCTGGTCCTTGAAGATTTTGTTGGCCGTCCGCTGGAAAGTTACCCCTGTGTTTTTCAAGCCGAAGGGCATGACGCGGTAGCAATATGTTCCGGCTGGTGTCACGAAAGCCATTTTCTCCTCATCTTCTACCGCCATCGGTATTTGGTGGTACCCTGAATTTGCGTCCAGGGAGCTCAGGAATTCGTAACCGGCCGTTCGGTCTACTAACTGCTCGATTTGGGGTAGAGGGAAGCAGTCTTTCTGGCAAGCCTCATTTAGGGAGGTGAAGTCGATGCACATTCTCCACTCTCCGTTTGCTTTGGGGACTACCACAGGGTTGGCCAGCCATGGCAGGTACTGAACTTCTCTGATAAAGTTTGCCCGTAGGAGCCGGGCTACTTCCTTCTCTATGGCGTCAGCCTTTTCTCGGGAGAAGGCTTTGCGCTTCTGTTGCACCGGTTTGGCCTCCGGGTTCACATTTAACTGATGCTCGGCCACTTCCCTAGATATTCCGGGCATGATTGTGGATGTCCACGCGAACTCTCCTTTGCACTTGTTCAACAATCGGGCCAGCAGTTGTTGTTCCGCTAGATTTAGCCTTTCGCTGATAAGGAAGTGTTCGTCGGGCATCCCTTCAACTAGTGCCGATATCATGTTCTCCAGTGGTTGGGTTCGTCTCTCGTCGTCGGGGTCTTCCAGGGGGTCATTGGCTATGCAAACGTACTCATCGCATGCATCGCCCATCATGGTGAGGTAGCACTCAGCGGCTATTTTCTGGTCGCCTCCGATGGTAACAACGTCGTCCCACGAGGGGAACTTCATCTTTAGGTGCCGTTGGGAGATAACGGCCCCGAAAGTGTTCAGGAAGGGGCGCCCAAGGATGGCGTTGTAGGGCAGGTTGAGGTCGAGTATCATGAACAGTTGTCGTTCTTACCTTCGTGAGGTATCTTCCCGGAAGCACACCGATAGGGAGGTGATCCCTACTATCAGAATAGTGATTCCGTCTATCCCGATGATGGGTTTCTGGCAGGGCGTTAGTTCCATTTCTGGTCTCTTTATGACCTCGTATGCCCCCAGCGAAAGCAGGTTAACCGCGCTTCCATTGTCCACAAGGGTTCTTCTTACCCCGAAATCTTCAACAAACATTGTGACCACGAGAGCGTTGTTCTGCGGGTATCTTACTCCTCGGCAGTCCTCCTTGGAGAAAGATAGCGTCATTCGGTCCAGGAAGTCGAAACCGCCATCGTCGATCGTTGGTAGCTCGCATTTTTGTTTATCGCCGACGGGGGTTTCGGGAGGGTTCACGGCCCCTCTTGCGATGAAGTTAATCATGTTGTCCCTATTCTCGGACGTTAGCAGTACCTCTCTCCCCTTTGCACGGGGTATCGAGATGGCGTTCGGGCCGGTGGGGATTTGCCTTTTGTTGCGCCCTGGCCCTGGGGTGGGCGTGTCGTTGGCTGGCTGTGGGCATGGGTCGTACTCCGGTAAGTGGCCCCCTTCTATCAGCCGTTCGATGGCCGATTTTAAGGATCGGCATCCTTCGGTATCGTGGCCGATGACTTTATGAAAGCGGCAATAGAGGCCTCGGTTGCCTCCGATGACGTCGCCGGGTCAGGTGTAAGGGTATCGGATGGGTAGGCCCTTGCTCTCAAAAACGTCTAGGATTTCCACGCTTCGTCCTAATGAGGAGCTGGTGTGGTGCGTTGTATACGTCTGTCTACCGGGTTGGAGGTTTCTCTCCCTCCCCGTGTGTCTCCACTGTCGGGGCTCAGCTCTTCGGGCCTTATATCCCGTGGTCGGGTATTCCCTCGTATTCCCGGCTGGGGTGGCTGCTTCTTGTGCCGTTGGTGGAGGGGAGAGTTCTCTGCCTTGTCCTCTCAAAAAATCTTCCTCCTCCATCTTGATTTATTTGTTTGCCTTGGCTCTCAAAAGGTCTTTGGTTAGTAGGGGGTCGGCGGTGAGTATGTCTCCCAGTTTGTTATACCCGCAGTTGCTCCTCAATGCCTCTGTCGCAAAGTCGACGATGGTGTCGGCCGTTTGACCAAGTTCCGCGTTGAATCGCTCTAAGTAAGCCTTAAGGGATTCGTCTTGTCCCCAGATGACATCAAAGAGTGCCGCGGAAGGTTTCTTCAGAGGAATTGCCGTGCTGAATCGGTTCAGGAATTTCCTCTCTAATTTCGCGAAACTGTCGATCGAGCCTGGTGGTAACGCCTCATACCACGTGCTGGCTATCCCGGCTAGGGAAAGTACGAAGATTTGGCATAACGCCTCGTCTCTTGAGGTCTGGAAGGCCACTTGGTTCTTTACCCGCGTTAGGTGGATAACGGGGTTAGTGAGGCCAGCGTAGACGTCCGCTGGTATCTTAGTCCGTCGGTCGACCTTATGCTTACAGACCCGGTGGGTCAAAGGGCTTTTTGGATTTCCGTCCCGTTCCTTTCGGCCGCAGGATGACACGGATCGGGGGCGTTCTTCCTTCCTGTCAGCAAGGTATCGTTCCTGGTGGTCCTGATGGTGCTCCGGACCGGGCTGTCGTCGGGCTAAGGATCGCTCCCGGCTCCTCCGCCCTTCGCACCCTCCTAGGTTAGACTCCCAAGAGGGCTGATAGGTCGCATATTCGCCGAAGAGGCTATCATGATCACATCTCGACGCAAACGGAGGAACCGTTGGTGGCACGTATTCTTCCGTCAGCCCGGGAGGGTGGGGCATAGGGGTCGTCGGCTGATGGTCAGCAAAGGTATGTGGGCCCGCGGGAAAAGGCTACGGAAATGGGGGAATAGGGGGTCCCGGGGGGGATTCGCCTGTTGGGGAATCCCTGCGGCCAGTATGGCCAAGATCTGGTCTATCCGATGATGTAGGAGGGTTGTCTCGGAGCGGGGGAGGATGGTGTTGAAAGCGCTAACTATAGGTAACTCCGCGACGGGGGCGCTGGTCCCCGCACCGGTGAAGGGGTTATTCCATTGATAAGTCGTTGGTGGGGGCGAGTTGTTGGCCTCGACCCTATCGGTCATCGTTGTCGGCTGACCAGCTCCTTGATCAGTAGAAAAATCCAGTCGGCGGCCTAAAGGCGTCGTTGGGGCCCTTGGAGGTGCCCGGTGGACTTCTGACCGTGGTGCACCGGGCGGATTCGTGTAAAAGTCATGGAGGGGCGTCCCAGTTTCCTCGAAGGGCGCAAAGGGTTGGGGGTTCCGGGGGATCTTGTCATTTGGTCGAGCGTGTTGTTTGGCGTTGGGGTAGGTGAGCCTGGATCTCAAGGTAGACTCACTTAATGATCTCAGAGCTCTCAACGAGAGAACCAATATGATAATCTGGGATACGGGGTGGGGGTTCTTCGGTAATTGCGTTGGGTAGGGTGGATCTGCTTGCGGCGAGGTACCTGAAAAAGCACCGGAGGGCGCCTCTGGTGTAGAGGCTCCGACGGTCAAGTTAGCACGGAGGTTAGTGCGAGTAATGAAGGATTTTAGTGAGTAGTGTAGTGTTCAACTTACCTCCCGTGAGTGGGGGATGGGGGGGTATTTTTAGGCCTTTCTCTCTTAAGTCGGTGGGACACGTGTCGCCTAGGAGCCGAGTCCGCTAACGGGACACGTGTCGCGCCCAGACACATCGGGTGTCCGTTAGGCCGTAAGCTGACCGTTGGCCCCGAGAAACGTACTGGCCCGTGATAAGATTCAATGTCGATCTTACAAGATTCAGAGTCGTGGTTGATCGGAACGGTGGCGGTCGGCGTCGGATGTACCTGCAAAGCGCCGGAGGGGGACTCCGGCGTAGACACTCCGATGCTTAAGTCAGTTCGAGTTTCAAAAATAACAGAGGTTCGTGTCCGTGATCTCCATCTTACCTTCAGATTGGAAAAGTATGGGTATTTATAGGCCTATTCGGCGATACCTGGCGATAACAATCCAGGCGATGTCTGATGGTGACGTCACAAGCGATACCAATGGGTGACTTTATGAGCGATATCTGACGGGGCTGCCAGGAACGATAACCTCGTGGGTCTCTAGGATAGGATGGTGCCGTGCGTATAGAGTCGCGTGAGTCCCCCCCCCCCCCCCCCCCCCGCTGATGTCGACCATCCTAGGAATCCTTCGCTGATTCTCGGGCGATATGAAGATATCTTACGGGTCTTATGGGAAATCGTCCTGGCGGGAGCGGCAAGCGTGGTAGCATCGTTAGGGTTGTCTTGATTGTTATCATAAGCCCAACTGAAAACGAGCCCGAGTGTTTACCAAGGGTTGTCCATGTCTGAAATCTTGGATGAAAACTTGTTCTTTCGTGGGGCGGTATGCCTGCAGGATCTTCGAGTTTCTCTGACTGATCGATGTTAACCGTGTTAAGTGATGAGCTGGAACTTAGTTCTGAAGCTTTCCAGTGAACAAGCGCATTCCATCCTCCATTCTTATCCAGAGACATGCTTTTCTGAGGCGCTAAGAGGTCCACGAGAGACGCTGCTATTACGCTCGTGATCATAAGGGCATTGCTTTCGCCCAGCGATGTTAGTCTGTTTGGCCTCTTGTCAGGGCTTATAGAGTCTCAACTTTATTCATGCCATAGAAGGGTTGTTGATGGGTCACTTGTGATACCGCCAAGGACTGCAACCATGTCATGTCGTGGATTTGCATTCATTCCGGGTCCATCATCCTTTCAAGTGTACTGAAAACACACGGAGGAGATAGGCATTTATAGAGAAGTTAGTAAACTTTGGTACTTACAGGGGTTTGAGGTCTCGCGGGCCCCGTTTTCCTCTTTCGCTTTAAGGAAACAACGATATCATCGCGGCTTTACGCCATCAGCTGCCTACGATTAGCGCGGCTTTATACCACCAGATACCTACGATGTCGACGAGGTTTTACGCATCTAGGGCCACCTGCGATATCAACGCGGCCTTACACTGTGGATATCGGTAACCATATGGCTTTTACGTAATGGCTACCCGTGATATCGTGCCTTTTGGCGTTTTTCCATATTTTATCTTGCATCCTTTCGAACATCCATGTCGCGGATAGCATACGAGCATCAACCTTTGATTCTGCTTTAGGCTTATCAGTCCTTAAGGGTGACGAGACGGCTCGCCTTTTGAGGACCTCTTTGTTCTTTCCAAGGTCTCTCTTTGGGGCCTATAAATTGGGGGACTTTCTCCACCCACGTTCTCCTCATCTCTGGCAATTCACATCATGCATCATTTGACTAAGAATTTCCTCCTTTCCAAAGGCCATTCTCTCAAGAACCTTAATGATGGGGATGTCGGGTTCCTGGAGAATATGTTGGTCAAGACCTCTGAGGACATCCTGGAGCTGCAAGGAATGTTGACCCCTCTTCATTCCAGGCTAGGAGCCACATCTCTAGAGGATTTCAGCCCTCTGGAAAGCGTGTCAAAGTTGGCTGCCTCCATCGCTCGGATTCAAGTGGTGATTGCCATGCTGCAGCAGCGCAAGGATATGCTGGAGTGCTGCCTGAAGGGAATGAGAGCCACCTCCCATGATCTGATTCTGGTCATGGATTCTCTGCGAGACCTTCCCGAAGTGCCTGAGGACGCTGGCTCTGACACCTGATAGCGATGGCTCCCTTTGGGCCTTTTCTCTTTTCTTCTTGGCATGTAAATGTACTTTCCGGCCCCTAGGCCATAATAAATAAACTGGTTTTAGTACGCCGTTTTGCAACTGTTCTTCTTCTTTAATGCGCCCTTTGTCTTTCTCGGAGATATTCTTAGCCCAACTGAAAACGGTTCAGCCACTGGGTGGTTTTCTGATTGGTTGTTCAACATTAAATCTACGCCGCGGTTGTCCTGGCAACTGATTGGGCGATTTTGCGGTTTTCCTCGATCAGGGGAAAATCTCAACAGGCGTGACTGTAAATCCATATCTGCACTTCAGGCTATACACGTGTCTTCTCTCAAGAGTCGGGTTAGAAGATCAAAGATCCTTTCTTCCCAATTTTCTGGCTATTTAAGGGATCTTCTCTCCTTCGTTATTCTTCGTCCCCTTGCTGTTTTTTTTTTCTTTATTAATATTCTATGATCTCATGGCTGATTCTCATTTTTTAGATACGTTCGCCCGAGATTCTCCACCAACTCCTCCGACTTCTCCTGATTCGGATAATCCTGTTCGCCGACGGTGCCGCAAGAGGCGGAGGAAAGATGCTGCGAAGGCATCTAAGTCGTTCTTCGATTCTCTTGCTTCTTTCTCTTCGAAGGGGAGAGAAACGTCTTTCCCTCCTAACGAGTCACCGCCAAGGGCTCCTTCCGCCTATTCAGCTGTTAAAGCGGTGTCGTCGTCTGTCAAGGAGGAGTCGGATCGATCATCCACTCGCGTGGGAGAGAAGGTTGAGGAACCTTTCCCTTTCGCTGGTGAAGATCCATCACTTTTAGGTGAGGGCGATGTTGACGTGGTCTACTGCTATGGCATCTCCTGGTCTGATGTCGAATAGTTGGGCCTGCCATGCCTCTTTGTAGATGCCGTATGGCTTTAAATAATAAATGAGTGACGCTTCTATTTCTTTTCGCTCTTCTGCCGCTCTTCTTCCTTTATGTTTCCAGGATTATCGCGGGAGTAAGCCTTTCGCTGAGTGCAACCACCTATCAGTTTCCAGTCAGTAACTGTCTTTTCTCAAAAGACACTGATGACTGCCCACGCGTCCTTTTCCACTATGCACGTGTTTTGTTTTCACAGGCTGTTCCTTTTTTAGGTTTAACCTTTATAAGGAGTTTGCTCTTCTCTTTTAGTATTTTTTGTTAATATTTTGAAATTCTTCGTATTTCCTTTCTTCTGTGCTTCTTTCTTCTCGAGGGATTTTACTGCAATTGCTCGCCGGTGCCGACGGCCGATTCACTGGTTCTCTGCTCTAGGTATTTTGTTTCTCTATTGCCATAGATTTACTTTCCATTCCATTATGTCTCGCGTTAGGCCCTTTGCAATTATCGAAAATCCTCTAGATCCCGAAGTCAGGAGAGCTCGTAGTGTCTTTGATTGTAATGAGGTTTTGAGGGCTGAGTTAGAGGAGAACGGTATCACTTTTCCCACGGGATATCGCCCCTTTGTCCCATTGAAGGATACTCGGCTTACTGATGCCATGTGGGGGACGTTCCGGTTGGTTTATTTCAAGATGTTTACCTACGGGTTTCGTCTCCTGCTTCATACTTCTCTGTTGAAACTGCTAGACCATTACGATCTCAATCCTGTTCAAATAACTCCGCCTTCCTGGTGTGGGCTTTACGCCTTTCTTCGTTCGTGTGAGATGAAGCATATTTTCGCTCCATCGCTCGATCTGTTCCGCACATTTTTCACCTTGAGGTGCCATAACTGCTTAGTGGATATTTCCCCAAGATGGAATGGT